>CM053034.1:19833897-20433897 GCA_028564925.1 Lithobates sylvaticus
TTTCTTTCTTTCTCTTTCTTTCTTTCTCTTTCTTTCTTTCTTTCTTTCTTACTTTCTTTCTTCCTCTATAAATACTACATATATATATATATGTGTGTGTGTTTATTTATATTTTTAGGGATAAATAATAATATAAAACGAATGTCAGTTTAGCACAGTAATAGCATAGTAGTAATATTATAAAGGGGGTACACATTTGTGAATGATAAATCTGTGCAGGAATATATATTATATAGAGATCTCTGTGTGTTTTCCTGCCCTGACCCGTCATTGCTGGCCTCTGGATTTGCCATTTGTTTTCATTCTCTGTCTCTCATATCTGTCCTGGGAGGTTGGGGGGGGGGGGGGGGGGGGGTTACTGATAAGTGAGATATTATCCTCAGGACCCCCATGGCCCCTGCGGTCTGCCCTGATAACAGCACATCACCTTCATCCCTATCTGTGTTGATGTATATGTCCATTCTCTGCTACCTAAAGCCTCTATAGGATGGGCAGTATACATCCCATACACTGTCCTCATCCTGAATATCCACAACATTCCCTAATCAACCATAGAGAACTTGTGTGGCAAAGGGGCAATTGTTTTTAAAATATGCAGAAAAAAAAAAAAATCAAATGTATCATAAAAAGGGTATTGAAGAATTATCTATAAAACTCAATATGTATTATGTACTACCTGTACTACCCTGCATACAATCCCCACTATATAAAGTATACTATAATATTATCATCTTATATAACATAGTTTTACAGTATGATGATAATACAGTTAGTTAAAACAAAATAACACTGTTCCAAGTATAGTTCATATGTTTTGTATATAACGTTTTATATATGTATTTTTGATGTACTCTATCTATCTACCTACCTAATCTATATCTATCTATCTATCTATCTATCTATCTATCTATCTATCTATCTATCTATCTATCTATCTATCTATATATATATATATATATATATCTATCTATCTATATATATATATATATATATATATATATATATATATATATATATATATCTATATATATCTATATCTATATCTATATCTATATCTATCTATCTATCTATCTATCTATCTATCTATCTATCTATCTATCTATCTATCTATCTATCTGTCTATCTATATATATATATATATATATATATTAATTTGTGTATATATATACAGTATGGTGTCCTTTTATGAAGCAGTGAAATCTATTCACTGCTTCATTCTCCGGCATTCACAGAGGAGATCTTTCTCCTCTGTGTGTCAGTTCATGAAGCGGAGTAGATCGCTTCACCCATGGAGGAGTGAAGAGATCTACAAACGCTTCAAACAGTGGAGAACGGCCCCTGATACTGGAATCTCGTGAGACTTTACGAGATTACAGTACCAGAAATTCACTGAAACACTGAGATGTCCATTTATTAAGCGGTGATAAATTATCACAGCTCAATACATGGACAGACACCAGTGTGATTAATGTTAATAAAATAAAGAGTCCCCCCTACATTATATATACATGTATACACACACACACATTATATATACATGTATATACACACACACACACATATATACATGTATATACACACATATATATATATATACATATACACATATATATATATATATATGTATACACATATATATGACAGGGGGACATGAACGAGGCATAAGGAAGTTAATAATCTTCCTCTTTCCTCCTCAGATCCCCCGGGATTCTCTCTTCACTCCCCGCTTCACCACCTCTGAGTTGGTGAATCGGGGAGTGTGAATCCTGACACAGATCGCCAGTGAAGCGCTGAGATCGCAGCTTCATACACTGGCCGTTACTGTGTCATTCTATGAGGATTCTCCATGTGCAGAGATAATTGGCGGGAGAACAAGTTCAAACACTTCTCCCCCGATTATCTCTGGTTTATAAACTGTTTATGGGCTGTGATCAGTGGTGATCCTCAGGATCTCCGCTGATCACTGCTTCATAAAAGGACACCAAACTCACAAAAGTGAGTACACGCGTCACATTTTTGTAAACATTTTAATATATCTTTTCATGTGACAACACTGAAGAAATGACACTTTGCTACAATGTAAAGTAGTGAGTGTACAGCTTGTATAACAGTGTAAATTTGCTGTCCACTCAAAATAACTCAACACACAGACACTAATGTCTAAACCGCTGGCAACAAAAGTGAGTACAAAAAATGTCCAAATTGGGCCCAAAGTGTCAATATTTTGTGTGGCCACCATTATTTTCCAGCACTGCCTTAAAGTGGGACTGTACCTGAAATTTTTTTTTTAAAAGCCAGCAGCTACAAATAGTGCAGCTGCTGACTTTTAAAAAATGGACACTCACCTGTCACAGGTTCCAGCGATGTCGGCAGCAGAGGCCGATCAATCAATCGGCTCTCTGCTGCTGCCGGTGCCATTCTCGATGAGGGAATCAGGAAGTGTCGCCTTTGTGGCTTCACTTACCGGTTCCCTACTGCGCATGCGCGAGTCGCGCAGCGCAATGAGAATCGTCAGCGCTGTCTGCCAGGACACGTGTGTGTCCCGGCAGACAGCGCGTCGGGACAGGAAGTTGCGTAAACTCCCGTGGGAGTTTATGCATGAAAGTGGGTGCAGATACCTGTCTTAGACAGGTATCTGCACCCTCTCCCCCCTGAAAGGTGCCAAATGTGACACCGGAGGGAGGAAGTGTTCCGAAAAGCGGAAGTTCCACTTTAGGGTGGAATCCCGATTTAACCCTCTTGGGCACGGAGTTCACCAGAGCTTCAAATGTTGCCACTGGAGTCCTTTTCCACCCTTCCATGGAGCTGGTGGATGTTAGAGACCTTGCGCTCCTCCACCTTCCATTTGAGGATGCCCCACAGATGCTCAATAGGGTTTAGGTCTGGAGACATGCTTGACCAGTCCATCACCTTTACCCTCAGCTTTTTTAGCAAGGCAGTGGTCGTCTTGGAGGTGTATTTGGGGTCGTTATCATGTTGGAATACTGCCCTGCGGCCCAGTCTCTGAAGGGAGGGGATCATGCTCTGCTTCAGTATGTCACAGTACATGTTGGCATTCATGGTTCCCTCAATGAACTGTAGCTCCCCAGTGCCAGCAGCACTCATGCAGCCCCAGACCATGACACTCCCACCACCATGCGTGACTGTAGGCAAGACACACTTGTCTTTTTACTCCTCACCTGGTTGCCACCACACAAGCTTGACACCATCTGAATCAAATACGTTTATCTTGGTCTAAACCCTATTGAGCATCTGTGGGGCATCCTCAAACGGAAGGTGGAAGAGCGCAAGGTCTCTAACATCCACCAGCTCTATGATGTCATCATGGAGGAGGGGAAGAGGACTCCAGTGGCAACCTGTGAAGCTCTGGTGTACTCCGTGCCCAAGAGGGTTAAGGCAGTGCTGGAAAATAATGGTGGCCACACAAAATATTGACACATTGGGCCCAATTTGAACATTTTCACTTAGGGGTGTACTCACTTTTGTTGCCAGCGGTTTAGACATTGATGGCTGTGTGTTGAGTTATTTTGAGGGGACAGAAAATGTACACTGTTATACAAGCTGTACACTCACTACTTCACATTGTAGACAAGTAGCATTTCTTCAGTGTTGTCACATGAAAAGATATAATAAAACATTTACAAAAATGTGAGGGGCGTACTCACTTTTGTGAGATATTGTATATATATATCCAGGCATACCCCACTTTTAAGTACACAATGGGGTTTATTTTCTAAAGCTGGAAAGTGCAAAATCATGCGCAGTCAACACATATATATTTTTTTTATATATTTTTTTCCATACTTTTTTACAGGTTTTAATTTTAGTAGAACCTTACTTGACTTCAGCAAACCTCATAAATTCACACATCTTCACAAATTTGGATGGTTTGATTATAATATTATTTTAATTTGCGCCGGTAGACACTTATTTTAGAAAGTGCAAAATCAGGCTCACTTCTGCATAGAAACCAATGAGCTTCCAGGTTTTATTACCAAAGCCTAATTGAACAAGCTGAGGTTAGAAGCTCATTGGTTTCTATGCAGAAGTGAGCCTGATTTTGCACTTTTCAGCTTTAGTAAATGAACCCCATTGTGTACATAAAAGTGGGGTATGTCTGTATATATCAAACTTTAACTGGTATTAAAACATACAGGGGCCAATTTACTAAAACTGGGGTGTGCAAAATCTGGTGCATCTGAAAGAAAACTTGGAAACTGATTGGCTGCAATCTGCACCAAATTTTGCACCCTTCAGTTAATCAACCCCACAGTATACATATCTAAATACATATATATGTATATAGCTATATATAGCTATATATATATATATATATATATATATATATATATATATATATATATATATATATATATATATATATATATATCTATATATATATCTATATATATATATATATATATATATATATATATCTATCTATATATATATATATCTATCTATATATATATATATATATATATATATATATATATATATATATATATATACATATATATTTACATTCGTAGTTGTAGGTGCTTTTACATAAAGTAATGTTTCTCATACATTTTCTTGTGATATTACAGGTGAACAGCTGGTGAAGCATGTGAATAGTCTAATCCATCTGAAGACATTATAATGTATAATGTAACAATAAAGCCCTGAAATGAATTATATTTGTGTCTTCTGCATTCCTTGTTGATCCTTATTTTATTTTTTTTCTTTGGATGGAAATTTTCTTTTCTTTTTTTTTTTTCTTTCTTTCTTTCTTTCTTTCTTTTTTCTTTCTTTCTTTCTTTCTTTCTTTCTTTTTCTTTCTTTCTTTCTTTCTTTCTTTCTTTCTTTCTTTCTTTCTTTCTTTCTTTCTTTCTTTCTTTCTTTCTTTCTTTCTTTTTCTTTTTCTTTCTTTCTTTCTTTTTCTTTTTCTTTCTTTCTTTCTTTTTTTTTTCTTTCTTTCTTTCTTTCCTCCCCATCCCTGCTCCCCCCTCCCTCTCTGGTCAGTGTTGGCTCAGTAGGTGGCCTGTGTGTTTGTGTTTCATGCTGAGATTACAAGGAGGATCTGGCAGTTATGGCCTCATTTAACATTATCAGCCTGCTCTCTGTTGTTGTTTGTCACAACCCCCCCCCCCCCCCCCCATCCTCACATACACACACTTCTACCACTTCACACATAGAGGGAGGGGGGGGGGGGCACCCATATATATAACCTAAAACTATAATTTTCATCTAAAACTTTAACAGCAACATTGAATTACATTTGCAGAGCATGCTGACAGCAGTGTAAGTGTAAAGCTGGCCATACACATGGCCATTTTCAGTCAATTTTTCAAATCACTTTTGAACCACTGAGTATTGCAAAAAAACTGATTGCTGGTAATTGCCAGAAACAAAGCAATCCAAAAAACATAATTTGCATCAACCGTCAGAACTCATTTGATTAGGAAGTTACTGACAGGTTAAGTACATTTAAAAAAAAATATTTTTATTATTATACAGGATTTGCACAACACTTTACAATATAAAGGGATATAATACAGCAACAATACAAATCAATACAAGAGGGTTAAAATATTGAATTGAAATGGAATCCAATTTTGTGACAATTTTGTCTTTAAGTGATCAGATTTTTTTTTTTTTGTGCAATTGTGATCTCCTTGGGGGTCAGTCAAAACTGCCATTTTATGTCTTTGACTGTTTTGCAATTTTTCAAAATAATTGAGTATATTAACCACACTGTGCACACATTTCCAATGCAACAGCTAACCCCAAGAAATGAAAAAAAAAAATACACAATTTAATGTAGTTACATTTATAATTTATGATTATGAAAATTGGAAACAAAAGTTAGATCAACATGCCAAGCTCTATTTTCTGGACAAAAAATGTGGTTATTTACTAAAACTGGAGAGTATAAAATCTGGTGCAATTCTGCATAAAAAACAATCAGCTTCCAGGTCTTTTTGCCAAAGCTTAAAGTGGTAGTAAAGTCCGCTTTGTGATTTTTACTATAATAAGGCTTACCTGTAGGTAAAATAAAATAAATAAATAAATAAATATTTGTGAAACATGCACAGTTTAGGAGAGATTTACCCTGGATGCAGCCAGTGACAGTATGCTGGACCTTCAGAGCACCGTGCCATAACCGAGGGCTCCCATGCATGCCGGAGTCCGCGAACCCAGAAGGAAGACTGGGGGATGATGGAAGCCCTCTCAGTGGTGACAGCGTGCCACTGGAGGGATTCAATTTAAGGTAAGTATTTCATAATGTGCTAGTATGCAATGCATACTAGCACATTATGCTATTATTTAGCAGGAGAAAGTTTTATTTTTTTGTATTTTTTAATTTTTTTATTGCAGCATTTTACTACCGCTTTAATGAAACAAGCTGAAGTTAGAAGCTGGTTGTCAACCATGCACAGCTGCACCAAATTCTGAGTGCTCCAGTAAATCTACCCCAAAGTGGCCAGAAAGCATTATTTGTGACAGCTATTTTAGCTCCTACCAATAGGGGCAATATAAGGCAATAGGGGGCTATGAAATAACAGTTTGTACTTTTCTCCTATGTATTTCTGCTCCTCAGTTAGTCCTCATTCACTCTGGTGTAATACAGCCGTTTTTTTTTTTTTTTTTTTTACTGATCATTAGGCAAGGAACAAAAGTTCCTGTGTAATGATTAGTAAATAGATCTTGAAAAAGGAAACTATAACGAATAAGGAAATGGACTTTGTAGGCACACACGTAAATAGAAATATTTTGAGTTTTTTATTTGAATAAGGTTAAAAAGAATAGTATTGCAAACACTTATTAAAAGAGAAAAACATAGTATTAATAATCAACCCTAAATATTTCTATTTACGCGTGTGCCTACAAAGTCCATTTCCTTATTCTTTATAGTTTCCTTTTTCAACAGCAATCAGGACGTTGGCACACATTTACTTGTGTATCCACAACGTCACTCTGTGAGGATACAACTAAATTTGTAATTCCTTTTAGTAAATAGGTCTGTTTTTTTTTTTTAAACACCATAATGCCCCATACACCCTGTCGGATTTTCCGACGGAAAATGTCCTATCGGACAATGTTGTCGGAAATTCCGACCGTGTGTAGGCTCCATCGGACTTTTTCCGTGGGATTTTCCGACGGACAAAGTTTTATCTCCTGCTCTCAAATTTTTCGACAACAAAGTCCTATCGGACTTTTTCCGATCGTGTGTAGCGAGTTCCGACGGAGAAAGTGCCACGCATGCTCAGATCACATTACAAGACCAAAGCTATTGGCTACTAGCCTCTACGTAGTCCCGTCGTACGCAACGAACGTCACCACGTTTAGGATGATCGGATTTTCCGACAACTTTGTCCGACCGTGTGTATGCAACACCAGTGTCGGACAAAATCCATTGGAAAAAATCCGACGGATTTTGTGGTCGGAATTTTCGACCGTGTGTACGGGGCATAAGTGTGTACACATGTCCTCAGATGCAGATTTTTGGCTATTTTGTTACAGATCTGAAATCAGAGCATTTTTACACACCTGTATGAATGTCTCTATTGAAAACAGTGCCGCTACATTCAGATCCAGTGGTGGCTGGTGGAATTTTTTTTTGGGGGGGGGCAGCATGCCACCCCCCCAGTCGGTCGGTAGCACTTGCCCTATCACTCAGCAGCGGCAGCCTCCCGTTCTCCTGCTCTCCAAGGGGTCATCGTGGCAAAGGTATCGGCGGCTTCCGTTTCCCCCCTCCTCCTTGGCGGCCATTTGGGAGTCCTCACTTTTCAGGCCAATCAGAAAACAGGTCTCACACCTGCTTCTGATTGGCCGGATTGAGGATCAGTGTTTCAAAAGCGAATATTCATTCACTGTTATAACACACCTGGGTGGGCTCCGGTCACATTCTCTGCATTCTCTGACCGTAGGAAATGGTAGAGAGGTACATCATGTTTCATATATAATTGAAATGATATGATTTAGATGAGCGATTTAAGTTTGATATATTTGAACTGTTGTCATTATTATTTTCTATACTTCTGAAGAAGATGTGTCTTTGTGTTTTTCTTGTGGTTGATCAGTAAAAAAAAAAAAAAAAAAAAAAATACGGCTGTATTACAGCTGAGTGAATGAGGCCTAACTGAGGAGCAGAAATGCATAGGAGAAAATGATTGCCTTAGGGGAGGAGCTAAAATAGCTGTCACAAATAATGATTTCTGGCAACTAAATAAATAAAAGATAAAAAAAAAAAAAAAAGAATAAATAACGAGACAAAAGCTATTGGCTACTGGCCCGTTTTGTACGTGTTGTACGTCACCTCATTCCGAACGATTGAATTTTTCGACAACTTTGTGCGACCGTGTGTATGCAAGACAAGTTTGGGCCAAAATCGGTCGGAAAAAATCAAACGGATTTTGTCGTCGGAATGTCCGACCGTGTGTACAGGGCATTAGGGTGACTTCTCCATAGATACAGTAAGGTGAGCAGTGGTGGCCCGTCCATTAGTTGTGCTAATGCCGCTCCACCAGCGGCCCGGGAATAAGGGGGGTGTGGTTGTTTGCTACCCCCCCCCCCCCCAAAAAAAACACCAGCCGCCACTAATGCCCCGTACACACGGTCGGAAATTCCGACCACAAAATCAGTCGGATTTTTTCCGACGGATTTTGTCCGACACTGGTGTTGCAGACACACGGTCGGACAAAGTTGTCGGAAAATCCGATCATCCTGAACGTGGTGACGTTCGTTGGGTACGACGGGACTACGTAGAGGCTAGTAGCCAATAGCTTTGGTCTTGTAATGTGATCTGAGCATGCGTGGCACTTTGTCCGTCGGAATTCCCTACACACGATCGGAAAAAGTCCGATAGGACTTTGTTTTGTCGGAAAATTTGAGAGCAGGAGATAAAACTTTGTCCGTCGGAAAATCCGACGGAAAAAGTCCGATGGAGCCTACACACGGTCGGAATTTCTGACAACATTGTCCGATAGGACATTTTCCGTCCGAAAATCTGACCGTGTGTATGGGGCATTATGGTGAGTGGGTGTTGTCACCTTAAGACAAGAAGTTTGTTACTAGCAGGATCACCAGGTGAAAATAAAGGGTAAAAAATGAATGCAGCCCCCCACAAGAACTGTTGAACTGCAATGTATTACATTTTTGCCATTGGTTTATATAAGTCTTAAAGAGAGGGTGGCCAGTTTTTTTTAAACATTTTGCACATATGATAACGTGGTAATGACGGTGTTAATATATAAAAGTAAAAGTGATCTCCACATTTTCACAGAATGTTGCAGTCGTGGAGATGAAAGGGTTGTCATTTGTAGGTTTTCAGCCACACGTTGGGCCCACACGCTGCTGAGCGAGGATCTGAGCCTTCTCAATTTGTCTGTCATCACCACCACGATTCCTCTGGAGCTCCTCTCCAGGTGATTGCTGGACAGCTCGTCTCCATCTCCTCATCATCGCCCCCCTGACTGGTGACAGGTCCCTCTCTTCATAGTTCAGCTCTGAGCTGATTGGGATGTTTAGTCTGACACCGGGCGTGTCATAGAGGTCCCAGCGACCACCGCCGCTAATAGGGCCATTGTACTTCACTGATAGACTAGGGCTACAGTATAGGGGAGCTTCAGGTACAAGGAGCTTACACTCTAATCAGGGCCATCTTAAGAGCATTATAGGCCCCTGGGCAATACAGTGCACCGGGCCCCTGTGTGCACTACACTACATACCACACTGACCACTACACTACATACCACACTGACCACAACACTACATACCACACCACACTGACCACTACACTACATACCACACCACACTGACTACTACACTACATACCACACCACACTACACTACACTACACTGACCACTACACACCACACTGACCAATACACTACAAACCACACTGACCACTACACTACAAACCACACTGACCACTACACTACAAACCACACTGACCACTACACTACAAACCACACTGACCACTACACACCACACTGACCACTACACTACATACCACACTGACCACTACACTACATACCACACTGACCACTACACTACAAACCACACCAACCACTACACTACATACCACACTGACCTACCTGAATCCTATACTGACCACTACTACACAAACTAAACTACCCACTACATACCACACCAACAACTACACTACATACCACACTGACCTACCTGAATCCTATACTGACCACTACTACACAAACTACACTACCCACTGACCACTACATACCACACCACACAACACTAACCTACCTGATTCCTATACTGACCAGTACACTACACACCACCCTACCTGATTTATATACTGACCACTACTACACAATCTACACTATCCACTGACCACTACACTATACACTTCTCACAGACCACTACACAATACACTACATACTGACCGCTACAGCATACTCTATCCACAGACCAATACACCACACACACACACACACACACACACACAATACACTACACTGCACACAATACATTACACTACACACAATACATTACACTACACATTACACACAATACATTACACTATACATTACACTACACGCAATACATTACACTACACACAATACATTACACTATACATTACATTACACTACACACAATACATTACACTATACACAATACATTACACTACACACAATACATTACACTATACATTACACTACACACAATACACTATACATTACACTACACTACACACAATACATTACACTACACTATACATTACACAATACACTATACATTACACTACACTACACACAATACATTACACTACACTATACATTACACTACACACAATACACTATACATTACACTACACTACACACAATACATTACACTACACACAATACACTATACATTACGCTACACTACACACAATACATTACACTACACTATACATTACACTACACACAATACATTACACTACACACAATACACTATACATTACACTACACTACACACAATACATTACACTACACACAATACACTATACATTACACTACACACAATACACTATACATTACACTACACTACACACAATACATTACACTACACACAATACACTATACATTACACTACACACAATACATTACACTATACATTACACTACACTACACACAATACACTACACAGAATACATTACACTACACACAATACATTATGGCTTCTCCCTCTCCCCAGACCATATCAACCCCCCCCCCCCCCCCCCCCAGCCAGCAAAAAAAAACTCACGAGTGAGTCCCTTACCTTTTTTTCCTTTCATCTCTGCTCTGCTCTGCTCTGCGCCGCCTGTCACACTGCCTGCCCCAGCGGGGACATGATCAGTGACCCGGAGAGGAGGAGGCGAAGATAGCGGCCACAGCTCACAGTGAAGGCCAGCCCGCTCTCCCACGATCGAGGACAGGCCAGCCCCACCTGCTGCACATGACCCCTTTCGCCCAATCACAGGGCGCCAGGGGCCGGCCTGAGACTGGACATGGCGGCCGGAGCGCGGGGTCACAGGCAATAAAAACGAGGGTGACACATAGATGATGCTTGGCTCGCTGGGCAGGTGGGGCCCCCCAGGCAAGTGGGGCCCCCGGGCAACTGCCCAGCGTGCCCAATGGAAAAGACGGCCCTGACTCTAATGTCCCCCCACAACCACACACTATTATTTATTCTATATTTATATAGCTCTGACATATTCCGCAGTGCAGTACAGAGAACACTGAGGCAGTCACATCAAACTCTGTACCACAGGAGCTTACACTCCAATGCCCCCCCCCCCCCTCCGCAGTCACATACTATTATTATACATTTATATAGCTCTTAAATGTACCGCAGTGCAATACAGAGAACGCTGAGGCAGTCACATCGGTCTCTGCACCAGAGGAGCTTACACTCTAATGTCCCCCCATAGTGATGCACTATTATTATACATTTATATAGCTCTGACATATACTGCAGTGCTGTACAGAGAACACTGAGCCAGTTACAATAATCTCTGCACCAGAGGAGCTTACATTCTAAAGTCTCCCCACAGTCATACACTATTATTATTACCCTTTTATATAGCTCTGACATATACTGCAGTGCTGTACAGAGAACACTGAGCCATTCACATATATCTCTGCACCAGGTGAGCTTACACTCTAAAGTCCCCCCACAGTCACACACTATTATTATACATTTATATAACTCTGATATAAACTGCAGTGCTGTACAGAGAAGGCTGAGCCAATCACATCGGTCTCTGCACCAGAGGAGCTTGCACTCTAATGTCCCTCCACAGTCACACACTATGATTATTATACATTTATATGGCTCTAACATATACTGTAGTGCTGTACAGAGAAGACCCAGTTACATCAGTCTCTGCACCAGGGAGAGAGGGGGGAGCAGAAGGTGGAATAGAGTGTTTGTCATTACCAGAGAGCCCAAAGAGCAGTGATGGCGAACCTTGGCACTCCAGATGTTTTGGAACTACATTTCCCATGATGCTCATGCACTCTGAAGTGTAGGTGAGCATCATGGGAAATGTAGTTCTAAAACACCTGGGGTGCCACGGTTCGCCATCACTGACATAGAGCAACAGAGATCCCTACATAGAATGAGTCACGCTCCTGTCAGGTGTAGTGATCTTCGCCCGACAGATGACTAAAGCCGGTGTTCTGCAGAAATAGCCAACTTGTCAAAATCTCCAGCTACGTCACTTCCGTTGACTATGCAGCAGCAGATTTCGACGAGTTGATTTCAACGATCAACTTGTGTACAACCAGGTAGCTTATACATGTATAGAAATTTGGGCAGTCCCTGCTGAACCGCCCACATTTCGATACATGTATGGCCAGTGTTCTGCCGAATTAGAAAACCCGTCAAAATCTCCAACTACGACTCTCCAGCAGCAGATTTTGACGAGTTGGCTCTACTGGCCATGAACGCGCGTGCACCCGTCAGAATAACAGAAACCCCCGGCAGCCATTGCAAACTCCAGCTTTCAAAAAAGGTTAGTGGCCTACCTGGCGCATGCACACTGAGACGATTGGTAGATCCGAGGAAAACTCATTGAGTTCTCCAAAAGCTTCTCGGGGGTTTCTGTTATTCTGTCGGGTGCATGCGCACGCATGGCCAGTAGAACCAACTCGTCGAAATCTGCTGCTGGAGAGTCGTAGTTGGAGATTTTGACTGGTTGGCTAATTCAGCAGAACACTGGCCATACATGTATGGAGATTTGGGTGGTTCAGCAGGGACTGCCCGAATTTCTATCGGTGTATAAGCTAGCTGGTTATACACAAGTTGCTCTTTCAACTGACTTGTGTACAACCAGCCTATCAAGTTTTTCTCGAACAATCACTCGCTGAGCCTTTCTCCCCAGCAGAATACAATAGCTCAGCGGGAGTGATTCCCCTATCAACATCAAATGCGTAGATGGGGAATTGGTTCTTTTTTTTTGTCATTCAACCCACCGGTTGAACGAAAAAAAAAAATGAATCATGTATGGCCTGCATTAGTCCCGGGCTCTGACATGATGTTGATTAGAGGCCAGGAGAGAGTGCGGCGCCGCACTGCCAATGGGCATTAATGCAGTATGATGGGGATAACAAGCACTGCCACTGACTGACAATGGGGAGGGATGTTTTAAATAGCACTGCCACTCACTATCAATGCAAGAAGAAGGTTAAGAGGCTACCAATGAAGGGGGTCTAAATAACAAAACACCACTTATCACCAGTGTAGGTGTTATAATTGCATAAACTTGCACCAATGCAAGGGGTTTTTATTGCAGAAACTGGCACTGATGTTGGTGGTTATTATTGCTGAAACTGGTACTAATGCAGAGGGTTATTATTGCATAAACTGGTACTAATGCAGAGGGTTGTTATTGCATAAACTGGTACTAATGCAGAAGGTTATTATTGCATAAACTGGTACTAATGCAGAGGGTTGTTATTGCATAAACTGGTACTAATGCAGAGGGTTGTTATTGCATAAACTGGTACTAATGCAGAGGGTTGTTATTGCATAAACTAGTACTAATGCAGAAGGTTATTATTGCATAAACTGGTACTAATGCAGAGGGTTGTTATTGCATAAACTGGTACTAATGCAGAGGGTTATTACTGCATAAACTGCTACTAATGCTGGGGGTTATTATTGCTGAAACTGGTACTAATGCTGGGGGTTATTACTGCAAAAACTGGCACCATGCTGGAGGTTATCATTGGTAAGACTGGCACTTGTGCTAGAGGGTTATTGCTGTGGAAACTGACACTAATACTTGGGGTTATTTTTGTGTAAATAAGGTTAAGAGGCTAACAATGAAGGGGGCCGCAATAGCATAACACCACTGATCACCAATGTAGGTGTTATTATTGCATAAATTGGCATCAATGCAAGGGGATATTATTGCAGAAACTGGCACGGATGTTGGTGGTTATTGTTGCTGCCACTGGCACCAATCCTGAAGGTTATTATTGCATAAACTGGTGCTAATGCTGGGGGTTAATATTGCTGAACCTGGCACCAGTACTGGGGGTTATTATTGCTGAACCTGGCACCAGTCCCGTGGGTTATTATTGCAACAACTGACACCCTGCTGGGAGTTATTATTGCAACAAGTGGCACCCTGCTGGGAGTTATTGCTAAGACTGGCACTGGAGCTAGAGGATTATTGCTGCGGAAACTTACACTAATACTAATACAATGCAAGGTGTTTTTATTGCAGAAACCTGCACTAATGCTGAGGGTTATTATTGTTGCTACCGCTGCCAATGCTGGGGGTTATTATTGCGAAAACTGGTACTAGTCCAGGGGGTTGTTATTATTGCGGGAACATGGGAATGGGAACAAATGCTGGGGATTATTATTATAAAAAAATGGCTTCAATGCTCAAGGTAATTATTACACAAGCTGGCACCAATGCTGGGGGTTATCATTGCATAACCTGGTATTGATGCTGGAGGTTATCATTGCATAACCTGGAATCAATGCTGGGGGTTATCATTGCATAACCTGGAATCAATGCTGGGGGTTATCATTGCATAACCTGGAATCAATGCTGGGGGTTATTATTGTGGAGACTGGCACTGGTGCTAGGGGGTTATTACTGCAGAAACTGAAGCCAATGCTGGGGGGTTATTATTGTGCAGCGCTGCTGCATTAAAAAATGTTTTTTCACCTTATTACATAGAATGCATTAAGGTGAAAAACAGCGAAGGGTTTACAACCCCTTTAAGTTGGTTTTCTTTAGATCTGATAACTGAAGGATTGAGGTGATTTGAGGTAACCCTTTAATTCCCTGTAATTGCATTGTATTTCATTGTATCATCCAATTAAACTTTCTCCGATACGCTGACATTATCGCAGGTTATATTTAGCTTTAAATGATCCGTCTGCAGCTCCCACAATTGAAGTGACTGCATTGGAGAGCTGCAATTAGACTGTGTTCACAAAGTGATTGAGGTGACCGCACATTCTATGGGTTCCGTGGATTCTTCTCACTCATGTGTAGCCTCTGGCTGAATCCTGTGCTGGGAAAGAAGAAAACCAGAGCTGATCAGTGCCGAATTTCCAGCCGATCTTCATTCTGAACTCCATTTTACTGTCCCTTCCCTGCCATGCTGACTAGTAATGACATTGTTTTAAGTTAGTGTTCTTCAACCTTTTTTTCAGTCGCAGCACCCTTTATATCAGAAGCCCCACATTACATTAGAGGTTCCCCCATTACATCAGTGACCTCCTTCACATCAGAGCCTTCACCCCCCAATCAACATGCTAACAGTGGCGGCAAACAAACTGAAAAATACTGAAACCCCCCCCCCCCCTATCAATTGCAGCCTCACTGTGCCCATCAAATGCAGCCATTGTGATCATCAAACACAGCCACGTGTGCCCATCATATGCAGCCACTTGTGCCCATCATATGCAGCCACTGTGCCTATCATGTGCCCATCAAACACAGCCATTGTGCCCATCAAACACAGCCATTGTGCCCATCAAACTCAGCCACTTGTGTCCATCAAACGCATCCATTGTGCCCATCAAACGCATCTATTGTGCCCATCATATGCAGCCACGTGTGCCCATCATATGCAGCCACCTGAGCCCATCAAATGCAGCCACTTGTGCCCATCATATGCAGCCACCTGTGCCCATCAAATGCAGCCACCTGAACCCGAAAAGACCACCGGGTCATGACAGAAGCCGCAGTGCCAGGCACCAGGGGAGCTGTGACAACTGAAAGGCTCCATCGTAGACTGAGTGCGGACCTGTAGGGGCCTGCCTGCATCTCCCCAAAAACTTCCAGCATCAGCCGCCACTGGCTAGGACAGTGTTTCTCAACTCCAGTCCTCAAGGCTCCCCAACAGGTCTTATTTTCAGGCTATCCATTATTTTGCACAGATGATTTGATCAGTTTCACTGCCTTAGTAATAACCACAGCCGTTTCATCTGAGGGAATTCCTGAAAACATGACCTGTTGGGGCGCCTTGAGGACTGGAGTTGAGAAACACTGGGCTAGGAAATGTAAAGAGGGAGGGGGCTGTGCTAGAGAACTCTTATGCCCCATACACACGGTCGGAAACTCAGATGGAAAATATCCAATCGGACCATGTTGTCGGAAAATCCATGTTGTCGGAAATTCCGACGGAAAAAGTCCGATGGAGCCCACACGGGCTCCATCGGACTTTTTCCGTCTGAATTTCCGACGAAAAAAATTTGAGATCCTGCTCTCAAATTTTCCCACAACAAAATCTGATCGGACTTTTTCCGATCGTGTGTAGAGAATTCCGACGGACAAAGTGCCACGCATGCTCAGATCAAATTAGGAGACCAAACCTATTGGCTAATAGCCTCTACGTAGTTCTGTCGTACGCAACGAACGTCACCACGTTCAGAATGATCGGATTTTCCGACAACTTTGTCCGACCGTGTGTATGCAACACCAGTGTCGGACAAGATGGATTTTGTGGTCGGAATCCAACGGATTTTGTGGTCGGAATCCGACGGATTTTGTGGTCGGAATTTCCGACGGTGTGCACAGTATAACTGTGTTAAAAAGAATGGATTGCCTTAACCCAACACATGTTGAATAACACACGTTGACATGCCTTGTGGAAGGACACCTCACCTGTGTGAAGGGGGCCTATAGATGTCCGCATGTTATAGTAGCAGAAGAAAAACTTTTCCTATTTCCTATCCTCTCTCGGGCCGTTGGTGAAAATCTGAGTTTCTCTGCGTAGACCTCCATCTGGCTGATTGTACAAACAGCTTTTCTGCTCTTCCATACATGTGGAGCGCTGCGGCGGGTCTTCATATTTAACGCTGGACAATTTTATTTCTTCTTATTTTTCTGTCTATTCATTTTTTTAGCGGATGTTTTCTCCTAAAGAGAGCTCGCAAAAATATTCCTTACGTCATCAGGGGTGATTCAGACAGGAAGCCACCGCCCACACCTTCCCGAGAAGAGCAGACACGCTATGACACGGCAACTCTCGCACTTCTATCGCCTAAAACCACATTTGTTACATCAACACAAGAACCAGAAATAAGACCAGAATTTCACAACACGCAGAGCTGGAGAGCAATCATCTGAGTCACCGGTACAGAGATGGTAACCAAATATGAGATAGAGATAGATAGATAGATAGAGATAAATAGATAGATAGATAGATAGATAGATAGATAGATAGATAGATAGACAGATAGATAGATAGATAGATAGATAGATAGAGATAGATAGATAGATAGATAGATAGATAGATAGATAGATAGATAGATAGATCAGGAAAAAGCACCACAGAAATGTTGGACACAATAAAACATTTTGCTGTTGGAGTTCTGTCCTCCCTTTTGCTGGAAACTGCTAAGATGGGGAGGGGGGGGGGGGCAGAGAGGAGCCTCTCCGAGGTTGCATAGAGAAGTCCAAGATCTGGGGGAGACCTCCTGTCCTTTTCTCTGCTACCAACTGCCAAGACAAGGTGAAGGCAGAGATGAGGGGGGTGCCACAGATGCAGGAGAAGTGCGAGGGCCACATGAAATGGCATGGAGGGCCGGAGATGAGAGGGTGCCACAGCTGCAGGAGATGTGCAAGGGCCACATGAAATGGCATGGAGGGCCGGAGATGAGGGGGGTGCCACAGCTGCAGGAGAGGTGCGAGGGCCACATGAAATGGCATGGAGGGCCGGAGATGAGGAGGGTGCCACAGCTGCAGGAGAGGTGCGAGGGCCACATGAAATGGCATGGAGGGCTGGAGATGAGGGGGGTGCCACAGCTGCAGCAGAGGCACGAGGGCCACATGAAATGACCTGGAGGGCCGGAGATGAGGGGGGTGCCACAGCTGCAGCAGAGGCACGAGGGCCACATGAAATGGCCTGGAGGGCCGGAGATGTGGGGGGGGGGGCCACAGCTGCAGGAGAGGTATGAGGGCCACATGAAATGGCCTGGAGGGCCGGAGATGAGGGGGTGCCACAGCTGCAGGAGAGGTGCGAGGGCCACATGAAATGGCATGGAGGGCCGGAGATGAGGGGGGGTGCTACAGCTGCATGAGAGGTGCGAGGGCCACATGAAATGGCATGGAGGGCCGGAGATGAGGGGGTGCCACAGCTGCAGGAGAGGTGCGAGGGCCACATGAAATGGCCTGGAGGGCCGGAGATGAGGGGGGTGCCACAGCTGCAGGAGAGGTGCGAGGGCCACATGAAATGGCATGGAGGGCCGGAGATGAGGGGGTGCTACAGCTGCAGGAGAGGTGCGAGGGCCACATGAAATGGCATGGAGGGCCGGAGATGAGGGGGGTGCCACAGCTGCAGGAGAGGTGGGAGGGCCACATGAAATGGCATGGAGGGCCGGAGATGAGGGGGGTGCCACAGCTGCAGGAGAGGTGGGAGGGCCACATGAAATGGCATGGAGGGCCGGAGATGAGGGGAGTTCCACAGCTGCAGGAAAGGTGGGAGGGCCACATGAAATGGCATGGAGGGCAGGAGATGAGGGGGGTGCCACAGCTGCAGGAAAGGTCGGAGGGCCACATGAAATGGCCTGGAGGGCCGGAGATGAGGGGGGGGGGTGCCACAGCTGCAGGAGAGGTGCGAGGGCCACATGAAATGGCATGGAGGGCCGGAGATGAGGGGGGGTGCTACAGCTGCAGGAGAGGTGCGAGGGCCACATGAAATGGCATGGAGGGCCGGAGAGGAGGGGGTGCCACAGCTGCAGGAGAGGTGCGAGGGCCACATGAAATGGCCTGGAGGGCCGGAGATGAGGGGGTGTCACAGCTGCAGGAGAGGTGCGAGGGCCACATGAAATGGCCTGGAGGGCCGGAGATGAGGGGGGGTGCCACAGCTGCAGGAGAGGTGCGAGGGCCACATGAAATGGCATGGAGGGCCGGAGATGAGGGGGGTGCCACAGCTGCAGGAGAGGTGGGAGGGCCACATGAAATGGCATGGAGGGCCGGAGATGAGGGGAGTTCCACAGCAGCAGGAAAGGTGGGAGGGCCACATGAAATGGCATGGAGGGCCGGAGATGAGGGGGGGTGCTACAGCTGCAGGAGAGGTGCGAGGGCCACATGAAATGGCATGGAGGGCCGGAGATGAGGGGGGGTGCTACAGCTGCAGGAGAGGTGCGAGGGCCACATGAAATGGCATGGAGGGCCGGAGATGAGGGGGTGCCACAGCTGCAGGAGAGGTGCGAGGGCCACATGAAATGGCATGGAGGGCCGGAGATGAGGGGGTGCCACAGCTGCAGGAGAGGTGCGAGGGCCACATGAAATGGCCTGGAGGGCCAGAGATGAGGGGGGGTGCCACAGCTGCAGGAGAGGTGCGAGGGCCACATGAAATGGCATGGAGGGCCGGATTTGGCCCGCGGGCCTTGTGTTGGACACGTGTCATAGAGGGATTCTTTAATAAACATGGTAACACAGCTAAAAGACTCCACATCATTCAGCATCCATCAATAAGTCATAACTTTACCTTGGTCCCTATTATGTGACTTGATAGATTTTGCCAGAAAAGCTAACAATCAGATTTGTGCTCACTGTGGCCCCTGAAGCCATGTGACACGTAACAGTTTCTCTGCACATTCATACAGTCTCCAAAAAAGAACTAACATTTTTTTTCTTCCAGAACCTTCCTGCGTCCTTTACGAAATTTTAATCTGCACGACCATCACACCAGACTGCGAGGAAACCCAGGCCAGCTTGGGGTCCTGAAGGAAAAGTTCTCACACAGTTGTGGCCCCCCGCATCCCCTGGCCCTCCGGAGAGGAAATGATGTTCTGTCGGACAGCGTTTGATGGCGCTCTTATCTCCCAGAGTGGCACATATCTGCCTGTCTCCCTAATGGCGTTTCTCAGGCCCCCTATCTCTCTCCTCTTTGTCTGATCTCCTGTGCCGTCTTTCAAGTGGAGCTTTTAATCGAGGACAGTTCAGGCGTTTGACCCCGCGCTGTGAGATTCCTGCAAGCGTCAGGTCCGCGAGTGACGCCCCAACTATGTGCCGATGTCCACTCGCACATCATTGGCGGCTTTCTAATGAAGCTCGAGAAATGGAATTGTCGTCTTCAGCGATACTCTAGCTGTGCTAATTCTTAAAACGAAACAGATGGCGAGGACGCGAAGACAGGGCTCCGCTATTCGCCATCCACATAAAAAGTGATAAAAACTGTGCCGTACTTTGTGCAAAAACATAATACATTTTATAAACAGTTAAAAAGGACAATTGGAGGCCGAAGTGGATTTTAATCGATAGTTGTAAGGTACGATTGGAAGTTATCGATCGCACCTTTGTTTTCACCATGTAATCTCTTAAAGGGGTTGTAAAGGTTCGTTTTTTATTTTCTAAACAACTTTGTGCAACCGTGTGTATGCAAGACAAGTTTCGGCCAAAATCTGTCGAAAAAAATATATCGGCGTGAGGCGGTCGGCAAGCGGTTAAAGGATTAGTTCACCTTTGGGAACATGTTACATGTTCCACCCATTTTTAGGGTGAAACATGTGACATGTTTCCACTGCTGCAACCACTCCCCGACCTGCCGTCTCTAGTGGCACCAAGCTGGAGATCTTCTCCCCGAACTTAATTGTAAGTGTAATTTCGTTTTTTACTTTAACCGCTTCCCGACCGCCTAACGCAGATATACTGCAGCAAAATGGCACAGGCAGGCAAAATCACGTACCTGTACGTGGCCCTTTAATTGCCTGCCCGTGGGTCTCGCGCGCGCCGCCAGCGGCGCGCTCGACACCCGGTCGGGAGCTCCGTGACCCCGGCCGCGGGACCAGCGGACCGATCGCCGCTGGTGTCCCGCGATCGGGTCAAGGAGCTGAAGAACGGGGAGAGGTATGTGTAAACAAACCTCTCCCCTCGCTTCCTACTCTGCCTGTCATTGATTGGCTGTACCCGGTCATCGGGAAAGCCGATCAATGACGTCAGACGTCAGCCCCGCCCCCTAATGTAAAAAAAAAACACACACACGTCACAGCCCATAACCCCTCCCCTCCCCCTAGTGGTTAACTCTTTCCCTACAACTGTCATTTATACAGGAATCAATGCATTTAAATAGCATTGATTGCTGTATAAATGACAATGGTCCCAAAAATGTGTCAAAAATGTCCGATGTGTCCGCCATAATGTCGCAGTCACAATAAAAATCGCTGATCGCCGCCATTACTAGTAAAAAAAAAATATTAATAAAAATGCTATAAAACTATCCCCTATTTTGTAAACGCTATAACGTTTGCGCAAACCAATCAATAATCGCTAATTGCGATTTTATTTTACCAAAAATATGTAGAAGAATACGTATCGGCCTAAACTGAGGAAAAAAAACGTTTTTTTATATATTTTTGGGGGATATTTATTATAGCAAAAAGTAAAAAATAATGTGTTTTTTTCAAAATTGTCGCATTTTTTTTTGTTTATAGCGCAAAAAATAAAAACCGCAGGGGCGATCAAATACCACCAAAAGAAAGCTCTATTTGTGGGAAAAAAAGGACGTCAATTTTGTTTGGGAGCCACGTCGCACGACCGCGCAATTGTCAGTTAAAGCGACGCTGTGCCGAATCGCAAAAAGTGGTCTGGTCTTAAGCCAGCAAAATGGTCCGGTCTGAAAGTGGTTAAATATACTTTTTTTTTTTTTGCCTGGAGTTCAGTTATACTATAAAACTTTTTTTTTGGGGTAGAACTCCACTCCAACCACAATGTCCTCTTTAACACAAGCGGGGCTTACAAACCGTTCCTGGACAACAGATGTGAGATGGGAGAGTTTCATGGAAAACCGTCTCTGGATCCAAGAAGGCACATGTGCATCGGCAAAACCCTGCGCTTTATCCCATCAACACCGCAGAGTCCGAGCCCTGCACCAGGACCCTGTCTGAGATGCTCAGCATGTTCTTCAGTCTTTCGCTCCAAGTTAAATAAGTCAGTGAACAAAAAAGTGGATAAAAATAACACGTGTTCCCTTCTGCTACAAAAAGGAAAAAAAAAAAAAAAAAGTTCTGCAGCTGAAAATAAAATGCCTTTAATCACATGGCAGGTCGGAGCACTTGCCAAGGTCATGTATAGACTGACTCACCCCAATGAAATGGAAATCCTTAACCTGGTCCAAGGATAATTCGTGTCTTTGAATCCGCATTAATATTATTTCTAAAAGGGACACTCCAATTAAACAACAGGAAACCTCTTTTCAAGCAGTTCTAGTGTTCTGTGTCTTCTATTCCTGCACTACCAGTCCGTGGATCCCCCAGTTTCCTCGATATTATATAGATATGATGCTCAGAAGTCCAAGATTTCCATTTAGCCTACACTTATTAATCACATGACCTCTTACAAAGGTGGTCAGAGGAGAAGTAACCCCTTAGACTGGTGGTCAGCATATGGGTGACCCTTTACAATGGTGGTCAGTGTAGAAGTGACCCCTTACATTGGTGGTCAGTGTAGATGTGATCCCTTACCTTGTTGTTCGCTGTAGAACTGACCCAATATATTGCTGGTAAGTGTAAAAATTACCCCTTACAATAGTAATCAGTGTAGAGGCGACTCCTTACATTGTTTTTTTCGACGTAGAAGTAATCCCTTACAGTGGGGGTCAGCGTGGAAGTGACCCCTACATTAGTTGGCAGTGTAGAAATTACCTCATACATTGGTGGTCAGTGTAGATGTGACCTCTTACATTGGTGGTCAGTATAGATGTGACCCCTCACATTAGTGGTCAGTATAGATGTGACCTCTTACATTGGTGGTCAGTATAGATGTGACCTCTTACATTTGTGGTCAGTGTAGATGTGACCCCTCACATTGGTGGTCAGTGTAGATGTGATCTCCTACAATGGTGGTCAGTGTAGATGTGACCCCTCACATTGGTGGTCAGTGAAGATGTGACCCCTTACATTCGTGGTCAGTGCAGAGGTGACCCCTTACATTGGTGGTCAGTGTAGATGTGACTCCTTACATTCGTGGTCAGTGTAGAAGGGATCTCTTACATTCGTGGTCAGTGCAGAGGTGACCCCTTACATTCGTGGTCAGTGTAGAAGTGACCCCTTACATTCGTGGTCAGTGTTGAAGTGATTCCTTACATTGGTGGTCAGTGTAGTTGTGACTCCTTACATTGGTGGTCAGTGTAGAAGGGATCCCTGACATTCGTGGTCAGTGTAGATGTGACCCCTCACATAGGTGGTCAGTGCAGAAGTGACCCCTTACATTGGTAATCAGTGTAGATGTGACCCCTCACATAGGTGGTCAGTGTAGAAGTGACCCCTTACATTGGTGGTCACTGTAGAAGTGACCCCTTACATTGGTGGTCAGTGTAGATGTGACCCCTTACATTGGTGGTTGGTGTAACAGTGTGGAACCCCCAGCAACCTTTGAAGTAATCTGAAGGTTCCACGGAACCGTGATGGAGAAAGTCTGATCTAGTGTGCCTCCACTCCACCTACTGAAATGTACCTGTACAGGGACTCTGCGAGCCAAGCCACTCTCCCGCATTAATGCATTAAAGGGAAAATTAAACACATTTTAAAATCAATTATTTTTGGGAAAGTTTTCACATTTGTAAATGGATGTTTTGTGTAAAACCTTTATATGACCAATAAACTTAAAAAACGTAGGCCAGTGAATTTCCTGATTCCAACCCTCTGTGCACCTCATAGAATCATGTAACAAGAGGTTGCAGCGCTGCCTCAAGTTGGCATAAGAGCCTACCAAGCCTGGCTGCAATGAATTGTGAAAGCCACGTAAAGTCCATGAACATTGTGACTTGGCTAGAACTGCAAGATTTCAATTTCACTTGTTTCCGTTCGAGCCTTGGGGCTACAATATGACAAAGGAACGGGTGACGCAGGTGTCTAGACGCTCCAGCCAATCGACCTCTGCGAGCGTTTCTGCTCTCCGCTCTGACATGATCCCCTCAGAAGTTCCAGGCAGGGCTAATTGCATCACGTCGCCACCTTATTCCCTGCGCCGTATCGCTGTGCGCAATCAATATGTGTATTTTCCTCTCCTTCTCTATAAACAGGCCTGTGAGTGCTTCCTAGATGTACACTGTTTTCCAGGCTAGATCCACAATAAACAGAGATTGGAAATTGATGACATATCCAAGCCACCTGGCCCACCTAGGCCGCTGCTGAAGCCAGGCTCAAAGAGCAGCAAAGCCTGTTTGATCCTTCAAATACTCCAATGAGACCAAACATGAAACGCGTTCATGGTGATTCCTCGCTCTATGATCTAAGAGTGAAAGGAGGGGGGGAGAATCATGCTTCACATTCAGGAGCCAACGTATAAAGACACTTTGGAACAGACTGATGTAAATTGGATGGTACTCAGTGGCGGCTAGTGCTCAAAATTTTTTGGGGGGGCGCAAACAAACTGAAAAATTCAGAAAAAAATATATCAATTGCAGCCTCACTGTGCCCATCAAACGCAGCCACTGTGCCATCAATTGCAGTCACTGTGCCATCAAACGCAGCCACTGTGTCCATCAAACGCAGCCACTGTGCCCATTAAACACAGCCGCTGTGCCCATTAAACGCAGCCAATGTGCCCATCAGTTTCAGCCACTGTGCTATCAAACGCAGCCACTGTGAAATCAAACACAGGCACTGTGCCATCAAACGCAGCCACTGTGCCCATCAAACGCAGCCACTGTGCCCATTAAATGCAGCCACTGTGACCATCAATTGCAGCCACTGTGCCATCAAACGCAGCCACTGTGACCATCAATTGCAGCCACTGTGCCATCAAACGCAGCCAATGTGCCCATCAAATGCAGCCAATGTGCCCATCAACTGCTGCCACTGTGACCACCCCCGCCTGCTCGCCATCTGCTCGGCACTTTCCCTGTCTTGGTGGGGCAGCGGGTGGCGGCGGCGGCAAGCAGTGTCCTCCATTGGTCTCCTCCCGTCTGCTCCTCCTGATAGGCATCCAATCACAGCGCCTGTCGTTTCAGCCAATCAGGTGATGGGTAACAGACCCGAGCACCTGATTGGCAGAGAGGCGGTTCAGTGTTTGGAAAGCAAATATTAATTTGCTGTTCTAACACACCTATTTTGACACCTATTAGAGCCTATGGCTCTAATCAGGTGCTTTAAAAACACCCCCCCCCCGCCGCTGTAATTCAGGCACGCGGTGCCCGAAAAAAAGTACCACCCCCTCCTGCCCCCGCCATAGGAATCCATGAATCCGGCATCCTGAAAGGGCCACAATGCACGGGCCGCTCCGATCACAGGGAGCCGAGATCAGTGACAGTGTCACCAGGCAGAACAGGGAGATGCTTGTTTACATCAACATCTCCCCGTTCTTCCTCTCCGTGAGGCGATCGTGGGTATCCCCGCGGCTCCTTACACTGATGGTCAGTGGGAAGAATGTCCTTTCATTGGTCATCATTGGAAAGAATTCTCCTTACATTGGCTGCCAATGGGAAGAATGTACTTACATTGGTGGTCAATGTAAAGAATGCTCCTTACATTGGTGGTCAGTAGGGAGAATGTTCCTTACATTGGTGGTCAGTGGGAACAATGCCCCTTACATTTGGTGTTCAATAGGAAGAATCCCCCCTTACAAATAACTAAAAGGATCATTGGTCTCAGTGGTGACTTATCTGAGAGGTAGAAATTGCTCATCACTCAAGGAACCCCTTGCAACCTCTGGAGGAACCCTGGTTCCTAGTTCAACCTAATCGTTCTCTTCGTTCTTCTCAAGACCTCCTGCTCTCTAGCTCTCTCATCACCTCCTCCCATGCGCATCTCCAGGACTTTTTCAGAGCCTCTCCAAGCCTATGGAACTCCTTACCCCAATCGGTCCATCTATCTCCTACTCTATTAGCTTTTAGACGATCCCTGAAAACTCTCCTCTTCAGAGAAGCCTATCCTACCCACACCTAACAACTGTATTTTCATTTTGTCCATCTGATCACCCCCCACAGTTATTACCTTTTGTTTCCACTTGACCTCCCCTTCTAGATTGCAAGCTCTAACGAGCAGAGCCCTCTGATCTCTCCTGTATTGAATTGTATTGTAATTGTACTTCTTCCCTGATGTTGTAAAGCGCTGCGTAAACTGTTGGCGCTATATAAATCCTGTATAATAATAATAATAGTTGAGAAAGGCTGGTTTAGACAGACAGATTTAGACAACTCAATGAAGGAGTAAATGTAAGGAGCATAGGAATGCTTGGTAGCGTTCAATGTCCCAAACGGGTTAGTCATCTAATGTGTAGTGGGAAGAATGCCCCTTAGATTGGAGTTCAATAGGAAGAATCCCCCCCCTTACAGATAAATAAAAGGATCATTGGTCTCAGTGGTGACTTATCTGAGAGGTAGAAATTGCTCATCACTCAAGGAACCCCTTGAAACCTCTGGAGGAACCCTGGTTGAGAAAGGCTCAATGAAGGAGTAAATGTAAGGAGCATAGGAATGCTTGGTAGTGTTCAATGTCCCAAACTGGTTAGTCATCTAATGTGTAGATATTTTGGGAGGTGGCTCTTCAATATTCAGGGATCACGATCTTGCTGCTAAACCGGGAACTAGAATAAAACATATTTTTTCCACCTAGACCAGCTTCTCAAGATAACTATTGTCCGGATCGCTTTGATTTCAGCACGTCGAAATGTGTTGACTTGTAAAGTGACGCTTCAAACAATAAAATATTTCTGGACTTTGATACTAGTTTGGTTCTCCTCTTGGAAATCGGAGGTTTAGGCACGTCTACTGCTTCTTTCAATAAGCAGCAAAGCACCATGTAGGCGTTCTGCTGGACATATCAAAGAATAGTCCACATAGCCCGATGAAGCTGGTGTTGCCTCCTGAAACACATTGGCTCTTTCATTGGTGTTCACTGTTGGATCAAACAAAGTTTAATATCATCAATATGGAACTATTGAGAAGCTTCACATACGTAATGTCCATCTCTTCAGCTCTCTTACTTCTTCTTCACCCTGTATGAGTTGAAACCAAGTTATAAATATGAATTATAGGAGCCATTCTGCTCTGTATATGTTGGGGTTCCCTGTGTGTTTGTAATGGACATGGTAGTCAGTAAACTGTGATAGGTAATAGGCAGGGCTGGAACATAAAAAAAAACTGAATTACCAGAGAAGGCAAATTATGAGCAGATTAAAGGTCAGCTTTTACCACAAGCATGTAGTCTGTGCATCCTGGTTGCATCTCAAGCCTCTGATTTCAGTTTCATACTTTTAAGGAAGGTGTGCGATTTCAGGGCCCCCCACTGACAACTGACTCAGCAATACAGAAGACTAATGTAGCCGTGACAGGGCGGACGTGATAAGAGGAGGTGATTGATACTGGCAGATAATCCACTACCTGAGAAAAATGAGCCCCATCCAGTTTGGGAGGCCTGTTTGTTGTTACTCCATCGCTGATAAAGAAATGGCTTCACCTTAGCCAGATGGCTCGTGTCATAGGCCTTCCACCTATTCTAAACAACGTCAGCCGGTTCAGAACTCCTCGGTGGCCTCTAACACAGTCGGCGACCACACCATACCTGGACGCGACACCTATATTGCTTTATCACTAAGGGACACTATAACCTTTACTATTATTTTTTTTTTTTAATTTTTTTTTTTATTATATATTTTTTTTACATTATATTATTTTTTTAATTTTATTTTAATTATTTATTTTATTTTTTTATTTATTTTTTTTTTTTTTTTTTTCTTATTTTTTTTTATTTTTTTTTACATTTTATTTTTTATTTTTTTTTTTACTTTAGATTTTTTTATTTTACTTTAAAATTTTTTTACTTATATTAAAATTTTATTTTATTTTTATATTTCATTACATTTATTTTTTTTACTGTTATTATTATATTATTTTTTTTTGTTATTTTTTTTTTTTTTTTTTTCTATTTATTTTTTTATTATATTTTATTATTGTATTATCTATTATTTATATATTTAATATTGTATTACATTATATATTATTTATTTTAATTATTATTTTATTATTTTTTATTTTATTACATTCTATTTATTTTACTTTAGATTTATTTTACGTTATGTTAAAATCGAACTATATTTTATTACATTATTTTTGTGTTTTTATTATATATATTTTTTTCTATTTATTTTTTCTATTATATTTTATTATTGTATTATCTATTATTTATATATTTAATATTGTATTACATTATATATTATTTATTTTAATTATTATTTTTTATTCTTTATTTTATTACATTATATTTATTTTACTTTAGATTTATTTTACCTTATGTTAAAATCAAACTATATTTTATTACATTATTTTTATGTTATTATTATATTTATTTATTTTTTTCTATTTATTTTTTCTATTATATTTTATTATTGAATTATCTTTTATTTATATATTTTATATTTATTTATGTAGTTATGTACATTATTTATGTAGTTATGTACATATATATTATTTATGTAGTTATGTACATTATTTATGTAGTTATGTACATTTTATTAAATGTTTTATTTATTTATGTAGTTATGTACATTATTTATCTAGTTATGTACATATATATTATTTATGTAGTTATGTATATTATTTATTTTATTTTATTATTTTATTACTTTATATTTATTTTACTTTATGTTAAAATGGACCTATATTTTACTACTACATTATTTTATTTTATTATTATATTCTTTATTCTATTTTAAATTCTATTTTATTATATTTTATTATTTATTATTTTATTCAATTATATTTATTTCACTTTTCTATTTTACATTAAAACATTTTTTTTATTTATTTATGTTTAATTTTATCACATACACCTATCGAAAAAATCGGTCGAATGAGTTTTTGAAAAACGAACACATGGTCGTGAGAGCAAACGGTTTTGCCATCATGTAATGACCGAAATTTGAACCGATAGCTCGTTCAACTGACATAAATGAATAATTTTTTTGGTGGTTCTGTCACATAAACTGTTTCGGGCGAGAAACACATTCAATTTATCGTCCGTTCAGCTGAAGTTTTCCAAACTTTTCCTTAGATTTTTTGGCTCAAAAACGCCACAACCGATTTTAGACTCGTGCCCATTAACTAGACGATAAACGAACCAACTGTTCAAATTACAGATTTTGGAACGTGCTTTCGTCTAGTGTATGGCCACCATTATTCATACCGACTTTATTGAATAAAAGGTGATCTTCCCTCTGCTGCATGTAATTAATATCTTGAGCATTGTAGGGTAAAGGTAAACTTCGTCTTAATGTATAACTTGTAACTATCCTTGTAATACTGTAACTTGTAATAGACACATATAGGGGGCAGTCATATCTGCTAATTAATAACCAAATATATGAAAGTGTTGTCAACTCCGAAAATCCTTCTGAATCAAATGGCTAACGCGTTTCGGCAGTAAGCCTTGATCACAACACAGATTAAAATAAAATACAATATATATATATATATATACAAGGAAGGGTCCACCCCCCACACTAATTCATTGCATTAATTATACAATTAGGAGTCTCTACTGCACGTGTAGTATTGCAGGGAAGTTTGCATTGACACACACTATGGCTACACCCATGTATCAGAAATGTGGATCTAAACAAAAATGAACGGACAAAAAGAAACAACAAAAGAATACAATATCAACAGAAAATTACTAAAGAAAAAGATCCACATCATTACGAAATTTCAAACCAAAAGGCATTCTGGTTTGAAGGTTAAAAATCCACCATACTTCTCTCTCTAAGAGCCAATGGTGGATGTCTTCTTCTCCAGGGGATTTTTTTTACTCTAAGTTGTAAAAAAACAAATGATGAGTGGACATATTTAAAGTGTTTAGACACAATTTTTATCATATATGTAAGATACACCATGAAAATGTTCACTTATCCTGGCCTAAGGGGTCTTGATGTGTCCTGATTATCAATGCAGTCCCATCAGTGCCCATCAGTATTGCCAATCAGTGCTCACCAGAGTTGCTATCAGTGCTCATCGGTTTTGCCAATCAGTGTCTATCAGTGTTGCTAATCAGTGCTCATCAGTGTTTCCAATCAGTGCCCATCAGTGTTGCCAATCAGTGCCACTTATCAGTGCTGCCAATTAGGGCCCATCAGTGCCTTCTCATCAGTGCCGCCTATCAGTGCCACCTATCAGTGCCCATCAGTACTGCCAATTAGTGCCCATCAGTGCCTCCTCATCAGTGTCACCTATCAGTGCCCATCAGTGCTGCTTATCAGTGCCACTTTTCAGTGGTGCCAATTAGTGCCCATCAGTGCCTTCTCATCAGTGCCGCCTATCAGTGCCCATCAGTGCTGCCAATTAGTTCCCATCAGTGCCTCCTCATCAGTGTCACCTATAAGTGCCCATCGGCGCAGCCTATCAGTGCCCATCAGTGCTGCCAAACAGTGCCCATCAGTGCCTCCTCATTAGTGCCACCTATCAATGCCCATCAGTGCTGCCTATCTGTGTCTATTAGTGCTACCTATCAGTGCCTCCTCATCAGTCCCCACCAGTGCCACCTAATCGGTGCCTTTTTGACCTCAGATCTCTCAATAAAGAGGACCTTCAATTTATATTACAAGGGATGTTTACAAGTTTAAACCACACATGTGAGGTATCGCCGCGATCATTAGAGCGAGAGCAATAATTCTCGCACTAGACCTCCTCTGTAACTCTAAACAGGTAACCTGTAAACATTTTTAAAGCTCCTATGGAGATTTTTAAGTACCGTAGTTTGTCGCCATTCCATGAGCGTGCGCAATTTTAAAGCATGACTTGTTAAGTATCTATTTACTCAGCGTAACCTTTTACATTATACAAAAAAATTGTGCTAACTTTACTGTTTTTTTTTTTTAATTCAATAAAGTGTATTCTTTATCAAAAAAATTGTGTTTGAGAGACCGCTATGCAAATACATAAAACATAAAATATTGCAATGACCGCCATTTTATTCTCTAGGGTCTCGGCTAAAAAAAATATATATATATACCGTATATTGTTTGGGGGTCTCTAAGTAATTTTCTAACCAAAAAAATGCTTTTAACTTGTAGGCAACAAATGTCCGAAAATGGCCTAGTCTTAAAGTGGTTAGGGTGCCACTAAGTAATAATGGGACCACAAGCGCATCTCGCGTTTTAGCATTTTTTTGCGCGCTTCCAAAAACGTGGGTAGAAACACACATTTCCGCTACACTGAGGTTTAGAGTGAGCCTTAGATTTAGATACACTTTGAGTCCATCCAATTTTTTTTTTTTGGGTGGACGTACCCTTTAACAAACACATTTACCCCCCTCCCCCCCAGCCCTTTCTCTTTTGGCGTATTTAATTTTCCAACTCCATCTCTCTTTTAACGAAGGCACACAAACACTGTGAGGTGGGTCCCGCTCGCCTTGAAAACCCTATTGATGTAAGAGCAGTCTTCCAAAGAGCGGCTTAAAAGTCCCATTTCCTCTCGGCGCTCATTTTCTCCCCGCCGCGGCCCGCGAGCTGATGATTTCGGCTGCTACAAATAAACGAACACTTAGGTGGACATCTGCTGTAGATTTGCCTCTCGGAGAAGTCGGATCAGGATTTCATAGCAGCTGCGTGCGGGGAGAAGGGCTGATTGGCTCCTCGGCCTCCTTAAGACAAGTTTTAAGATCCTCGCAGGAAATTGAGTGGAACGGCGAGCTGACATCCACCATTATGGAGCGGCTTCGGACGCCAGGGCCCCGCGTTCTGCTGGGAACACATGTGAGCGCATTCCCTGCATGTAAGGAGCGTAAACCCTGTTTTTTTTCTCTTTTCTTCTTCTTTCTCTTCGGTTTTGTCAGGATGGAGAAATCAAAGACAGGCCATTGTACTTTCCATCATCTTTATTGAATAAAAGGAAAATTGGAGGCAGTAGGTGTAGCTGGCACTGGAGGCTGCTGCGAGTCCATTAGGATAAGAGTGATGGCACAGACCAATTCATGATGTGTGCAGCCCGGAGCCATGGAAAACTCAGGACATGCCGGCTGAGACTGGCCTACTCCCATTCTATTTAAAGGTACACTCTGGTCAAAACTGAAAGTAATGCCTTGAAATTCCTAGACGGACCTTAGTCTAGCTTAGGGGTGGGCAATTAATTTTCCCAAGGGGTCACTTGAGGAACTTGGATTCAGTGGCGGCTGGTGTTTTTTTGATGGGGGGGCAGCAAACAACCAACCCCCCCCCCCCCCGCGGTCTGCCGGCCGGTCCACTGGCACTTACCCCATCTAGGCGACGGGCATCGGTGGTCATCCGAGGAGAAGCAGGCATCGGTGGGTATCCGAGGAGCGGCGGAGATCGGGCATCCAGACATCGGCGGGGACCGGACATCCAGGCATCCAGTGGCTCTTCTCCTCCTCGCTTCCGCCGTGCGTCTCCTCCCCTCCTCCAAGCGTCCAATAGGATCGCTTGTCCTTTCAGCCAATCGGGTGACGGGTATCAGACCCGCTTCCCGATTGACCGGGAGGATGATCAATATTCATTCGCTGTTGCAATTCAGGTGCTTCAAAAAAACTCCTAGCCGCTGTAATTCATGCGCACGGTGCCCTGAAAGGGGCCGAACGCATCTTTTTATATTTTTTACTTTAAAAAAAAAAAAAAACATTTTAAGCCTGAGGAGTACTTAAACCACGATGAAATTGAGTTTGACACCCCTGCCGTAGAGAATAAAATATTGGCAGGTGAAGGTGCATTTTAGCCCCCCTCATCATGGCACCCTAAGGCGCTGCTTAAGCTACCTTATGGTAACACCAGCCCTGCCTACACGCCCCCGGCGCGTGACATCACTTTTGCAGCAAAATGAAAGGTAAAGCCAACTAGTGGCTGCATATCACATAAAGTAACTTATAGTGGCATTCCAAGTGCTGGTGGTAATGCTCCAGTGACCCACTGTGATCTGGGTGCCGGCATCTACAAAGTCCATCCAAGCCCAATAGATAATAGTAAAGCAGAAAGACACCAATCAGCCCATGTGTTGGGTAAAGATCAAGAACAGCCTCAGTCTCTGCTCCTCCTAGGCCATGTCCACTGATGCGTTTCACTCTACACACAGGGCTTATTCATAGGGGTCGGGCATAGTCATAGTGGGCAGTATGCTTTGCCCCTTACCTGTGGGGTGGAGAGTGGGACCTGGCAAAACCTCCGGACATACCCCCACCTGCATTATATCCTTGTTGCCCACCTCCCATGGTCTGCCCCAGGGGTGGCCAAAAGGGCTTTGAAAGGGTGGAAGTGTGACCGCCACCATTTTAGCAGTGGACCAAAGAGGACGGAAGTACAACTGGCACCATCCTATTGACTGGCTGGCCTGGATCCAAGGAACCCACACTCCTCATCCAGACCCATGGAGCAGTGTCGTAAGCCCTGGGGAGGGGGGCGGAAGTTCAGCTGGCATCATCTCTTGTACCCACCTTGTCTTATATTTTCCATCAAGCTGAACTCCATGCACAAAAGCTTTCATCTAAATATATTCCCCATCAGCCAAAAAGGATACAAATGCACTTATGCCGCGTACACGCGATCGGACTATTCGGCCGGATTATCTGGCGGAGGTCCGCCAGACTTTCCAAACGTGCGGACTTGCCCACACATGCCCGGACTTTTTGGCGGAGGTCCGCCGGACTTTTGAAATGAACGGACTTGCCCACACACGGAGTAAAGTCCATTCATTTTGAACGTGACTCCAGGTAGGTGGGACTAGCAAAGGAAGCCAATGTCCCCGCCTCGATTGGCGAGATTGACACCTTGCTAGCCCCGTCGCCTGGTATGGATTTAAAGGGGAATCCCTACGCCGAAAAAATGGCGTGGGGGTCCCCCCAAGATCCATATCAGACCCTTATCTGAGCACGCAGCCCGGCCGGTCAGGAAAGGGGGTGGGGATGAGCGAGTGCCCCCCCCTGAGCTGTACCAGGCTGTGTGTCCTCAACATGGGGGGTGCTTTGGGGAAGGGGGGCCCTGCGGCCCCCCACCCCAAAGCACCTTGTCTCCATGTTGATGAGGACAAGGGCCTCTTCCCGACAACCCTGGCCGTTGGTTGTTGGGATCTGCGGGCGGGTGGCTTATCAGAATCCGGGAGCCCCCTTTATTAAGGGAGCCCCCCACCCTATGTGAATGAGTATGGGGTACCATGTACCCCTACCCATTCACCTGGGAAAAAAAGTGTACATAAAAAAAAAACACAACACAGGTTTATTGCACAGCTCCAGGGGTCTTCTCTTCTTCCGTATTCGGGGGTCTTCTCTTTGGACTCCTCCGCTATCTTCTGGTCTTTTACTAGCTCTTTTACTAGCAGAGAAGCCCGGCTTTCTCCTTCGTCGCCGTCGCCATCCGGGGGTCTTCTTCCGACTTCGGGGGTCTTGTCCTGTTTTTCGGTTCTTCTTGCCGGGCCTCAGCTTTCTTCTTCCAGCTCTTTTACTAGCGTTGGCCCGGTCTTCTGTCGCTGTCGCCGCCGCCTTCTGCTTTTGCTTCTTCTCCTTCTTTCGATGTTGACAGGACACTCTCTCTGGCCACAATGGCAGGGACGCGTTGTGTGTAGTCAGCATTACTGTTCATTTAATGTTATTTTGAAACCCAGATATTACCTTGTAAATGTAGCAGTGACAGTATCACTGTGCTGTACATAGCCTGTGCAGGAAGCAGAGCTGTTGGAGTGACCCAGCAAGCTCCACCCACTACAGGCCAACTGGAGGAAACTACAAGAGGGGGCAGGGACAAGACCAGTGCCCTTGCACAAGGAGAGAGAGCAGCAGTGAGCGGTCTTTATTACAGGAAGTCTCACAGTGGATTACAGATCTGGAAGAAATATACAAAGCACACCGAGATTCAAGGAGAATACACATGATGAATGGATTTAGACAATGTTTGCTTATTTTGATCCTCATCAGCGTTAAAGTGATTGTAAAGTCTCATTTAAAAAATAAATAAATTAACAAACATGTTATACTTACCTTCTCTGTGCAGTTGGTTTTGCACAGAGCCGCCCAGATCCTCCTCTTCTCGGGTCCCTCTTTGCTGCTCCTGGCCCCTTCCTCCTATTGAGTGCCCCCACAGTTAGTAGCTTCCTATGGGGCACCCAAGCCGAGTCAGAGCTCCGTGAGCCATGACCCGGACCCCCCCCCCCCCCGATTGGCTGACTCACTTTGATTGACAGCCGCGGGAGCCAATGGCACAGTTTCTGTGTCTCAGCCAATCAGGAGGAGTGACCCAGACTCGGCACAGCACACCGTCACGTCGTCCATGTAGAGTGAGCACTTCACCTCCCGTCTGTCTGGTCTTGGTGTGCTGGTCCAAATCATTTGGTGGAGGGGGGATTATGGTGTGGGGTTGTTTTTCAGGGGTTATAGTTGGCCCCTTATGTTCGGTGAAGGGAACTCTTAAAGGAGTTTAAACACTTGTCTTTTTTTACCTTAATGCATCCTATGCATTAAGGTGAAAAAACTTCTGACACTGACCAGCTCACCTCACAAACAGCAGAACAGTTTAACCTGGGATGACCTAACAGGTTGTGAAGATGTTAGAGACATTGAGGAAATGCGAATCACTTATCTTTTTTGATCCACTCTGTATTTTTAAAATCAGCGATTAACAAATTCCTTGGCATTAATATAGAGTTGACCATCACCGCCCCCATGGCCATTAATATGGAGCTGACCACCACCACGCCGTTGACCATTATTATTGTGTTGACCCCTTTTTGGCTATAACATCCTCCCCTCTTCTGGGAAGACTTTCCACAAGATTTTGGAGGGTGTCTGTGGGAATTTGCACCCATTTTGAAGTGAGGTACTGATGTTGGATGAGAAGACATGTCATAAAATTGGACTTCCAATTCATCCCAAAATATGTTCAGTAGGTCAGGCTCTGATGTTGGATGAGAAAACTTGGTTCCAATGGGTGTTCCAATTTATCCTAACGGTGTTCAGTAAGGTTGAAATCCGAGCTCTGTGCAGGACACTTCAGTTCCTCAACACCAAACTGGTCACACCATGTCTTTATGGAGCTGGCTTTGTACACAGGGCACAGTCATGAGTAGTATTACACTTCTGAGAGTCTAATGCTGTGTACACAAGATCGGACTATCCGGTGGACTTAGTCCCGCGGACAATCCGCCGGACTTTCCAGCGGAGGTCCTCCGGACTTTCCGAACTTGCCCACACACGGCCGGACTTTTCCGGCGGACTAGGTCCGGCAGACAATCCGCCGGAATTTTGGCGAAGGTCCACCGGACTTTTGAAATTAACGGACTTGCCCACACACGGAGTAAAGTCCGTTCATTTTGAACGTGACTCCAGGTAGACGGGACTAACAAAGGAAGTCAATGCCGCTGCCTCCATCGGCGAGATTGACACCTTATTAGCCCCGTCACCTGTTATGGATTTAAAGGGGAATCCCTACGCCGAAAAAACGGCGTTGAAGTCCCCCCAAAGTCCATACCAGACCCTTATTCGAGCACGCAGCCCGGTCGGTCAGGAAAGGGGGTGGGGACGAGCGAGCGCCCACCCCTGAGCCGTACCAGGCCGCGTGCCCTCAACATGGGGGGGTGCTTTGGGAAAGGGGGGGTCCTGCGGCCCCCCCACCATGGACCAAGTCCGCCGGATAGTCCGATCGTGTGTACGCGGCATAATTGTCACATTCCATCACAAAGACTGAATAACAGGATTAAAATAATAATAGAAACAGATCTTATGGCAATATTTAGAAAGATCCATGGCATAACAGTTTTTGTTTCACTGTTAAAATGTTCTCTAGTTACAAAGTAGGGGATGCGTGAAATTGAGAGTTTTTTTCTTCAACAAAGGTTTTGGCGAGATTTAGCCAGTTTCGAAAAATGCATTGGAGTCAATAGGGAAGGCAAAATAAAGGTGAGCTTGTGGGAAATCACCAATAGAGGTCTCTTTCACTGAAGGATGTACCTGTGAAAAATATTTTGGATTTTCTATTACTTTCCATCAACAGGACAAACAGCAAAGTTGGGACACAGACAGGGGATCCAATCCATCCACTCTCTGTCCAAAACCTAAAGAAAATTTTGGCACTACATAGACTTTAATCTCCATCAAATTTATTGAATTAGGGTGACTTCAATTATTGGCAACATTTCCAGCAAAAAACATCCAAAAGGTCTTTCTACATTAGCAAAGCTACTTTGTTTTATTGGGTTATTTTCTCCTAAAATATGTTACGTATGCAGGGAGATTGCCCCGAGCAGCTTAATAAAGATACGAATGTGCCAGATATTTCATAAAATTATGTAAACTAAAATTCTCAAGATTGTAAAACTTATGGCAACCATATACAGATCTCATTATAGACTAAGGATGGTCGGCAGGTCTTTCGGGGACTGTACAAGTCAGTCATCTTTCATATGCACTGAACATGTGATAAAAGGACAGTTTTTTTATGACCACATTAACTAAGCAACTGCAGAAACTCACCGTTTTGCTGTAATATGTTTATGATACAAACTTGTTTTCTCTTAAAAGTGGACCCAACAAAGTCCAATTAAGTCACTTACACATATTGGGTTGTATGCCTGTTACAATGGTGTCACCTCTAATGCCATTTTCTTGTTAAAGTGGAAGAAAAACCTAAGTCCAATTATTAAAAATATTCCTTCCCCCTCCTTCTACCTATCCTGCCTAACCTGTCTAAGAAAGATCTATGTACTTGCAAATTTTTAATCCTCTCTGATCCAGTCACATGACCCCACAGCTTGGAATTCTGGGAGCCGTGACTTCACCGATGGGTTCCCATGTCCCAGCCGTTGTTGGCACTCCCTCCTCTCCACTGGCAGAGCTGCAGGATCACATGACCAGACTGTAATAAAAATAAGTAAGTACACATATCTTTTTATACAGGTTAGGCAGGATGAAATAGGATGAAAACATTATAAAGTAGGGCTGTGGAAATTAAAGATTAATTCCTCGATTAATCATTCATTTTTTTGATCGATCAAAATTCTTTTGATCAGTACTCACCTCTCCACCGGCTTCCAGGTCTTCAGGGAGTTCCGTCGGAGATCCGGTGATGTCACGGACATCGACGTCACCGGACTCCTCCCCCCTTCCCCAAGTGACTCAGTCTGCTAACAAAGGGAAGGGGGAGGAGTCCGGTGACGTCGAAGTTCTGATTGAACGTAACGCGTACGGGGGAGGAGCTACGCATGATGTCACCCGCTGCTGCCCTACGGAACTAACACGATTGTCGGCTTTACAGGCTGTGTTTTTATCATCTTTATGTGAGTAGTTTGTGTTTGAACACAAAAATTAAATCTTATACTTAAGCAGTGAGCGCTTAGATCTTTTCTTTCTACCCATGACCTGGCGTCCTTGCTGAGATCTAAGGAGACGTGAGAGAAGTTTATGGTCCGTGTTAACCCTTTTGATACCCGCTTGCATGACCACCTGTTTGCACAGGGGTCCATGCCATAAGGTGAGAGTGATTAGTTAGAGGTGGAGGGATTGTCACCCTACTGTGGGAAAAAAAATTACTTACGTCATTTTAAAATGTATTTGTGTGAACTGTGAAGTTAAGTCATGGATTGTGGAAACGAACTAGTGTCGGGTGATTGTATATAGTGTATACCACATTTATCACTGACTAATGCAGAGTTGCGATGCAAGGAGAGAAAAGTAGTTGGATCTGTATGTGCGTTATAATTAATCGGAATTAGTCAAAAATTTTAATCAGTAACAGCCCTATTATAAAGATTAGTTTGATTTCAGCTGGCCAGAGATGGATCGAAATTCGGCTGGTTCAGTAGTGACCTGACAAATTTTGATCCATCTATGGTCGTTGGAAAATTTTGCCTCAATCAATGCATGCAGCCAACTGGCTGCAGTGCTGATCAGTGTATTCTAACGGTGGAGGAGTTCCACTGTTAGAATAAAATGACAAAGTGGGGAGGATTCCCGCGTCCACCCCAAATGTGTGGGTGGGGGAATTAGTTAATTTTTTTCCTTTTGATACGATGGCTAAATGAAAAAATCTGAGCCTTGCATGGCCAACTTTAGGCTTTTCTTCCACTTTAAGAATCTGAATCCTGTAACCTCCTACTCGGTAAGCCCCACCTTGAGAGAAGGAGGAGCCAGCAATAAGAACCAGTGAGGCTCAGTTGTAGCACACATGTACTGGAAGGAAGCAGAATGAGCAGACGGATGACCTCCTCGAGGGTCCGCTGCTTGTTTTTTTTTGTACAACTTGACCGAGTCGTGCTGTTATTGTTGCCTCAGAGGTCAGGGTTTACAGAATTGGCTGTGCAAACTCATATATTCTTGGGTAGGTAGAAGATCCACTATGCAAGTATTTTAACCGCATGCATGGATGCTTTTTGCTTTAAAGCTGAGTCTTATTAACCACAAGGCCTAGTTTGCTTGGTAGAAGGTTGCTAGTCACCAGCTTTTGTACTAAACACACGGGACTAAATACCCCTTCTGTGATACTAGATAATACTTCATTAGTGACTCTTGGGTTTTGCAAGCCCTCAAGATAACATGAGTGGGCACAGTCAATGGAGGCAGGGCACTGCCCAAATAACAGGGTACACAATATATTCAATCTTCATTCAAGCATATGCACTAACATAAGACAAAGTGCTTCTTTTTTGTACAATTTTAAGGGTCTTGTGCTGTACCACCTTTGAAAATTGATTTGATGAAGAAGTAGAATGCATCAATGCCACCAAAAATGTGGTCAATGTCTCTATTTTGTGGTTGAGATCAATGTGTAGGTAAGTTTTTTTTAAACCATAACATTGTTTGCTTTTAATTTGGAAACAAATTTTAATCCTCAAATGCCTCCTTGAAAGGCTCACAATTTTCGGCAGAGGAACAGTTAAAGTCACAATATTTTTAAAGGAAAACATACTTCAGGGGAGGATTCATCCAAGCGTAGAGTGCAGGGCATAGGCACTCATTGAAACATATTTTTGCAGGGTATATAATTCCCAAGGGCCCGGTCTCGGTGGGTGGTCGAAGGGCCTCCATAGATGGCAAGGATCGGGCCACTCAGTGCGCAAGGCCCTTGTAATAAGAATATCTAATTAGATCTCAGTGAGATGAATTGATCTCATCAGATTGAGCGAGGTGGTGTTAATTATGGTAAACACTTTAGGATGGTTGAGCAACAGGCAAATTAGTTCATCAGTGGGAACGGGAGGCTCGCTCTCCATCCTTCTGTCTTCAATTAACCGCTGCTGTATTTAGAAAACCCCGAAACAAGCCATCCTCGGAGCAGTCATTCAAAACCCTCGTGGATTTCGCTGACGTGGGGGCCAAATTACTCATTATTCCTGCATGTGAGAATGCTATTTTTCACTTAAAACTAACTTTAGGCATTAGGGGAAAAGAGTTCTCTTTGATCAGTCGTTAAAATGAAAGGATGTTTTTTTTTTTTCCCTCTTCCAAAATAACCCTGAAGTAAAGTCAGCCTTTGAAGGAAAACAGGATACAAATCACGCTCACTAATTCAACTAATTATACTAAAATAAAAAAAAGGAAAGAAAAAAATGCAACACCTTTGTGAACGATGGCTGTTTTAGGATAGGCAACATTGAGGCCTTGGTGGCATCTGAGGTCTTTAAGATGTTCAGGGCCTACAATTATTGCCGATTTAAATTTTTTATTTGCCTTCAACGGAATAGGCAAATTTGAGGCCTTGGTGGCTTCTGAGGTCCCGTAAGATGTTCACACCTCACAATAGTTACTTTTATTTTTATTTTTTGCCATTGATGGGATAGACAGCTTTGAAGCCCTAGTGGAATTTGAGGTCTTTAAGATGTGCAGAGCTTACAATAATTGCCACTTTGTTTGCCATCAATGGGATAGGCAACGTTGAGGCCTTGGCAGCATCTGAGGTCTGTAAGATGTTCAAAGCATACAATCATTTACAACATTTTTTTTTTCTTACCATCAATGTAAGAGGTAAATTTGAGGCTTTGGTGGCATCTGAAGTCTGTAAGATGTTCACACCTTACAAAAGTTGCCATTTCTTTTTGCCACCAATGTAATAGGCAACTTTGAGGCCTTGGTGGCATCTGAGGTCTGTAAGATGTTCAAAGCTTACAATAATTGCCAACTTATTTTTTTCTAATCGATGGGATAGGGAAATTTGAGGCCTTGGTAGCATCTGAGGTCTGAATGGAGGTAACTGGTGCAAACCACACTCTGTTTATGCACAATGGAAGCCCTATGGGTTATCACATGTATTCATGGGCAACATGAAGTGAAAATAGTCAATCAAACAGGCTATAAAAAGTCCATGAGTCCAATTGATGGCTAATGGTGGCAGCTGTCCTTAGAGATAAGCCAACTCTATGAAAAAAAGGAAAAAAGACAAAACAGGAAGTGCCACCTGAGTGTAGTATTAGAATGAACAGATTTAATCGCAAGGTTAAAAACACTCACAGGAACAAGGTAAAAAACAGGCTCATCTGGTGCATGGGGGGGGGGGGGGGGGTGGGTGATCCGATCCATGCCACAGCCTTTAAAAGGAGCTGTATCTCCTAGTGCGTAGCCTGTCCATTAAAGTGACTCTTCCTGTGTGTATCCTGGCCACCTCTGGTGACGTTACATCCACCCTGCGGTCCACGGCGGCTCTCCCGGCTTCTCTGGGCACCTTCCAGCTTCTTCACAGCACCATTGTCCACTGTGTTCTTTGTGTGCAGCGCGATGTCCGTGGGATGGATCGGAGCTGCCCCCCCATGCACCAGATAAGCTTGTTTTTTACTTTGTTCCTGTGAGTGTCTTTAACCTTGTGATTAAATCTGTTCATTCTAATACTACACTCAGGTGGCTCTCGCTGCTTTGGCTTTTTTACTTGAGGTCTGTAAGATGTTCACAGCTTACAATATTTTTTTTGTTGCCATCAATGTAATAAGCAGCTTTGAGGCCTTGGTGGCATCTGAGGTCTGTAAGATGTTCACACCTTACAATAGTTGCCAATTTTTAGTTTTTGCCATTGATGGGATAGGCAGCTTTGAGGCCCTAGTGGAACCTGAGGTCTTTGAGATTTGTAGAGCTTACAATAATTGCCAACTTTTTTTTTCTTGCCATTGATGGGATAGGCAACTTTAAGGCCTTGGTAGTATCTGAGGTCTGTAAGATGTTCAAAGCTTACAATAATTGACAATATTTTTTTTGTTGTTGCTATCAGTGTAGGTTTAAAGGCCTTGGTGGCATCTGAAGTCTGTAAGATGTTCACACCTTACAATAGTTGCCTTTCGTTTTATTTTGCCATCAATGGTATAGGCAACTTTGAGGCCTTGGTGGCTTCTGGGGTCTGTAAGATGTTCACAGTTTACAATAATTGCCAATTTTTTATTTTTTTTTGCCATCAATGATACAGCAAGTCTGGATTGGAATGTAACAAGTCAACGGAGGCTGCCATTTTGAACTCAATCAATGTTTTTGTCACAAATTCAATGGAGCTCTTCACTTTGCAAGGGAACCTTCCCTTAGAATAACAAATGTGGTGAAAATTTACTTCACAAGAAATACCCAATCACCCCCAAAGGAAAATAAAAAAGCTTTATTTATTGCTTGCACAGGATTGGATGATTATTCACCAAGTCAAGGAAAAATTCCTTTGCCTATTCCATTTTAGTAACTCTACCCTGACAGTATGTGAAAAAAAAAAATCTAAAATATTGGGCTATCCAAAGATATGTCTACCACTTCCGTGAAAGGTAAGAGAAACATTTTAACTATATATCTCAAATATCAATTTCAGTTATCTGCACACATATCTTTTTTTCATTTTTTAAAGTAGATGTAAGCCCAACCCCTAAAATCTCATATAATTTCAAAACTCATTTTCAAATATTTATTTATTTATTTATTATCATTAAAATATTCAATGGTAATCGTAACACGAAGGTCCTTGTTCAGGCACTTCCTGTTATAGGGTGACAACGTTCTGTCTCATCCTGTGTAGTCATCCAGGTTTCTGTTCCAAAATAAAAGTTTATTTATCTTGACAAAAGATCACAGGATAAATAACCAACACATTTTGGGGGGGTCACAGCTTCATCAAAATTAAGGGGCAAGATTGCATAAAAAAAATCTAAAACAGCAAGTACATCACTTATTGATAAGGTATAGAATACTACAACAATTTATATTGGTTTACACAATACCTTATTTTAGATATTCCTATTTATATTGTTTTTTGCTATCTTGTCCTTCAGCCGTGATGACGGGAGAGAAGTGGGCCCCAAAACGCGTTGGCTATAGCCTGTGACTGTACGCCAAGATAAAAAAATGCTGTAATTTTTGTAAAATACAGTTGTGCGCAAATGTGCAGAAGTGACCAGATATAGAAAACTGAAGGGCAGATAATAATAAAAAAAAAAAAAACGCTAAAAATAAAAATATAAAATCAAGGTAATAATGATAGGGCTGGGTTCACATATGCGCGGCTGTGGCTCATAGCAAAGGGTCCAGTGCGTCCCTGTTCACCGATTCAGGTGCGAATCAGGTCCGAATTTTTGCCTAAATTCGTACCTGAATCGGAACCAAAGACGCACAGGACCCTTTCCAAGTGTGGACCGCGGCTGGCCCGGTGTTGTGTGAATCAGCTCCATTGCACACTCTCCTGTCATGCGAATTGGATGCATAAACGTGAAGCCTAATAATAATAATAATAATAAAAAACAATAAAAATAATTAAAGAAAAAACAATAACAAAAATAAAACTAAAAATGCTAAAAGAAATTATTTAAGGTTATTTAAGGTAATAATAATAAGAAATATAAAAATTAATTTGTTCAGATTTGGTGGTTATGCCCTGCGATCAGGGCCTGTCGGGACAAGGGTAAGCAGTCTGGCTCTCCCCCCTTACACACCAATTATTTGGTTTTAATGTCATGCTATACTATTATTGTGTACTGTTTATGCCTTTGGGCACGTATACTGTTTTTTGATCATTTGTTAAATTAATCCACAGATACTCTTCTGATTCTCATACTCTTCTGATGAAGCGGCTATTGCTAGTCAGGTTGTTTTCTGTGATGAATTGTCCCACTGTGATTCCCCCCAATCCGGGGTTAACTGTTTGGTGACATATATGAACTCTTGCCATGTTTTTATCCGTAATTATCTCTGTATCAATAAAATTATTTTCATAATTTTTATAACTGTATACTCGCTATATATTCACATTTTATTGTCCTACTGTACCGCGATAGTCCAAACCAAGCCCACATGTCCTTTGAGGTTCCCACCCCTGTATTTCAAAGATTTCTGGATGATGGTACATATTTATTTATTTTTATCTCTAATAATCAAATTACAGAGACCACACAAATTTTCGTAAAAATAAAATGTAACAAATTAAGGTAATAATAATATAACAATAATAGAAAAAAATGAAAGTAACAAAAATTGCTTAAAATGGAGGAAATGTTTTGCACCTTTATGACAAAGGGTCATATTGGAACTTAAAAAGGATTTGCTACATTTATTTTTTTGTGCATCACTACACTTTTATTAACTTGGGAATGCAAGACGAAAAAGTGTAATTTAAGCAAACTGATGTACTCCAGATCCCTACGTTAAGCTGGCCAGACAAATGATGTGTGTGTGTGTTTGTGTGTCTGTTTTTTTCACATACCGCCCATTCAGCTTCTCGCTTCTCTGCATCTTCCAAGTGCTACAAACTGACAGTCAGCAATGGTGCACTGGTATCGGAGGATTGCATGCGACAAAAAAAAAATTCATATTACCTCATAAAACTATAGAAAACTATTACCTAAAATACATAACTTTTTAATGAAATAAAAAACACTACTTGAACAATTTTGCTGGCACAAATGTAGATTTTTTGGGGTAAAAAAAATTATGAAAAAAGAATCAAAATGGTCCTAAATATTTTTATATATTATATTATTTTTATATTATATATTTTTTATATTATATTATTTTTTATATTATATATTTTTTATATTATATATTTTTTTAACATTCAATCTGTACAGGCTTAGCAGCAAGTGACAAGTACCCAGAATGCACTGCTTGCTCATTAAGCATCCACCTCCAAATAAAGAACAAAACAGGCACTTTACATTCCCAGCTACAAGCCAGCGGAGGGTTAAAGTCAATTTTAGCCACCTGCCCAAGCAGACTTTTGGACTCAAGCTAGGCTTATCTTCTTGCACACTGCCGAGGGAGTGATCCTGTCTTTTCTTAATTTATTCTCCAGTTTCAAAGTTAAGCCCCCAAAATTTGAGTGTAGCCATATTAGATGTTTAAAACTACAGAATTAGTTACCTTTTTTGATGCACTGGAATATCTATAAACCGTAATGAAAACAAACACATTCAGGCTGATATGTTTGACTTGGCCCATCCGAAAAGTTCATGCGTGGAGCTAATAGCTCTCCTCGATGAGTCATTGACCACATGTTAATTTACCTAAAAGCAGAATTGGGAACGCAGGTCTCTGGAAAGCACGCAGCCAAAAAATCCCACATTTAATTTTACATTTTTTTTTTCCTTCCTTTAATGGCCAGCGCTAATGACTATATTCAACATCATCTTCTTTGGCGCTGGAGCTGGATAAAATTCTAAAAATGCATTGAGAGGGAAGTATTAACATTACAGGATATTTCAATATAATGATTTTTTTTTTAAATATGGAATATATACATCTAGAATAGAATGTTTGAATATGTTTAATCGCATTAAAATTTTTATTATATCTTAAAAATATTTCGGGGAATTTTACCTGGTACACAAACAGTGTAGATATACCTAAGAAAAAAAGATATTAATATACAGTATGTGCATTATCGTTTCTATTATAATACTACATAAAATTATATATATATATATATATATATATATATATATATATATATATAAAAAATATATAAGATATAATATAAAATAAAAAAAAATATATATATATATATATATATATATATATATAAAAAAAATATATATATATATATATATATATATATATTTTTATTATTATATAATATACATAGATAAAATAATAATAATTATATAGGGAAAAAAATAATAGGTCAAAGCACGTTTCTTCTGCTGTACTGTCTCTTTAGCTAACCTCTAGTGTTCTGGGAAACCTTTGTCATTCAATGTTTATATCAAAATTTAGTGTATATGTATACTGAAACTAAAGTACCATTTACTTTTCCACACAAGTAAATGGTACAGCAGACACATATCAGGAATGTGAAATGTTGGGGTAAGAAACACTTTAACAATTTGATACGAATTTCACCAGGATAAAAATTGTGTTTTATATATATATATATATATATATATATATATATATATATAACACAATTTTTATCCTGGTGAAATTCGTATCAAATTGTTAAAGTGTTTCTTACCCCAACATTTCACTTTAACAATTTGATACGAATTTCACCCGGATAAAATTGTGTTTATATATATATATATATATATATATATATTAATATATATAAAAAACACAATTTTTATCCTGGTGAAATTCGTATCAAATTGTTAAAGTGTTTCTTACCCCAACATTTCACATTCCTGATATGTGTCTGCTGTAAGGATGAGCCCGGTGTTCGATTCGAACCCATGTTCGAATCGAGCACCGGGTGTTCGCTCGCTCGGCGAGCCCAGAACTATTGGGACCGCTCGCATCAAATTCGTGTGATGCGAGCGGCCCCCGCAATGCATTGCGGCCCGCGCAGTGCAATGCTGGCTGATGATTGGCCAAGCATGCACTGTGACCCCGCATGCTTGGCCAATCACAGCGCCGGCAGCGAGGAGAGCCATAATTGGCTACAGGCAGGATGCCTGTAGCCAATTATAGCTCAGGGGCTTTAATACACGCCCCACGGTATAAGAGGCCGCCGCTGCGGCGGCCTCGCATATTATGTTTCACTCACAGTGTCAGCGTGTCAGTGTGCTGCTGACTGCTGACAACAATATGTTCTTTATTTCTGGGGATATGTGTGTGCGTGCTGTTAGAACAGCATTGCAGTACATGGGCGTCCGCAGGTAGGGCTAAGGGGGGGCAAGTGCCCCCCCCTGGAATCAGAGATCGGATCAGGAGTGGTCACCCCCTCTCTCTCTCACCCCTCAGTCTTTTTCACCCCCCTCTCTCTCTGTCACCCCCCTCTGTCTCTCTTTGTCACACTCCTCTCTGTCACCCCTGTATCTCTCTGTCACCCCCTCTGTCTCTTTCTGTCACCCCCCCCCCGTCTCTCTCTGTCACCTCCCCACAGGTATGCAGTTTCTGACAGTCCCTTGTGCCATGTCCACAGTCTCTTGAGCCATGTATGCAGTTTCTGACAGTCTCTTGGGCCATGTATGCAGTCTCTGGTCATCTCTTGTGCCATGTCCGCAGTCTCTTACAGTCTCTTGAGCCATGTAGACACTGACAGTCTCTTGGGCCATGTATGCCATCTCTCACAGTCTCTTGTGCCATGTCCGCAGTCTCTGACAGTCTCTTGGGCCATGTCCGCAGTCTCTGACCATCACCTGTACTATGCCTGCAGTCTATGACCGTGATAATGTGATAATGACATTGTAGAAAAGAGTCAGAGCATGGGTGACCTTAAAATTATGCCCCCCCTGAAAAAAATTCTGCGGACGCCCATGTTGCAGTATCACATCTGGGGGGTGTCTATAGGTAGCCTGTGAAGGAGGGCAGGTTTCCTGTGCTTAGAACTTTCCCTGCAAAAAAGTGTCATTTTTGCAGGAAGAAAGCTATTTAAATCACTCGCGGCTAATGAATTGATGGCTCCTGTAACACAGAGAGCTGTCATTCATTAATAAAAAACAAAAAAAAAAAGCGTAGGGGTCCCCCAAATTCAATAACCAGGCCCTTCAGGTCTGGGATGGATATTAAGGGGGATCCCAGCCAAAAAAAAAAAAAAAAAAAATGGCGTAGGGTCCCCCTCAAAATCCATACCAGACCCTTGAGGTCTGGTATGGATTTTAAGGGGAACCCTAGCCAAAAAAAATGGCGTGGGGTCCCCCTCAAAATCCATACCAGACCCTTATCCGAGCACGCAACCTGGCAGGCCGCAGGAAAAGAGGGGGGGACGAGAGCGGCCCCCCCTCTCGCCTGAACCGTACCAGGCCACATGCCCTCAACATTGGGAGGATGCTTTGGGGGTCTAAGACCCCAAAAGCACCTTGTCCCCATGTTGATTAGGACAAGGGCCTCTTCCCCACAACCCTGGCCGGTGGTTGTGGGGGTCTGCGGGCGGGGGGCTTATCGGAATCTGGAAGCCCCCTTTAACAAGGGGACCCCCCAGATCCCGGCCCCCCCCCTGTGTGAAATGGTAAGGGGGTACAAAAGTACCCCTACCATTTCACCAAAAAAGTGGCAAAAATGGTAAAAAGGACAGGAGACAGTCTTTGACAATTCCTTTATTAAAATCTTCTTTCTTCTTTCTTCATCCTTCGGTTTCTTCATCTTCTCCTTCCTTCATCTTCTTCCATCTTCTTCTTCCATTTTCTTCTTCCTCCGATCCGCTTCTTCTTGCGCTGGTCTTCTCGTCCTTCTCGTCCGGCATCTTCTTCCGTCGGCGTCGGCGTCGGTGTCTCTGTCTCTTCTTGGGCCGCTCCGCGCAATGGGAGGCTCCCGCTGTGTGAGGCTCCGCTCCGTCTGACAGGTCTTTTATAATGGAGGGCACCTGGTGACCCCGCCCCCTCTGACGCACAGGGACGTCATGGGGAATTCCATGATGGCTTTCCCCATGATGTCAGAGGGGGGCGGGGTCACCAGGTGCCCTCCGTTTTAAAAGACCTGTCAGATGGAGCGGAGCCTCACACAGCGGGAGCCTCCCATTGCGCGGAGCGGCCCAAGAAGACACCGACACCGACGCCGACGCCGACGGAAGAAGATGCCGGACGAGAAGGACGAGAAGACCAGCGCAAGAAGAAGCGGATCGGAGGAAGAAGAAAATGGAAGAAGAAGATGGAAGAAGATGAAGGAAGGAGAAGATGAAGAATCCGAAGGATGAAGAAAGAAGAAAGAAGATTTTAATAAAGGAATTGTCAAAGACTGTCTCCTGTCCTTTTTACCATTTTTGCCACTTTTTTTGGTGAAATGGTAGGGGTACTTTTGTACCCCCTTACCATTTCACACAGGGGGGGGGCCGGGATCTGGGGGTCCCCTTGTTAAAGGGGGCTTCCAGATTCCGATAAGCCCCCCGCCCGCAGACCCCCACAACCACCGGCCAGGGTTGTGGGGAAGAGGCCCTTGTCCTAATCAACATGGGGACAAGGTGCTTTTGGGGTCTTAGACCCCCAAAGCATCCTCCCAATGTTGAGGGCATGTGGCCTGGTACGGTTCAGGCGAGAGGGGGGGCCGCTCTCGTCCCCCCCTCTTTTCCTGCGGCCTGCCAGGTTGCGTGCTCGGATAAGGGTCTGGTATGGATTTTGAGGGGGACCCCACGCCATTTTTTTTGGCTAGGGTTCCCCTTAAAATCCATACCAGACCTCAAGGGTCTGGTATGGATTTTGAGGGGGACCCTACGCCATTTTTTTTTTTTTTTTTTGGCTGGGATCCCCCTTAATATCCATCCCAGACCTGAAGGGCCTGGTTATTGAATTTGGGGGGACCCCTACGCTTTTTTTTTTTTCATTTTTTTTTTTTTTTTATCAATGACTTTTTTTTATGAATGAGTTTCAATGAATCACTGTTCTCTGTGTTACGGGAGCCGTGAATTAACATTAGCCGCGAGTGATTTTAAATAGCTTTTTTACTTTCAAAAATGACACTTTGCGCAGAGACAGTTCTAAACACGGGAAACATGCGCCCCTTTACAGGCATACTATAGACACCCCCCAGGTACGAAATTTAAAGGAATATTACACTTTTATTGTTTCAATTTAAGCATTATTAAAATCACTGCTCCTGAAAAAACGGCCGTTTTTAAAAAAAAATTTTGCATTGATACATGTCCCCTGGGGCAGGACCCAGGTCCCCAAACACTTTTTATGACATTAACATGCATATTAGCCTTTAAAATGAGCACTTTTAATTTCGAACGTTCGCATCCATTATAACTAATAGGGTTCTAAAGCTCGCACGGACTTTAGGTCCGTTCGCGGGTTCTGGTGCGAGCCGAACGGGGGGGTGTTCGGCTCATCCTTAGTCTGCTGTACCATTTACTTTTGTGGAAAGGTATCCTGTTCTCTTTGTATTGCTTCCTTTATGTGAAATCCCTGGTTTTCCTGGCAGTCCCTCTGCTTTCCTATTAAAAACTGACCACGCTAAGCAGTAGAGCACGCTGTGGTCAGTTATTTAGCTATGCTGGGAACTCAGCTTGCTCTCCTCCAATGATTAAACTTACCCTGACACGCCTCCCCTGCACAGCCATTTACTGGGAAGCTTAGTGTGCTGCTGTTTCTCCTACCCCCAGCTGAGAACAGAGGGGATGTGATCACAAAGTGGAAAAAAGGTATTTATAACTTTTTTATATTTATACAAAAATTTTTGTCTTTCATTTCTATTTTAACCACTTGCCCACCGCCGCACGACGATTTACATTGGAAGAATGGCACGGGCAGGCAAAAGGGCGTACCCGTACGTCCCTTTAAATTTGACCCCAAGTGGGCGCGTGCACATGCCCGCTGCATGTCGCAGGAGCGTGTCCGCGGGTCCTACAAACTCGATGCTCGCCAGCGACCCATGATTGCGGTGAGGAGAGGCAGAATGGGGAGATGCCTACGTAAACAAGGCATTTCCCTGTTCTGCCTAGAAACATGACAGAGATCTACTGCTCCCAGTGATCGGGAACAGTGATCTCTGTCATGTTGTAGCGAGCCCACCCCCCCTACAGTTAGAACACATCCAGGGAACACACTTAACCCCTTGATCGCCCTTGATCGCCCCCTAGTGTTGTCCCTGCCAGTGTCAATTATACAGTAATTAGTGGCTATTTGTGGCTCTGATCGCTGTATAAATGTCAATGCTCCCAAAATAGTGTCAAAGGTGTCCAATCTGTCCACCGCAATGTCGCAGTCCTGCTAAAAATTGCAGATCTAGTAGTAAAAAAAAAACTATAATAAAAATGCCATAAATCTATCCCCCAATATGTAGACGCTATAACTTTTGCGCAAACCAATCAATATACACTTATTGCAATTTTTTTTTTTTTACCAAAAATATGTAGAAGAATACATATCAGCCTAAACTGTGGAAGAAATGTGTTTTTTTTTTATATATTTTTTGTGGATATTTATTGTAGCAAAAAGTAAAAAAATAATGCTTTTTGTTCAAAATTGATGGTCTTTTTTTTGTTTATAGCGCAAAAAAAAAAAAAAAAATGCAGAGGTGATCAAATCCCACCAAAAGAAAGTTCTATTTGTTGGAAAATAAGGACGTCAATTTTGTTTGGGTACAACGTCGCACGGTCGCGCAATTGACAGCTAAAGCGACGCAGTGCCGAATCGCAAAAAAACACTCTGGTCAGGAAAGGGGGTAAATCCTTCAGGGGCTGAAGTGGTTAAACGGAATGGGTTGTTTTACAAAGTGATCGTTTACAATCACTTTCATTTTTATCGTGAGCTAAGAAGACAGTTTTATGTACAGTAACATCCCATTGTTAATTATATACCAGTGAACCAGATATGATTAGTTAAAAACAGTGATTATGTTTGCTCACTGTCCTCGTAAAATAAATGTCAAATTATATAAAAAAATGACTAATTACATTTAAAGCAGAAAAATGAGGTTGCATAAGGATTCAGATCCAAAAACAGCCATTTTTATTTTATAAAATTTTTGTAAAATTATAAGGAAATCCAAAATAATGATTTAAAAACACGGTTAGCATCGCCTCTCACTGGGTGGGAGGTGGGTGAGTTGAGCTGTCGGTTACGGCATTGAACCTGTGATATATTATTCTATGGAAGCATGCATGTTAATGTCTACTCAGGATATATATATTATTATTATTATTATTATTATTATACAGGATTTATATAGCGCCCACAGTTTGTGCAGTGCTTAATAACACGACAAAAATAAAAAAAAATTATAAAATGATTATGTCGAAAAAAACATACAGCTTTTTGCTAGACTTATAATGATACTATGCAGAATGTTAATAAATTATCTACATCCATTTTAACTATCTGGAGGATTTAAAAAATATTGGATGTGTTTAAAAATAAGGATAAGGAAAAAAGCAATGAACAATTTACTATTTTTAAAAAATTTTATTCCATGATTCTTGAGTTATTCTTGTTTTTTGGAGTTATTTTTACATTTATTTCTATTTTCCAGGTTTGCGGATTTTCTAGGAATGTTATATATTTTTTTCACATTATGGGGTGATCTATACAATCATAAAGCCCCTATATAATCGCTCCATAGAGCAAAATGGCAACGGAATTTCTAGCTCAAGTCCCACACAGTGGAGGGTGTAATGCCCCCGTACACACGGTCGGACATTCCGACCACAAAATCCGCCGGATATTTTCAGACGGATTTTGTCCGAAACTTGTGTGGCACACACACGGTCGGACAAAGTTGTCGGAAAATCCGATCATTTCTGAACGAGGTGACGTACAAAACGTATGACGGGACTACGTACAGGGCAGTAGCCAATAGCTTTCGTCTCCAAATTTCTTCTGATCATGCGTGGCACTTAGTGCGTCGGAAAAAGTCCGATCGGATTTTGTTGTCGGAAAAATTTTAGCTCCTGCTCTCCTGCCCGCTAGAGCCCACACACGACCGAAATTTCCGACAACATAATCTGCTTGGACTTTTTTCATCGGAATATCCGACCGTGTGTACGGTGTGTAATTAAAGTTAAGATGAGGCTTTACTGAGGATGCAACTAAAATTGACAAAACGTCTTAATATAAATGACTGTAGGTGAACAGATCATAGTGATTGCAATCTTTTTATGTGAGTGGTACAATTTTGGGGTGTAAGGTGTTCTAAATATGATTTTCTAATTATAAATGATTCCATAAATGTATTATATATTAACATTTTTCTATTTGTACTTATATTCTCTAAAAAAAAAAAAAATATGCTGAGGATATTTTTCCTTTCCGTTTTTTAAATCATTTTTATTAAGTTTTCCCAAAAAAAATACAGAAAATGGTTTTCCAGTATATTCTCTAAAAAAAAAAAAAAAAAAAATATGCTGAGGATATTTTTCCTTTCCGTTTTTTAAATAATTTTTATTAAATTTTCCAAAAAAAAATTAAAAATACAGAAAATGGTTTTCCAGTAACACAAAACATAAGGATGAATGTATCGTCAATAGAGATCAATCCGAGCTGGATGGACCGATCAGGACACGAACAACCAGCAAATAGAACACCTAAAATACATAACATCAGTTAATGAATCTTCTCAAATATGTCTTGAGATTTGTGGAACATCTTGACTATAACTCATATGCAGTGTAAGTAGTGATTGTTAGTCAGTTATAATATTGGTTACATCCAAAAAAAAATTAAACTGGGATCTGGGAATGGAGGAAGAGGTGGATGTCTAGGGGGAAAAGGTATATGGGGAAGAGGGAATAGGAGTGGGAAGGAGAATGGTCCCCATCGGGACAGCATGGGTATTGGGAGAAGGGCAAGAGAGAGTTGGGAGAGAGGAAAAAGGTCCGGTAAAGAAGAGGCTCAGGGTAGGGCCACACCCCACGCTTATGCCCCGTACACACGGTCGGATATTCCGATGGAAAAAGTCTGATCGGATTATGTTGTCGGAAAATCCGATCGTGTGTGTGCTCTATCGGACGGAAAAAATTTGAGACCAGGATCTAAAATTTTCCGACAAAAAAATCCGAGCGAACTTTTTCCGATCAGTTGTAGAGAATTCCGACGGACAAAGTGCCACGCATGCTCAGATCAAATTATGAGCCCAAAGCTATTGGCTACTAGCCTCTACATAATTCCGTCGTACGCAACGAACCTCGCCACATGCCGAACGATCGGATTTTCCGACAACTTTGTCCGACCGTGTTTATACAACACCAATTTCGGACAAAATTTGTTGGCAAAAAATCTGACGGATTTTGTGGTTGGAATTTCCGACCGTGTGTACAGGGCATTCCTCTCCGGCCATATATATGTTGAAAGCTAAGATCTTAACTGTTCATTACTTGGGAGAACTCCGTAGAGTCCACAAAATTTAGCCAGCAAGCCCAAGTTTTCCAAAATTTTGAGGGGGTCTCCCTTGCCTGGTGGATGAGGTCTTCCCTCTTTCAGCAACTTTCTTAGGCTTCATTTACACGGGACGTTGTTCAACCTCTCCTGAACGATTTAGCTTGACAGCTAGAAACAGGCGTCTAAAAATGGGCGTTTAGCCGCGTTTAGCCACATTTGCATCTAGAAGCGTTTGAAAAAAATATTTATATATATTTTTTCAAAATAGCCAAAAATTAAAAACGTCTGTAAACGTTTCGTTTACAGACGTTTTTCATTTTTGGCTGTTTTGAAAAAAAATATATATATATTTTATTCGGGTTACCGTATTAAGCCACGTTTAGCCACATTTAGCATTGAAATGCCTCTAAACTTCGCTTCTGAATGCATTTTTTTGGGTTCCAAAAAAAAGCCTCTAAACGCAACTGCCTAGAAACGACTATAAACGACCCTTTGTACATATACTGATAAGATAACATAGAGGAGAGTTCAGGGGCAGTTGAAAAAAATGCCCAACTGCTTCTAAACGTCCGTTTACCAGCAGCATTGTACATGAGGCCTAAATGTGCTTGACGCAATCAGCTATAGTTTGGGGGGGGGGGGGGGGGTCTGTTCCTATCAGTATGAAGGTATACACATTATTTTTTCTTTTCATTCAATTTTTATTTTCCTGGTAGGAAATACTAAAGTACGGGTAAAAAACTAGTGTACATAATGTAACCCAGTAGATAAACACTGGTAGGGGTACAACATAAAAATGATCACAATAAAAATGGTGAAACAGAGTATATTCAAAGTGGCTCAAAGGTGGGATAACTCCCAGACAGATCCTCGCATGAAGTTATTAGCTGAGGATATTTTTTTAATATCGTTTCAATTCTATTCCGTAGTCTGCACCTAAAATATGAGATCTTGTATAATAATAATAATATTCATGATAAATATTAATAATAATAATAATAATAATAATTATTATTATTATACAAAATATTGTATAATAATATTCATGATAAATAATAACAATAATAATAATTATTATTATTATGCAAGATATTGTATAATAATATTCATGATAAATAATAACAATAAAAATAATTATTATTATACAAGATATTGTATAATAATATTCATGATAAATAATAATAATTATTATTATTATTATGCAAGATATTGTATAATAATATTCATGATAAATAATAACAATAATAATTATTATTATATAAGATATTGTATAATAATATTCATGATAAATAATAACAATAATAATTATTATTATACAAGATATTGTATAATAATATTCATGATAAATAATAATAATTATTATTATGCAAGATATTGTATAATAATATTCATGATAAATAATAACAATAAAAATAATTATTATTATATAAGATATTGTATAATATTCATGATAAATAATAACAATAATAATAATAATTATTATTATACAAGATATGGGGGGTTATTTACGAAAGGCAAATCCACTTTGCATTGAAAGTGCACTTGGAAGTGCAGTCGCTCTAAATCTGAGGGGTAGATCTGAAATGAGTGGAAGCTCTGCTGATTTTATCATCCAATCATGTGCAAGCTAAAATGCTGTTTTTTATTTTCCTTGCATGTCCCCCTCGGATCTATAGCGACTTTACTTCCAAGTGCACTTTCAGTGCAAAGTGGATTTTCCTTTAGTAAATATCCCCCATTGCATAATAAAATTCATGATAAATAGTAATAATAATTATTATTATTATTATACAAGATATTGTATAATAATATTCATGATAAATAATAACAACAATAATAATAATTATTATTATTATACAAGATATTGTATAATAATATTCATGATAAATAATAGCAATAATAATAATAATTATTATTATACAAGATATTGTATAATAATATTCATGATAAATAATAATAATAATAATTATTATTATTATACAAGATATTGTATAATAATATCCATGATAAATAATAATAATAATTATTATTATTATACAAGATATTGTATAATAATATTCATGATAAATAATAGCAATAATAATAATAATTATTATTATACAAGATATTGTATGATAATATTCATGATAAATAATAATAATAATAATTATTATTATTATTATACAAGATATTGCATAATAATATTCATGATAAATAATAATAATAATAATAATAATTATTATTATTATTATTATTATTGTTTTTGCATTTGTATTAATCTATACAAAAATGCTTCTGTAAATTGTGCCTTCTATTTTAATTCTACCAAAATAGAATGTGACCTAATGCACCCAGTGATGTGCCGCCATCCCTTCATATATCTCCATACAACCAATTTATTTTATCCTGGGACTTTAAATGAGGCACAGTACATACAACCGATGAATAATTAGTTTTAATTCTAAACCTCCTACGGTTAAAAAAAAAAAAAAAACACTCTTTTAACTTCTACTAATATTTTGGGAGCAAATGAACCTGACAATTATAGTATCTGCTTCAAAATTTAAATCAATAATTAATACAGAGATTAATAAAATAATATAAAATCTGAATAAAAAATGAATGAGAAGCTTCAGATTATTAATCCCGTATGGCAAGGCTATTAGGCCTTACATTTTATATAGAATTCTAATCATGAACAAGTGAAAAAAAAATAATAATAATCAAATAAAAAAACTCCCTTCTAAGGACTGTATCTCTCCTAAAACCATAGTTCTAAAAAAAAAAAAAAAAAAAAAAAAAAATTGGCTCTCATTGCCGTTTCTCAATGTCTCTCCGTCATTATAAAGGATTGTCTTTCCGCAGCCAGCCTTTCACTCGTGGCTGTTACTCAAGAAAAAATGAAAATGGACGTTTTTGGCAATAAACATTACATTAAGCCTGGACATTATTGCAAGCTCGAATTTGAAAGCTGATCCCCAGCGTTTGTGTTGCATGAAGAGACCCCACACGTGGCCAGTAATGTACAAAAGACCACGCCGATTCTTTTCCCTCGTCACTTAAAGGAGAACAGCAATTCCTGAGAGGCGTGGGGGGGGGGGGGGGGGGGGGGGTTTGAGTCCCAAATGTTGTTTGTATGATTTGTCAATGTTTGTGTTTATGAGTGCCGGAAACGCGGGGATTTTCTGCTCTTGGAGTCAGGAACTGCTCTTGTCGTGTTTATCGTATTCTCATGATGCAATCACACGCTTCATGTGGACACGTGTTTATTTGGGTTGTAAAAAGATGTGTAGAGCATCCTATAAGGGACAATCCGCCTTATTATGAAAAGAAATTTGGATTGCGTGTGGCAAGATTTAACCGCTTCCCTTCCGTCATTACCGGACCCCCTTGCGGTCCAGAGCGGTTTCCAGGTTTTGGAGCTGCGACCGTTTTTGTCTGTGTTCAGGTATAATCTACTTATATTTTGGCTTCCCCGGTTCTTTCCCACCCCTCTTATCATCATACTAATTCAATTTTTTAAATAAAACCCTTCTGTTTTCATTACATACCGTATTTTAGACCCCGTAATGTCATCACTGGGCCTCTGTGGTTCTCTGTGCAATGCAGGCAGATCTTGGCTGGTTGGAGGAGCCAGCAGGGGGCCCTGATGCAAGCAGTGGGGGGAGTTTTGCAAATATCAAAATGCCTTGATAGGTGGGTGTCAGTCTGGAGGAGTGGGCGTTCCTAGTATTTGCACGTGGGTACTGCCCACATGTGGTGCTGAGCCTCCATAACCGAAAGGATTGAAAGGATTGATCCAATAAATGAATGGGGAGGTCCAGGGACAGTTGGGGTGGGGAGGAAAGCCCTAAATCAGGGGTCTCCAAACTTTATAAACAATGGGCCAGTTTAATATCCTTCAGACTTTAGAGGGGCCGGACTGTGACTGGAAGGAGTTGAAAATGTCCTGGCGTTGGTAACAATGCCCCATTATTGGTGGAATAATACCCAATAATTGATGTTAGTGAAAGAAATAGTGCCCCATAATTGGTGTCAGTGGGAGGAATAATTCCCCATAGTTGGTGTCAGTGGGAGGAATGGTGCCCCATTGTTGGTGTCAGTGGGAGGAATGGTGCCCCACAGTTGGTGTCAGTGGGAGGAATGGTGCCCTGTAGTTTGTGTCAGTGGGAGGAATGGTGCCCCATAGTTTGTGTCAGTGGGAGGAATGGTGCCCTATAGTTGGTATCAGTGGGAGGAATGGTGCCCCATAGTTGGTGTCAGTGGGAGGAAAAATGCCCCATCGTTGGTGACAGTGGGAGGAATGGTGCCCCATAGTTGGTGTCAGGGGGAGGAATGGTGCCATTGGGAGGAATGGAGCCCCATCTTTGGTGTCAGTGGGAGGAATGGAGCCCCATCTTTGGTGTCAGTGGGAGGAATGGTGCCCCATATTTGGTGTCAGTGGGAGGAATGGTGCCCTGTAGTTTGTGTCAGTGGAAGGAATAGTGCCCTTATGTTGATGTCAGTTTCAGAAATGATGCCCCATTGTTAGGCTGGGTTCACACTTAATTGGCATGCGGCTCACACATGGGGTTCGGTGCATCCCTCTTCTCTGTTCCAGGGATGAATCAGACCCACATTTTTGCCTGAATTCGGACATGAAACAGAGCCAAAGACACACAGGACTCCTGTGCAATTCGCTGTGCAGCTCCCCCGGAGATATGTGAACCGGCTCCATTGAGAGCCGGGCACACTCTCCTGGCATGGGAATTGAATGTGTGAACCCAGCCTGAAAGTCAGTGGGAGGAATAGTGCCCCATTGTTGGTGTCAGTAATTATGCCCCACGGTTGGTGTCAGTTGGAAGAATACTGCCTTTTATCGGAGGGAGGAATAGTGCCCCAAGGGCCGGATAGAGATACGCAAAGGGTCCCATCTGGCCCCCGGGCCGCAGTTTGAAAACCACTTTTTTTGAAAGCCTGTAGCGTGCAAAACACACTCAAAAACTCACCCGGTGCATAAAAAATGTGCACAACATAAAGAGGTGCGACAAAAAAGTGCAACGGGTACACAAGACCTCTAAAATCAGAGGACCTTGTCCTGAATCCCCCGGGGCGTTAGGCTCCTGACAGGGACAAGGACCGTAAAACTTGGTCTTCCTGGCCGAAACCAGTCAGACCCCCGTTCTCTGGAAGGTCTGCCGAAACAGACCCACCCAAATACTAGGTGGAGCTCTCCCGAAGAGAGACCCCAACCCTATGAGAGAGGGCGAACTAAGCCAGAAGGCCATGTCCACCCCCTCCCTGACGTTCAGGACAGGCCCTGGGACCTGTGACCCTACTAATCACACAAGTGCTAAAACGTGTACAAACATAAAAATACAAAAAGTGACAAACAAACAAAGGAATAAATAAAATAAAGTGGGGGAAGGGATAGTGGAGAGGAAGAGTGAATGAAGTGGCCATTGTGTGAAACAATGACCAGGCCCTCCGGCCAGGAATAAAAAATTCCTCTGGTCCCAGCCAAAAGGCCCGGCCCAAGAGGCAGGTGCTAAAAAAGCGTGATATGGTGCAGTGACCGTGGTGCCATAAATCAATTTGCCCCTCACACACAGTGATTGTTTGGCACCCCTGGACTGCCACTCCAGGGGCACATACTCCATAGGCTTTCAAGACCGCCCTGGCCAACGGTCCGGACCACAGCAGCCCCCACCACAGACAGGAAGGTCTAGAGATCAGGAAGCTTGGTGAGAACCTGCCACACCTACAGGCTCACCGTCGCTCCCATCACTCCTTCCTAATTACATTCGGGAAATACTAACCGTTCCTCCCCCTCCAGCTAGGGATTCACGGCGTTCTGTTACCCGAAAAACTGTCTGGGGCTAGAGCCACCCCAATCCAGGCCAGAAAGCCAGGTAACTCGACCCTCTGGCGCCGACCAAGGCAGCACCCATCCTCACCAGGAGCACCCTTCCAGCACGGCTCAGACTCAGGCCATACGCTGCCACCCAGTTCGTCGGGTACCCAGCGTGCCCCTCCAGAAACCGTACCTTCCAGGCACTAATTACTCCATCGGAGAGCGAGCCTGCCACCCTCTCAATAGGGCCAGAAACATCGCCTCCTTTGGCAACTGATAAGAACAGATACTACACTTGATCTTAGCCAAAAGGCCCTAGATGATGCTGATGATGCTCCAGCCAGGAAATGAGGCGGGCTCTATGAAAATTGCTGCAGCTTCTAAAGCACATTGTGAGAAACTCACAGTGTGCAGTGAGTAACTTTAGTACAGTAAAGGAATCATACTTAGCAACATTATGGTTCTAAAACCCACCCACTACCCACATTTCACCTGCCTACTTTTCAGATGGGCCCACCCAAATCACGCCCACTTTATGGCGTCCAAACTGGACCCCATCCCTAAATGCAAAGACTGATCACACACCCACTTTATGGGCTAGTCTTACCCAGACCCTGCCTCCAAATAAGTGGGGACCACCCCTCATTACAGGGGGTCCCCTACTTACAAACATCCGACTTACAAACGACTCCTACTTACAAACGGAGGGAGACAACAGGAAGTGAGAGGAAATCCACCCTAGGAAGGGAAATTCACTCCTGTAAAAGTTAATAAGGGAAAAAGGTGTCTCCACTGATGCTTTATCACCAGTCCATGCTTCCCTAACAACCCAAAATGTTCAAAATCCAATTGTCATTGGGACAGAAGGTGAGGTGAAATTTTCTGAACAAGGGCACAGACAGCAAAACAAATGTTACAGGGGTGATAACCCTTCTCTATGTTATCAAAAAAACATAAAAATAGATTTTTTTGGCTGAAGCTACACTTAAAAAAAATTTACCTGTTCCAACTTACAAACAGATTCAACTTAAGAACAAACCTACAGTCCCTATCTTGTTTGTAACCCGGGGACCCCCTGTAATGGCTTTTGAGTTATCGGGCAGGGCATAGTGTGATATGGCCAGTTGGCATCTATCCAGGGGTGGACTGACAACTCATGGGGCCCCCGGGTAATAGGAGATTATGGGGCCACACAGTATACACACACACACAGTATACAATCACACATTATACACACACACACACAGTATACAATCACACAGTATACACATACATGTACACACAGTATAAACAGACATGTTTCTATTGGCTGAGAAGGTACTGGAGAGGTGGGGCAGCTATAATCTCTGGATTATTAGACGAAAAGGATGTCGGTAAGGGACATTTCAGAGACAGATTTATTACTGCCCCTGGCAACCCTATTGGGGTCCCCTAGTGGCAGTGCCCGAGTGGCCGAATGGTCAGTCCGCCCCTGCATCTATCTTATTGCTAACAAAGGTTGCTCAGCATCAGGAGATGAAAGTAGTTTCCTTTTGGATGGAGTGGGGAAGAGAAGGAGCCTTATCAGGATTTTTTACACTGTCCACCTTGGGGTGGATTTCCCTTCTATCCTGTCCTGGTGACCACACAGGAAATGAAAGGAAATCTTCTGGAAGTGAGGGAAAGCCTCACATTTTACTGGTTGCCCATCACTTCCTGTTCCTGTGGTTGGCTTTTGGCTCTTCCTTCACTTCATGAAAGAGTGATGGAAAATCTACCCAACAAATAATTTATAAGTGAATAATAATTTTGTGAATCCATTGCCAATTTTCCAAACCTGGAGATCTTGCAAGTAGTAGGACTTTCTGTTCCAGGCTGACCAAATAGCGGCATTGTCAGATATCATGTACCCCTACAGATCCCATTCATACTATTGCAGTACGTTAGCACATGTGCACAAACATGCATTATGTTGCACGCTATCGTATGTTACATTATTGATTTGAATGGACTACCTAATACAGCAAAATGGTGCCATTGTACCATTGGAGGCAGTACACTTTACCATAACATACATTATCATAACTCAACCAGAGATTGCCGATCCAAAGGAATATCCAATTGCCTCGGAGAATCAGGAAGGAATTGTTTTCTCCTGGTGGACCATGGACCATGGGTTTTTTTTTTTCCTTTCCTCTGGATCAACAGTAGGTGTATAGTTCTGTATATGAAGTTTTTATAATTTTTTTCCTATTATGCCCCGTACACACGGTCGGATATTCCAATGGAAAAAGTCCGATCAGATTATGTTGTCGGAAAATCCGATCGTGTGTGGGCTCTAGACGGAAATTCTGCTCGTGTGTATGGGGCATAACGTGAGAATTGGGCAGCCCAAAGACCAACTGAATAAGCTTCTCACACCACCATGGAACGTGTAAACAGGGGTTAGTAACCCTTTTAGGGAAACCCTGCTCCTGGGTAGGAACTTTGGGTTGGGCTAGGTTTATGGGAAGTAGTAGCCTGCAGGGAAGATGTAGGTTGTAGTCTAGCCTGGGAGTACACCCTTTTGGGTAGGCCTGGAATAGGCCCAAGGAGAAAGTCCATCTCAGGGAACCTAATATAGAGGAAGGTGGAAGTGCTGGTCGGTATCCCTGTGTTAAATTTGGACCTGAACAGAACAGTATTTTAGATATCCAGTGTATAGGCAAGGTGGTGTACTTCTGTGTTGGGAATAACTTTGACAAGTTGTTCATGAAAGGCTGATCATGTGGACATTTCTTTACTTCTGTAGGTGGATCTCTGGCTGGGAGCTTGTGAGTAACCAAAATGGCGGAGTTCCCCCATGCTACAGGTGCATTGTCAGGGCCGCTGATAGAAATCATGGGGCCCCGTACAGCCTACCTGGCAGGGCCCCCCTCAGCTGCACCCCTGGTCCTGCCTCTGGTCGCTCCTTCAGCCCCACCCCTGGCTCCACCTTTCCAACCACTCAATGTCTGCTACCCCCCTCTGCCAATCCCTCTACTCACCCAACAAATCAAATTCAAGATATTAACATGGGTTTTATTAACATCCACAACTCGGCCCCCAGCTACATCACTAATCTAGTCTCAAAATACCAACCTAATTGTTTCCTTCGTTCCTCCCAAGACCTCCTCCTTTCTAGCTCCCTTGTCACCTCCGTGGTGGGAATAACTTTGACAAGTTGTTCATGAAAGGCTGATCATGTGGACATTTCTTTACTTCTGTAGGTGGGTCTCTGGCTGGGAGCTTGGGAGTAACCAAAATGGCGGAGTTCCCCCATGCTACAGGTGCATTGTCAGGGCCGCTGATAGAAATCATGGGGCCCCGTACAGCCTACCTGACAGGGCCCCCTTCAGCTGCACCCCTGGTCCCGCCTCTGGTCGCTCCTTCAGCCCCAACCCCTGGCTCCACCACTGGCCCCTCCCCAGACCCCACCTCAAAACAAAGTGCAGGTTTGTTTACAAGTGATAGGCATAGTTGAGTCGGATGGACTCTGATTGGCCGTGGCTGGAGGATTTTTTTTATTTACATTATTTATCTGTTCAGCTTGCCCTTGGCTGGGCCCGGTACAACAGGGCCAGTTGTACTGGCCTATCAGCGGCCCTGTGCATTGTACCTTGTTCCTGTTGCAGGAGGAAGATGAGAGAGAGAAATGCCATGACCCTCGCTAGCGGGGAATCTGGTCCTTGCCCACAAACCCAGTTAGGTTGTCCAGCCTGATGCAACAGTATGCGAATGGTCTACTAAACCAAACCCAACGTCTTCCTTCTTTCATCCAATTACTAAATGGCCATCGGACCGTCCAAAGAAATGACATGGATGAAATAAATGAAGACATTCTAGGTCTGGTGTTTGCAGGGAATGAAATGTCACCTCACCGCACATAGATTAATGTGAGGCAGAGTATGTTTATAATAAAGAGGAGGGGAAATTTTTCACCCGTTCAAATGGAACTTGGCTTTTACTCTCCCAGCAACCTCTGACACGCAGAACACCTGTTAGATGACACCACGTGACTCTCTCTGTTTTTCTGAAGGTCCAGCAAACTAAACACAGCTGAGGGATTCATTTTTCTTGCAGAAATTGCCTGTGTTCCAGGACATGAAAAGGGTTGGCGGCTTGGTCCATTAACAAAGCGGATTTGGCACTTCAGCTAGTTATATCACGAGAACTAAAAAAAAAAAAAAAATCCATCAATTAAAAAAAATATAGGTTTGCTTGTAGCATTTATGAACCTGAAGGTCAACTACATCCAAACAGCGGAATACCAGGGATGAGCGCAGTCATTTCGGCAAAATTAGATATAAAATGACTGATTTGGCCATCGGTGCAATTCGGCAGGAGTCTAAATTCTACATTTCAATCACTGAGCCGGTTTGGCTAAATTTGGTTTAAACAAATCTACTCTTTTTTTCCCTTAATTTTTTTGGGATGGGAGTAGGGGGCAGGGGCGGACTGACAACTCATGGGGCCCCCGGGCAATAGGAGATTATGGGGCCCCCGGGCAATAGGAGAAGATTATGGGGCCCCCGGGCAATAGGAGAAGAATTTGGGGCCCCCAGGCATTAGGTTATGGGGCCCCCAGGCATTAGGAGATTGTGGGGCCCCAGGCAATAGATTATGGGGCCACACAGTATACACACAAACAGTATACACACACAGACACACAATAATCACACACAATATACACACACACACACATACAGTATACACACACAGGCACACAATAATCACACACAGTATACACACACACACATACAGTATACACACACAGACACACAATATACACACACAGTATACACACACACACACATACAGTATACACACACAGACACACAATATACACACACAGTATACACACACACATACAGTATACACACACAGACACACAATATACACACAGTATTCACACACACACACACACATACAGTATACACACACAATATACACACACAGTATACACACACACATATACAGTATACACACACAGACACACAATATACACACACATACAGTATACACACACAGACACACAATATACACACACAGTATACACACACACATATACAGTATACACACACAGACACACAATATACACACACACAGTACACACACATACAGTATACACACACAGACACACAATACACACACACATACAGTATACACACACATACACACAATATACACACACAGTATACAAACACACATACAGTATACACACACAGACAAACAATATCCACACACAGTATACACACACACACATACAGTATACACACACAGACACACAATAAACACACACAGAATACACACACTGAAAAGGTACTGGAGAGGCGGGGCAGCTATAATCTTGGGATTTTGACATACTGTCCCTGGTTTTATTGAGGCTGGCAACCCTGATGGGGCCCCTTAGTGGCATGGGGCCCTCGGGCAGTGCCCGAGTGCCCCTTATGGTCAGTCCGCCCCTGGTAGGGGGTGTTTGGCTAGTGTAAATCATAACTCCAGGAAAAAATGTTTTGACTACGGTATGTACCTACTACCACTAATGATAGGTGTCCCATGTGTGGATGGTACATTTTTTGGTTTCATTTATCCCCAACACTACTGTAAGTCCATCGCAGCGATTGACAGTCCCATCTCTTATATGCTGATGATAGCAGGTCGCTCACACTCCATCTTCCTTTCTCCTGATCCATTCACAAAACATCTTGTTATCTTTTCATTGACTACAAGGCCTTCTGTGAATAGATGACGGTAAAATCCTGACATACATCCGCCCCTCCAGTCCCCTTGCCTTAATCAGGAGGACCAACAGCATTGACCTTATTTAAAGTGATTGTAAAGTATCATTATATTAAAAATCACAAACATGTTATACTTACCTGCTCTGTGCAGTGGTTTTGCACAGAACAGTCCCGATTTTCCTCTTCTTGGGTCCCCTGCCAACACTCCTTGCTCCTCCCCCCGCCGAATGCCCCCATAGCAACCCGCTTGCAATGGGGGCACTTGTGCCTGCTTGCCTTCTCCTGAGCCAGCTCTGTGTGTACATGGACACACAGAGCACAGCTTGGTCCTGCCCCCCTTCCTACTGGCTGTAAACGACAGCAGTGTGAGCCAATGGCTCCTGCTGCTTATCTCTGAGCCAATGAGGAGGGAGAGAGCTGAGGGAACTGCAGCTTTCGTGCACATAGCTGGATCAAGATCAGGGTCAGGTTGGTAAGTATAATTGGAGGGGGGGGGGGAGGAGCGTAATGCACGTTTTTTACCTTGATGCATACAATGTATTAAAGCAGAGCTCCACCCAAAAGGGGAAGTTCCGCTTTAAGGCCTCATCCCGGGCTCCTGTTTGTTAAATGGAGATTTCTGATTTTGACAGGTAACCGCTCCCACTTCCATTCAGATCGCCTTAGGCCAGTGGTCATCAACTCCTGTCCTCAGGGCCCACTAACAGGCCAGGTTTTTATGTATTACCTTGGGGAGATGCAGACTAGAATACGGCAATCACTGAGCAGCAAATGATATCACCTGTGATGTGTTTCAGTTATCTTGCAAACCTGGCCTGTTAGTGGGCCCTGAGGACAGGGTTGATGACCACTGACTTAGGCAATCGGAAGCAGAAGTCCCCTCCCCCCCCCTCCTGAAGTCTTCTGGGACACATGACAGGTCCCAGAAGACTTCGGGGCCAGTCAGAAAAACGAAGCGCTGCTCACGCATGTGCAGTGCCCATAGTAAAGATGCCGGCGCCGCCAAAGGAGGACACAGGGATGAAAACGTCTGGGGTGAGTACACCGTTGGATCATGGGACAGGTGAGTGGCTGTTTATTAAAAGTCAGCAGCTACAGTTTTTGTAGCTTTAAATTTTCACTTAAGAGACTGGAGCTCTGCTTTAAGGTTAACAAAAAAAAGTATACCTTTATAACCACTTTAGGTAGACATGCTTCAGGAAACCCACCCTGAGAAATGCCATGCCTTTATCAATGGAGTGTATGTAGACAGGAAGTAGTTAAAAATAGACAGTAGGAGATCAACATCATTGAGAGGGGAAAAAAAGGGTAAATATATACAGTGGATACAGAAAAGAATAACCCCCTTTAAAATAATCACATTTTGTTGCTTAAATTGAAGACAGACACAGTTTTTGTTTTATCCAGCTGTATTTACTCAGTGCAACTTATAATTTCCTAGTGAAAGATATAACACCAATATGTCAGGAAAAACATTTTTTAAAAAGGATCACCACTGGCCTTTAGAAAAAAAACACAATATTTTGCACTTTTTGCTGTAATAAATAGCCCCAATTTTTTTTTTTTTTTTTTTAAAAAGCTAATTTTTTCCTCAGTTTAGGCCAATATGTATTCTTTACATATTTTTGGTAATAAAAATTGCAAAAGGCGTATATTGATTGGTTTGCGCAAAAGTTATAGCGTCTAAAAATAGGGGATAGATTTATGGAATTTGTATTATTATTATATTTTTTTACTAGTAATGGCGGCGATCTGTGATTTTTATCGAGACTGCGACATTACGGCGGACACCTTTGACACATTTTTGGGTCGATTGACAATTATACAGAGATCGGTGCTATAAAAATGCACTGATTACTGTATAAATGTCACTGCCAGGGAAGGGGTTAACACTAGGGGGCGATCAAGGGGTTAACTGTGTTCCCTATGTGTGTGTTCTAACTGTGGGGGATGGGAGTGACTATAGGAGCTGACAGATCGTGGTTCCCAGCTCGCAGGAACTCACAATCTCTCTCTCCTCTCCTCACAGAACTGGGATGTGTGTGTGTTTACACACATACGTCCATGTTCTGCCTCTCGTGCCCACGATCGCTTGTGACTGGCGGTCATCACGGCCGCCGATCAAAAGCATCGGCACCCCCGCTGTGCAGCACGCACGCCTCCCATCCCGCTTAAAGGGACCGACGTATAGCTACGCCGGTTCGCGGGATCGTGCCGACCTGCTGCAGTATAATGACGGCGGCTGATCTCCAAGCGGTTAATAATATAATTCACTGAGCTTCTAGGCATTGATAAAGCCTTTGTATCCATCTCCTGACTTGTGCCTGTCCACAACTTTATCCCGGAGATTTTTTTCACTGTGCCTTACCACCCATAGTTGATCATTTGCTTCAGTTTCACTACCAGGGACTGAAATGCTCCAGGAAAGCTCTTTTCATGCTGAGCTAATCAAAATGACCACAGCTGATCACAGTTAAAAGTCAAATGGCTTTGTGTGCCATTGAGAAGGTGATTAGCTACACCTGATTGAGTTTACAAGTCATTTTAGGAGGGGGGGGGGGTGATCCTTTTTCCAACTCAGTGATTGATTCTGTTTTTGTTTTTTGTGTTTTTCCCTGACATGTTGGTGTTATATCTTTCACTTGGATGTTATAAACAGTAAATACAGCTGGAAAAAACAAAGCAAAGCAACAAAATGTGATTATTTTAAAGGGGGGTGATCCTTTTCTATACCCGCTGTATATATAAGGGTAAACAAAATATATATATTTTTTATGATACTCAAAGCAAACTCAATGTTATTTTTCTACTTTAATCCTAATTAAATGATACAGGAGGAGGGCAAAACTGTCTGTTTCTGACTGTGGCCCTCAGCTGTCTCTGTGTCGGGGGCCCCGTACTTCACTTTGAATGCCAGTGACTACACAAGCTGTTAACCAGCCAGAGACCATGTGATCTTTGCCTAGGCTTTGGGTCACATGAGGTGCCTCTGCTCTTGCCAGAAAGAGATACAATGTTGAAGCTACGGCATCCATGGACGTTATGGAAAATGCAGGTTTTCTACATTTTTTTCTAATAGCAATTAACGGATCGCGATGACCTCATAAAGCGCTGACGACCCGAGAGACTGAGGAACCTTGCCCCCTAACGATTCCAGCTAATTTAGAGTGAACAAAAAGTAAATGGGAAGTTTTGGGATCGGTGCCTGTACATCTGCTGAAGGGGCTCAGTGCCCAAACAAAAAATCCTACTCCTTCCCAGCTGTCTCCAGCTAATTAACCCCTTGCAGTCCAAATTATGTTTATTGTTCTGCTTAAAGGGAGGCTGGTTTATACCCATTGCAATTATATAGTAATTTTGATCTGCTTGATAAAAAAATATTTTGATGTGTATATAAGTCTGTTTACCGTGTCTGCAATTATACATGTACAGTAATACCTTGGATTACGAGCATAATTCGTTCCAGAAGCATGCTTGTAGTCCAAAGCACTCGTCTATCAAAGCGAGTTTCCCCATAGGAAATTATGGAAACTCAGATAATCTGTTCCACAGCCACTGCTGGTCTATGCAGTACTGTATGTGGCCAGAGGTGCGGGGGGCACGGTGTATGCAGGACTGCATGTGGCCAGAGGTGCGGGGGTGCCGGAGACACTCGGAGACGCTCAGAGACACCTGTAAATGTAGTGTCTCTGAGTGTCTTCTATCGTCTCCGAGTGTCTCCGAGCTTCACTGGCACCCCCACACCTCTGGCCAAATGTGGTATTGCACACCCCAGCAGCTTTAATCCTGCTCATCTTTCGAGACGGCGCTCGCAAATGGAATCAAGATTTTTTTTTGTAAAAAGCTCGTATTGCGAAACGCTTATAAACCGCGTTACTCGCAATCCGAGGTTCCACTGTACATGGAGACAGTTGTATTTTTTCATTACACGGACAGCCTCTGCTTCCTGCTTTAAAGAGATAAATATTGATTGTGCTTTACTGTTCTTCTTTGTCAGTGCCAGTCAGTTTGCTCAGACCAGCCTGTCTCACCATTTTTAACCTAAAGGGATCCTTGAAATATTTTTTTTAGGGATCAGAGGGAAGAATGCTCCTTACATTGGTGGACAGTGGGAAGTATGCTCTTTACCTCCGGCTTTCACACTGGAGTGAAAGGACCCGCTTTTTTCAGGCTATATACAGGTGCTATTGTACTTCAGTGTGAAAGGGGCCTAAGGGAAAGAATGTCTACAGTTGGCTCCTCTTTCGGGTCCATACCACCTGGTCTCCTGCCCTGCCCAGAGCCTACTTTTGTTGGTTACATGCTCACAGGGTGGGGTGTTTGGTTTCCACGCCCCAAGACTGACTGTGTCCCCTTCCCACCTAACTTATATGTGGGTGCTGACTCACCCCTGACATCACTTGTGGCAGGGCTCTAACTAAAAGGGCCTAACACCTAGTGTCACTACCTGCTGTATCAGACACTATTCTGGTACAGAGCCACCTAGTACCAAAGTGGCTAACTGCAGCTTCCTACATACTCTTCTGAGAAGGCTTTCCACAACATTTTGGAGTGCTGATGTTGGATGGGAAGACCTGACTCTCAATTGGTGTTCCAAATCATCCCAAAGGTGTTTTTTTTTAAGAGTCAAAATTGTTCCTTTATTTAAACGAAAAGATCAAACAGGTCACAGCATATGTCAAACATGGACCAAATCAAATACACATTAAAGGTGAGTTGTATATCAAAGGAGTCAGATGATATCTACATTATTACAAAAATCCCAAAGGTGTTTGGTAGGATTGAGGTCAGGGCTCTGTACAGGACACTCAAATTCCTCTACACCAAACTGGTCAAACCATATCTTGGAATTGGAATTGGCTTTGTACACAGTCATGGTGGAACAGAAAAGGGCATTCTCCAAAGTGTTACTACAGGGTTGGAAGTCCACAATGTACTAGAATTATCTTGGTATGCTGTAGATGTAAATTTCCTCCACACCAAACTAAACCATGTTTTTATGAAGCTGACATTCTAACAGTAGCACAGTCATGGTGGAACAGAAAAGGACCTTCCTCAAACTGGTCCCCCAAGTTCCACACCAAACTAAACCATGTCATCATTGAGCTGACTTTCTAACAGGAGCACAGTCATGGTGGAACAGAAAAGGACCTTCCTCAAACTGGTCCCCCAAGTTCCACACCAAACTAAACCATGTCTTTATGGAGCTGACTTTCTAACAGGAGCACAGTCATGGTGGAACAGAAAATGACCTTCCGCAAACTGGTCCCCCAAGTTCCACACCAAACTAAACCATGTCATCATTGAGCTGACTTTCTAACAGGAGCACAGTCATGGTGGAACAGAAAAGGACCTTCCTCAAACTGGTCCCCCAAGTTCCACACCAAACTCAACCATGTCTTTATGGAGCTGACTTTCTAACAGGAGCACAGTCATGGTGGAACAGAAAAGGACCTTCCGCAAACTGGTCCCCCAAGTTCCACACCAAACTAAACCATGTCATCATTGAGCTGACTTTCTAACAGGAGCACAGTCATGGTGGAACAGAAAAGGACCTTCCTCAAACTGGTCCCCCAAGTTCCACACCAAACTCAACCATGTCTTTATGGAGCTGACTTTCTAACAGGAGCACAGTCATGGTGGAACAGAAAATGACCTTCTGCAAACTGGTCCCCCAAGTTCCACACCAAACTAAACCATGTCATCATTGAGCTGACTTTCTAACAGGAGCACAGTCATGGTGGAACAGAAAAGGACCTTCCGCAAACTGGTCCCCCAAGTTCCACACCAAACTAAACCATGTTATCATTGAGCTGACTTTCTAACAGGAGCACAGTCATGGTGGAACAGAAAAGGACCTTCCGCAAACTGGTCCCCCAAGTTCCACACCAAACTAAACCATGTCATCATTGAGCTGACTTTCTAACAGGAGCACAGTCATGGTGGAACAGAAAAGGACCTTCCTCAAACTGGTCCCCCAAGTTCCACACCAAACTCAACCATGTCATCATTGAGCTGACTTTCTAACAGGAGCACAGTCATGGTGGAACAGAAAAGGACCTTCCTCAAACTGTTCCCCCAAGTTCCACACCAAACTCAACCATGTCTTCATTGAGCTGACTTTCTAACAGGAGCACAGTCATGGTGGAACAGAAAAGGACCTTCCTCAAACTGTTCCACCAAGTTTGAAAGAGCACCACTGCCTACACGGTCTTTGTATATAATAGTATTAACAGTACTCTTTACTTGAAACACCTGCATGGAGTGGTGTCCACATTTTGGCTATACAAAGAAGCAATTACTTCCACCAATAAATACAGTGCATATGAGAGTTTATCAGAAATGTTAAAAAAAGGAAACAAGAGGTGGCAGTTTTCATTCTACTCTTTGAAGCCCAAATAGTTAACTCACTTTTGGCTCCTGGAGGACTTTTGGACAGAAACAGATTAGAGATTATTCCATGTAGACTTCCGACGAAAGCTTTAAAATAATATTTCTGTTCTGCTAGTAAAACCTTGCCTCTTTTTTTAAACTTTTGCTTCAGTTTTTAGCAATCTACATTTCTGAAATCACTTGCGGGATATGCAAAATGTTCGTCACAGGAAGTCTTTGATGAAGGGCTTAAAAAATAAAAAATCTGTTAGAAGAGCGTGCCAAAAAAGCAGATTGCTACATCTTGACCTAGTGTAAAGTTTAATTAGCACAAAGCTTCTTAAGGAAGAGTATTGAGAAGCTGTTAAAGGGCTCGTCATTGGGGACACATTTCAGGGAAGATATTTTAAAAATACTGTTTGTCCCTTGCGGTCTGTAGGACTAGTTTATTTCAAGAGCCTCACCAAATCTGTCCAGGCTGGGTGTTGTTCCTTGGAAGACCTAGGGCCTGCTCTCCATGGCCATGAGGAATTACAGAAGTCATGTGGTCGGTGGCAGGGTCAACACTACATGTACCACTACGCATGCTCTTATGGAACAATGCTAGAGGGAGGGGGTGAAGTCAAAAGTTCTGTCTACTGCCTTGGGAAAGCCTGAGTTCCAATGGAGAGGAAAGTGGCTATCCTAGATGAATGTGCTTTTTATCCATATCATTCTTTCCTGGCAATGAGCGCCTAATTCCGTAATCCAAACCTGAAGGCCAACGATCTTAAAGGGAAGCTAAACTCAAGAACAAACATTTATCACATTGTAGCTCAATATTCATTTTCTTTTTTAAGCTTTTTCCTTTATTTTTATCTGCTTAGTAATTCACTCAGGGGAATATCATGAAATCAGCGGGCGCATGTGCAAGGTAAAAAGTGGGCCCTAGGCACTGATAAGAAAAAAAATGTGCGCCTTGGTGAAACGTGGACTTGGATTAAATTGCACTAAATATTGGCATGGCTTAAAGGTGTGTGTGGTTAAATAGTGTCCGAGATTACTTACATGTGGTAATGGTAAATAGGGAATGTACAATGCGAAGTGTACGACTGTGGGTAGTATTTGCAGGAGAGGGGTATGGAGTGTATGGTGGATGATGGTATGTGCAGGAGAGGGGTGTCAGTAGGGCATTGGATGGTGTCGGTTTTTTTTGTTTTTATTATTTTCTTTTCTTTTTTCTCTGTTATTTTTTTAATAATTTTTCACAGTGCTACTGGGGGGGCTTTAGGGCTCAGTGGCATCAGTAGGGCAGTGGACAGTGTCAGTAGAGCAGTGGGCTGTGTCAATAGTTTTTATTTTAGGGCTGTTACTGATTAAAATTTTCGTGTTCGATTAATCAATTTTTTTAATCGATTAATCAACTAATCTCGATTAATTATAACGCACATACAGATCCAACTACTTTTAGCTGATCTCCTTGCATTGCAACTCTGCATTAGTCAGTGGTAAATGTGGTATACACTATATACAATCACCCGACACTAGTTAGTTTCCACAATCCATGACTTAACTTCACAGTTCATTTTTTAAATTCAAACTGTAGCACTGACATAAGTAATACATTTTTTCCCACAGTAGCGTGACAATCCCTCCACCTCCGGTCTAACTAATCACTCTCATCTTATGGCATGGACCCCTGTGCAAACAGGTGGTCATGCAAGCGGGTATCAAAAGGGTTAACATGGACCATAAACTTCTCTCACGTCTCCTTAGATCTCAGCAAGGACGCCAGGTCATGGGTAGAAAGAAAAGATCTAAGTGCTCACCGCTTAAGTTTAAGATTGAATTTTTGTGTTCAAACACATACTCACATAAAGATGATAAAAACACAGCATGTACACAGCCGACAATCGTGTTAGTTCCATAGGGCAGCAGCGGGTGACGTCATGCGTAGCTCCTCCCCCGTACATGTTATGTTCAGTCAGAACGTCAACGCCACCGGACTCCTCCTCCCTTCCCTTCGTTAGCAGACGGAGGCACTTGGAGAAGGGGGGAGGAGTCCGGTGATATCGATGTCCGTGACGTCACCGGATCTCCGACGGAACTCCCTGAAGACCCGGAATCCGGCGAGTTGAGTACTGATCAAAAGAATTTCAAAAAAATTAACGATTAATCGAGGAATTAATCTTTAATTTCCACAGCCCTATTTTATTTTATTTATTTATTTATTTTACAATTTAACTTTTTTTTTCATTTTTTTTTCACAATGTTTTTTGGGAGGAAGGGGGAAGCGGTGGACATTGTCTTAGGGCAGTAGATGGTGTCAGTAGAGCAGTGTACGGTGTCAGTAGTTTTTTTAATTTCATTTTTTATAATTTAATTTTTTTATACCTTTCTTTTTTCTTATCAGCCCTTTTTTTTTGGGGGGGGGGGGGGCTTTGGTGAAGATGAATGAAGAGGAGACTGAGGACAGAGATTCCCCAGTCCCTTTCTCTGCAGCCTTATCTGCACTGAAGATGAATGAAGAGGAGGCGGAGGGTCCTCTTCATTCAATAAACTAAAGAATTGTTGTAAACACAGTTTATGATGCTTTAGTTATGAATAGACAGAGTCAGTGATCACCGACTCTGCTCATTCAGAAAAGAAAGGGGCCAGTAAATGACAGATTTACCAGCTCCTTCTTCCGCTCTCCATCCTGACAGTTCCCTGCAGCATCTGGCGGGAGAGGAGATGAGGGAAGCTGTCTGGGGGGAGGAGGGGGGGCCAAGTTGCCGATTCCGATGGTTCAGGTTTACGGCCAGCCGGTGGACGTGCCGGCTGGTCGCTCAGGCCGCCCGGTGGGACGGGAAAGCCTGGGCGAACTGCGAAAGGCAGCGGGAGGAGGGGATGTCCCCTCCCGCTGATTAGACGCATCGGTTGTTATTACAAGAAAGTTGTCTGTCCGCTCTAAAACAATGGTGCCGGAGTGATGCCTGCAGCTGCATTACCCCAGTACAACCCCTTGAAGCTGAAGGCAGCATATTTGCGTTACGTCAGTGTCAAAGGGTTAAAGAGCCATCATTGAGCTTTAGTCAGTGACTTTTCCTAGGCTGAGTTGATGTAATCAGCTGCAGGCAGGAGGAAGCATGTCCTCAGTCGCTCTTCCCCAGTGATCAGACTGCAACACTGTAGCAAGTCACAGGGTGAGAGGCTGCAGCAGGGGCTGATCTGTGTCAGATATTTGTGAACACCCCAGCCAAGAACTACACAGGCCCCAGTATTTGCATTATAATGTCATCTTTGAGCTGGCATCTCAGTTGATGGTGACCCTGGATGATGTCTAAACAAAGATGGTGCTGTCCTTCGGAAGATAAAAGCAGATGAAATCATTGTCAGGGGGAGCACTGTGATTTTTGTGAGAGGTAATAAATACCTAAAAAGGGTCACACTTGTTTATCATACATGGGCATAGCATGAGAAAATGCCCACTTTAAGAATATAATAATTGCAGATGTTGGTAGCGGTTGGGTTAATACATGTGAAAGGTTTCAATGGAATGGCTGTCCTTCCTCTGACCCCAGGACTGGCAGGATTGCCCTGTGTAAAGTGATGCCAGGGACAAGCCGGGGCACTCGGAAACCCCGCTCGCTGAAAACAGGATGTGGAGTTTGGAACTTGGTCTGTGAATAGGCAGTTCCTCTCCTGCCCGGCAACCCAGAGATTTTGGCTGTGGCGGCTCAAGTCCAGTTCATGCTGGAGAAATACAGGGATGGCATCAGGGGGCATGTATGCCAGCTTCACTACTTTACTATTATTGTACGATGCTTAAAGTGTTTGTAAACCTCAAACATGAAATATGAACAAAGCATATCCCTCTATAGTGTGTACTTGTCTCAATCCAGAGCACTAAGTGTAATTTCTGTCTGCTGCCTCATTCCTCTGCTATCAGCATGAGTCAATTCCAACAAGTTTTTCTGACACCAAGCAATGGCGTCCCTAGGGGGGGGGGGCCAGAGGGGGCCCTGAACCCCCCAAAATTATGCTGTGCCCCACCATGGGCCCCCCCCAAAAAAAATGTCTTTTTGTTTGCATTCGTAGCTGATGTGCCACATCTCCATCTCTTCTCTCCCCCATCTGTCCCTCCCACAGTCTCTATTGAGAGGGGGAGTATTCTTCTAGCCTGGACGCATGGCTAAGTGTGTGCACTGCAGTACACTGTAATCACTGAACTGCATTATCTCCATCTCTTCTCTCCCACCATACTTTTGTCCCTGTCCCCCCATGTTTTTCTGACACCAAGAGAAAAAAAGGTGACGGAGGAGAGATCTCCAGCACAGCCTGTGATTAACATCCTTTCCTCCAATCAGCTCTCAGAGATCCCACCACTGAGTTCTGCAGTGTGTCATTTCAGCTCTCCGCCCTCGTTTTTTCTGACAGCTCAGACAGCCTTTATAAATTCTGGACTTTGAATGGCTGTAGAGAAGAGATGATTGCAGATTTCTTTCATCTCTGTGAACCACCTGATGCCAGTCACTTTTCTGGGTTTATTTAAGGGTTTACAACCATTTTAAGTTTAACTGCTACAGGGCTGTGTATATACAGTATCTCACATAAGTAAGTACACCCCTCACATTTTTGTAAATATTTTATTCTATCTTTTCATGTGACAACACTGAAGAAATGACACTTTGCCTACAATGTAAAGTAGTGAGTGTACAGCTTGTATAACAGTGTAAATTTGCTGTCCCCTACAAAATAACTCAACACACAGCCATTAATGTCTAAACCGATGGCAACAAAAGTGAGTACACCCCTAAGGGAAAATGTCCAAATTGGGCCCAAAGTGTCAATATTTTGTGTGGCCACCATTATTTTCCAGCACTGCCTTAACCCCCTTGGGCACGGAGTTCACCAGAGCTTCACAGGTTGCCACTGGAGTCCTCTTCTACTCCTCCATGACGACATCACCGAGCTGGTGGATGTTAGAGACCTTGCACTCCTCCACCTTCCATTTGAGGATGTCCCACAGATGCTCAATCGGGTTTAGGTCTGGAGACATGCTTGGCCAGTCCATCACCTTTACCCTCAGCTTCTTTAGTAAGGCAGTAGCCATCTTAGAGTTGTGTTCGGGGTCGTTATCATGTTGGAATACTGCCCTGCGGCCCAGTCTCTGAAGGGAGGGGATCATGCTCTGCAGTACATATTATATTATTCATATTATTCATGGTTCCCTCAATGAACTGTAGCTCCCCAGTGCAGCCCCAGACCATGACACTCCCACCACCATGCTTGACTGTAGGCAAGACACACTTGTCTTTGTCCTCCTCACCTGGTTGACCCCACACACGCTTCACACCATCTGAACCAAATACGTTTATCTTGGTCTCATCAGACCACAGGACATGGTTCCAGTAATCCATGTCCTTAGTCTGCTTGTCTTCAGCAAACTGTTTGCCGGCTTTCTTGTGCATCATCTTTAGAAGAGGCTTCCTTCTGGGACGACAGCCATGCAGACCAATTTTATGCAGTGTGCGGCGTATGGTCTGAGCACTGACAGGCTGACCCCCCACCCCTTCAACCTCTGCAGCAATGCTGGCAGCACTCATATGTCTATTTCCCAAAGACAACCTCTGGATATGACGCTGAGCACGTGCACTCAACTTCTTTGGTCGACCATGGCGAGGCCTGTTCTGAGTGGAACCTGTCCTGTTAAACCGCTGTATGGTCTTGGCCACCGTGCTGCAGATCAGTTTCAGGGTCTTGGCAATGTTCTTATAGCCTAGGCCATCTTTATGTAGAGCAACAATTATTTTTATTCAGATCCTCAGAGAGTTCTTTGCCATGAGGTGCCATTTGAACTTCCAGTGACCAGTATGAGAGAGTGAGAGCGATAACACCAAATGTAACACACCTGAGTGTAACACTAATGAGTCACATGACACCAGGGAGGGAAAATGGCTTATGACTTTTGTTGCCAGTGGATTAGACATTAATGGCTGTGTGTTGAGTTATTTTGAGGGCACAGCAAATTTACACTGTTATACAAGCTGTACACTCACTACTTTACATTGTAGCAAAGTGTCATTTCTTCAGTGTTGTCACATGAAAAGATATAATAAAATATTTACAAAAATGTGAGGGGTGTACTCACTTTTGTGAGAGACTGTGTATACACACTATATATACACAGTAGCAAATAGTATATATGCCAATGATCCTGAGGATGACCCCTAAGCCCTATACTGTGTGTGGTCCTGCCTAAGGGCCAATGTTACAAGGATAGTCTGCCAGTCTGTATTAAACCCTTCCCCTGCTGGCTGGCATGTTAGGGCCCAGATCCTGCACTGATAAGTTCCTTCTAACCCTGGTATAGGCACCTCTTCCAAGCAAACAATATGGTGATTCTTTAAAAGTATGCAGTAGGGTTTGACCAGTAGCCACTCACCAAATGCTGGGGCGATATCCAGTCTCACTCTGTTCTCCTTTGGTAGTCCAGCAAAGTCAGTGACAGCGGTGTTCTTCCCAGCGATCAGTCATCGGTTCCAGCTGCATGCTATTAGACTCTGGCCCAGCTGCTCGCACGCCGGTTCTGACAGTGGAGGGCCTCTCACCAGCAGATCAGTTGCCCAGATACCTCTCCCTCACTGGGTCTATTTGTCTGAGCTATTTAATTGTATAATAAAAATAGTGTGTGACTGTGTGGGACATTAGAGTGTAAGCTCCTCTGGTGCAGAAACTAATGGGAATGGCTCAGTGTTCTCTGTACAGCACTGTGGTATATGTCAGAGCTATAAAAACATATAATAATAATAGTGTGTGACTGTGGGGGGACATTAGAGTGTAAGCTCCTTTGTTACAAAGACTGATGTGACTGGCTCAGTGTTCTCTGTACAGCACTGCGGTATATGTCAGAGCTATTTAAATGTATAATAATAATAGTGTTTGACTGTGTGGGACATTAGAGTGTAAGCTCCTCTGGTGCAGAAACTAATGGGAATGGCTCAGTGTTCTCTGTACAGCACTGCGGTATATGTCAGAACTAGGGATGAGCCGAACACCCCGGGTTCGGTTCGCACCAGAACCTTCGAACGACCGAAAGTTCGCGCGAATTTTCGAACCCTATACGTTATAATGGACGCGAACGTTCGAAATCAAAAGTGCTAATTACAACGGCCAATATGCATGTTAATGTCATAAAACAGGTTTGGGGACCCGGGTCCTGCCCCAGGGGACATATATCAATGCAAAAAGAACTTTTAAAAACTAACGTTTTTTCGGGAGCAGTCATTTTAATGATGCATAAAGTGAAAAAAAAAAAGTGAAATTTTCCTTTAAATATGGTACCTGGGGGGTGTCCAAAGTATGCCTGTGAAGTGGCATGTGTTTCCCGTGTTTAGAACTGTCCTTGCACAAAATTACATTTGTAAAGGAAAAAAAGAAGCCATTTAAAACCACTTGCGGCTTTAGGTTTGTTCTTAAGTAGAATCTGAACAGGTACATTATGAAGTGTAGCTCCATCCCAAAAAAAATCTATTTTTATGCTTTTTGGAGAACATAGGGAGGGGTTATCACCCCTGTAACATTTGCTGTCTTTGCACATCTGTTCAGAACATGTCACCTCACTTTCCGTCCCAATGACAAATGTTTTTGGAAAAGTGGGGTTTTAATTGAAACAAGGATTGGTGATAAAGCATCAGTAGAGAGGAGATACCTTTTTCCCAAATTAAATCTAACATGATAGAATTTCCCTTCCTAGGGGTAGATTTCCTCTCACTTCCTGTTTTCTATTTCCGTTTGCAAGTAGGATTCGTTTGTAAGTTGGATGTTTGAAAGTAGGGGCCTGCCGTATATACTCTGCAGAAATTTGCCCTATTAGATGTTGGTGTAGCCACAAGACTGGTGGGCACAGGAATGGGCCTGCTGTGAGTTATTAGATCAAGATTTGTAATTGCATGCACCTGTTGAACAGGGCAGAAAAATTGGGCCTTTGGTGGTGGTGGTGGACGGTGTTGCCACAAGACTGTAGGCCCTCATAGTTACTCTTGGTGGGCGCAGGAATGGGCCCTGCTGTGAGTTATTAGATCAAGATTTGTAATTGCAAGCACCTGATGAACAGGGCAGAAAAATTGGGCCTTTGGTGGTGGTGGTGGTGGACGGTGTTGCCACAAGACTGTAAGCCCTCACAGTGACTCTTGGTGGGCGCAGGAATGGGCCCTGCTGTGAGTTATTAGATCAAGATTTGTAATTGCAAGCACCTGATGAACAGGGCAGAAAAATTGGGCCTTTGGCGGTGGTGGTGGACGGTGTTGCCACAAGACTGTAGGCCCTCATAGTTACTCTTGGTGGGCGCAGGAATGGGCCCTGCTGTGAGTTATTAGATCAAGATTTGTAATTGCAAGCACCTGATGAACAGGGCAGAAAAATTGGGCCTTTGGCGGTGGTGGTGGACGGTGTTGCCACAAGACTGTAGGCCCTCATAGTTACTCTTGGTGGGCGCAGGAATGGGCCCTGCTGTGAGTTATTAGATCAAGATTTGTAATTGCAAGCACCTGATGAACAGGGCAGAAAAATTGGGCCTTTGGCGGTGGTGGTGGACGGTGTTGCCACAAGACTGTAGGCCCTCATAGTTACTCTTGGTGGGCGCAGGAATGGGCCCTGCTGTGAACTTTTAGATCAAGATTTGTAATTACCCGCCCCTGTTAAACAGGGGCTGAAAAATTGTGCCTTAGGCACTGGTGCTGGTGCCACAACACTGCAACCCCTCACAGAGACTGTACTTGGAGCACAGCAGTCACACGTGTTGCGAAGCATTTTTTTAAAAAATTGTAAGTACACGCCCCTGTTAAACAGGGGCTGAAAAATTGTGCCTTAGGCACTGGTGCTGGTGCCACAACACTGCAACTCGGCCCTCACAGATACTGTACTTGGAGCACAGCAGTCACACGTGTTGCGAAGCATTTTTTTAAAAAATTGTAAGTACACGCCCTGTTAAACAGGGGCTGAAAAATTGTGCCTTAGGCACTGGTGCTGGTGCCACAACACTGCAACCGGCCCTCACAGATACTGTACTTGGAGCACAGCAGTCACACGTGTTGCGAAGCATTTTTTTAAAAAATTGTAAGTACCCGCCCCTGTTAAACAGGGGCTGAAAAATTGTGCCTTAGGCACTGGTGCTGGTGCCACAACACTGCAACCCGGCCCTCACAGATACTGTACTTGGAGCACAGCAGTCACACGTGTTGCGAAGCATTTTTTTAAAAAATTGTAAGTACACGCCCCTGTTAAACAGGGGCTGAAAAATTGTGCCTTAGGCACTGGTGTGGTGGCATGGATCATTGAGGAGGAGGAAGAGGATAGTCAGTGAACATAAGAGGACAGTCACTCAGCATCAGCATAGGCAGTCTTGAAGGGATGTGACATTAAAAATTATTCGGTTATATCCGCCTCAGGTGCCTGGTAGCTGGTGGTGATCCAAGACTGATTCATTTTGATGAATGTCAGTCGATCAACCGAGGCGGTGGACAGGCGCACCCTATGATCAGTCACAAATCCTCCAGCAGCACTGAATGTGCGTTCGGAAAGAACGCTGGAGGCAGGACAGGCCAGTAGCTCAATTGCATACTGTGCAAGCTCTGGCCAGTGATCCATCCTCAGGACCAGTAAGCCAGAGGATTTTCGGTGGGAAAGGTGTCCAAGTCTGACCTTGCCCCAAGGTATTCCTGCACCATGTATATCAGACGCTGGCGATGGTTGCTGGAACCGATCATACCTTGGGGCTGCGGACTAAAAAATTGTCTGAACGCATCGGTCAGACGTCCACCTTCCCCACCGCTCCTTCTGCCACTGACCGAAGCCTCAGCAACTCGTCGCCCAGGACCAGGAGTTTGTAGCCTCCCAGTTTCTGGGAACGCGTTGCACAGACCTTTCTGCAAGGCCTCCCTGAGATGTCTCATCCTCTGCTCCCTCTGCGACGGCAAGATAAGGTCCGCAACCTTACCCTTGTACCGCGGATCAAGGAGAGTGGCCAGCCAGTAATGGTCCCTCTCCTTGATCCGAAGAACACGAGGATCCTTCCGCAGGCTTTGCAGGATCAGGGAGGCCATGCAGCGTAGGTTAGCTGAGGCATTCGGTCCGGAGTCTTCTGGGTCACTGAGGATGACATGATCGCCAGCCACCTCCTCCCAGCCACGTACAAGTCCACTGGTTTGTTGGGACTGTACATCATCCCTAAAAGACTGCTGCTGCTGATGCTGAGTGCCAGGCTCCACCTCCATGCTCACACAATCCTCCTCCTCCTCCTCCTCCTCCTCATCCTCTTCCTGTGTGATGGGTGGGACAGAAGGAACACTGTCCGGATAAAGGGGGCCTTGAGAGGCAAGGAAGTCCTCCTCTTCCTGCCTCTGTTCTGCCTCAAGTGCCCTGTCCATTATCCCACGCAGCGTATGCTCCAACAGGTGGACAAGAGGGGACAGTGTCACTGATGCATGCACTGTCACTGCTCACCATCCTCGTGGCCTCCTCAAATGGTGAGAGGACAGTGCATGCATCCCTGATCATGCTCCACTGACGTGGGGAAAAAAAACCAAGCTCCCCTGACCCTGTCCTGGTGCCGTAGTCGCAAAGGTACTCATTGATGGCCCTCTGCTGCGTGTGCAGTCGCTGCAGCATGGCCAACGTTGAGTTCCACCTGGTGGGCATGTCACATATTAGGCGGTTCTTGGGCAGGTTCAGCTCCTTTTGCAGCTCAGTCAGCCGAGCACTGGCATTATAAGATCGGCGGAAATGCACACAGACTTTCCTGGCCTGCCTCAGGACATCCTGTAAGCCTGGGAACCTGCCAAGAACCGCTGCACCACCAGGTTGAGGACGTGAGCCATGCAGGGCACATGGGTGAGTTGCCCCTGTCGCAGGGCGGAGAGGAGGTTGGTGCCATTGTCAGAAACGACCATTCCTGGCTTAAGCTGACGTGGCGTCAACCACCTCTCGGCCTGCCCCTGCAGAGCTGCCAGAACCTCTGGCCCAGTGTGGCTCCTGTCCCCCAAACACACCAGCGCAAGCACGGCATGGCATCTTTTTGCCTGCGTACTTGCGTAGCCCTTGTACGCCTACGGAGCACCGCTGGTTCCAAGGACAGAGCACTGGAGGAAGAAGAAGAGAGGAGGGGGTGGAGGAGAGAGGTGTGTCACAACCAGTAGCAGTAGTAGCGTTTTGTAGGCGTGGTGGCGGAACAACCTCCAACACTACTGCACCTTGTCCTGCATCCCTCCCAGCTGCCAATAGAGTGACCCAATGGGCCGTGAAAGAAAGGTACCGTCCCTGTCCATGCCTGCTGGACCATGAGTCAGCGGTAATATGCACCTTACCGCTGACCGCCCTGTCCAGCGAGGCATGGACATTGCCCTCCACATGCCGGTAGAGAGACGGAATCGCCTTCCGCGAGAAAAAGTGGCGTTTGGGAACCTGCCACTGAGGAACCGCACATTGAACAAACTCACGGAAGGGGGCCGAGTCTACCAACTGAAAAGGCAGCAGTTGAAGTGCTAGCAATTTAGCCAGGCTAGCATTCAACCGCTGGGCATGTGGATGGCTGGGAGTGTACTTCTTTCTACGGTCCAGCAGCTGGGGCAGGGAAATTTGCCTGCTGCAATCGGACGTCGGTGTACTGCAAGTACTTGGTTGTGACACACCTAATTCTACACCTTCAGTCCTCTCAGAGCAGCTTTCAGAGAGGACTGAAGGTGTAGTGGGGATGGAGATCCCAGCTGAGGAGGAGCAAGGAGAGGTCCGCTTAGTTCTTTGGTGTGGGTCTTTTATGTGTGCCTGCCAACGAGCTGCATGGCAGGTCGCCATATGTCTGGTCATGCTTGTCGTGCCCAAGCGGCTGATGTTTTGGCCACGCGAGATACGCTTGAGACAAATATTGCAAATAGCAGTGGTGCGATCTGCTGCACTCGTCTCAAAAAAGGCCCACACCAAAGAACTTTTCTGATAACGTGCAGAGGCAGCGCCCTGCACAGGCGGAGCTCTGCGGTGTTGTACAGTTGCTGTGCTGGCCTCTACCTGGCCTCCAGGGGGCATCCTGCCTCGTTGGACATGTGACGCCGCATCCTCCTCCTCCTCGTCCTCCTCCTCATCCTCTCTCCCTTGAGGCACCCACGTGGAGTCAGTGACCTCATCATCCCCTCCCTCTTCACCACTAGAGCAAACCTGGCAGTAAGCTGCAGCTGGTGGAACAGTACTGCCAGATTCCTCAAGCTGGGTATCGTCATCCGAGCCTTCGAATCGTTGGGCATCCTCCTGGAGCATGTACCCAACACTGTGCTCAAAGAGTTCGGGGGACTCCTCAGGAGGACATGGTGGGTCTAGGGAAGGGGTGGCTGATGATGCTCTGTCAGTACCCTGAGCCTGGGTGAGAGAGGATGAGGAGGATGAGGAGGGCTTGGTCATCCATTCTACCAAGCCTTCAGCATGATGCGGCTCCACATGTCCAGCTGCCGAAAACAAAGACGCGCGTGTCCCATGGCCACGTGCTGATGACGATGCACGACCACGTCCACGGCCACGTCCACTAGAAACAGAGCCTGCCTGCCCTGTGTTCTTGGCTCTGCACGCTCTGCCTCCCCTTGGCGGTCTTCCAGCCATTGTAGTCGGTAGTCCTGTGGGTGCTGCTGAGAAGAATATATAGGAGCTCTGTGTGATGCCACTAACACACTAGAAGTCCTATGGGTGCTTCTGCAAAGAAAATAGAGGAGCTCTGTGTGATGCCACTAACACACTAGAAGTCCTATGGGTGCTTCTGCAAAGAAAATATAGGAGCTCTGTGTGATGCCACTAACACACTAGAAGTCCTGTGGGTGCTTCTGCAAAGAAAATAGAGGAGCTCTGTGTGATGCCACTAACACACTAGAAGTCCTGTGGGTGCTTCTGCAAAGAAAATAGAGGAGCTCTGTGTGATGCCACTAACACACTAGAAGTCCTATGGGTGCGTCTGCAAAGAAAATAGAGGAGCTCTGTGTGATGCCACTAACACACTAGAAGTCCTGTGGGTGCTGCTGAGAAGAAAATATAGGAGCTCTGTGTGATGCCACTAACACACTAGAAGTCCTATGGGTGCTTCTGCAAAGAAATAGAGGAGCTCTGTGTGATGCCACTAACACACTAGAAGTCCTGTGGGTGCTTCTGAGAAGAAAATATAGGAGCTCTGTGTGATGCCACTAACACACTAGAAGTCCTATGGGTGCTTCTGCAAAGAAAATAGAGGAGCTCTGTGTGATGCCACTAACACACTAGAAGTCCTGTGGGTGCTTCTGCAAAGAAAATAGAGGAGCTCTGTGTGATGCCACTAACACACTAGAAGTCCTGTGGGTGCTGCTGAGAAGAATATATAGGAGCTCTGTGTGATGCCACTAACACACTAGAAGTCCTATGGGTGCTTCTGCAAAGAAAATATAGGAGCTCTGTGTGATGCCACTAACACACTAGAAGTCCTATGGGTGCTTCTGCAAAGAAAATAGAGGAGCTCTGTGTGATGCCACTAACACACTAGAAGTCCTGTGGGTGCTTCTGCAAAGAAAATAGAGGAGCTCTGTGTGATGCCACTAACACACTAGAAGTCCTATGGGTGCTTCTGCAAAGAAAATAGAGGAGCTCTGTGTGATGCCACTAACACACTAGAAGTCCTGTGGGTGCTTCTGCAAAGAAAATAGAGGAGCTCTGTGTGATGCCACTAACACACTAGAAGTCCTGTGGGTGCTGCTGAGAAGAAAATATAGGAGCTCTGTGTGATGCCACTAACACACTAGAAGTCCTATGGGTGCTTCTGCAAAGAAAATAGAGGAGCTCTGTGTGATGCCACTAACACACTAGAAGTCCTGTGGGTGCTGCTGAGAAGAAAATATAGGAGCTCTGTGTGATGCCACTAACACACTAGAAGTCCTATGGGTGCTTCTGCAAAGAAAATAGAGGAGCTCTGTGTGATGCCACTAACACACTAGAAGTCCTGTGGGTGCTGCTGAGAAGAAAATATAGGAGCTCTGTGTGATGCCACTAACACACTACAAGTCCTATGGGTGCTTCTGCAAAGAAAATAGAGGAGCTCTGTGTGATGCCACTAACACACTAGAAGTCCTGTGGGTGCTTCTGCAAAGAAAATAGAGGAGCTCTGTGTGATGCCACTAACACACTAGAAGTCCTGTGGGTGCTGCTGAGAAGAATATATAGGAGCTCTGTGTGATGCCACTAACACACTAGAAGTCCTATGGGTGCTTCTGCAAAGAAAATATAGGAGCTCTGTGTGATGGGACTAACACACTTCAAGTCCTATGGGTGCTTCTGCAAAGAAAATAGAGGAGCTCTGTGTGTGTGATGCCACTAACACACTAGAAGTCCTATGGGTGCTTCTGGGAAGAAAATATAGGAGCTCTGTGTGATGCCACTAACACACTTAGAAGTCCTATGGGTGCTTCTGCAAAGAAAATATAGGAGCTCTGTGTGATGCCACTAACACACTAGAAGTCCTGTAGGTGCTTCTGCAAAGAAAAATAGAGGAGCTCTGTGTGTGTGATGCCACTAACACACTAGAAGTCCTGTGGGTGCTTCTGGGAAGAATATATAGCTCTGTGTGTGTGATGCCACTAACACACTTCAAGTCCTATGGGTGCTTCTGCAAAGAAAAATAGAGGAGCTCTGTGTGATGGGACTAACACACTTCAAGTCCTATAGGTGCTTCTGGGAAGAAAATATAGCTCTGTGTGTGTGATGGGACTAACACACTTCAAGTCCTATAGGTGCTTCTGGGAAGAAAATATAGCTCTGTGTGTGTGATGGGACTAACACACTTCAAGTCCTATAGGTGCTTCTGGGAAGAAAATATAGCTCTGTGTGTGTGATGGGACTAACACACTTCAAGTCCTATAGGTGCTTCTGGGAACAAAATATAGCTCTGTGTGTGTGATGGGACTAACACACTTCAAGTCCTATAGGTGCTTCTGGGAACAAAATATAGCTCTGTGTGTGTGATGGGACTAACACACTTCAAGTCCTATAGGTGCTTCTGGGAACAAAATATAGGAGCTCTTCCTGCCTGCCACGAACACACTACAAGTCCTATAGGTGCTTCTGGGAACAAAATATAGGAGCTCTGCCTGCCTGCGACGAACACACTACAAGTCCTATAGGTGCTTCTGGGAACAAAATATAGGAGCTCTGCCTGCCTGCCACTAACACACTACAAGTCCTATAGGTGCTTCTGGGAACAAAATATAGGAGCTCTGCCTGCCTGCCACTAACACACTACAAGTCCTATAGGTGCTTCTGGTAACAAAATATAGGAGCTCTGCCTGCCTGCCACGAACACACTACAAGTCCTATAGGTGCTTCTGGGTAACAAAATATAGGAGCTCTGCCTGCCTGCCACGAACACACTACAAGCCCCTCTTTCTCAATCAATCTTTGTAACTGAATCTATCTAACTCAATCTCTGTAAGTGAATCTCTCTACCTAACTAAATCCAGCAGAGTGTCACAGAATCAGCCTGCTCAATCTGCGCCGGAACAGCATGTGACCGGCGCAGACGGCGTGGCGGCCTTTTTATAGGGGGGGGCGTGTACTACAGCCCCTGAGCTGTAATTGGCTACAGGCGTCCTGCCTGTAGCCAATTATGGCTCTTCGAGTTTCCGGGGCTGTGATTGGCCAAGCATGCGGGGTCACAGTGCATGCTTGGCCAATCATCAGCCAGCAATGCACTGCGCCGGCCGCGCCGGCCGCAATGCATTGCGGGGGCCGCTCGCATCACACGAACGTGATGCGAGCGGCCAAAATAGTTCTGGGCTCGCCGAGCGAGCGAACGCCCGGTGCTCGATGCGAACGTGGGTTCGCATCGAGCACCGGGCCCATCCCTAGTCAGAACTATATAAATGTATAAAAATAAGTGTTTGTGACTATAGGGGGACATTGGAGTGTAAGCTCCTCTGGTGCAGAGACTGATGTGATTGGTACAGTGTTTTATTTGAAACTTTGTGTAGCAAGCTGACCATACAGAAGACAGTTTAGGTATATATACGGTATATTTGTGTATGCAGCCTGGATAGATACAGTAGATAGATAGATAGCTGTACTCCAGGGGTCCCAGTCAGCACTTTCCATTCAGAGTCATGTGACCTCCTCACTTCCACTTGCTCAGGTTCTGATCTCGGTACATTCAGCGTCTTCTTTGTGCAGTCCTCACTCCAGGCTCTGTTTTTGCTTGTGCTGGCAGAGACATAGAAAAGGTTTGAGAAAGATTTAATTTCCTGCAGGCTTCAATTCCCAGAAAAACAGGAAGGTTCCTTATTATGCTTTTTATTTGAAAACATGATTGTTAAAGTAGAGTGATCGGATCATTTTACTGATCACCCACCTTCATAGAGCGCCATAAAGTGAATGAATTGATCTCCAATAACAGAAAGATCATCAGAAAAAAAATCCTATCCATTCACTGGACACCAGTGACATCACTGAGAATGCAGCCTATCCATTCACTGGAGACCGGTGACATCACTGAGAATGCAGCCTATCCATTCACTATAGACTGGTGACATCACTGAGAATGCAGCCTATCCATTCACTAGAGACCGGTGACATCTCTGAGAATGCAGCCTATCCATTCACTATAGACCGGTGACATCACTGAGAATGCAGCCTATCCATTCACTAGAGACCAGTGACATCACTGAGAATGCGGCCTATCCATTCACTAGAGACTGGTGACATCTCTAAGAATGCAGCCTATACATTCACTAGAGGCCGATGACATCACTGAGAATGCAGCCTATCCATTCACTAGAGGCCGGTGACATCACTGAGAATGCAGCCTATCCATTCACTAGAGACCGATGACATCACTCTGAATGCAGCCTATCCATTCACTAGAGACCGGTGACATCACTGAGAATGCAGCTTATCCATTCACTAGAGACCGGTGACATCACTGAGAATGAAGCCTATCCATTCACTAGGTGACATCACTGAGAATGCAGCTTATCCATTCACTATAGACCGGTGACATCACTGAGAATGCAGCCTATCCATTCACTAGACACCAGTGACATCACTGAGAATGCAGCTTATCCATTCACTATATGACATCACTGAGAATCATCCTCACTAGAGGCCGGTGGCATCACCGAGAATGCAGCCTATTCATCACTGGTGACATCACTGAGAATGCAGCCTATCCATTCACTAGAGACTGGTGACATCCTGAGTGCAGATCCATTCACTGGACACCAGTGAGAATGCAGCCTATCCATTCACTAGAGACCGGTGACATCTCTGAGAATGCAGCCTATCCATTCACTAGAGACCGGTGACATCACTGAGAATGCAGCCTATCCATTCACTAGAGACCAGTGACATCACTGAGAATGCAGCCTATACATTCACTAGAGACCAGTGACATCACTGAGAATGCAGCCTATCCATTCACTAGAGGCCGATGATATCACTGAGAATGCAGCCTATCCATTCACTAGAGACCAGTGACATCACTGAGAAGGCAGCCTATCCATTCACTAGAGGCTGATGACATCACTGAGAATGCAGCCTATCCATTCACTAGAGTCTGGTGACATCACTGAGAATGCAGCCTATCCATTCACTGTATATGGTTGATATCACAAGTGTGGGAAATGTTAAAATATCTGAAAGGGATAATTGCGTTTTTTGTCTGCAGAGCAGTGATGATCGGTCATAATTTGGCAGAGAGTCCAACTTGATATAAAATCTGCATGTGATTGTGAGCTCTTCTGACACTCGGGTGCTCTTTCCATTACTCTCTAGGTAATCCCTTGACAGCCCAAGCTTTGCAGAAGGTGATTGGATGTCCTATTTTATTAGGCTGTATATGACCATCACAGTAAACACATTATAATGAGGTATTATCCAACTCCTGCACTAAGAAAATATCCTGAGGTTTATTGTGGTGACCTCTGTGACTTTTTGCCAAATTCCTGTCCAGTAATACAATTGGTGGGATTTGTCGCTGGGATTTGTTCAGTATAATCCCTCCTGTTGTCCGAGCCTGTAGACAAAACATGAACCTCACCTCTCAGTGGACATAGCTCCAACCTCAGACTCCGATAAATCCAGCAGCCAACAAAGAGGCCACTCTTCCTCATCCTTATCCCCGTGTTTTCTCTGGATGAGCCTCTTCACTAATTAACAAGACGCATTCACACTTCCAAGAAGCACAATAACAAACAAAGAGGCCTAATCACCCAACTGAGGCCAGCAATGATGGAGGCCACTAGCAGCACGTGTCAGGAGCTCCTCAACCAGAGGAGTGGTGGGTCTTCTGGGAATTCCATGGACCATTAATGACTCCAGAGGAGGGTTTTGTCTTGTCCACATGAGTAGCTGTTATTGTCCGGCTTTGTTTTTACAGCTCCTGGGCAATAAAACCTAAAAAACAAAGAAAAAAAAAAAAAAGGGTAGACAGAGAGTAATACTGGGTACACACAGGAAGTTTTTTTTCGTTCAACCCAGCAAACTGAACGAAAAAAAAACCGAACAGATCACCATACTAACTAACACATCTGATGTTAGTGTGGCGATCTCCCCGCTGAGCTATTGTGTTCTGACAAGGGGACTGCCCCCCCCCCCCCCCGCTAGACTACAGTGATAAGTACTGGCTGCAAACATTGATTGGATGCTGGTTTTCCAGCACATTCATTCGACAGAAGCTGGTCATGAGAGCGGCTTCTGTCAGAAGAGGAGCTGTACACACGGGCCGAAGGTTGGCCCATAACTGCCAAACCAGCCATTTTCAGATGATTTTCGGCCAGTGTGTACCTAGCTTAAGACAGAGGATGGAGCAGAGTCCTCCAGCAGTGCAGAGTATTTCAGGAGAGGAGAGATAGATAGAGAAAGGAGCAGATTCTTCCAGCAGGGCAGATTATTTCAGGAGTGGAGAGTTAGATAGAGGAAGGAGCAGAGTTTTCCAGCAGTGCAGAGTATTTCAGGAGAGGAGAGCTTGATAGAGGAAGGAGCAGAGTCCTCCAGCAGCACAGAATATTTCAGGAGAGAAGTGTCATAGAGGAAGGAGCAGAGTCCTCCAGCAGCACAGAATATTTCAGGAGAGAAGAGTCATAGAGGAAGGAGCAGAGTCCTCCCAGCAGTGCAGAGTATTTCAGGAGAGGAGAGTTATAGAGGAAGGAGCAGAGTCCTCCAGTAGAGTAGAGTATTTCAGGAGAGAAGAGTTATAGAGGAAGGAGAAGGAAGCAGTACAGGTGTGTCAGGAGGGAGGCGTCTCTCTTGCTGTCAGGTGGTGAAGCTGCTGCAGGTGATCTGTGTGAGAGGGGAGTGGTGGTGAAATCTCTCCCAGCTCTCCTGGCCCCTTTCTGGGGAAGCCATGGAGGCCAGCAGGGCCTTTCCTGCTAGAAGCTCCCAGCCATCTCCTGGGCCGTCGGGTGACATGCCTGCCCCTATACAAGCCATGACTGGTGATCTCTCTGCCCCTATACAAGCCATTGCTGGTGGTCTCTCTGCCCCTGGTGAGGATGAAGGCTCGGAGGCCATTCGGGAGCGAGTGGTGGTCGGGATTAAAGCTCTACAAGCTCTGAGCGGAGCTGAAACGTTTACGGAAGCAGCGTGAGGGCTTGCACAGCCAGAAACATGGATCGATGGATTCGGAAATCCAATTAGCCGAAGTCCGTGTGGAACACCAGGAGACCATTGTGTCCATGATGGAAGGCAGAGATGGGCATTTCAAGGAAAAGTTTTGCGATGACAAAGATGGAGGTGGAGGAGGAGACCCCCAGTTCAGACCCCCTGCCCACTCAGGGAGAGGGAAGCAGCCCCATGCCTTCCCAGGACTCTGGAGGCATGCTGAGAATAATCCAGGAAATGGAGTCTTTTATGCAGGGAGATCAGCTGGTGTTCAATGATGAGGACATAACAGATGATGTGCCTGACAAGGTAAAGCCTGTCAAGCTCCATGTGGTGGATAAAACTGTTTTTGTACCATTCAACACCGTAACTGATGCTGACAGTGTGCCCAATGACAATCGGGCTGCTAATCCTGTGTGTAGCAATGCTGTACCTGCTGATGCTGCAGTGCAGCAAAAGTTACATTTAAAAAATGACATTCCTGCAAAGGAACTACAAGTGTCAGCCCAACCCATCAATCCTCCTTTAGCTGAGTCCAAAGCTGCTGAAGACTCTACAGCACAGCTTCAGGAGAAAGCTGGTATTGCAGCAGAAACTGTGACTATACCTGATGGGAATTTGAATGTGTGCGTGGCTAACAACAATCACCCCAGTACAAGTGTGATGGACAATGGTCCCAGTACAAGTGTGATGAACAATCCTACCAACTCCGTTCAAGCAGTTAATAATAATAATAATAATAGTAGTAATGTACAGACTAATGTTACATCAGTGTGGGGCCTTGGCCCTGATAAGCCTACGTTTGCTCAAGTGGTACGCTGTGCTCCTGGTAACTCCGCTCCCGAGCGGGTTTTCCCCCTGCGGCCTTCAACTTTGAGCACCCCAGGATCTGGTTTTGGATCTCTGGCTTCTGCTGGGGGTTCAAGACAGAATGTAGTTATTTTTAAATGGGAAGGTGGCGCAATCCCTCCAGCACGGCGTGCGGTGGTGGACATGATTTTGGAGATGGGTTTTGGGGCAAACGACCTCTATGCCCTAATACATGTAGCCGGGGTCTGGGAATATACTATTAGCTTCACCAGGCCAGAGGGTCTTGACTTGTTCTGGGAGCGATATGGGGCTCAGTGCAGGTCAAGAGCCGAATGGAAAAGTCTGGCCCCAGTTGCAGTTTCACAGAGGTCAACAGTGAAAAAGCTAACCATCATACTCACTAATGAGAGTGTTCCTGCTCAGGACTTAGAGGTCTGGTTAAATAACTATGGTGAGGTTTTGACTAAGCCAGATAAAATCGTTGATGAACGTAGCATCTGACTCTGTCTGTCACCTGCCCTCCTCAGCTTTTATAGGGAGGGATAGGATGACTATTTTCTGCCCTGGTCAGCCGAAGCTGTGTCACTGCTGTGGAGAAAAGGGGCATTTGAGCTCCTCCTGTTCAGCCTTGATATGTTCAGTGTGTCGGGGTCAGGGTCATATGGCCAAGGACTGCACCCAGATGACCAGGTGCAACCTTTGCCTGCGCCTTGGCCACCCCTACAGCAGATGTCCTAAAGCCTGGCACAATATGGAGAAGGAGGTAATAGATTACTTGTTGAGGCTGGACAGGTTGAAGGGTGTGCCATGCTCCTCTGCGGTGACCGTCTCCCCTGGTCCTGTTCAGGATCCCTCCCAATTTCCTGTGGCCACCCTTCCTGTGTCTGTAAATATCTCTTCTGTATCTGTCTCTGTGTCCCCCCCAGCCTACTGTACCCACGCCTCTTGTGTCAGAAACTTCCAAGTCTGTGCCCCCCCCCCCCCCCGAGTCAGTTAACCCCCAGGAGCCTACCCCTCCTAAATCTGACTTAAAGAAACGCCCCCCTCCCCCACCAGGAGTGGTAGAGAATATCAAAAGGGGTGCTGCTTCTTCCTCTGTAAAGAAGTCTTCTCTGAAGACTTCAAAGTAAAAAGCAAGAGATGAGAGCATCTCTGAAGCTGGCCTGCAGTACCTGGAGGAGAGAAGGAAGTTTGGGAGGTGGAAGAAGCAGGCGGTGAGGACGGAACAGGGACGGGAAACTCCAGTGCCTGTCACCAACCATCCTAGGGTCTCCTAGGGTCCTAGGGTCTCTAAGTTATACATTTCCTCATCTGGGGCTTCTTCAGAGCAAAGTTCGGATTCTGAAATGGAGTTGGAGGCGGCCTCAAGAAAGAGAGAGGCTTCTGGTGATGAGCAGCTAAGTAGCTAAGAAGCAATCCACCCAATAACCCAAATGGCGGTTCCCCCTTCGTTTAAAGTGGTGATAATAAATGTCGCCAGCATTAAGTCAGTAAGTGCTCGTTCTATGGCCTTCTTTTTGTTCAGCCAATTAGATGCTGAAATTTGAATTTTTGCAAGAGACTAGGCTCACCTCCTTGGCAGATATTCATATGGCCAAGAGAGACTGGAGGTATGGTCCATTTTACTGGTCTCTTGCGGCCAAGCTTTATGGCGGTGTGGCGGTATTTTTTAAAACTGGCATGGTAACTGTCCGGCGGGTTATTGAGGTGGAGATTGGGAGATGTATGGTCTTAGACGTCCTCGTCGTACCTGCGCCTAATTAATGTTTATGAACCGCACACAAAGTTGGACAGGAAATGCCTTTTCACAAGGATCAAGGATCATTTCTTTTTAAATCCCGGCAAGTAGTGTTTGGAGGTGACTTTAATACTGTGACTAGAACCCAAGGACAGGAAGGGCTTCAAGGACAAGCTGGGACATGATAGCTTTTTTTTAAAATAATATGGTTATGGATGCTGGTCTTGTGGACATGCACATTAAGCAGCTCCTGGATGACACAGGGTTCACCTTTCATCGATGTAGTAGTCAGAGTAGATCGTTTTTTTTTTTCAAGGAGACCTCTGCTTTCTTGCCCCCAGTGGTGCAGGCAGTGGAGTTCTCTGATCACAGTATGCTATCTGTGATCTTGAATGCTTCAGACTCCCCTCAGAGGGGCAAAGGCATCTGGAGATTGAATTTGACTCTCCTCGAGGATGAACATGTTAGACAATCCTTTGCGGAATTCCTTTAGGCACAGGTGACCATCCTGGACTTTTGTAGCAGCAAGTAGGAGCTGACCAAAAAGAGTATCGCTGGATTCTTCAGGAGCATAGCCAATAGAAAGCAGTTTGATAGATACGCGACCTACCAATGTTTGCTGAGGAAGCTGGATATTCGAGAGAAGGAGACCTTGGGGCAAACTCCGAAGTGAAAGTCCTCCTCAGGAAGTGTCAATATGACCGGAATGCCTCTTTAGTCTCTGGTTATGGAGAGGGACAATGGGAAGTACCACTCGCCTGACCTTTACCAGAACTGCAAACAATGACGGTCATTGGCCTTAAGGATAGTACAGGTTCCTTGACAAAGTCCAGGTCAGGGATCCTGGAGGTCGTGAGGTCCTTTTTATGCTGATCTTCTTGGGAGGAAAAAGCTTGACCATGACAAGATGGAAAGCTTTTTGGACTCCAGGTCTAAATGGTGGAGATGTTCCATTGATGAATTTGACAGAGGAGATCACAGTTGAAGAGGTGATGAGGGCAATTGAACAGCTTGCTATTAAAAAGTCACCTGGACCAGATTGCTTGGCGGCTGAGTTTTACAAGGCCTTTAGGTCTATTCCGGCCCCACATTTGGTAGAGGTTTTTAACAGTTGCCTTAATGAGGGGGTGCCTCCTCTTTCCCTGAGGCACTCAGCTGTGATTCTTCTTTCAAAAGGTAAAGATCCTTCGATGATTGAGAATTGGTGCCCAATCAGCCTTCTCGATGTCGATAGAAAGGTACTAGTCAAGATACTTTTCTGGCGCCTATCGTCAGTAGCAGAGTCTTTGCTTTATCACCATCAGCACTGTTCGGTCCAGAGTAGGAGCACCTTCACAGCCATTTTAGCTGTCTGGGAGACCTTGGAGCAGTGCAGGTCTGCAGGCTGGGGAAAGTATTTGCTGGCGTTGGATCAGGCAAAGGCTTTTGATCGTGTTAACCATGAGTACCTTTGGTTGCTCCTTAGTAAGTATGGTCTGCCGGGTGGTTTTGTTGATTGGCTGAAAGTCTTGTATAAGGGGGCGGAAAGCTTCCCTCTTGTTAATGGTTGGGTTGGAAAGTCCTTTGAGGTTGGTTCTGGGGTGCGCCAGGGTTGTCCCCTAAGTTCCCTGCTCTATGTGTGCAATCGACCCCTATCATCAGGCGGCTAGAGAACAGCCTGTTGTGTGGGGTACCATTGGGGCTCCCATGTGAGCCACCTTTGAGGGTTGTTGCCTATGTGGATGACGTGTCAGTGATTGTCCCTGGGACGGATGAAGCAGAGGAGGTTGTCTCTCTGACATCACGGTACTCTGAAGCATCAGGCTCCAAGATCAATTGGGAAAAGAGTGACGTTTTCTGGATGGGAAAGGAAGGTGAGGTGTTTGATCTCCCGAACACCTTTCCAGTGCCCCAGGAAAAAATTAAGATACTAGGCATTGAATTTGGACCCGGTGATTATAGCCTCAAAAACTGGGAAGGCAGGCTGGACTAAGGTGATCAGCTGGAAGAGATGGAAGTTATCTCTGAGGGAAAGGGTTCATTTGATTAAGACTTACCCGATTCCGATCTTCTTGTATGTCAGCTTTGTCTGCATCTTGCCAGTGTCTCTCTATGCTAGGGTCAGTAGTGTGTTCTTCCGGACATTGTGGGGGAACAAACTGAACCTCATCAAGAGGAATGTCACCTACCTATCCAGGAGGGAGGTTGGCTTATGTATGGTCAACCCCGTTCTTTTCACTGTTATTTCTCAAGTTTAACATTGGTAATATGCTTGCAGTGGAAGATCCTGGATGGGCAGGCATCTTTAGATCTTGACTTAGGCCTTTTCTACAACTTTGGGAAGAAGGTGGCCAAGTGAAGAATCGCAGGGGTCATCGTGGTCAGCTTCCAGCCTATGTCACTCAGTGCCTGAAGTCACTGCGGCAGTGGCGATTGTCGGCTGAAGATCTCAGATCAGTTCAGAGGAAAGTCCTTATGAGTCGAGTCTTGAGCGAAGTTTTTCATGACTCACTGGCCTTAAGGGATTTCCCAGGCCCAATTTTGAGGGCAGGGTTAAGACTGATTAATTTGGATAGAGTCCCCCTCAAATTTAGGCATCTGGCCTGGTTGTGCTTCCACGGGAGGCTCTATGTTTGGGGCAGTTTGAAATACCGCAGTGAGATGGATCGTCGTTGTCCTCGGGAGAAGTGTGCAGATGAGGAGGAGACTATGGACCATTTTCTGCTTCATTACCCTTTTAACATAGAGGTGTACAAACAGGTGGGGCGGGCCCTCACTGTTCCTTTACTCTCCAGGCTGGGTTATTCTGAGTGGGTGTACGGAGCATTCAATACTGGTGTGATTTTTTGTTTGGATACACTTTTTTTAGTCAGCCTAGTAGTCCGTTATTTCACCTGGAACGCTCGGTGTCAGGTCACCACTCGGCATAAAATCCTTCCTGTTCAGGTGATAGTGTATGACATTTTGCATGAGGTGGGGAAGATTTGGGAGCTTGAGAGAGACAAGCGGGGTCAGGGGGCTTGGTTGAAGGCATGGAGGGGTTTCAAGCCTCCCTGCCAGGAGTCTCTTTCCTATGGCTGTCTGTCTCTTATCACCCTAGATTTTATGATTCATTTTTGATAAATTGCTGCGTACATAGGTGATGGGTTGTGCCTCTTAGGCCCTCTCTGCTGCTTTATGTAAATAGTTTTCTTAAAATGTTTTGGTAGTGGACTATGTATATATTGCATATATTCTGAACATAGATGTGTATTCCTTTGAAGTATTTTACTATGGTTTTGTTTTTTACTTTTGTATAAAATTGGTTGCTTAAAGTGGTGGGACACCCTGAAAACAAAAACTTAAAAAAATGTTAGTAACCATTTAAAATGAAAAAAAAAAAAAAAATTATTTTTTTTTACTTACCAGAAATGGCTGTTGCTAGGCAGATCGTCCTAATCTGCCTCCTCCAGCGTCGCAGTGATCTTCTCTTCTTCCGTCTTCTGGTGAATGGGGCGCGGTGTGTTATGGGAACTATGTCCCACAACACATCGCGTTCCCCATTCACAAATTAGAGTCGCGCATGCGCAGTAGGCCGCGCGCCGACTTGCGCATGCGCAGTAGGAAACGTGAAATTGTTTGCCTTACTGAGGATGGCGGCGCTGGAACCGGATCGCCGAGGGACAGCTCGTCCTCCACGACCGACATCGCGGGCGCCCTGGGAGGGTAAGTGTACTTATTAAAAGTCAGCAGCTACTTTTTTTTTTAGCTGCTGACTTTTAAAAAAAATTTTTGTAAGGTGAAACAACCCTTTAATTCTTTTCAATAAAAGATCAGCAGAATCATCCGGCAGTGCAGAGTATTTCAGGAGATGAGAGATAGATAGAGGAAGGAGCAGAATCATCCAGCAGTGCAGAGTATTTAAAGAGAGGAGAGTTATAGAGGAAGGACCAGAGTCCTCCATATCAATCACCTGTATATATGAAATTAATTTGTGTATATATACTGTAAGAATAAAATAAAGAAAAAATGTCACAATGCCATCAGGCAGCATGACCTGAATCTGAGTACGGGGTCCACATGGCTATATAAGGAACGTATAACGTCTCTTCCTGCCCGATCAATAATTCTATATAATCCGGGGTCCGGCGTCTGCAGATTCCTGGTTCCTGCGACCGTGAATGAAACCTCTGACATCAGTGATTACCGTGGTGATTGCTGCCTGGGTGTCTTGGGGTTTTCCCTTCTGATTGCAGTGCTGCTTCCATCCACAGCTAAAATAACATTAGTGACTCCTACAAAGCCGCCCGATTTCTGGCCGGGAAATCAAGGGGAGAGTAGCTGAGATGTAAGCCCCGCGTGCGCTGACGCACTACCCCGCTGCTCCGGAGGTTTCAAATGGCATGCGGCCCTCCACGGGTATTACATCATGGATTTAGCCACCCAAATGGTTAATTGGGTCTAAACATGAACATGCTGGATCAGAGTCTACAGTCACCATTTTAGTTAAAGTGGTAATAGTTTGCTCACTTGATATTGGGGGGCTCAGGTGTGGCCCCTGACATCGCCAAAGGGCCACACATAATATTCAATAAATAAAATGCTACCAAAATGCAGTCTGAGACCGCAGACATACTACAGGAGATGGTCAGAGGCCGCAGACATATTACAGGAGATGGTCAGAGACTGCAGACATACTACAGGAGATGGTCAGAGACAGCAGACATGATACAGGAGATGGTCAGAGACTGGCGACATATTACAGGAGATGGTCAGAGGCTGCAGACATATTACAGGAGATGGTCAGAGACTGCAAACATGATACAGGAGATGGTCAGAGACTGCAGACATATTATAGGAGATGGTCAGAGACTGCAGACATATTACAGGAGATGGTCAGAGACTGCAGACATGCTACAGGAGATGGTCAGAGACAGCAGACATGATACAGGAGATGGTCAGAGACTGCAGACATACCACAGGAGAAGGTCGGAGACTGCAGACATGATACAGGAGATGGTCAGAGACAGCAGACATGATACAGGAGATGGTCAGAGACTGCAGACATACTACAGGAGATGGTCAGAGACTGCAGACATGCTACAGGAGATGGTCAGAGACTGGAGACATATTACAGATGATGGTCAGAGGCTGCAGACATATTACAGGAGATGGTCAGAGACTGCAGAGACAGGAGATGGTCAGAAACTGGAGAGATATTACAGGAGATGGTCAGAGGCTGCAGACATATTACAGGAGATGGTCAGAGACTGCAGACATATTACAGGAGATGGTCAGAGACTGCAGACATATTACAGGAGATGGTCAGAGACTGCAGACATATTACAGGAGATGGTCAGAGACTGCAGACATATTACAGGAGATGGTCAAAGACTGCAGACATATTACAGGAGATGGTCAAAGACTGCAGACATGCTACAGGAGATGGTCAGAGACTGGAGAGATATTACAGGAGATGTCAGAGATGTTCAGCATCTGCTCTTATTCTGTATGTATGGAATATTTCTATCCCAACCATTTCCTTTGCCTAGGCTATCATTGGTTTCCATTTACTTTAAGACAACATTTTTTACGTATCCATTGGTCCACTTTAAGGAATTATTTGCATGGCTCCACCCACTATCTTTAAGCTATGAACGTTATAAACTTTTTTTTCCTTTGGCTTTTGACGCCTCCTGATGTAAATTGTAATACAGGGCTCTGGACTTCGCAGCGCTTGTTACTTCTGACTGGGGGCCACAAAGTCCCAGCCCCCCCCTCTTTCACTGATGAGTCTGAGCACTTAAAACCAATCAAAACAAGCGGGTCTTTCCTTCACTAACAAGGGGCCCTCTGTGCCTGCCCGCATAATCCCAGAGATCTCGGCAGCTTTTCGTTTTAGCTGAGCAATTTGTAAGGCCGGCTGCAGCCCAGCCAAATGTGCGGTAAACTCGAATCTGGGATGTTTTCAACCACCTAATTAGAAGCATGAGCTGGGATCATTCAATTTAGGTGATTTGATTGCGATCAAAAGATTCGCCTGGAATTGCGCGTTGCCGAGATTGCCCAAATTCGCCTCTCTGGACGCACTTGAAAAGTAACGAGGCGGGGCCGCGGCTTTTGCCGGGGGAATGTCACCCAAATTAATGAATTTCTCATTACAGGGAGAAAAGCTGTAGGGAGGAATTGGGAAGTGAACATCTGCGTTCAAGGCTCTTCGCCTTCTGATGTTCTGCGTTGCCGCATTAATGAATGTCCCTGGACGCAATTATGCAGCAAATTCCTCTACAGGAAGATGGAAATGCGAAAATGATCGGGCGCTTGGGAGTTCTCAGACCACCTACCTTAAACTTGGGCTTAAAGCTGAACTCCGGGCTGATAGAAAAGGCACAAATTAATATTGCAGCTTTATATTCACTTAGGGCCCATTCACATTTGTGCAGCTCATTAATTAATGAATGTGCTATGTCATGCGTTAACATGCATTGCATTAGGGCAACTCATTGAACCAATGAGTTTTATGCACCAATACAGCAAAAAAAATCGTACGTGTCCGAAACCTTTACCAAAACCCCTGTGCCCCCCCCATGTTGAGGGCATGTGGCCTGATATAGTTTAGGGGGGGCAAGAGCTCGCCCTCCCCTCCCCCATCTTGACCTGTCTTGCTGCATGCTCAGATAAGGGTCTGGTAGAGATTTGTGGGGTGACTCCATGCCAGTGGTGGCTGCACCATATGCTCTAATCCATGCACCCGTCCCCAATCTAGACACATGGATTCCAATCGGGTTTTTTTTTTATTCGCTATTGTCTTCCTGCTTCTCCTCCCGGCCAATCAGGAAGTGGGTCTTAAGACCCGATTGGCCGAGAGGAGAAGTGATCATATTGGCAGCCCAAGAGGAGATGCAGGAGGAAGCCGCCCAAGCTGCCCACGACTTAGATGGGGTAAGTGCGGGGCTGGTGGGCGGACAGGCGAGCGATGGGGGGAGGAGTGGTGGATGGTTTGCCAATCGATTGAGCAATTGGGGTGGGGGATTTGACTAATGGACTGACCGCACGGGGGACCTCATGCATAAAAAAAAAGCACCCCTAAATTCCCTTTGTGTCTTGGGGAATGCCATGAGAAAATGTATAAAAAGCAGTGGCGGCTGGTGTTGCATTTTTTTTGGGGGGGGGGGGGGGGCCGCAACCAAAGCAACCCCCCCCCCCCCCCCCCCCAAAAAAATGGAGCACCAGCCGCCACTGCTCCATGCTTTTTATCCCTTTTCTCTGCTTCTTTTTACTTTAACGGGAATCAGATTCGGCACCCGAACGTCATTCCGTCTTGGACCAAACCCAGGTATGTTCGCCTCATCCTTAATTGTCTGCTGTGTTGGTGGAGATCCTAGCTCTGCAATATAATTCTGAATGAAGAGTTCTTCTCTAAGCCTCAAATTTTTTGCTTCTTCCTAAAGGTGTATAAATAAAATCAGCTTCTCGGTTGACGTAATTCTTACTAAATGTTGTGTCTGGACTTTTGTAGCTCACAGATTGGTAGTTTCTACATGGTTCTCCAATACTCTGAAGATGCCTGGATATTGGAACTTGACAGGCTTGCTACTTTTGATAAACTTACCTATCTAATGCACTACATCATCACTTTCATTGGTTGGAATTTTGCTCATTACTGCTGCTCTCGTCATGTTGTTGATGCTCATAGAGGTTCCATGAGGCTTAACGTTGGAACCTCTTTTGAATTTATGCAGGACTTTCTAGTCCAGCGTTTCTCAAGCAGGGATCCGTGGAAGTGTAGAGTTCCTCCAGATTTTTCTAAGGGTTCTGTCACGCTTTTGGTGGTCAGACACTATAGCTAGCTTCTGTGTTCTTCACATAGCAGCCTCCTTTCCCATAAGGCAAGCAGGCCTACTGGTACTCAGATGCCCCCGGATCTTATACACAATGCTGTAGTGCCTGGTTACCACAACGGGGCAGGCACAAACTGAGCAAAGCAAACAGGTACGTGCGGCAGGCAGGTGGCCCGAGTGGAGCAATGACAGTCCAGGTACAAGGCAGGCAAGGCCCAGAATATTCAGGGTCAATCCATAGTATAAAGGCAGGCAGGGTTCAGAGAATAATAAATATCCAATCCAAGGTCATAAATAGGGGCATCCAAACAGCAGAGCAGTGCAGACAGATAGCATGTGTAATACGTGCATGAGACTGCAGGCTTGGCTGGCTTAAATCAGGTTTGGTCTCCACCCAGAGACTGGCCACATCAACCACCTTGCAGGTGGACAGACAGACAAGGAGAATGCCACAGCCAATACCAGGATGTTGGAATGAGGAGTAGGAGCTCTACACTCTCCTGACAGGTTCCTTCAGCAATGGACAGTTCTCACTGACGCTCACATAAGTAACCTAGCTGAAGTTATACTCTGCAGAGCTCAGTGAGGAGAGCTCTAAGAGCTGATTGGAAGGAAGGGACATCACCCCCCCTCCACACAGCACACAGAGCTGAGGCTGTCAATCTGGTGGAGCTCCTCCCCTGTCACCATTTTTCTCTTGGTGTCAGGAAAATGTATCAGAAGTGATTCATGCTGATAACGGGTCACCTGAACCGCTCAAAACCTGATTCCTAATTGGCTGGGAGGCGAGTCAGTGTGACAAAAGTGAATATTCAAGCCCACCCTTTTTTGAAGCCAATTGGAGCCTCAGGCTCTAATCAAGCTATTAAAAAAAAAAAAAAAAACCCATTGGAATCAATGCGTCCGGTGTCCCTGCATGTAGATTTGGGGGCCGGATGCATGGATAGGGGAGTGGCCACTGCTTCTCGAATTTCCAGTTGTGAGCATGCCCTGTGTACAGCAGTAGGAGGCGCTGTCTGCCTGGCACTTGCACAGACGGCGGCTGCTGGCGATGTGCCCGGCTGACGCACATGCAACACAGCTAAAGTGCCTTTCTGCGCTCTGGCAATGTCCGCCCAGTGCACGTGGAATTGTGCTTAGAAGTTCATTGAACAGAGTTTGGATAACACAGGGTTAAATGGAAAGGTCATAAATTAACTGCACATTATCTGGACAGAATGCTTGGGGAGATAGTGATGTGTTCCTGCTTAGGAGATGTATGTTAGCTTGGGGGGGGGGGGGGCTGCAAACTCTGCAGGGCTCCAACACACACTCGCTGCTATTCCAACCCTTCACATATTTCCACATAAACTTCCCTCCTGGCATTAAACTTTGCCAGGTATTGTGCTCAGCTTACCACCCCAAACTGATGTTCCTCCTCAGCTCACCTCTCTCCCTGCATGTCCTGTGAGCAGAATAGCTGTGCTCCTCCTCGGGGTTCTCTCATCATATGGCACTGAAGATAGAGGAGGGGGGGATTCAGCGGGACACACAGAGCAAGTATGCAGGAGACTGGGGGGGGGGGGGGGTGAGGAGACAGAAAATCAGAAGGGGTCGGCGGGGAGGAGGGCATTGCGAGAAATCTGACTAAATACAATCTCTTAGCAGCAGGGACCTGATCTACCCGTCGGCTAGCTGTGATTGACAGGAAGATCGAAGCGGAAGCTGTCATGGTGCCCCCTACTGGCAATGCCTGAATGGTCAGGTGTGCGGAACTCCATTCCCATGTGTTCCCGCAGGACTTGAGCCCTGCTTAGAAGTCTACGCCAGGCCAGCCAGGAACAGCAGCAGAGTGCAGAATGGACAGCAGCCTGCATTGCACATGCCTGTAGATGGCGCCAGGGAGGCACTGGAGATATCTTATAGGCAGAAACTTCACAGAGGAACTTTTCATAGGCTGGCAATGCTGTAAAGATGGAACAAAACTGGAGGCAGGAAGCAATGGGGATGTAAGCTATGCAGCTACATGTATCCTTATATTTTCAAGGAGGGTTTAATAACACATTAACTTGTCTGTCTGGATTATATTCTATATTTTAAAGGCTCTGGATCAATCTATGGCCGCGTCTGTTAATTTAGGAGATGTTATTCTTTCCTGTACTATATACATTGTTCCTTTCTTGTTTTTTATGTGTATGTCACCCTGTGTCTTGTTATAAAAATGTTGTAAAACTCTGTAACAAAATCTGATTTAAAAAAATTGTTTGGAATTCTGGAATGCTTCAAGAGAGTGCTGACTCCAACTACCAGAGTCATCAATTTCAAGCCGGATCTTTCAGTATCTTTAGAAGTCTTCATGAATAAATTCCTAACAAGTGGCAATATACACTCACCGGCCACTTTATTAGGTACACCTGTTCAATTGCTTGGTAACTCAAATTGCTAATCAGCCTATCACATGCCAGCAACTCAATGCCTTCAGGCACCTAGATGTGGTAAAGATGACTTGCTGAAGGTTAAACCGAGCATCAGAATGGGGAAGGAAGGGGATTTAAGGGACTTTGAACGTGGCATGGTTGTTGGTGCCAGAAGGGCTGGTGTGAGTATTTAAAAAACTGCTGATCTACTGGGATTTTCACGCACAACCATCTCTCCGGTTTACAGAGAATGGTCCGAAAAAGAAAATATCCAGTGAGCGGCAGTTGTGTGGAGGAAAAGGCCTTGTTGATGTCAGAGGTCAGAATGGGCAGACTGGTTCCAGATGATAGAAAGGCAACAGTAACTAAAATAACCACACGTTAGAAAAAAGGTATGCAGAACACCATCTCTGAATGCACAACACATCGAACCTTGACATAGATGGGCTACAGCAGCAGAAGACCACACCGGGTGCCACTCCTGTCAGGTAAGAACAGGAAACTGAGGCTACAATTCGCACAGGATCACCAAAATTGGACAATAGAAGATTGGAAAAACATTGCCTGGTCTGATGAGTCTCGAATGCAGCTGCGACATTCAGATGGTAGGTTCAGCATTTGGTGTAAACAACATGAAAGCCATGGATCCATCCTGCCTTGTATCACCGGTTCAGACTGGTGGTGGTGGTGTAATGGTGTGGGGGGGATATTTTCTTGGCACACTTTGGGCCCTTAGTACCAATTGAGCATCGTTGGGTTCCCCCTCTGAAAAAATTGCATGGGGGACCCATCTATACCAGACCCTTATCCGAGCACATGAACCTGAACCGTACCAGGCTGCATGCCCTCAACATGGGGGGGGGGGGGTGCTTTGGGGCAGGGGGGGCCCTGTGCCCCCCACCCCAAAGCACCTTGTCCACATGTTGATGAGGACAAGGGCCACTTCCCGACAACACCTTGGCATGGGGCGGGGTCACCGGGGCCCGCCACCCTTATGACGTCACCTGCCCCATGCCAATATAAGTAGTGGCACACCACACACCCAGCATTAGAGCGGGAGAGAGCATTGAGTCAACATTGGAAGAGAAGACATCGGACAGATGGAGAAGAACCGGAGAGGGCTAGAAGAGATCAGCGGAGAAGACCCGGAGTGGGGAGAAGAAGTCAGAAGAGATGCTGGAGCTGCCTTAATAAATGACTTTAAAAACCTGTGTTTTATTTTTGAATTTTTTTTTTTAGGTGAATGAGTATGTCAGAAACCATGAAATCAGACTGAGACAGAAGTACAGTTAAATCACACTTGTTTAATAATAAAAGTAAATAGAACAAATGTAATCAAAACATAGCCAGAGTTCAGGAACTGGAACAGATAGCCAGACAAGCCAAACGTCAGGGAGCCGGAGATGAGCGTAGTAAAACAGCAAGCAGGATCTGGAGCCAGAAGGGATGTCAGCCAAGCAAGTCTTTTGACAGGAATGCAGGAGAGCGTCTCTGTTATGTTGACCAAGCGAAGGCAGAGATCCTCTGGGCTGGACGGCTTAAGTAGGCAGGACTAACGAGCAGGATATCATCAACAGCGGAGTACCTGTGGAGAGATAGGAGCTAGCAATTAGCCGACAGCTGAGTGGCCAGCTCAAAGAAGGAAGGGCTGAGCCCAGCCCTGACGGTACAATGTACCCGAAACTCATTCACATAGGGTGGGGGACCGGGTTCTGGGGGCCCCCTTGTTAAGGGGGCTTCCAGATTCCGATAAGCTCTCCGACCCGCAGCCCCCAACAACCAATGGCCAGGGATGTCTGGAAGAGGCCCTTGTCCTCGTCAACATGGGGACAAGGTGCTTTGGGGTGGGGGCCCCAAAGCACCGACAAGGAGGCTCTGCTACACTGGATCATGTATTAGGTAAGTGATCCGCCACTTCCAGGTAGGGGGCACACCCGAGCGCCGCTGGCAACCCGGCTGTGCTGTAATTAGGCACAGCAGCTGCTGATTAGCGGGTGCCAAGCAATGGATGACCACCACCACCCAATGATCGTCTGGAAGACACACAGGATGGAGCTCTATATATATGTAAACCAGGCAGAGCTCTGTCCTGTCAGCGGGGAAGTGATGGATTTTCTTTCCCTGCAAAGCAGTGAATAAAATCCATCACGTGCCTTAGTAAAAGCACCACACAGTGTACACGAAAACACTGGCTGGGCACACAGTTAACCCTTTGATCGCCCTAGATGTATAACCCCTTCCCAGCCAGTGTCATTAGTACAGTGACAGTGCATATTTTTAGCGCTGATCATCACTGTATTAGTGTCACTGGTCCCCAAAAAGTGTCAAAAGTGTCAGTTAGTGTCCGATTGTCTGCCGCAATATCGCAGTCCCGCGTATAATTGTCGCTGATTGCCGCCATTACTAGTAAAAAAATAAATAATTAAAAAATTCCAGTATATATCTCATAGTTTGTAGACACTATAACTTTTGCGCAAACTAATCAATATACGCTTATTGGGATTTTTTACCAAAAATGTAGCAGAATACATATTGGCCTAAATTTATGAAGAAATTAGATTTTTTAATTTTTATTATTGGATTTGTTTTATAGCAGAAATTAAAAAATATTTATTTATTTTTTCTCAAAATTGTCGGTCTTTTTTTGTTTATAGTGCAAAAAAAAACCCGCAGAGGTGATCAAATATCACCAAAATAAAGCTCTATTTGTGGGGAAAAAGTTACATATATTTTATTTGGGTACAGTGACCGCGCAATTGTCAGTTAAGGTAACGCAATGCTGTATTGCAAAAAAGGGCATGCTCATGAAGGGGGGTAAAACTTCCGGAGGTCAGGTGGTTAAAGTGTTTGTTACCCCAATATTTCATATTCCTGATATGTGTCTGCTGTGCCATGTACTTTTTTGAGAACATCTCCTGTTCTCTTTGTATTGCTTCCTTTGTGCGAAATCCCTGGTGTTCCTGCCAGTCCCTCTGCTTTCCTATTAAAAACTGACCACACTAAGCAGGAGAGCACAGTGTGGTCAGTTCTCTAGGTATGCTGAGAGAACTCAGTGTACTCTCCTCCAATGATCAGACTAGTCCTGACACGCCCCCACAGCACAGCCTTTCACTGGGAAGCTCAGTGTGCTGCTGCTTCTCCTCCCCCCACTTTTATGCAGCTGAGAACAGAGGGAATGTGATCACTTATAAAAAAATTTTTTTTAACCTATACACTAATGTTTTACCTTTCATTTCTATTACAAACTGAGTGGGTCATTTACAACCACTTTAGACTGACAGGGAGGGTCTTTATGACAGAAGAGACCCTATTGCTTCCCCTGCCTGTCAACCGCAATGTACACAGCGCTGCACATGCTCAGCTCAGTGTAAATTTATGGAACCGTTCTGTCGTTCTAGTCCATTATGGCATTAAGCACCTGGGGGCCCATGTATTTAAAAAAAATATAGCTGCGTTCAACTCCTCTTCAAAATAAAATTAAAATGTATAAAGTTGTTGAATGATCCAGACATGGAGGAATCATTTTCTCAGTCTCCCCTCCCCCCAGTGATCAGACTGTACATCGTAACTTTGTAGTAAGTCAGAAGGTGAGAGGCTGCAGCATCTCAGTCTAGACATGTGCAATTTGTTTTGTTCCGAATTCGTTTCTTAAACATCCGAATTAACGAAAACATGTTTAACAAATTTTTCTGAATATTCGTAAATTTGAATATTCGAAAATTCGTAAATTAAAAAATTAGAATATTCAAAAATTCGTAAATTCAAATATTAGAATATTCAAAAATTTGGAAATTCAAAAATTCGTAAATTCAAAAATTCGTAAATTCAAAAATTAGAATATTCATAAATTTGGAAATTCAAAAATTCAGAAATTCGGAAAATTGAAATAATAACTAATAAAAAATTAACTATTACTAACTATTAAATTATAGGTATTGGAATTTCCTTTCAAATGTTAGTGAATGTAACAAATACGAATTTATCCGAAGTTACAATTTATTCGAAATAATATATGCCGTATCTAAACAAATGGGCTGTAACGAATTAATACTAATAAATAATAATAAAAAAACTTATTATTATTATTATTTATTATTAATTAGTTCCGTTTCATTTGTTTAGATGCGGCATTCGTTATTACGGATAATTTGTAACTTACATTCACTAACAGCCAAATTTAAAAGGAAATTCCAATACCTACAATTTAATAGTTAGTTATTATTAGTTAGTTATTTTTTTTTAATTTTCTGATTTTCTTTAGAATTTTTGAATTTACGAATTAATGAATTGTGATCATAACGAATGACCCGAAAAAATAAAAAATAAAAAAATAAACGAAACTAACAAATTTTTCGTCAGTGCCCATGTCTATCTCAGTCTATAAAGTAGATGGTCGAGCGAGAAAGGTGGTTTTTGGGACTTTGGATGAGACGTATGGAATACGCCTCCATCCCTATTTCTATAAAATGAAAAAAGGGGTTTGGGATTTTAAATGAGGCATGTGGGACATGGCCGGTAAATAGAACAATTGTTACATAGTTACATAATTACATAGTTAGCTAGGCTGAAAAAAGACACAAGTCCATCCAGTTCAACCCTAAAAAAAAATAAAAAAAAAAAATAATAAATAAAAATAAAAAATGAATGTTACAACCTTTTTTTATTTTATAAACCATGCATAACATACATACATGAAATGAAAGCCCATAACAATACATTACAAACCTTAAATACATATAAGTAACAGCATGGCATATTGCATTATAAATGTGGTAGACCATCCTCCATTGTACCTTGGAGTGCTTGAAAAATTGAATAGTAGAATATATGCTGACTAAAAAGGAAGGGCATATAAAGCGGTCTAACAAACATTTTGCATATCTATTTTTTTTTTTTAATTATCATTTTTTAAAACATGTAATATTTTTTATTTTATTATTATTTTTAGCATTTTAGAAAACTCCAAACATTATCTTGAAACATATACAATGCAGTTTATCTTATCAGTTCCCTCATCTCTCCCCTCCAATAGCGAAACAGAGGGAGGGGCGGCAACAACGGAAAAAGAAAGAGAAAAAAGAATAAAAAAAGGGAAAGAGGAAAGAAAAAATAAATAAATTCCAAAGGAATAAAAAGAAGGGGGAAGTTGGGGGGACCTATGACAAATGTAAATATATAGAACTCTATAAATTACCGACGCGTTTCTGTGAATACATTCCACTTCACCAGGGGCGGATGCGTCAATCATCTACAGAAAAAAACATAAATGTGTAAATGTACTTCTATGGATGTAGACCCCCCATTGAGAAGGAAATAAAGGTAAGGGAAACAACGTTACCCCTCCCTGAGAATACTCCCGTATATCAGCTGTATACGGGACATGGGAAAACGGAGACTGCTTATGATGTCTATCCATTTCATGCATGTATTTATTATACTACGTCATATTATGCATGGTTTAAGAATAAAATACAATATTTTATTAACAATTGTTCTATTTACCAGCCATGTCCCACATGCCTCATTTAACCACTTGCGGACTGCCCGGCGTCATTATACAGCGGCTGTTTAACGTATAATAGCGTTGTTAGGGCAGCAAATAGCGGCCATAACCCCAGTATCGTTTTAAACAGCGGGCGGTCCAAGGCTGTGCCCGAAGCGTGGCGAGGCTGTGCCCGAAGCGTGGCAAGAAAAGCGAGGCTGTGCCTGAAGCGTGGCGAGTGAAGCGTGGCGAGGGAAGCGAGGCTGTGCCCGAAGCGTGGCCAGCGAAGCGAGGCTGTGCCCGAAGTGTGGCGAGCGAAGCGTGGCTGTGCCCGAAGCGTGGCTTGCGAAGCGAGGTTGTGCCCGAAGCGTGGCTTGCGAAGCGAGGTTGTGCCCGAAGCGTGGCTTGCGAAGCGAGGCTGTGCCTGAAGCGTGGCTTGCAAAGCGAGGCTGTGCCCGAAGCGTGGCGAGCGAGGCGACATGTGAGGTATCGCCGCGATCATTAGAGCAATAATTCTAGCTCTAGACCTCCTCTGTAACTCAAAACTGGTAACCTGTAGAATTTTTTAAACGTCGCCTATGGAGATTTTTAAGGGTCAAAGTTTGTTGCCATTCCACGAGCGGGCACAATTTTGAAGCGTGACATGTTGGGTATCAATTTACTTGGCGTAACATTATCTTTCACAATATAAAAAAAAAATTGGGCTAACTTTCTTGTTTTCTTGTTTTTTCTATTCAAAAAAAGTGTATTTTTTACAAACAAATTGCGTTTGTAAGACCGTTGCGCAAATACGGAGTGACATAAAGTCTTGCAACGACCGCCATTTTATTCTCTAGGGTGTCTGTGAAAAAAATTATAGATGATGTTTGGGGGTTCTAAGTAATTTTCTAGCAAAAAAACCTACACAACAAATCTCAGAAAGAGGCTCGGTCTTTAAAAGACGGCTGCAGCGCGGACGCTCCCTGACGGGAGGACGTCCCTGGACGTCCTCCTGTTTACTTCCCTAATGCGCGCTCCTGAGAGCGCGCATCGGGGAAGTTCTGTGCTGGCCGTGTCCGTCGGACACAGCCGGTCACAGATCGCTGTAAATGGCCAATCACAGCGGCCGTTTACAGCGAGATCGGGCTGTCCAATGAGAGATGATTTCATATGTTTGCATATGCAAACATATGAGATCATCTGTCAGTGCCGCTCTGCCTCCTCACACAGACAGCGTGTGAGGAGGGAGAGAGGAACGGCGCCGGCGCCGTAAGTAAAAAAATAAAAAAAATAAAAATAAAGTGATCTGTCCCGCTGCCACCTGTCATCAGTACCACCTGTCCCCAGAGTGCCATCCGTGCCACCTGTCCCCAGAGTGCCATCCGTGCCACCTGTCCCCAGTACCACCTGTCCCCAGAGTGCCATCCGTGCCATCTGCCAGTGCCACCTGTCCCCAGTACCACCTGTCCCCAGAGTGCCATCCGTGCCATCTGCCAGTGCCACCTGTCCCCAGTACCACCTGTCCCCAGTGCCATCCGTGCCATCTGCCAGTGCCACCTGTCCCCAGTGCCACCTGTCCCCAGTGCCACATCAGTGCCACGTCAGTGCCATCTGTCATCAGTGCCACATCAGTGCCACGTCAGTGCCATCTGTCATCAGTGCCACGTCAGTGCCATCTGTCATCAGTGCCACGTCAGTGCCATCTGTCAGTGCCATATCAGTGCCACATGTCATCAGTGCCACGTCAGTGCCATCTGTCATCAGTGCCACGTATCAGTGCCATCTGTCAAAAGTGCCACCTGTCAGTGTCACGTGCCATCTGTTATCAGTGGCATGTGTCATCAATGCCACGTATCAGTGCCATCTGTCATCAGTGTCAGATCGGTGGTCATCAGTCTGTGCCATCTCTCATCAGCATGTATTAGTGCCACATGATATCAGCCACGTATGCTCTGTCAAGTGCCACAATTAGGCCAGTGTCACGTGTCATACTTAGTCCTCATCAGTGTCAATGTCATCATATTATGCCATATCACTGGGTCATCTGCCACCATTTCATCAGTGCCACGTCAGTGTCAAAGTGCTGATCAAAAGTGTACTAGGTAGGGAATTTAATCCGATTGCTCTCTCAGGGGGGATCAGGAAGGAATTTTTTTCCCCTGCTGTAGCAGATTTAGAATGAATCTGCTGGGGCTAGTGCCACATGATATCAGTTTTTTTTGTCCTCCTCTGGTATTATCATCTGTCACTGTGGGTATAGAATGGGGTCATATGGGATTGTATAGGATAGTAATTTAGATGTGTATTTATGCTATATATTTTTTTTTTATTTGTGGTATGAACTGGAGATAGCAGGACTTGTGTCTTTTTTCAATGACAATTTTGTGGAAAAAAAATAAAAAATAAAAAAATAATTCATTTTGCAAAGACTTGTGGGAAAAAAAAAAAAAATCAAAAACCTCACCATGCCTCTTACTAAATACCTATGGAATGTCTACTTTCAAAAAAGGGGTCATTTGGGGGGTATTGTACTTTCCTGGCTTGTTTGGGTCACAAGAATTGAGATAGGCCGCCAGTACATCAGATGTGATCAATTTTTTAATTCGCACCACAGCTTGTAGAGTCTCTAACTTTCACAAAGGCCAAATAATATCCGCTAATTTGGGTTATTTTTATCAAAGATATGTAGCAGTATAAATTGTGGCCAAAATTTATGAAGAAAAATTAATAATTTGCTAAATTTTATCACAGAAACAAAGAAAAATGCGTTTTTTTTCAAAAATTTTGGTCTTTTTTCATTTATACCGCAAAAAATAAAAAACCCAGAGGTGATCAAATACCACCAAAAGAAAGCTCTATTTGTGGGGAAAAAAGGACAAAAAATTCATTTGGGTTCAGTGTTGCATGACTGGGTAATTGTCAGTCAAAGTGTGAGAGCACCGAAAGCTGAAAATTGGTCTGGGCAGGAAGGGTGTTTAAGTGCCCAGTAAGCAAGTGATTAAGTAGTTAGATGGTGACCCTGGGTGATGCATGAACAAAGATGGTGCCGAGGTATTATTAGGTGAATGATTTTTGTGAGAGATAAAAAAATACACGGAGGGGTTACACTGACACATTATTTGAAATTTACCAAAACATATCAGAGGCTAGGTTTGGTTTAAAATTGAATTTGAGTCTTTTTTTTTCTTACCTACTAGCATTGTCCAAGATGGCCAAATCAGCAAAGTGGTTAATGAAAAACGGCGGCTGAAAAAAAAAAATGCAAAAAAATGGGAGCAAGCTGGCACTTAAGGATACGCGGTAACCTTATCTTGTATTTTGCCTGCAATCACTAGTTTCCAAATCAGGAACCCTACCATTTACAGGAGACTTAGCAAACTCTAAAATTGCACTTTGGACTGGAGCCATCTCCCAGAATGAAGTCCTCGCATTCCTCCTCCTCCTGTCTGATGTACTAATTAGACTGCAAGCTCCCAATTCCCATCCACAGCAAGAGAAAGAAAAGGAGCAGCCATGCAACGAACCGCGGGGGACCAGGTGATCCTATAAATAGCCATTTTCTGTTATATTTTTGCCCAAAATGTAAAAAATAAAAAAATTGTAATAAAATAAAAATTGTAATAAAATAAATAAATTCAGAAGTGCAATTAGAAGTCAAAGGGCTATAGTTTAAAATGTTACTTCACAAGCCCTACACCCTAAATGCGAGAATATATAAAAAAAATATAAAAATAACAAGATAAAAATAAATTGCCTATTAAGAAATAACATAAACAATTTCCAAAGATTTATCCCGCAGTACATTTTTTTGCCACTAGTCTGATGGCCAACATCATTCTACCCACTTCCTCTGAGCTCAGGACATAACCCCCAGAGGGCTGGATAAACATAGGGGCTATTGGAGATGCAGCTCCAGGCCCCTACTTTAATATAGGCCCAGCAGGGGGTGAACTGACCATTTGGGCACTCAGGCACTGCCGGAGTGCCCGAGTGCCATAGAGGGGGAATGGTGCTTGTAATTGCCTCCCCGCCACACCGATCACCCCCAACTGTCTATCAGATTCCCCCTGCTCTTTGAGCCCCCCTTAGCTCTCTCCCCGGCTCCCTCATCCCCCCCCCCCGCAGTGTTGCTGGCTCCCCCCTCTCCCGCTGGCTGCTGTGGAGAACGTGTAAGGATGGAGAGCAGGGAAGGGACCGATAAATATGTAATTTACCTTCCTTGTCTGAATGTACCTGTACCGATCACTGACTCAGTTCATTGATAACTGAAACATAGTGCACTGTGTTTACTATGCTTCAGTTTATAAATGGACAGGAGCAATTTAAAATGTACAAATGCAGCAATTTAGGAATCGGATGAAAGGTTTAGCACTGGGAAACACTTTTTGAAAGATAAAAAAGTGCATTTTATATACAACTATATAGATCAGACCAGAATGAGGGACAAATGAGGAGGAATGAATGAATGACTTGTATAGCGCTGCAAATGCGAACTGAATCTCCTCAAGGCGCTTGGTCAGTCCTGTGTTGTCTTGCTTTATTAGAAGAGGTCGGTCTTGAGTTTTTTCCTGAAGGCCTGATGGTTTTCTTCTAATGCCCCGTACACACGGTCGGAAATTCCGACCACAAAATCCGTCTGATTTTTTCCGACGGATTTTGTCCGACACTGGTGTTGCATACACACGGTCGGACAAAGTTGTCGGAAAATCCGATCATTCTGAACGTGGTGACGTTCGTTGCGTACGACGGGACTACGTAGAGGCTAGTAGCCAATAGCTTTGGTCTTGTAATGTGATCTGAGCATGCGTGGCACTTTGTCCGTCAGAATTCGCTACACGCGATCGTAAAAAGTCCGATAGGACTTTGTTGTCGGAAAATTTGAGAGCAGGAGATAAAACTTTGTCCGTCTGAAAATCCGACGGAAAAAGTCCGATGGAGCTTACACACGGTCGGAATTTCCGACAACATTGTCCGATAGGACATTTTCCGTCGGAAAATCCGACCGTGTGTACGGGGCATAAGTGGATGTTGTTTGGTAGAGCGTTCCATAGCCGAGGTCCCTGTACTGCGAATCTTCGTTCTCCCTTAGATTTGTAGCGAGCTTTGGGGATGAGAAGGCGGTTTTTGTTTGTCGATTAAAGGCTGCGATTAGGAATGTATTTTTTTATTTTCTCACAAAGGTATTGAGGAGCGTTTCCTTGTGTACATTTGTGGGTGAGGCAGAGGGTCTTTTACCGTGAGCCAATGGAGGGTCCTCAGGAATGGGGAAATGGATTCCCAGGTTTCTTTCCGGTGACTAGTCTTGCTGCCGTGTTTTGGACGACTTGTAGGCGTGCAATCTGGTAATCAGGTAGTCCTATGTAGAGGGGATTTGCGTAGTTGAGTCGAGGAATGAGGGACGGAAGGGACATTGCTCCAAATTAGGGACAGTCCCTCGAAATCAGGGACAGTCCCTCGAAATCAGGGACAGTTGGGAGGTATGTATGTGGTGCTGAGACTCAATGACTGAAAGAACTGAAATCCAATGAATGAAAGGGGCGGGCCAAGGACAGTCAGGTGGGGGAGGAAAGCTCTGCATGACGCGAAATGAGGCGGGGCTCTATCTGACTTGCTGAAGGTTCTAATGCACATTGTGAGAAGCTCACAGTGTGCGGTGAAATCAAGGTAAGTCATTTCAGTCCGGTGGGGTGGGGGGGCGGACGGGACTGCACAACACTAGAGGGAAGGTCAGATTTAATCAGAAGGCAGAATGATTTACATCAGCCAGCAGGTCAGAATCTAGCAGGTTAATCCTGCCTGCGCTCAGGACGAATTCCTGTATACAAGGTAATTTATCCCAAAAGGTGTGATGAAAGGATGGCCTCACATGCGTTCCTCAGTTCAGATGCCTAAAATAATAGCGGCTACCCTGGCAAGGGAATTGTCAGCTTCCTGCTCGGGGTGCAGTTCACATTCTACCAAAAATAACAGAGAGACTGTTAACACCTGCGCTCTCCGGCACTTCCTCGCTAACAGCCAAGAGATTAATGAGCTCCATTCAGAATGGACCCTCCTGACCTCATTTATGAACTTTAAAAATCTCAGGAAATTGGCTGCTAATCCAGATCTTGATAATCCTGCTCCGTCCATACATTAGGCTCCGCTCCGTGCATGGCAGCTGTTTATGTCAGCCCAGCCACTTAGCTGCGGTTTTCAGCTCAGTCGCCAAACATATGGGACCGCCCCAGGCTTCTGCAATCTAAACTGAGGACTGGGCAGTCACCACCGGCTGAGAAGATTGCCGAAAAAACGCAAGAGATTGACAAAAAATTAAAAGTGATTGCAACATTGTCACAGTTGTTGTATTGGGTATCGATGAAGGAAAGTTAACAACCTAAAGAGGAGGTCCGCCCACCCCTGAAAAACTGATACACATACTACAGCTGCTGACTTTTAATAATAGGACATTTACTTGTCCTGGTGTCCAGCGATGTCGGCACCACAGCTGATGTTTCCTTTGCCGGTAAGGGAACCATTACGGCTTCACACAGGGTCCCTACTGCGCATGCGCGAGGCACCGCTGCGCTCTCCTACAGGGCCCGGCGGCGGGGGAAGTAGGAGGGAGCAGAGCTGCTGACGTAATTCACCACGGCCCTGGAAGTGGGTACCTGTCAAAGACAGGCCGCTCCCCACTCCCACCCCCGCCCCCCGAAAGGTGCCAAATGGCACCGGAGGGGGGGGGGGGGGGGAGACAAATGAGCTGAAGTTCCACTTTTGGGTGGAACTTCGCTTTAAAGTAACTTAAAATGGAAAAGTCTATCAAATACTTACCAGATTTTTCGTTTCCTTACACCCATCTATCCATCCATGTATGTTGCCACGTTGGCACCAAGAAAATTAAAAATTGTATCAAATACTTTCTGTAATTTTTCTTTTCCTGGCACCTATCCATGGCAGCATACATGTGGTAGTAAGGTGCCAAGTTGATGCTGAGAAAACAAAAAAATCGTATTAAATCCTTACTATAATTTTTCTTTGGTAACCCATGGGAGCATACATTTGGTAGTATGTTGGCACCAATACAATTGTATCAAATATTTACCACAATTTCCTGTTCCTGGTTTCCATCCATGGTAGCATACATGTGGTAGTATGTTGCCCTGTTGGCACCAGGAAAATGGAATATCGTATCAAATACTTGCCATAAATTTCTGTTCCTGGCACCCATCCATGGCAGCATACATGTGGTAATAAGCTGCCAAGTTGGTGCTAGGAAAACAGAAAAATTTATTAAATCCTTACTATAATTTTTCTTTCCTGGTGGTAATCCGTGGCAGCGTACATTTGGTAGTATGTTGCCTTGTTGGCCCCAAGAAAATTGTATCAAACACTTGCCATCATTTTTCTTTCCTGGCCCATCAATGACAGCATACATGTGGTAGTATGGTGTCATGTTAGCACCAAGAAAACAGAAAATTGTATCATATACTTACCATAATTTTACCATCATTTTCTTTTCCTGGCCAATCCAGTGCAGTATACAGGTGGTAGTATATTGCCATGTTGGCACCAGGAAAACAGAAAATTGTATCAAATACTTACCATAATTTTCCATTTCTGGTGTCCATCCATGGTAGAATACATGTGGTAGTAAGTTACCATGTTGGCACCAGGAAAATGGAATATCGTATCAAATACTTGCCATCATTTTCTGTTTCTGGCACCCATCCATGGCAGCATACATGTGGTAGTAAGCTGCCAAGTTGGTGCTGGGAAAACAAAAAATTGTAATAAATCCTTACTATAATTTTTCTTTCCTGGTGGTAGGTAACCTGTGGGAGTGTACATTTGGTAGTATGTTGGCATAAAGAAAAATGTATCAGATACTTACTATCATTTTCCGTTCCTGGCACCCTTCGACGGCAGCATACATGTGGTAGTATGGTGTCGTCTTGGCACCAGGAAAATTGAAAATTGTATCAGATACTTACCATAATTTCCTGTTCCTGGTGTACATCCATGGTAGCATACATGTGGTAGTATGTTGCCATGTTGGCACCAGGAAAATTGAATATCGTATGAAATACTTGCAATAATTTTCTGTTCCTGGCACCCATCCATGGCAGCATACATGTGGTAGTAAGCTGCCAAGTTGATGCTGGGAAAACAGAAAATTTTATTAAATCCTTACTATAATTTTTCTTTCCTGGTGGTAATCCCTGTCTGTATACATTTGGTAGTATGGTGCCTTGTTGGCCCCAAGAATATTGTATAAAATACTTGCCAAAATGTTCTGTTCCTGGCACCCATCAATGGCAGCATACATGTGGTAGTATGGTATAATTTTACCATAATTTTCTTTTCCTGGCCAATCCAGTGCAGAATACAGGTGGTAGTATATTTCCATGTTGGCACCAGAAAAACAGAAAATTGTATCAAATACTTACCATAATTTTCTTTTCCTGTTGCCCATCAATAGCAACATACATGTGGTAGTATGTTTCTTTGTTGGCACCAGGAAAACGAAAATTTTTATATAATACTTACTATAATTTTCTGTTCCTAGTGCCCATCAATGGCAACATTAATGTGGTAGTATGTTGCTGTGTTTCCACCAGGAACACAAAAAAATTGTATTAAATACTTACTATAATTTTCCGTCCCTGGCGCCCATCAATGGCAACATACATATGGTAGAATATTGCAATGTTGGCACCAGAAAAATTTAAAATTGTATCAAATATTTACTATAATTTTCCTTTTTGATCAATCCAGGAATAACTGCCATGCATGCTGCCATGTAGGCCCCAGGAACATTTATTACCATACCTGTTAAAGAAGCATAAGAACACTTACCTCTCCTAATGAATCCGCTGCTAAACACCACACTGCTTCAGAATAATTCCAAAAATTGACACATCCGTGTCCTAGTCCCCCGAAGCACTGAATGGTTGCTCCCACCAAGCCTCTATCTAGGTCATTATAGGACGCTGTAATAACATGGAGGTAGACAGATGCACGTAGAAGCAATCAATTGCACAAATTTGGTGACTGGTATTTATTTTTTTAATTGTGTTTACATTTATATTTTAGTAAATAGCAATAATAATAATAATTTTATTTGAATTTATTCAAATCTTAAATTTGGAGACTAACAATGAATGCCTACTGCATCCCACTGTCACCTGTGTGTAGAGAATTATCTGTAGGGTGATCACAGATGATGATCACTATATCAAAGAATGCACATGTGCACAGGCCACAGTTAGTATTCCAAAATTGGGATAAAAATTTATGAAAAATTAAAGATTTCAGCATAGAAAAAATTAAATGAATGCAGAAACTCTCAATTTTGCTCATTAAGCTGCTTATGTGCAGTGTACATCCAGGATGTAAGCACTAGTGATGACTGCATGAGCTGAGACATAGCGCTGTTGTATAGAACTCATCTGCTGGGAGCAAGTAATAGAGATCAAATAGTAAAATTAATTTACAGTTTTATTTTGGTTCTTTAAAAAAGTATTATAAATATTTTACCAATAATAATAATAATTCCAATCCAAAAGGTTCAAATCCTTCCCTACTACAAAAAAAAAAAAAACATTCATATACTTAAGAGGAAAAACTCGAAATTTGGTGGGATTTTTCACAGAAATGCAAAAATACCTTTCATACAGTATTTATTAAGAAAAACGAAATAAATAATAATATAATTAAAAACTAATAAAAAATATATTTTTATTAAAAAAATAAATATATATATATAAAATATATATTATATATATATATATATATGTGTGTCCCCAAACACTTTTTATGGCAATAACTTGCATATAAGCCTTTGAAATTAGCACTTTTGATTTTTCACGTTCGTGTCCCATATACTTTAATGGCTATCCCTCGGGTAACTTCATAGGAAGCGTGAATAAGTATATAGTGCGGCGATCAAAGTGTTCAATAGTGATTATTAAACATATACTGTGAAATAATATATAATAATAGAAAAAAATTCTTTAAAAATTATATATCACCAAAATAAATAAAAAAAATAAATATAAATATAAATAAAAATAGTGGAACTATATTCCATATAGAATATCCATTAAATTACAAATGGTGAAATATACTGATTACAGACAAAACGTGACTGAATTGAGACCATCACAAATAAACAGTATAGTGTCTCAAAATTTAAAAATAATTGTTATAAAAATCAATATTACACCATAATAGTGACTTAAGTGAATACAGTAAAACATAAAGTGACTTGTGCGGCTTGTCTGATGTACTCTGTCACCGATTAATGGAAGGCTTACCGACTATCGTGGACTCAGGTAGGCTTACGCCATATGAGTCAAAATTGCTGTATGGTGTTTGCAATACACCGATGTGGGCAGTTCCAATTTGTGATGTCTGGTAACCGACGACAAGACTATGCGTTGAGTGGTTGATGGAAAGTAGGAGTGGTAGGCAGGTATAGTATGTGGCTCATCCCCCAATGGTATTACCAATAAAGAGAAAATGAGACCATAGCGTAATACCGTCAAGCAAGTTAAAATTTAATAAACATATAAAATATAAAAATGTATATAATTATTTTTTTCAATAATAGGTGTGTTTATAGACTTTTTTCTCATTTCATATATATATATATATATATATATATATATATATATATCATTTTTTTTTTTCAATAATAGGTGTGTTTATAGACTTTTTTCTCGTTTCATCATTGTTACCTTTTTTTTTTTTAACTTTGTGGCTGTTTTTGGCTCAGCTGTCCTTCAACCCGGCTTTGTACTTCCTATGAAGTTACCCGAGGGATAGCCGCAGTCACAAACAATGGAAAGGTCCTCATCAAGCCTCTTTCAAATGACCTTTTCAGCCTCGGCTATAAATTGCCTATACCGTAATATAGAATTGTTCAAAAATACTCTATTTTTCCTTTCCCCTGGGGTTTCCTCGTCCGCTGATCTGTACGCTTAACCTTTGCTCAGCCTTTGATATTACATTATGAATTATTTTTTTTTCTCCTATAATTAACTTCCTCTACAGAGGGGAGAATGAGAAAGGACAGAAGGATGGGGTGACATGAGGACAAGGGATTGTGGTACCAAGACATTTGTACTTGGCAGCTTCTGATGACCCTCTGAAGCTGTGCGGTGCTGAGCAGGTCCTGACTCCCATGTACCAAGGAGTCTTACATATCACATGGCACATAATATAAAGATTTTCACTTTCTTTTGGCTCCCTTTGATGTGCAGTTATCTCCATGACACTGATAGACCCATAAAGGAAACCTTTTACAAATGAATATTTGGCGATAATAGCTTTACCATCTGCTATTCCGCTCCAAAGGACCATAAAAGTGAATTATTACACTTAGATTATATAAGCCTTTAAAGTTCTGCTCATTAACATGAAATATGTAATGGAACGATGCCAACAATGTTTTTAGGGGCCCAGCTTGCGGCCTGATACCTCTGCTCCCTTGTTAACGTGTATGTATAGCTAAAACTTTATTTTTTTTCTTGTTTTGTATTGAGTAGGGACGGAATAAAACTAAGGTCGTTTTAATTTTTATTTTTGTTATGTTGTGGACATTTCCCTTCACTTCCTATCCCAAAAAAGTAACAGGAAGTGAGAGGAAGTCTCTAAAAAGGGATAGGGAATCTCTTGGACAGTTGTCACTGGATCAGGTGTTCCCAATGGATGATCTGCCCTCACTTCTGGTTCTGAGAAAAACGCTAAATATTTTTGGGCTTCAATTGTCGATTTATTATTCTGTTTTAGTTCGAATTGTAGTGACCTAGCTTTGTGAATCTCGTATTTGTATTAGGAATCAGTGGTGGGACAAGGTCATTTAGAGCCCAGGGCGAACATGCCAAATTGCCCCCCCCCCCCCCAAGATGTATGGGCATTATGCAGAGGCGGCTCTAGGCTTTGTGGGGCCTTAGGAAAATCTTAGACATGAGGCCCCACTAATGCCCAAAATGGGAAAAATAATTAAAGCAATAGAAGTTAACTGTATAAATTGCATGATATTCCCTTCAACTGTAACACACACATCAGGTGAATTAGGCGGCTGTGAGGCCCCTAGGAGTGCGAGGCCTTAGGCGACCGCCTAATTTGCCTAATTAGAGAGCCGCCTCTGGCATTATATGTCCCATCCACACTCCCAACACAAATCCCCCAAATCACAACTCCTAGCACACCCTCCCTAAATTTGCCCTCCTAAAACAATTCTTACCCCCTGAAGCCCCCCAAATTCCCCTTTTTAACACAAATTCCCTCCCCCCTAATCTCCTTGTGGTGCCCCCACCTCACATGATACCACAGTGCCCAGGGCAACCGCCCCTCCTGCCCACCCCTTGTCCCGGCCCTGTTAGGAATGACCAGGTTAGGGGTATGACCAGGGTAGGGTCCTGGGCTACTCAAAACCTGAAAGTACCTGATATGGTGCTGATTGATGAGCCGAACACCCCTCAGTTCGGTTCGCAGCAGAACATGCGAACAGTCAAAAAATGTGTGCGAACACCATTAACCACTTAAGGACCGCCTCGCGCCGATATACGTCAGCAGAATGGCACGGCTGGGCACAAGCACATACAGGTATGTTGCCCTTTAAGAGACCAGCCATGGGTCGCTCGTGCGCACTCGCGACCTGGTCCTGAGCTCCGTGACTGTGGCCGCGGGGCCCGCGGACCTGATCGCCGCCGGTGTCCCGCGATCGGGTCACAGAGCTGAAGAACGGGGAGAGGTCTGTGTAAACAAATCTCTCCCCGTGCTTCCTAGTGAGGCTGTCACTGATCGTCTGTTCCCTGTCATAGGGAAAGACGATCAGTGATGTCACACGCCAAGCCACGCCCCCCTACAGTAAAAAAAAAACACATAGGTCACACTTAACCCCTACACTGCCCCCTAGTGGTTAACCCCTTCACTGCCAGTGACATTTTGACAGTAATCAATGCATTTTTAATCGCTGTATTAATGCCAATGGTCCCAAAAATGTGTCAAAATTGTTCGACATGTCCGCCATAATGTCGCCGGTCACAATAAAAATCGCTGATCGCCGCCATTACTAGTAAAAATAAATTATTAATACAAATGCCATAAAACTGTCCCCTATTTTATAAATGCTATAACTTTTGCGCAAACCAATCAATAAACGCTTATTGCGATTTTGTTTACCAAAAATATGTAGAAGAATACGTATCGGCCTAAACTGAGGAAAATAAAAAAAAAATTATATATTTTTTGGGGATATTTCAAAAAGTAAAAAATATTGCATTTTTTTTTAAATTGTCGCTCTATTTTTGTTTATAGCGCAAAAAAAAAAAAAAACACAGAGGTGATCAAATACCACCAAAAGAAAGCTCTATTTGTGGGAAAAAAAGGACGCCAATCTTGAGAGCCAGGTCGCACGCTGCGTCGCTTTAACTGACAAATGCGCGGTCGTGTGACGTGGCTCCCAAACAAAATTGATGTCCTTTTTTTCCCACAAGTAGAGCTTTCTTTTAGTGGTATTTGATCATCTCTATTTGACCTTTTTTGCGCTATAAACAAAAAAAATACTGTCAATTTTGAAAAAAACACATTATTTTTTACTTTTTCCTATAATAAATATCCCCAAAAAATATAAAACATTTTTTTTTTCCTCAGTTTAGGCCGATACGTATTCTTCTACATATTTTTTGGTAAAAAAACATTGCAATAAGCGCATATTGATTGGTTTGCACAAAAGTTATAGCGTCTACAAAATAGGGCATAGTTTTATGGCATTTTTATTGATAATTTTTTTTTACTAGTAATGGCGGCGATCAGCGATTTTTAAAGTGACTGCGACATTATGGCGGACACGTCAGACAATTTTGGTGCGATTCTGGGACAATTCACATTTGTACAGCGATCAGTGCAATTAAAAATGCATTGATTACTGTGTAAATGTGACTGTCAGTGAAATGGTTAACCATTAGGTGGCGCTGTAGGGGTTAAGTGTGTCCTAGGGAGTGATTCTAACTGTGAGGGGGGGGCTGTGTGTGACACGACACTGATCACTGCTCCCGATTACAGGGAGCTGTAATCAGTGACAGTGTCATTAGGCAGAGTGGGGAGATGCTTGTTTACATTAGCATCTCCCCGTTCTTCCTCACCGTGAAAGGATCGCGGGTATCCCCGCGGACATCGAGTCCGCGGGACCGTGATCACGGTCACGGAGCAAGCCGCCTCTTAAAAGGCAAAGTACAGGTACGTTAATCTGCCTGTATGTGCCCTTCTGCCGCAGTATATCTGCGTGAGGCGGTCGGGAAGCGGTTAAAGTGAAACAATAAAAATTAAATATTCCTTTAAATATCGTGCCTGGGGGGTGTCTTTAGTGTGCCTGTGAAGTGGTGCAGTTTTCCCGTGTTTAGAACAATACCACAGCAAAATTACATTTCTAAAGGAAAAAAGTCATTTTAAACTGCTTGCGGCTGTAATGTATTGTCAGGTCCCGGCAATATAGATGAAAATCATTGAAAAAAATGGTATGGGTTACCCCCCTCCCCCCAGTCCATTACCAGGCCCTTTGGGTCTGGTATGGATATTAAGGCGAACCCTGCACCCAAATATAAAAAAAAATGCTGTTGCACTATATACTCTGAACAGCAGTATATATACTATATGACCTGCCATATATACTCTGCAGAAAATTGGGCAGTTTCTACTACTTTTCTGGTGGACCACGGACCACGGCTATGGAATGCTCTACCCGCGGACATCCGCTCAGAAGATATATATATATATAAATATTAGTACACTGCATGAAGTGTATTAGAAACAGTACACCACAGAATGCACTGTAGATATAGGCTACACTGGATGCAGAGTATATATACACAGTATCTCCTCATATCACCCCTCACATTTTTGAAAATATTTTATTATATCTTTTCATGTGACAACACTGAAGAAATGACACTTTGCTACAATGTAAAGTAGTAAGTGTACAGTTTGTATAACAGTGTACATTTGCTGTCCCCTCAAAATAACTCAACACACAGCCATTAATGTCTAAACTGCTGAGTGAGTACACCCCTACGTGAAAATGTCCAAATTGGCCCCAATTAGCCATTTTCCCTCCCTGGTGTCATGTGACTCTTTAGTGTTATAAGGTCTCAGGTGTGAATAGGGGGCAGGTGTGGTAAATTTGGTGTTATCGCTCTCACTCATTTCATACTGGTCACTGGAAATTCAACATGGCACCTCATGGAAAAGAACTCTCTGAGGATCTGAAAAAAAAGAAGTGTTGTTCTACATAAAGATGGCCTAGGCTATAAGAAGATGGCCAAGACCCTAAAACTGAGCTGCAGCATGGTAGGCAAGACCAGCGGTTTAACAGAAGAAGTTGAGTGCACGTGTTCAGCGTCATATCCAGAGGTTGTCTTTGGGAAATAGACATATGAGTGCTGCCAGCATTGCTGCAGAGGTTGAAGTGGTGGGGGATCAGCCTGTCAGTGCTCAGACCATACGCTGCACACTGCATCAAATTTGTCTGCATGGCTGTCGTCCCAGAAGGAAGCCTCTTCTAAAGATGATGCACAAAAAAGCCAGCAAACAGTTTGCTGAAGACAAGCAGACTAAGGACATGGATTACTGGAACCATGTCCTGTGGTCTGATGAGACCAAGATAAACTTATTTGGTTCAATGGTGTCAAGCGTGTGTGGGGGCAACCAGGTGAGGCGTACAAAGACAAGTGTGTCTTGCCTACAGTCAAGCATGGTGGTGGGACTGTCATGGTCTGAGGCTGCATCAGTGCTGCCGGCACTGGGGAGCTACAGTTCATTGAGGGAACCATGAATACCAACATGTATTGTGACATACTAAAGCAATGATCCCCTCCCTTCAGAGACTGGGCCGCAGGGCAGTATTCTAATATAACGACCCCAAACACACCTCCAGAATGACCACTGCTTTGCTAACGAAGCTGAGGGTAAAGGTGATGGACTGGCCAAGCATGTCTCCAGACCTAAACCCTATTGAGCATCTGTGGGGCATCCTGAAACGGAAGATGGAGGAGCGCAAGGTCTCTAACATCCACCAGCTCGATCATGAAAGAGTGGAAGAGGACTCCAGTGGCAACCTGTGAAGCTCTGGTGAACTCCATGCCCAAGAGAGTTAAGGCAGCTGGTAAGAAATGGTGGCCACACAAAATATTGACACTTTGGGCCCAATTTGGACATTTTCACTTAGGGGTGTACTCACATTAGTGGCTGTGTGTTGAGTTATTTTGAGGGGACAGCAAATTTACACTGTTATACAAGCTGTACACTCACTATTTTACATTGTAGCAAAGTGTCATTTCTTCAGTGTTGTCCCATGAAAAGATATAATAAAATATTTATAAAAATGTGAGGGGTGTACTCACTTTTGTGAGATACTGTATATACTGTATATACACACTATATATACACAGTAGCAAATAGTATATATGCCAATCATGTTGAGGATGACCCCTAAGCCCTATACTGTGTGTGGTCCTGCCTAAGGGCCAATGTTACAAGGATAGTCTGCCAGTCTGTATTAAACCCTTCCCCTGCTGGCTGGCATGTTAGGGCCCAGATTTGTGAGATACTGTGTGTATGTATATATATATATATATATATATATATATATATATATATATATATATATATATATATATATATATACACACACATATATATATATATGTGTATTTGTATATGTATATATATTAATACACTGCACTGACTGAATATAGAGTAAACACTGAATTTATAGTATATGCTAAATGCAGAGTATATATATATATATATATATATATATATATATATATATATATATATATATATTAGACTGACTGCCACTAACTGACTAACCTGTCTGCTTAACCTTAATCAAGCTATCTCTTCGTCCATACCAACAACAGTACACAGGGCCGCCGTGTAGGCAGCCTTATATAGTGTGGGGCGTGGACTTAGTCCCCCTGAGCCATGATTGGCCGAAGGTGTTCAGTAGGGTTGATGTCACACTCTGTACAGGGCACTCGAGTTCCTCCACACCAGACTGGTCACACCATGTCTTTATGGAGCTGGCTTTGTACACAGGGGCACAGTCATGCTGGAACAGAAAAGGGCCTTCACCAAACTGTTACCACAAGGTTGGAAGAGCACAATTGTCTACAATGTCTTTGTATGATGTAGTATTAACAGAACCCTTCACTGGAGACACCTGAATCCAATTATTTGGAGGGAAGACCTCATATCTTTTGCCATTAATCAAAGTTTTATACCAAGTGCCAAACTCCAGTCAAGAGTAGCATCCTTCTCTTCTCTCTACAGCCATGCTTTAAAGCGGAGCTGCACCCGCACCAAAAATATTAAAAGTCAGCAGCTACAAATACTGCAGCTGCTGACTTTTAATAAATGGACACTTACCTGCATGGGCGTCCGCAGAACTTTTTTCAGGGGGGGGCATCATTTTAAGGTCTGGTCGTGTGATCTTACCTGTGTCAGTCAACAGCGGCTGCAGGGGAGAAAGCGCTTGGCGACGGCTGATTATGCCTGATGAGGTGATGTCACCCATAGGTTCCCATGTCACAGTTGTTATTGGTGCTCCCTCCTCTCCCCTGCATACGCCGCTGGATCACACAGGTGAGATAACATGACCAGATTGGAACAGTCTGAAAATAGGTTAGTCTGCATAGGTGTTAGGGGTAAGGGGACGGGGGGCAGTTTTTAAGGCTAGCGCAAGCTGGAAATCTACTTTCAATCTACCCTCCCTATTGGTGGCTTGTGGCAGTGTTAAAGCAGAGCTCCACCCAAAAGGGGAAGCACCACTTGTTTGCACCCTCCCCCCTTCCACTGCCACATTTGGCACTTTTTGGGGTAGAGAGTGTACCTGGTTTTGCTGTGGTGATCTGAGCCACATGCAAAACCATGCAAAATATGCTGCGAGCGACCACAGCAAGTAAAGGTATAAATAAACATACAATTAGGCAATCAATCAATTACAAAAAATAAATAAAAAATACACCTGCATGGTGCAGCATTGGCTTAAGACAGTGGAGATTTTAAAATCTGTATGGACACAATAGCATCTTTATGCTGTTGTGCCCATATAGCTGCTTTTGTGCCCATATAGATGCTGGTGTGCCTCAATAGCAGTTATATGGGCACAATAGCATAAAGATGATAAAAGAGGAATGCATCTCCAATGGTTGAGACGCAGGATCTTTCATTCTTTTACCAGTGTAGGACCCACTAATTAAGGGGTACTTTGACGCAGTAAGTGGGCTGCCATATAGTGTGACCAAATCCCCATATTTTTTGAATATATTCAGGTGTTTTTAAATAGCCTTGCAGGATTTAAATGTAATTTTTGTATATGTGCAAGACACATTACAAGAGACGGTAAGAGACTGCAGACATGCTACAGGAGAGGGTCAGAGACTGCAGACATACTACAGGAGAGGGTCAGAGACTGCAGACATACTACAGGAGAGGGTCAGAGACTGCAGACATACTACAGGAGAGGGTCAGAGACTGCAGACATACTACAGGAGGGGGTCAGAGACTGCAGACATACTACAGGAGAGGGTCAGAGACTGCAGACATACTACAGGAGAGGGTCAGAGACTGCAGACATACTACAGGAGAGGGTCAGAGACTGCAGACATGATACAGGAGAGGGTCAGAGACTGCAGACATGATACAGGAGAGGGTCAGAGACTGCAGACATAATACAGGAGAGGGTCAGAGAGTGCAGACATAATACAGGGGAGGGTCAGAGAGTGCAGACATAATACAGGAGAGGGTCAGAGAGTGCAGACATAATACAGGAGAGGGTCAAAGAGTGCAGACATAATACAGGAGAGGGTCAGAGAGTGCAGACATAATACAGGAGAGGGTCAGAGAGTGCAGACATAATACAGGAGAGGGTCAGAGAGTGCAGACATAATACAGGAGAGGGTCAGAGAGTGCAGACATAATACAGGAGAGGGTCAGAGAGTGCAGACATAATACAGGAGAGAGTCAGAGACTGCAGACATAATACAGGAGAGAGTCAGAGACTGCAGACATAATACAGGACAGGGTCAGAGACTGCAGACCTGATACAGGAGAGGGTCAGAGACTGCAGACATGATACAAGAGAGGGTCAGAGACTGCAGACATGATACAGGAGAGGGTCAGAGACTGCAGACATGATACAGGAGAGGGTCAGAGACTGCAGACATGATACAGGAGAGGGTCAGAGACTGCAGACATGATACAGGAGAGGGTCAGAGACTGCAGACATGATACAGGAGAGGGTCAGAGACTGCAGACATGATACAGGAGAGGGTCAGAGACTGCAGACATGATACAGGAGAGGGTCAGAGACTGCAGACATGATACAGGAGAGGGTCAGAGACTGCAGACATGATACAGGAGAGGGTCAGAGACTGCAGACATGATACAGGAGAGGGTCAGAGACTGCAGACATGATACAGGAGAGGGTCAGAGAATGGATGTATGGCTGAACTCAGTGTAAAAGTGTATAGTAGGGCTGCACCACTCTACTTAAAGCAGCTCTTCAAGATTAAGTTAGTAATCCTCCTTTTAAAGTACAACCAAGTGCCAGAAGACAGCAACACATCCACTTTCCAAAATTCAAATGGTCTTACAGTGACCTGGTCAGGATTAGTGGAGAACAGTAAACAGTTAATGAGTCTGTGAAGCTTCTAGCCTGAATCAGCAATAAATCATCCAAAAAACATCAAACTGCAGCAAACACAGAGCTCTGGCTTAATAGCTGAGCTGAAATGGTTAACAGCCAAACGTGTGACCCCTCACTGGACACAGAATGCCAGCCGGTGTTGTATCACTATCCGTCCCCCATCACCAAGTGTCCGAGGTGTACTGCGCATGCGCAGTACACAGGACGCCCATATTCCGAAAATTGCCGAGGATGAACGGCGCCTGCGCCGTGAGTCCACTTTCAAGCCCCACCATCCAAGTGGACATAGAGTTAGAATATAAAAGTGCCGAGCGCAGCGAGGCCGTGCCCGATGCGTGGCGAGCGAAGCGAGCCCGCGAGGGGCCCTCTCAATTTGACTAACCCTATGTCCGCTTGGATGGTGGGGCTTCTCCTCGACTCACGGCGCAGGCGCCGCTCATCTTCCGACAATTTCCGAAAATCTTCTGGATCCACACTGCGCATGCGCTGCGCATGCGCAGTAGACTTCGGACACCTAGTGACAGCCGGACACTTGGTGATAGAACACCGGCTGCAGCGTCTCCCAGAGATCTTATCAGCAGGTTAGGAAGCTAAAAAAAGAAAGAGTACAGAGCCAGACAAGAGGGAGGGGAGGCTGATCAGTAACCTGCACACTGCCGAAAAGGCATAGATTTCTGGATGACAGCGGCCGGCCAGCATTACATATGACATTACTCTGTGTGCTGCAGGATTAGTTTTGCTGTGGTCATACCATCCTCTATCTCCTTGGCTTCAGGTACTGTGTATCTCCCTCCCGACGCCCCCATTCATCCCCGATCCAGCACCTCTGTACATTTAAATGTGGCGGGCTGCAGGGGGGGTTACACTGTCTGCTGCATGATGGTTATTTGCTCCTCCGACCCTCGCTGCTACACATTTCCTCAGCCAGCCCCTCCTCCTGTTCACTGCACAGCCGTGCTTCTCGCTCAGCTGTTCTTTAAAAAAAATAAAAAAGTTCCAGAGCTCCTAGCTGACAGCGGCCCCGATTCCAGGGGGGGGCACTTGACCCCCCTTGCCTCTATCTGCGGACGCCCATGCTTACCTGTTCCTAGTTCCAGCGGTGTAGACAGAATGTGGCGAGCGACCGCTCGTCTCTCAGCTGCCCCGCTGCCATCCTCTGTCAGGGAATCAGGAAGTGAAGACGCAACGTCTTCACTGCCCGGTTTCCTTACTGCGCATGCGCGAGTCGCGCTGCGCGTCTCTATTGGTCCCCGCTGTGTCCTGGGAACTGTATTTCCCAAGACACAATGGGGCATCTCCGGATAGGGGCGGGGCAGTCCAGATAATTCATCACGGAAGTGGGTGCAGATACCTGTATTATACAGGTATCTGCACCCCCCTCCCCCCTGAAAGGTGCCAATTGTGGCACCGGAGGGGGGGAGGAATCCGATAAGCGGAAGTTCCACTTTAGGGTGGAGCTAAACAGAGAAGGAGAGATCAGATTATACATCCGGCAGAATAACCCCCCCAAAGAGGCCCCAGAACTATTTTTCTTAGTCGTTAACAAACAGGCTTGCGACAAGTATGCAGCTTTTCTTATTCTCCTCTCTATAGAAGATAAAAAAAAAAAAAATGGAAATAAAGTTGGCCAACATTGATACTTTCCTTTTAAGAGGAAGAACAGCACATTGCATCCCCTCAGCTTTCTTGCAGAATACAGATTAATAGGCGGAAGGGTGGCTGGAATTTTTTAAGTTTACCGAAAGTGGCACATAAGCTCTGTGCGATGGGGTCAGACAGTTCTCGCTATGCCAGCGCCTCGACTATAAACACCCCTCACAATGACAAATGTGGTTTAGAGCGGGCTGACGCTTCGGCATGGAACAAGTGAGTCTTCGAAGATATGAAATAATGTCACTTTATTCTGGTTAGCTCAGGCTTCAGAAATGTAACATTTATCAATGTATCAAGAAGTTACAAGTGCCCAAAGCCACGTAGATAAGTGTGCAAACAAAATAAATCAAGCAGCATCACTTTTTTTTACTTCATCGCGGAATACGCTGCGCTCAGTCCAAAAAGGCTGACGGGTTGGGTGCTGAAAAAAATCTTGCGAGGAAATTTGAAACATTGACTTATACCATGTAACAACAAATGTGCTAAAAACGACTTCTTGTAACTTGAAGGTTAAGATTTATTTTTATATTTATAAATACAGTTATATTTATTATATTTAATATAATATTTGTACTTTTTTTTGTTCAAGGCTAAAAAAAAAAAATCTATATTTAATTATTTAATAATATTATTAAGCAGAATATAATATATGTAGCACCCCCCTAGTTCAGAGTAGGCTTCTAGGTAAATCTAGTTTAACTCCTCTGTAAACAGGGGAGCAGGGGTTGATTGCTTAGGGCTGCTCAATGTTTCACAGGCTGCTGTTCTGCTACTTCCACCTGTCTTCTGGAGGCTTCTGGAAGTATAGTGGAAAGGGGAGCAGAACTGGGAGCCTGAATATTTTTGGGAGCCCAGACAATCCATGGGGAGGTGTGCCCAGAAGGTGGAGGGAGAGCCTATAGGTAGTCTGAGGACTGGGTAGCAGGGTGGATTGTTCCTGGGTCCAGTCTGGCATGAGGAGACCCCTGAATAGGGGCTCTGCCCCTGGTGCAGGATCCCTAAGAGAGTTTTGAGGGAGACACTGAGGTCCCATTTAGGCTTAGCTGGGGATCCTATTCACAGAACCGTGTCCAGGAATCAAGTTGGGTCAGGAGGAATCTCACTGGAGAGAGCCAGGAAGAAGTTGGTGGGGAAGAGTCCAACTCTTCTATGGTGGTGTGAATCTACATCTCCCTCACTAGGAAGAGCCTGGTTAATATCATCAGGAGGCAACCGGCTAAGTGAGAATATGACCCCCGATTCTGAAGGAAAGTGACAGTGTTTAGCTTTAACTCCTGAAGGAGTACAAGTCACCAGCAGCATTAGGAATCCTGTGGGACATTAATTAGTCTGCAGAAGAACAACCAGCAGCTTGTAAAGTGCAGTCAGCAGTTTGAGTATTGCAGTTCTGTGAAGTACAGCCAGAAACTGAGGAGTCCTCAAGTTATCCAGTTCTACAGGTTTCAGGGTATCCCATGCTCCCTATCCCTATCCAAGTTCAACGTTCTAGGGCCGCAACTAATGATTATTTTCATAATCAATTCGTTGGTTGATTATTGTTTTGATTAATCGGATAAAAACCTATAAAAAAAAGGGGTGGTGTATAATTTAGTTATTATGTGAAGTTTAAAAAAAAGACAATTTAGTCTTGAATGGCTACTGTATATGCGGGGTAAATATAAATAACCATCATTCTACAGTATATGGTTAGGGGAAAAATAAATAAAAAATCGAATCCACTTTGAGAATAACAGACAGAAGAGATACCTGTATACAGGTCCTTCTCAAAAAATTAGCATATTGTGATAAAGTTCATTATTTTCTGTAATGTACTGATAAACATTAGACTTTCATATATTTTAGATTCATTACACACAACTGAAGTAGTTCAAGCCTTTTCTTGTTTCAATATTGATGATTTTGGCATACAGCTCATGAAAACCCAAAATTCCTATCTCAAAAAATTAGCATATTTCATCCGACCAATAAAAGAAAAGTGTTTTTAATACAAAAAAAGTCAACCTTCAAATAATTATGTTCAGTTATGCACTCAATACTTGGTCGGGAATCCTTTTGCAGAAATGACTGCTTCAATGCGGCGTGGCATGGAGGCAATCAGCCTGTGGCACTGCTGAGGTGTTATGGAGGCCCAGGATGCTTCGATAGCGGCCTTAAGCTCATCCAGAGTGTTGGGTCTTGCGTCTCTCAACTTTCTCTTCCCAATATCCCACAGATTCTCTATGGGGTTCAGGTCAGGAGAGTTGGCAGGCTAATTGAGCACAGTAATACCATGGTCAGTAAACCATTTACCAGTGGTTTTGGCACTGTGAGCAGGTGCCAGGTCGTGCTGAAAAATGAAATCTTCATCTCCATAAAGCTTTTCAGCAGATGGAAGCATGAAGTGCTCCAAAATCTCCTGATAGCTAGCTGCATTGACCCTGCCCTTGATAAAACACAGTGGACCAAGACCAGCAGCTGACATGGCACCCCAGACCATCACTGACTGTGGGTACTTGACACTGGACTTCAGGCATTTTGGCATTTCCCTCTCCCCAGTCTTCCTCCAGACTCTGGCACCTTGATTTCCGAATGACATGCAAAATTTGCTTTCATCCGAAAAAAGTACTTTGGACCACTGAACAACAGTCCAGTGCTGCTTCTCTGTAGCCCAGGTCAGGCGCTTCTGCCGCTGTTTCTGGTTCAAAAGTGGCTTGACCTGGGGAATGCGGCACCTGTAGCCCATTTCCTGCACACGCCTGTTCACGGTGGCTCTGGATGTTTCTACTCCAGACTCAGTCCACTGCTTCCGCAGGTCCTCCAAGGTCTGGAATCGGTCCTTCTCCACAATCTTCCTCAGGGTCCGGTCACCTCTTCTCGTTGTGCAGCGTTTTCTGCCACACTTTTTCCTTCCCACAGACTTCCCACTGAGGTGCCTTGATACAGCACTCTGGGAACAGCCTATTCGTTCAGAAATTTCTTTCTGTGTCTTACCCTCTTGCTTGAGGGTGTCAATGATGGCCTTCTGGACAGCAGTCAGGTCGGCAGTCTTACCCATGATTGCGGTTTTGAGTAATGAACCAGGCTGGGAGTTTTTAAAAGCCTCAGGAATCTTTTGCAGGTGTTTAGAGTTAATTAGTTGATTCAGATGATTAGGTTAATAGCTCGTTTAGAGAACCTTTTCATGATATGCTAATTTTTTGAGATAGGAATTTTGGGTTTTCATGAGCTGTATGCCAAAATCATCAATATTAAAACAAGAAAAGGCTTGAACTACTTCAGTTGTGTGTAATGAATCTAAAATATATGAAAGTCTAATGTTTATCAGTACATTAAAGAAAATAATGAACTTTATCACAATATGCTAATTTTTTGAGAAGGACCTGTAATATAATGCATTACAGACTCCCTTGTCATAGGCAGGTAGCTTGATACAAGCTCCCTGTGTCTGCTGTCACTAAGACATTTGGTAGTAGCAACATGCATTATGTATCACCTGTCATGGTGGGGGTTAAAAAACATAAATTAGCTCTTTATAGTACAAAAACAGCAGATAAGGACTACTATAAGGGTTTCATTTATATTGTAAAAGTAATAATATATATAAATGTATATATAAATTAGGGCTGTGAAAATTAAAGATTAATTCCTCGATTAATCGTTAATTTTTTTGATTGATCAAAATTCTTTTGATTGGTACTCACCTCTCCGCTGGCTTCCGGGTCTTCAGGGAGTTCCGTCGGAGATCCAGTGATGTCACGAACATCGACGTCACCGGACTCCTCCCCCCTTCCCCAAGTGCCTCCGTCTGCTAACGAAGGGAAGGGGGGAGGAGTCCGGTGACGTTGAAGTTCTGATTGAACGTAATGTGTACAGGGGAGGAGCTACGCAGGACGCCACCCGCTGCTGCCCTACGGAACTAACACGATTGTCGGCTTTACATGCTGTGTTTTTATCATCTTTATGTGAGTAGTTTGTGTTTGAACACAAAAGTGTAATCTTATACTTAAGCGGTGAGCACTTAGATCTTTTCTTTCTACCCATGACCTGGCGTCCTTGCTGAGATCTAAGGAGACGTGAGAGAAGTTTATGGTCCGTGTTAACCCTTTTGATACCCGCTTGCATGACCACCTGTTTGCACAGGGATCCATGCCATAAGGTGAGAGTGATTAGTTAGACCGGAGGTGGAGGGATTGTCACGCTACTGTGGAAAATGTTTTTACTTATGTCAGTGCTACAGTTTGAATTTAAGTTGTGTGAACTGTGAAGTTAAGTCATGGATTGTGGAAACTAACTAGTGTCGGGTGATTGTATATAGTGTATACCACATTTACCACTGACTAATGCAGAGTTGCAATGCAAGGAGATCAGCTAAAAGTAGTTGGATCTGTATGTGCGTTATAATTAATCAAAATTAGTCGATTAATCGTTTAAAAATTTTTTTTATTAATCGAACACGAAAATTTTAATCAGTAACAGCCCTAATATATATATATATATATATATATATATATATAAATTATCATGTTGATTCGTTGTTTCAGCCTTACATCGTTCCCAATAAAACCCCTAAAAAGAACCCTACACTGTTTCTGAGTCAGTGGAGGAAAGAGAAAATTGCGGTGTGCCTGGCTGTGCGTGCTCTGAGGGGGGTACTAGGACCCAAATTTCCAGCAGCTCTTTAGGGGGTGCGCTACATATGATATTACATATTTGCAACTTGTAGGCAGCAAGTATCAAGCTCAGGAAAAAGGCATCAGCATCAGCTCTAAATAGCCGCTATGCTAAGACATACCTAAACAGCAGGAGAGATCAGATTACACAGAAGATAGTTCTATGCAGAAACAATTTGGAGACAAACAGTAAAGTGGGCTAAATGGAACAAGAGAGACTCTACAAAGCCAATGTGAAACACAGTAGAACCTTATTTTAAAAAATCTGACTCTTTGCCCATTTATATGCCCATTTATTAAGGCAAAGTGAAAGCTTCTCTTGTAAGAATCCTCCACTTGCTGACTCACCTTTTCCACACTCCCCCCCACCACTCCATCTTAGCTGTCAACAGTAGATCCTTCCTGGCATGGAAGGGCATTTGACCTCCCCCAGAATGCAATGGGGTCCTGAGTAGCCAATTGCAAGACCCAAACACTGTCACGTGGGGAGGAGGAAGAAGATGTTAACCATGTGTAAGCTCTGACATCATCCGACATGGAGCTTATACAGGGCTTGGGCTCAACAATCCGATGAACAAAAGGAGCAGCAGGAGAAGGTGAATATGAGTGGATGGAAGGCTCTTCTAATGCGGCGTCCGATGGAAACAGTCCGATGGGAGCTTTTCATCGGATTTTCCGACCGTGTGTATGCCCAACGGTCTTTTTCTGTCGGAATTTCCGACGGACTTTGAATTGAGAACCTGTTCTCAATTTTCCCGACGGAAAACCTTTCTATCGGATTTTCCGATCGTGTGTGTGCAATTCCGACACGCAAAATTCCGACGCATGCTCGGAAACAATTTGACGCATGCTCGGAAGCATTAAACTTCCCTTTTATAGTGCTGTCGAACGTGTTTTATGCCGCTGTGTTATTGACCGTCGGAATTTGGTGTGATCGTGTGTAGGCAACACAGCTTGAGCGGAATTCCGTCGGAATTTCGTCGGAAAAACCGTCAGAGTTTTTTCCGACGAGAATTCCGATCGTTTGTACGCGGCATTAGAGTGAACTTACCAGTTTGCTCTGGATAGGTAAGTGACAGAGATGGTTTTTGAGGGTCCATTAAAGATCTGGTGGTTTGGAAAACATCACTGGAAAGAGTTTCCAAAGAATGGGAGCAAGGTGAGAAAACTCATTTGGAACAAAAAAAATCCATAGACTTGGGGAGTCGGCAGAAAAGTCTCAATGATGTCATTGTGAGGCGGTGACCAGAAGGAAAGAAAAGAGAGGTTTTTGAGCATTCTCTGTGGGAAGTCATGAGTGAACCACATTCATTTTCACATACGGGGGACATGAAAGAGAGCTGATAATTTCAGATATGTCTTCATGAGGTTTAAAAAATGTTGTGCCTTTTTTAATGCGGACCCCCTCCTCCAATCTCTCTTTCTCTATTTCTTCTCATTAAAATGTTACCACAGTCCATGAAGTGCAATTAACCAAATGTTCTAACAGCTCAGCGTAAACATCAGAAGTTCAACGACTCCTCTTGTGTTCTAGAAGAACAAGGTCACCACTGGGCCCTTATCAGCTGTGTAATAGTAGCCAACAGGCCCCTGGCTGCTCTGTTATCTAATGCTCTGGAGGGTAATAGAGATCTGAGGGAAGACCACGCATTTTATTAAGCTTGTAAAAATTTGCATTCACCGCCTGGTCACAGGACTGTGCTCAGCCCTGTGAGGTCCAGCTTTCTACTGAGCAAGCTCGTCTAATTGCACAAGACCCTAGAAGCACCTACACAAATGGCCGTTCAATAAGGATGGCTCCAAGTGATCTGGACATTTGTCTATGTGTCTGCCAAGATCAGATCAGAGCATGATAATCAGAAAAAAGCTTGCCTAAATTTGGAAGACATTTTGGAGTTTTTATTACTAGGAGACATGGTCTAGAAGATGTCTACCAACAATGTCTAGACAAGACTATATATGGTTGATGGACCCTTGATGATCACACCTTTCTGAGCTTGTTGGATAGCCCAAAACCATGGCTATTAATATGGAGTTGTTCCTCTATGGCCATTAATATGGAGTTGTTCCCTCTATGGTCATTGATATGGAGTTGTTCCCTCTATGGCCATTAATATGGAGTTGTTCCCTCTATGGTCATTAATATGAAGTTTGACCCCCTTTGTGGCTATAACAGCCTTCGCTCTTCTAGGGGGATTTTCCACAAGATCTTGGAGTGTGTCTATAGGAATCTGTTCCCATTTGTGAGGTCAGGTATTGATGTTGGGTACGAAGACCTGGCCCACAATCTAATTCAGTAGGGTTGATGTCAGGGCTTTGTGCAGGAAACTCAAGTTCCTCCACACCAAACCGGTCAAATTATGGAGCTGGCTTTGTACACAGGGCAGGGCACAGTCATGGTGGAACAGAAAAGAGTCTTCACCGAAACCTGTTACCACAAGGTTGGAAGAGCACAATTGTCTAAGATGGCTTTGTATGATTTAGTATTAACAGTACCCTTCACTGGAGAAACCCTAACGCAATCATTAAGAGGGGGCTCTACATACCTTTGACCGTATAGATGTAGAACATGAACAATTCTGAAATGTTTGGTCAATGATTATGAAATAAAATCCAGTGGGGTCTTAAACTCTGCCTGAGCCTCCACAGTTGCACAATCCCAATAGACCCTGTGTGCCATGTAACCAGGAATTGCCAAGTTGATGAAGGTTGGAGACAGCATTGAGACAGTGTAGCTTTAATTCAGTGCCGCTATAAAGCCTTAAAGGGGTTGTAAAGGCAGAAGGTTTTTTATCTTAATGCATTCTATGCATTAAGATAAAAAACCTTTTGTGTGAAGCAGCCTCGCTAGCACCCCCGCTAATTACTTACCTGAGTCCCTTCTCTCTTCAGCGATGTCCACGAATGTGTAAGCCGTCCAGGATACTCCTCCTGATTGGCTGAGACACAACAGCGGCGCCATTGGCTCCCGTGGCTGTCAACCAAAGTCAGTCAGCCAATCGGGAGAGAGGGGGTGGAGCCGGGCCAGGGGTTCCGTGTCTGAATGGATACATGGAGCTCTGACTTGGCTCGGGTGCCCCCATAGGAAGCTGCTGGCTGAGGGGGCACTCGATAGGAGGGAGGGGCCAGGAGCAGCAAAGAGGGACCCGAGAAGAGGAGGATCCGGGCTGCTCTGTGCAAAACCAACTGCACAGAAGAAGTAAGTATAACATGTTTGTTATTTAAAAAAAGAAACAATTAAGACTTTACAATCACTTTAAGTCACGCTGTGTGATAATGAGTTACATTTCCTCCCCTGTAGCAGTAATATGCTAAAATCTGATCTCAATGCACCTATCTGTGCAACTTGGCCACAAATTATCGATATCAGTTCTTTATATTCAATAAAATTGTTACATACAGTATGTTTCATGATCCTTTTATACCCCTTTACTGCCATTAAGTGCACAAATACTTACCTTAGTTCTAACAGTCTAAAGCCAAACCTAACGAAAAATAGATTTGGGGATTACATACACTGGATTGATCATGAATAGCAAATTTCCCAATGCTGTGCTTAAGTGATCGCCCCATAGGCCATGTGTGATCTGTCACCAGTTGTGTCCACTGGACACGGCCGATGACTGATCACTGTACTGGCCCGCTGGTACCATGTTATCGCTGTGGCCAATCACAGTAGATCACATGATAATTATACATAATGAAAGGCTTTGATTCGTGCATTTCATTGTGTACTATTGTGATGAGCTCTGTGATTGGTCACAGTCATCACATGGTACAGACAGGGCCAATCACAGCCCATCTGTACCATGTGATTAGCTGTGGCCAATCACAGCTAATCACATTAGCATACACGGAATGAATAGTTTTCATTCAGAAAAAAATGGTTGCTTATAGCTGTAAAATTCACAGTTTTAAGCAATCGTAGTGTGTACAAAAATAATGAAATTCCTGATTACCTCTTCAGAGTGTTGCAATGTTACTATGATAACACTGTATGGCTCTGGTCACTGTATGTATAAAACATATTTTTTTCATTAAATTAAATTAAATTAAATAAAAAAACTTGAAAAAATTGTATGTATATATATATATATATATATATATATATATATATATATATATATATTATATATATATATATATATATATATATATATATATATATATATATATATATATATATATATATTATATATATATATATAAAAATATATATGTATATATATATATATATATATTATATATATATATATATATATATAATATATAATATATATATATATATATATATATTTTTTTTTTTTTTACATAGTGTCCCTGATCACCGCCACATGATTCATATGATGATGCTGTACTGCACTGGTGACAGTATGTCAAAAATTGTGAAAAAATATTAATTTTGAAATTTCTTCCAAATTTTCCACAAAATTGTGACAAAAAAATTTGCAAAAAACTCACCGTGCCTCTTACTAAATACCTTGGACTGTCTACTTTCCAAAAAGGGGTCATTTGGGGGATATCTGTACTGTCCTGGTGTTTTCAGGCCTCAAGAAATGAGAGAGGCCATCAGTACATCAGGATTGATTGATTTTCAGAAATATATACCATAGTTTGTAGATTCTGTAACTTTTCTACAGACTAAATAATATACACTTTTTTGGGTTATTTTCACCAAAGATATATAGCAGAATACATTTTGACCTAAATTTATGATGAAAGATTATTTTATTCACAAAATGTTTTAAGAGAAATGAAGAAAAACTATTTTTTTTTCGGAATCTTTGGTCTTTTTTCATTTATTTAGCAGAAAAAAAAAACTGTGATGATTAAATACCACTGAAAGAAAGCTCTATTTGTGGGAAAAAATGCTAAAAACTTAGTTTGGCTACAATGTAGCATGTCCGCGCAATTGTCATTCAAAGTGTGACAGTGCTAATTGGCCCGGGCAGGAAAGGGGGTAAAAGTGTCCGGTATTAAAGCGGTTAATAAGCGCACATAAGATCCATTAAACCGGACAGTTTTTGTCTCTCTTTTATTTCGGGGGATCGCTCTGGGAATATTTCACCTGATACGGGATATCGCCGCCGATGACGCCGCCCCGGGGAGGAAGCCTGTCGATAATAATTGAGAACAGGAGGGATGCTCCGGGGGGTTATCTCTCTCAATTTGCTCGCCTTGACTAGAGATCGTTTTCCAAAAGAGCAATCTGTCCACGGGCGACGGCTTTACAAATCCCAGAAGTTCTATTTGCAGAAAGATTTGGCCGGAGCTCCTGCAGAGATTTTTCTCTGTCAGGGAACAGAAAGCAGCGTGGATTGCCCAGCTGGGAGTCCTCAGCGCTTTTAATTAAAACAGTGGAAAATTAGATAACTTCACAAATTCATCACGACCGACGCTGGCTGTCAAACGCACGAAAAAAAATAAGCACTTGGGGGGTTGAGCCACCCAGCTCTCTGTTTATAGCACAAAGTCCATCGTCCTGCCAGAGGCTCAGCGTTTTTAACTTGTTCCTTTTTTTTTTTTTTTTTTTTTTTTTTTTCTGCTGCTTGGAAAGTCAATGCCGCCTTTGTACCTCTGTGTGAAGGGAAGTGAAGAACGCAAAGGGAGGGGCCATCTGCCGCGCTCAGGGTGGAGTCTTATTTTGTGCTTTCACACTTCTGCACATATGCTGGGGATTTTGCTGGGAATGTGAGACTTTCCAGCTGCCGCAGAACTGACTCCTAGGAGCTAACAATCTACTATCCACTCACAGTCACACACTATTATTATTATTATATAGCTCTGACATATACCACAGTGCTGTACAAGGAACACTGAGCCAATCACAGCAGTCTCTGCAATAGAAGAGCTTACACTCTAATGTCCCCCGACAGTCACACACTGTTATTATACATTTATATAGCTCTGACATATACCGCAGTGCTGTACAAGGAACACTGAGCCAATCACAGCAGTCTCTGCACCAGAAGAGCTTACACTCTAATGTCCCCCCCCCCCCCCTCACAGTCACACACTGTTATTATACATCTATATAGCTCTGACATATACCACAGTGCTGTACAAGGGACACTGAGACAATCACAGCAGTCTCTGCACCAGAAGAGCTTACACTCTAATGTCCCCCGACAGTCACACACTGTTATTATACATCTATATATCTCTGACATATACCACAGTGCTGTACAGAGAACACTGAGCCAATCACAGCAGTCTCTGCACCAGAATAGCTTACACTCAAATCTCCCGCCCACAGTCACACACTATTATTATTATACATTTATATAGCTCTAACATATACCGTAGCACAACTGTCCCTGATTTGGAGCAATGTCCCTCTGTCCCTCATTCCTCCTCATTTGTCCCTCATTTTCGTCTGATCTATATAGTTGTTATATAAAATGCACTTTTTAGCTTTCAAAAAGTGTTTCCCAGCGCTAAACCTTTCATCCAAATTCTAAATTGCTGCATTTGTACATTTAAAAGTTAATATAAAGGAATAGTGGTGGTTAAAAAAAAGTCCTTGTGGATTGAATTAACCTTTTGTTATTTCTTCTTTAAGGGGGTGTGGCAGGGGGTGTGTCCTATGCCTACATACGTTTGTTAGTAGGTGTCCCTCATTCCCATCTCAAAATGTTGGGAGGTATGATGTACCGCAGTGCTGTACAAGGAACACTGAGCCAATCACAGCAATCTCTGCACCAGAAGAGCTTACACTCGAATGCCCCCCACAGTCACGCACTGTTATTATTATACATTTATATAGCTCCAACATGTACCACAATGCTGTACAAGGAACACCAAGCCAATCACATCAATCTCTGCACCAGGCAAATTAAATGTATATCTTTTTTTTTTTTTTTCACACAAATAGAGCTTTCTTTTGGTGGTAATATAATAAATAAAATGAATATTTAAAAAAAAAAAAAAAAGTTTTATCTTAGGTTTTATTATAAAATTTTGCAAACAAATAATGTTTCTTAACCACTTGCTTACTGTGCACTTAAACACCCTTCCTGCCCAGACCAATTTTCAGCTTTCAGCGCTCTCGCACTTTCAGTGACAATTGCGCGGTCATGCAATGCTGTAACCAAATACATTTTTTATCATTTTGTTCGCACAAATAGAGCTTTAGTTTGGTGGTATTTATTCGCGACTCTGTTTTTTATTTTTTGCGATATAAGCGAAAACATAGCGGAAATTTTGAAAAAAAAAACAATATTTTCTCCTTTCTTTTTTAAAAGAAATCCAATAAAATCAAATTTTGACATAAATTTAAGCCAAAATGTATTCTGCTACATGCTTTTTGTAAAAAAATTCCGTTAAGTGTATAATAATTGGTTTTGCGTGATCACGGACATATGTACGCAAATGATCATTGGCACATGTTATTTTACTGGGACATATGTGAGGGACATGTGTTTTTATTATTTGGGGACATTTGTGTGTTTTGGGGACATGTGTGTTTTACTGTGGGGACACTACACTGGTGATCAGTGAGTAAAATGCTGTAAAAAAACAGCTAATACTCACTGATCACCAGCCGGCAGCAGCGATCCGCTCTCCTCTCCTCACCGACGACTTCGGTGACATAGGGGTACACAAAGTTAGAGGGCCGCTCGCCACGCTTCGGTTACGGCCTCGCTGTGCTCGGCTCTTTTTTATTCTAACTCTATGTCCACTTGGATGGTGGGGCTTGAACCTGGACTCACGGCGCAGGCGCCGTTCATCTTCGGCTATTTTCGGAATCTGCCAGTCATGTGTACTGCACATGCGCAGTACAAATCGGACAGTATCCGATGGGGGACACAATCTGACAGGACACCGGCATCTCAGTCCAGGAAGTAAATGGTGACCCTGGATGATGAATGGTGGTGAGTATAGATGAACAGAATAACCAGCAAATATATTATAACTTTTGCAGACATATTACCATCATATAGAAATGTGCATATTATTATTATTATTATTATTATATTATTAGCTGTTTGTTTTTTGCTTTGCTATATGCTAATAAAACCAGGATGACGGGTGAACCTGCAATTTCAGGAGATGTAGCGCAATATTCATTCTTCTGGAATTTTCAGCGACCTGTCAATGTTCCGCTGTTCAGGTACGCAGACACCCGTACCGGGCTGATTGTAATGATGAGTCTTCTTTGTACTCTGACAGTCAGTATCAAGGAAAGAAATCCGCCGCTTTGCCAAGACGCTTTGTTTGAAGTCCTTTCCTGCCTTTGTGAAGCGGCTTCCTTCCATCGGAGCTCATAGATATGGAAGAGAAAAGTTCTGGTGGTGGGTCTGCCGGTGATAAGAATGGCGGTGAATTAGGTTGCCGTATTTCTCACTTTATTGGCTGAAATTAGAAGAATCTGAGAGACGGAGCAATGGAGATCACTAAGGGGTCTATCGATGAATATTTTCTCATAGGATTCACATAACTATCATTGGAGATTCACATATTTGTCTAATTTAACCTTTCTCAACCTTTGTTCAGTCATGGCAACCAATAAAAGTGTGTAAAATCTGGAGCCCACTCCACCCCCCCAGCTAAAATGTAAAAAACATAAATGGTACTTATCAATAGGAAACCTGAGCTTGGTAAGATGCATACAGCTGCCTTGATGAAATTAACTTCACATCAGAGCCCCCTTTATATCAGAGTTTCCTTTAAATCAGACGTCCCCCATCACATCACATTACCCCCTTCACATCAGAGGTTCTTCCAGCACACCAGAAGTCCTCATTTCATCAGAAACTTCCTTCATAGCAGAGGTTCCCCCATCAAATCGGAGGTCCCCCATTACATCAGAGGTCCTTCCATCACACCAAAGGTCACCCCATTACATCAGAAGCCCCCTTCATATCAGAGGTCTCCCCATCACATCAGAGCACCCCTTCACATTTAATGCCCCGCGTCACATCAGAGGTTCCCCCAACATGTCAAAGGACTCTTCATCACATCAGAGTCCCCTCTTTACATCAGAGGTCCCCCCCATGAAATCAGAGGTTCTCCCTTCACTTCAGAGGTTCCCCCATCATGTCAGAGGTCTCCCCATCACATCTAAAGCCCCCTTCACATCAGAGGTTCCCCCATCATATCATTGATCGTCCCATCACATCAAAAGCCCCCTTTACATCAAAGGGTTTCTCATCAAATCAGAGGTCCCCCCATCACATCAGAGTCCCCCCTTCACATCAGAGGCCCCCCCCATGAAATCAGAGGTTCTCCCTTCACTTCAGAGGTTCCCCCATCATGTCAGAGGTCTCCCCATCACATCTAAAGCCCCCTTCACATCAGAGGTTCCCCCATCATATCATTGATCGTCCCATCACATCAAAAGCCCCCTTTACATCAAAGGGTTTCTCATCAAATCAGAGGTCCCCCCATCACATCAGAGTCCCCCCTTCACATCAGAGGCCCCCCCCCCATGAAATCAGAGGTTCTCCCTTCACTTCAGAGGTTCCCCCATCATGTCAGAGGTCTACCCATCTCATCAGAAGCCCCCTTCACATCAGATGTCTCCCCATCACATCTGAAGCCCCCTTCACATCAGAGGTTCCCCCATCATATCATTGATCGTCCCATCACATCAGAAGCCCCCTTCACATCAGATGTTCCCTTATCAAATCAGAGGTTCCCCCATCACATTAGAAGCCCCTCTTCACATCAGAGGTCTCCCCATCACATCTAAATCCCCCCTCACATCATAGGTTCCCCCATCATATCAGAGATCACCCCATCACATCAGAAGCCCCCTTCACGTGAGAGCCCCCCCCCCCCCCCCATCACATCAGAGGTCTTCCCATCCCATCAGAATCACCCCTTCACATTAGAGGTCCCCCCACCGAAAAGAAGTCCCCCCATCAGATCAGAGTCCCCCTACATATTAGAGGTCCTCCCAACACATTAGACCCCCCCTTCACATCAGAGGTCTCCCCATCACATCAGAAGCCCCCCCCCCTTCAAATCAGAGGTTCCCCCATCAAATCAGAGTTCTCCCATCTCACCAGAGTCACTCCTTCATCTCAAAGGCCCCCCCATAACATCACAGTCACAGTCACCATCAGCCATCCCTTTAGAGCAGAGGTCTCCAAACTGTGGCCAAATGCGGCCCTTTGCTTGCTTTTATCCAGCCCTTGGGGTTATGATTAATCCTCTGAAACCAACACTGAGGCATAGTACCCCCCGTGACACCTACGAAGGGGCACAATTCCTCCCAAAGACACCAACAATTGGGGCATTGTTTACTCCCACTGATACCGGGACATTTTCTACTTCCAATTGCCACAGTTTGGCCACCCTAAAGTCTAAAGGACTCCCCCTTTGTTTAAAAAGTTTGGAGACCCCTGCTTTAGAGCAGAGCACTCTCCTTTACAGTGAGTCCCGCAATCAAGAAAGGAAGTAAGATGATAGCTATATTTAAAAAAAAAAAACAGTTTAGGGGGTATTCACACCGCATGCAGCTGGTGACGTCACTGGTGTAAGCGCTCTCAATGTCCGGTATACCATGCCGAACCTTCAGAGCCAGTGCCATAAATGGCGGTTCCCGCGTGCATGTGCGGGAAATTACGTCATCGCGGCCCCAACCAATCATGTAGCCAGAGGCCACAAACCCGGAAGGAAGACCGGGGGAAGATGGAAGCCCTCTCAGCGGTAAAAGCGCGTCGCTGGAGGGCTTTGTTTCAAGGTAAGTCTCTCATAATGAGCCAGAATGTGATGCATACTAGCACATTATGCCATTGCCTTGCAGAAGAAGTTTTCGTTTTTTTTTTTTTTTTGCGTCACTTTTTTATGATATGATCCAGGCTCTTGATATATTTTATTCTGCTTTATCCACATTAGTGACACTTGGGAGTGGAGGAAGAGCCCCCCGCCCCCATCTGTCATCTCTGGGAGGGGAGGGGGGTTATAGATCTCCTCTGACAAGTAATAGTAATTCTGAACACACTCAGCTCAGGACAGGTCACAGAGAATGGATTGTAGGCCAGGATAAGATGTATGGAGGGATTTCAGTGCTCAGTTATGTCAACAATGGCTGATGACTAATAGCCGGCGCTATCTTATCACCTGACATCATCGCATCGAGGTTAATGGAATTAAATTGGCAAATAAACTAAACACACTGGAGTGTAGGCCAGGATAAGATGTATGGAGGGATTTCAGTGCTCAGTTATGTCAACAATGGCTGATGACTAATAGCCGGCGCTATCTTATCACCTGACATCATCGCATCGAGGTTAATGGAATTAAATTGGCAAATAAACTAAACACACTGATAGTGCAGAGTGCGGACCGCCATGTGCTTCCATCCTCAGCTGGTGGGACACATTATTATATAACCGCTCATATAATAAGTGCCTCTACCTATCACCTACCTTGTGTTATACTGTTCACGAGGGAGCAAAATAATGAGCGCGGTGATGTCACTCCTGTATATCTTATATATGGAGAGCGGTGATGTCACTTCTGTATAATATTTCTTATATCTGGAGAGTGGTGATGTCACTCCTGTATAATATATCTTATATCTGGAGAGTGGTGATGTCACTCCTGTATAATATAATTTATATCTGGAGGGCGGTGATGTCACTCCTGTATAATATATCTTATATCTTGAGAATGGGGATGTCACTCCTGTATAATTTAATTTATATCTAGAGAGCGGTGATGTCTTTCTGTATAATATATCTTATATCTGGAGAGCGGTGATGTCACTCCTGTTTAACATACCTTATATCTGGAGAGCGGTAATGTCACTCATATATAATATATCTTGTATTTGGAGAGCAGTGATGTCACTCCTGTATAATATATCTTGTATCTGGAGAGCAGTGATGTCACTCCTGTTTAACATACCTTATATCTGGAGAGCGGTGATGTCACTCATATATAATATATCTTATCTCTGGAGAGCAGTGATGTCACTTCTGTATAATATAACTTATATCTTGAGAATGGGGATGTCACTCCTGTATAATATAATTTATATCGCGAGAGCGGTGATGTCACTCTGTATAATATATCTTATATATCTGGAGAGCGGTGATGTCACTCTGTATAATATATCTTATATCTGGAGGGCGGTGATGTCACTCTGTATAATATATCTTATATCAGGAGAGCGGTGATGTCACTCCTGTATAATATATCTTGTATTTGGAGAGCAGTGATGTCACTTCTGTATAATATAACTTATATCTTGAGAATGGGGATGTCACTCCTGTATAATATAATTTATATCTGGAGGGCGGTGATGTCACTCCTGTATTATATAATTTATATCTGGAGGGCGGCGATGTCACTCCTGTATAATATATCTTATATCTGGTGAGTGGTGATGTCACTCCCGTATAATATATCTTATATCTGGAGAGCGGTGATGTCACTCCCGTATAATATAACTTATATCTGGAGGGCGGTGATGTCTCACCTGTATAATATAACTGATATCTGGGGAGCGGTGATGTCACTCCTGTATAATATATCTTATATCTGGTGAGTGGTGATGTCACTCCCGTATAATATATCTTATATCTGGAGAGCGGTGATGTCACTCCCGTATAATATAACTTATATCTGGAGGGCGGTGATGTCTCACCTGTATAATATAACTGATATCTGGAGAGCGGTGATGTCACTCCTGTATAATATAACTGATATCTGGAGAGCGGTGATGTCACTCCTGTAAAATATATCTTATATCTGGAGAGCGGTGATGTCACTCCTGTATAATATATCTTATATCTGGAAAGCGGTGATGTCACTCCTGTATAATATAACTGATATCTGGAGAGCGGTGATGTCACTCTGTATAATATATCTTATATCTGGAGAGCGGTGATGTCACTCCTGTATAATATATCTTATATCTGGAGAGCGGTGATGTCATCTGGTTTGGCGGTGATAATCATCATGTACGATTCCTTCATATAAGTCTCTGCATTGTACTGACCCCCCCATGTGTCTCCTCCTGGCTCGCCCGGCGTACTTTTTTGGAGCTTTTGTAATTAGCCGTCCAGCACATAGGAGATTTACGCCATCGTTTTGCGTCGCAATCCAAAGCAAACATTGTCCAGCTTTCGCAGGAGATTAGCCGCTGTTATTCTGTAAAGTAATATCGCTCAGCTGAACACGACGTCTTCCTCTCAGGCTCCTCCACTAATCCATCTCTACCTGGAGATATGTAAAAGCAAAACACAATTAGCTCTGAGCCGGTAACGCGAGACACTAATAAAATGTTCGTTCTGCTGATAGGAATCTTCCAGCTCAGGATAGAAACAGACTTCAAAATATTATTCCAGCCAGCGCAAAGAAAGTATTATTATAAATGTGAGCGAGAAAACTGCGCGGAGCGTCTGACTATGGGAACACCGTGTTTTCTAGAATAAAATGTTTGTAAGAGCACATTGAACTTTTAATCTTTCTTTAAATAGTCCTTAAAGTGGACCTGTCATCAGATATACTATATGTACAGCATACTAATTGATGTGTCATCTATCTATCTAGCTATCAGTGGCGGCCGCTTCACTAATCTACATGCAGGGCGCCGGACGCATGGATTTCATGGGGGTTTTTTTTTTTTTTTTAGAAGCACATGATTAGAGCCTGAAGCTCTGATTGGCTTCAAAAAAGGGTGGGCTCGTGGCACAGAGCACTGCACCCCGAGCCAACCCACTTGTGTGACATTAGCAAATTAATATTCGCTAATGTCTTCCTGCTTCTCCTCCCGGCCAATCAGGAAGCGGGTTCTGAGACCCAATTGGACAGGGAGTCTAATGCCCCATACACACGGTCGGAAATTCCGACCTCAAAATCGTCGTTTTTTTTCCGACAAATTTTTTCCGACACTGGTGTTGCATACACACGGTCAGACAAAGTTGTCGGAAAATCCGATCATTCTGAACGTGGTGACGTTCAATGCGTACGACGGAACTACGTAGAGGCTAGAAGCCAATAGCTTTGGTCTTGTAATTTGATCTGAGCATGCGTGGCACTTTGTCCGTCGGAATTCGCTACACACGATCGAAAAAAGTGCGATCGGACTTTGTTGTCGGAAAATTTGAGAGCAGGAGATAAAACAGCAGTCCGATGGAGCCTACACAGGGTCGAAATTTCCGACCGTGTGTACGGGGCCTTACGGGGCCTTAGGACAGGCAAATTCCACCCAAACATACAAAATGATAAAATCCTCAGATTAACCACTTCTGGACTGCCGCACGCCAATATGCGTCCTAATCTTGAAGCGGCATATCGTTGTTATGGCAGCAGCTAGCTACCATAACCACAGTATCCTCTTCTTTGGCCGGCGGTCCGCTTTCCGGTAAGAGTGGTCTCTGAGGCGGATTTGCCGCAAGATCCCTTTTATCGGCGGCGGGAGAGTTGCCCCCTTCCCCTCCCGCTGCGCTCCGGTGCCCTCCGACCCTTACCGGAGCTGTCGGCAGTGGCTTAGGCGATCGGATCTTCACCCTTGCTGGGCTTGGAGACGAGTGAGGGGAACTTCACCCTTTGATTTTTTTTTTTTTTTAAATGACAATTTTTTTTTGCATTTTAGTGTAAATATATGAGATCTGAGGTCTTTTTGACCCCCGGATCTCATATTTAAGAGGTCTTGTCATGCTTTTTTCTATTACAAGGGACGATTACATTCCTTGTAATAGGAATAAAAGTGACACAATTTTTTTATTTATTTTTTAAAACAGTGTAAAAATAAAAGGTAAAATAAATAAGAAATGTTTTTTTATGTTTTGTTTGTAATTAATGAAATTTAATTTAGAGATTTATAAAAAAAATAAAAATAATAATAATTTTTTTTTGTCCCGCTGAGCTTGCGTGCAGAAGCGAACGCATAAATGAGTAGCGTCCGCATATGAAAAACGGTGTTCAAACCACACATGTGAGGTATCACCGCGATCGGTATAGCGAGAGAAATAATTCTAGCCCTAGACAACCTCTGTAAATTAAAACATGCAACCTGTAGAATTGTTTAAACGTCTCCTATGGAGATTTTTAAGGGTAAAAGTTTGTTGCCATTCCACGAGCGGGCGCAATTTTGAAGCGTGACATGTTGGGTATCAATTTACTCGGCGTAACATTATCTTTCACAATATAACAAAAAATTGGGCTAACTTTACTGTTGTCTTATTTTTTAATTAAAACAAGTGATTTTTTTCTAAAAAACTGCGCAAATACGGAAAGTATTGCAACGACCGCCATTTTATTCTCTAGGGTGTTAGGAAAAATGTATAATGTTTGGGGGGTTCTAAGTTATTTTCTAGCAAAAAATAAATGTTTTTAACTTGTAAACAAAAAGAGGCTCGGTCCTTAAGTGGTTAAAGTTGTTTTAGCATTAGTTTTTCTTTTTGCAGGTGGGAGCTGCATCTTCCACGATGGATCTAACCAGCAATAGGTCAGTAGGAGGATTCGCGTCACCCAGAGCGAGACGCCAGAGACGGGCCGACTCCATAAAGGTCCTGTATATACCACATTCACCATCAACAGGCTTAACGGCCGTTTAGTGGTGACTGACGAATGGACGGGTGCCTGATAGATGGACGCACGTTCCTGGCATTGAGCACAGGATTATAAGACCCTGAGGAATCAGTGGACACTAATAACTTTAACATCTATTAAAGCCACAGATCACATTTCATCCCTGACTTTTTTTTTTTACAAATCAGCATTTATCTCCTATTGCTGGATAGAGGGAATTTTTTAAATACATCCCATAGATTGGAATATTTCTAAAACATTCTAAATTTCTCAGCCTACACATCCCCCTCCCCCCATCAACCGTCTTACCCAGGGGCCATTGATAAGGCAGTACAACCAGCCCTCCTGTACTGGGCCAGGCCTCATCAGTTCAAAAGGGGGGCCCGGGCACCTGCAGAGCAGAAGGCCCAGCAGTACTGCTTTATTGCTTGTGATGCTTGTTCAGTGCTGCTGGCTTCTACTTTTCCTTTCTTCCTCCAGCTGCACTGAAGGAGGATCAGTTCTAGTGTCTGCGCCCCCTTCCCCCTGCCGCCTGGGACCCCTGTGTGCCATTTTCCCTCCTCTCCTCTCCTCCCGGCAGGTGCTGAGGGCACACAGGCAGGTTATTTGAGGATGGTGAGGGGGGGGGGCCTCACCTCCCTGAATGAACACAGTGAGCGATTGGTATTGAAATTTCATGTCAATAACACCTTTAAAAATGTTTTTACTTAGAAAAATGGTGACATGTTCAACACTTCTTTTACCCACTGTGTATATATATATATATATATATATATATATATATGGCACATGTGTCAAACACAAGCCCCGTGGGCTGAATCCGGCCCTACAGGCCATTCCATGTGGCCCTTGCACCTTTACTAGAGCTGCAGCAGAGCTCCAGCCCTCCTTTGGGCCTCCTCCAGACCCTGTACTTTCTGCTTCTCAGCTCTGCCCCCAGATTCTTCCCAGTAGCAACACAAGGTAAGGGGTTGCACTTTGATGTAAGGGAGGGTGGGGGGTTTCTTGACATATAATGTAAGTGGGGGGAGGGTTGGATATTCTGGACATCTAGTATTACAGATCCAACCGGCCCTTTGAGGGCAATCATAATGCTGATGCGGCCCCCGATGAAGTTGAATTTGACACCCCTGGACTATAGGCACTTCCACTATATTATCAAAAGTATTGGGACACCTGCCTATACACGCACATGAACTTTAATGGAATCCCAGTCTTAGTTCGTAGAGTTCAATATTGAGTTGGCCCATCCTTTGCAGCTATAACAGCTTCAACTCTTCTGGGAAGGCTGTCCACAAGGAGTGTGTCTATGGGAAGTTTGACCATTCTTCCAGAATCGCATTTGTAAGGCCAGGCACTGATGTTGGACGAGAAGGCCTGGCTCTCAGTCTCCACACTAATTCATCCCAAAGGTGTTCTATTGGGTTGAGGTCAGGACTCTGTGCAGACCAGTCAAGTTCCTCTACCCCAAACTCGCTCATCCATGTCTTTATGGACCTTGCTTTGTGCACTGGCGCGCAGTCATGTTAGAATAGGAAGGGACCATCCCCAAACTGATGCCTTATGAGTTCCCTTCACTGGAACTAAGGGGCCAAGCCCAAGCCCTGAAAAATAACCCCACACCATAATCCCCCCTCCACTAAATTATTTGGACCAATGCACAAAGCAAGGTCCATAAAGAAATGGATGAGTGAGCTTGGGGTGGAGGAACTTGACTGGCCTGCATAGAGTCCTGACCTCAACTAAATGTCTGTGTTAATGGGGGAATTGAGCGATTCTCTTTCCTGCAACCCATGATTGCAGGAAAGAAAATTGCTTTGTCTATGGCCAGCCTAAGCTCTAAAGCGGGAATCTTTCTAAACATTACACATATTTGTGGATTCCATGATGAACCCTTAAACATTTAGAATGGTATTTGTTGTAGGGTTGGGGAACGCTCCTTTCAGGGTTACTCCAAGTCCGCAGAGCGCTGAGAGGCTTCCAGTGTATTGATTGGAGTTGGGCAGGTCCATTAGGTCATGTAATTCTTGAATCCATCTATGTACATGTTACACGGGAGAAATAATAAACAGTGCATGAGTGAAAACGAGGGGGATTCTCGGTCTAATGTTCTCAGCCTTGGTGGTCTTATCGAGTGCCCTGATCTTCAACTTCATCGCTGTCTGCCTAGCGTGATGGATTCCGTCCATCCCTCCTATCAGGACAGGCCCTCAGAGGATGCCAATGGAGTGTTGACAAGACGGTCCTGTGACCTTTTCTCAACTCTGTCGCAAAGCCTCTAACACACACCTGACCCGGGCCACCCGGGCCACCCTGTCCGTCTTGGTACGAGGAGACCGCTGGGCAACTCTCACACTCTGCAACAATAAACTCTGCCGCATTCCCTGTATATAGACTTGTCTTTGCATTGTATTGTATCTCTACTGTCTCCCTTTATTTTGTATAGTGCTGAGCAAACTGCTGGCACTACACTGTATAAACCCTGTAAAATAATAATAATAATAATAAAATAATAAAAATAATTCTTCTTATCATTCTTATTATTATTATTATTATTAATACTAATAATACTAATAATATATATATATATATATATATACTGTATAAACAATGCAAAACAATAATAATAGTAATAATAATAAAATAATATCAATAATAGTAATAATAATTCTTCTTCTTTCTTTCTTTCTTCTTCTTCTTTCTTCTTCTTCTTTCTTTCTTATTTCTTCTTCTTCTTTCTTCTTCCTTCTTCTTTCTTCGCTTTTCTTCTTTCTTCTTCTTCTTTCTTTTTTTTTCCTTCTTCTTCTTCCTTCTTTTCTTCTTCCTTTCTTCTTCTTCTTCTTCTTCTTCTTTTTCTTCTTCTTCCTTCTTCTACTTTTTCTTCTTCTTTCTTCCTTCTTCTTCTTCTTCTTTCTCCTTTTTTCTTTCTTCTTGTTATTTTTCTTCTTCTTCTTCTTTCTTCATTCTTCTTCTTTCTTCATCTTCTTTCTTTTTCTTCTATTTTCTTTCTTCTTCTTTTTCTTCTTCTTTTTTTTCTTTCTTCTTTTTTTCTTTCTTTCTTTCTTCTTCTTCTTCTTCTTCCTTCTACTTCTTCTTTCTTCTTCTTGTTTTCTTCTTTCTTCTTCCTTCTTTCTTCTTCTCTTCTTTCTTTCTTCTTTCTTCTACCTTCTTCTTCTTTCTTTCTTCTTCTTTCTTCTACCTTCTTCTTCTTTCTTTCTTCTTTTTTTTTCTTTCTTTCTTCTTCTTCTTTTCTTCTTCTTTCTTCTTCTTCCTTCTTTTCTTTCTTCTTCTTTCTTTTCTTTTTCTTCTTCTTCTTCCTCTTCTTTCTTCTTCTATTTTCTTTCTTCTTCTTTTTTCTTTCTTCTTCTTCTTTTTCTTCTTCTTCTTCTCCTTTCTTCTTCTTCCTTCTTCTTCTTCCTCCTTCTTCTACTTCTTCTTCTTCTTCCTCCTTCTACTTTCTTCCTTCTTTCTTCTTCTTTCTTTCTTCTACCTTCTTCTTCTTTCTTTCTCTCTTCTTCCTTCCTTCTTCGTCTTCTTCTTCTTTCTTCTTCTTCTTTCTTTCTCTTCTTCTTTTTTCTTCTTTTTTCTTCTTCTTCTTCTTCTTCCTCCTTCTTCTTTCTTGTTCCTTTTTCTTCCTTCTTCTTTGTTCTTCTTCTTCTTTCTTCTTCTCTTCTTCTTCTTTCTTCCTTCTTCTCCCTTCTTCTTTTTCTTTCTTGTTCCTCTTCTTCTTTTTCTTTCTTGTTCCTTCCACCTTCTTCCACCTTCTTTCACCTTTTCTTTCACCTTCTTCTCGAGTCCGTCGGAAAGAATTGAAACATGTTTTATTTCTAGGTCCGTCTGACTTTTGGGAAAGAAAAGTCAGCTGGAGCCCACACACGATCGAATTGTCCGACAGTCTCACGGAATGTCCGATCGTGTGTATGTGGCCTTACAGGTTTTTTTTTTTTTTTTTTCGTTTGCGGGTTTACAACCACTTTAAGTATTTCCAGGAATATTTATTTGTTAGGTCTACAGTCAATATTTTGGAACTCCTAATTGAGCACATCTAAGATATTATTAAATATAAAGTGAAACTGTCAGTAGCTGCCACATGAATAAACTATTGACATGTAAATATACAGAAACAGTATCATTTTTTCAGAAAAGCTCCATCTTTTATTATTAAAAATCTGTCCTTGGGCTCCAGTCAGTGACTTTGCCGAGGCTGAGATGACGTCATCAGGCTGCTGCAGGCAGGAGGAAGCATTTCCTTAGTCTCCCCTCCCCCAGTGATCAGACTGAAACCTTGTAACTTTGTAGTAAGGTGAGAGGATGCAGCAGAGGCTGATTTGTTTCAAAGATCTGTAAACACAACTAAGAACTGCGCAGGCAACAGGATTTCCATGACTGTGTCATCTCTGCGACAGCATCGCAGTTCAGGCAGTAGATGGTGACCCTGGCTGGTACCTGAACAAAGATGTTGCTGTTCATCTGGATATAAGGACAATGTTAGGGAGAGCTCTGTGACCTTCTCACAGTTATGCTTGTTATACAGCGCCACGCCATGATGATGCCACCGCCACTTTTACAAGGTAATATCTGGGTTTGCACAGGCATTGGGTGCCAACAAAGAGGATTTATATCCTTGTGATTGCCAAGGAATATATCTTCAAATTAAAGTTTTTGTTCAGCTTTAAATATGCTTATCTTAAGCTGGCACAGCTCAGCCTCCAGCTGGCACAGTTCAGGAGGTAGATTCATACCAGGGTGAATGTGCCAGCTAATCCCTGGCCTGACACCCAGCAGCTACACAGACTTCTGCCGTGTTTACACTCTCGGTTAAAAATGAAACACGAGTAAACCGCGGCACTAACTGCAATGCCAGGAAAAGCTCGACTTCACTTAGAAGAAGAGGTGAGGAGAGTCCGCCTTTGATGGTGACAAGTTTGTTTAATGCAAAATCTCTCCTGGTGCTGAGTATTAGTGATAGAGAAATGGGGGATTGCAAAGAGACATTGTAACGCTCTATAAAACAGACTGATAACGGCGCTCCAATATTAATCTAGCTACAGCTCTGGGGCCCTTTGGTGCTTACTGTGCAGCCCTGGGGCCCCAGCAGCCCCTGCCAAGGTGAGTACCCGGAGACAGCGAAGGGAAATATTCGTAAAACTAGTTTCTACTAGCAAAATAATTCGGTTTATTTATTTCACACATTCTTACTTTGTATTTACTTTCTATTCTTTTATTAATAGAAAGCAGTCCTGGTTCTCCGATTAGCCTAGGTCAGTGATGGCGAACCTTGGCACCCCAGATGTTTTGGAACTACATTTCCCATGATGCTCGACTACACTGCAGAGTGCCAGAGCATCATGGGAAATGTAGTTCCAATACACCTGGGGAGCCAAGGTTCGCCATCACTGGCCTAGGCTGAGATGATGTCATCAGACTGCTGCAGGCAGGAGGAGGCATTTCCTCAGTCTCCCCCTCTTTTTTTTTGAAACAGATGGAGCTTTCTTTTGGTGGTATTTAATCACCACTGGGTTTTTTATTTTTTTCTAAACAAATGAAAAAAGACCGAAAATTTTGAAAAGTTTTTCTTTGTTACTGTATTAAAATTTTGCAAATAAGTAACTTAAATTTACACCAAACTGTGTCTGAACATACGTATTGTATTGTAACCTTAACATGTTTGTACATTTGGCGAATAAAAAAACTTTAAAAGAAACAAAACAAATATATATATTTTGCAAATAAGTATTTTTTCTTCTTTGATGTGCGCCGACGCGGCTGCACTGATGGGCACTGATAGGCTGCACTGATTGGCACTGATAGGCTGCACTGATGGGCAGTGATGAGGAGACTCTGACGAGGATGCACCCTTGTAATGTGTTCCCAGTCTCTGACAGTCCCCTTCAGTTCCCAGTCTCTGCAAATGTATTAAAATTTGTCAGTGCAAAAGTGAACTGGGATGTGCATCACCAAGTGGTCATTGGGGGTATTGCAGGCCATATGCTGAAATTGCCAAAAAAAATCACGTGGTTACACAATATAAATAATCTGTCTTAGTTATACTTTAAAGGGGTGTTCCAGAAAAAAAAAAATTAAACGCCAGCAGCTGCTGGCTTTTAATAAATGGACACTTACCTGTCCTGCAGTCCCTCGATGTCGGCACTGCTGCTGATGTCTCCATCAGCTGTCGGGTGCTGCCACCGCCATTGCGGGTAAGGTTGCCGGGAACCCTACTGCCCATGCGCGAGGCCCTGCTCCTCTCTCCTATTAGCCCGGCAGCCGAGGGAGGAGGAGGGAGCCCCGCAGGGGCGTCACGGCTGCATCGCGTCGCGGCGGACTTCCGGAAGTGGGAAAGGATACCTGTCAAAGACAGGTATCCTATCCCCCCTCCCCCCGAAAGGTGCCAATTGTGACACCGGAAGGGGGGAGGAATCCGATGAGCGGAAGTTCCACTTTAGGGTACATTGTACATGTGACAATGATTAGGGTACATTGTACATGTGACAATGATAATTTTGGTACTGGCTTGAGAAATAAAATTGTATACTGCAGCTTATTAGTCTATGAATGTGGTAGCTGCATTTGCTTTCTTTTCTCAGGTTAAGAAATTTTTCTGAAGACCATGAAAAATAACAGTTGATCCTGCCAGAAATGCAGTGTACTTTTCATTTCCTGTGCAAGTAAATATGAAACAATGTTATCAAATTTCCCAGCTGTCCTCTGTGAACTACAAAACATTTCCTCTCTGATGGAGCCAAAGAGAAAGGGGGGGGGGGGTGTACTCCAAATTAGAAGGGCAGCCTAAGGTGACAAGGTGACAATGCTGTTCTGCCATAGAGTATAATGACCTAATAATAATGAAGCTTGGCCCCCTTTATGCACAGCCTATTGTACTGCAGGAAGATACTGAGTTAAGACCCGCCCACTAGGAACTGGTGACATTGCTGAAGCAGGAAGATACCCTAGACCTGTGTTGCAATTAGAAATTAGAAATTTTACAAGTGATAATAATTTTTGAATTTGAACTTTTTTGTTTTGGTGTCTTTGTATGTGAGGATTGCATGGGTTGTTACCGACATGTGGTGAAAATTTCATGTCACTAGCAAATAATTTACCCAGAAAAATGGTGACGTGTTCAATACTTATTTTACCCACTGTATAATAAATGACAATGGCAAATAATAAAAAAAAACTTTTTGAAATGTTTTCATATGAATTTTTTTTTATGGAATAATTCATTCTGATTATATATTATTTTTATAGTTTCATTATTATTATTATTATTATTATTAATATGTGTTTAACGTGATTGTAAATTCTCGTTTTTTTTTCCTTAAAAATAACAAACATGTCATGCTTACCTGCCCTGTGCAGCCTGGATCCTCCTCTTCTCGGGTCCCTCTTCTGGGCTCCTGGCCCCTCCCTCCTGACCAGTGCCCCCACGGCAAGCAGGTTGCTATGGGGGCACTCGAGCCGTAGCTCTGCGTGTCCATTCAGACATGGAGGCCCGGCTAGACGCCTCCTCATTGGCTCACTTTGATTGACAGCAGTGGGAGCCAATGGCGCTCTGCTGCTGTTTCAGCCAATGAGGAGGAGAGTCCTGGGCAGCCGAGTCTCTCGTGCAACATCACTGGATAGAGATGGGGCTCAGGTAAGTATAAGGGGGGCTGGGGGGGGCTGCTGCACACAGAAGTTTTTTTTTATCTTAATGCATAGAATGTATTAAAGCGGAGCTCCACCCTAAAGTGGAACTTCCGTTCATCGGAACCCTCCCCCCTCCGGTGCCACAATTGGCACCTTTCAGGGGGGAGGGGGGTACAGATACCTGTATAATACAGGTATCTGCACCCACTTCCGGGCATAGATATCCGCAGAATCTGCGGGTAATTACGCCACTTCCTGCGGGGCCCTTGCTGTCTGCTGGGAAACACACGGATCCCAGAGATCAAGGCTTCACTTCCTGACTCCCATACCGAAGAAGGCGGCGGCAGCACCCGAGAGCCGATCGACAGATCGACTTTCGGGTTGCCGACATCGCAGGTGCGCTGGACGGGTGAGTGTCCATATTTTAAAAGCCAGCGGCTGCAGTATTTGTAGCTGCTGACTTTAAAAAAAAAATATTTCGCCGGACTCCCTCTTTAAGGTAAAAAAAACCTTTTGGCTTTACAATCACTATAATTATTGCTTCATTCATTTTTTTATCAATATTTACCGAATTTATTAATGTTTACTGATAATAATTAATTAAACTAATTGGACTAAAGGGCAAATATTCCCTTATTCTTTTTTTTTTTTTTTTTGGGCATGTTCTCCAAAGTGGCAGTTTGGTTATCTTTGCCTTCACCAGTCCAGTATTTAAAGTCCTAAAAAACTTTATTGAAACAATTCTGTGAAGCCAAGCAATTCCTATCTACCTTGCATTGTATTCTGTTTATTAATAGCCCCTATCAGAGACAGGTCCTCTTTACTGACAGTCTTCTGCTCAGCTACAAGTCAATGTAACAAAGATCCAATATTTGGAATTGCAGGGAAGAATTAGTTCTAATGTTCGCTCGGGATCATCTGTGCCCACCGGCGTGCAGGAGGCGAGCAGTCAACAGGAAATCATCTTGTTATGCCGATCTGCCATAAACCGTTTGCACCGGCTTTCACGCCTCAATCAGAACTAACTTCGCCGTCAACCATCAAGCAATAGCGATGAATTGTGGATTGAATATCAGGTCATGTGATGCCTGTTTAGACCCGGGCATCTCCTGGGAAGTGCGACTGCCAAGTCTGCAGGAGGTCAGCAGTTCAGAACATAAAGGGTCACTCCGCACAAATCTGAATGTTCAGTTGTAGATGGATCCTGCCTCGTATCTCTCTAATATGAGTGAGATCTGAGAACCTGAATCCTTAGCTCCATCCATGTCCTGAGTACTGCTGGGACCTTGAAGAAGGGGACACACCCCGAAAGCTTGTCCTGAAAAAATGGTATGTTAGTGCAAAAAAAAAAAAAAGTATCAAGGACAGTACTCAATTGTTTCTGTCGCAAGTGCACTAATACGGCTACAAACACCTCAAGCCTTTTTTACAGAGAGTTGGGGGTCACCGGTCAGTAGCTGTGGGTGCAGGGCTGCTATAAGAGCCCTTTCACACCGAAAGCGCCCGGGTGTCGGCGGTAAAGCGCCGCTATTTTTAGTGGCGCTGTACCTTCATTTTAGCAGCGCTGTTCAGCCGCTAGTGGGGCAGTTTTAACCCCTGCTAGTGGCCGAAAAAGGGTTAAAGCCGCCTGCAAAATGCTGCATTGATTTCAATGGGCAGGGGCGCTTTATTCACCGCTCCTACAGCGCAAATAAGTTGCTTGCAGGACTTTTTGTGACACCCTGCCAGTGCAGCGCCCCAGTGTGAAAGCACTTGGGCTTTCACACTGGGATTGCAGTTGAGGCTTTTTTTTCAGGCGCCTGAAAAATTCCCCCAGTGTAAAAGGGGTCTCAGAAATCATAGAGCCCTGACCCCCCCCCCCCCCCTATTATAAAATTTTGCAAACAAATAATCTTTCTCCATAAATTTATTCTGCTATATTTCTTTGATGAAAATAACCCAAATCAGTGTATATTATTTAGTCAGTAGGAAAGTTATAGAGTCCACAAACTATGGTATATATCTGAAAAATTATCAACAATCCGGATCAATCTTCAGGCCCAAAAATGCCAGGACAGTACAAATACCCCCAAATTACCCCTTTTTGGAATGTAGACAGTCCAAGGTATTTAGTAAGAGGCATGGCAAGTTTTTTGAAGTTGTCATTTTTTTGTCCAAATTTTTGGGAAATAATAATAATAATAATAATTATAATAATAACAATAAATAATAATAATAATACATAATAATAAATACATTAATAAAAATACTTTTTTTTTTTTTTTTTTTACATACTGTTACCAGTGCAGTTAATAATTATCATATAACAGGTGTGGCAGTGATCAGGGACACTGACTGATGACAGTACGAAAAAAAAATTATAATAATTTTTTTTTTCAATTTTTTTTTATTGTTTATTATATTTTCTTATTTTTTTCCTTTTTTTTTTTTCACACACTCCAAACATAGCAATATATTGTTACTATAGTGATATTGCACTACTCTTGGAAAGTGATCAGTACTTTTTTTTTTTTTACACTTTTTTTTTTTTACACATTATGTTTGCAATTTCATTGCTATATCCAAGCATTTTCCTGAATGAAATTGATTCATTAAGTTTGTTGTGTTGTGATTAGCTCTGATTGGCCACAGCTGATCACATAGCACAGATGGGCCGTAATTGGCCCAGACTGTACCATGTGATCACTGTGACCAATCACAGCTAGCAACACAATTATATACAACGGATGGCTTGAAAGGAAGTTTATAGCTGTCATGTGACCTGCTGCGATTGGTTACAGCGGTCACATGGCACGGGCAGTGGGCCAGTTCAATGATCAGTCATCGGCGGTGTCCAGTGGACGCAGCCGGTGACAGATCGCCCTGCTGCGCTGCCCTGCATGTGACGTCCACCCGAATCGACGAGAGGGCGGTCCATAGCCCCATAGGCCGGGCGGGAACCGGTTAAATAAAGTTCTATGTGTGAATGAATGAGGTGTTGAGGCTCATTCACATGTGCGCTGTGGCCTGTACAGTGCGAATTAGTGGTTTGCTTATGTGGCTGGAGCCGCCTGAAGCTGTGTGCAGGCAGCCTATGTTACACTATGGGGATGCAGCAGCTATACATACACAGCCGCAGGTCCTAATTCGACAAATGTGTGGGTGCAGGTATACGGCCATAACACAGACAGTGTGCATTCGGGGCCATTCACCCACACCTGCACACTTGTCAAATTAGGAACTGTGGCTGTATTTGTACAGCTCCAGCATCCCATTAGAGTAATAGGCAGCTACAGCCATATGAACAATCCACTCATTCCCATGGCAAGATTACCAGTGTGAATGGGCCTTCACGAGCCTTCATTAAAAACATGAGGTTGGGGGATGGTAAAACCCAATAGTTAAGCTGCACTTTTATACTTCACAGTGCTATCCTATACTTATACCCCCGAACAAGACCCATTCAAGTGAATAGTGCTGCTCTGCAAGTGCACCCTAAATATAGCGCCGCTTTACCACCAGCGCGCCCAGCGCCTCAATGTGCAAGTAGCCTTATTGTAGACATGTGCACTGCCGAAAAATGTGTTCGTTTTCATTTCAAACGTCTTTTTTTTTGTGTCATTTGTTATGATCGCAATTCGTAAATTTGTAAATTCGTAAATCGTAAATACAAAAATTCCAAAATACGAAAATAAGAAAGAAAATACGAAAATTATAAAGAACGAAAATTATAAAGAACGAAAATTATAAAATTATAAAGAATAACTAACTAACTTACTAATCGTTTTTTTTTTTGGGTCATTCGTTATGATCGCAATTCATAAATTTGTAAATTCCTAAAATTTGAAAATGAGTAAATTCAAAAATTCGTAAATTCGAAAATTGTTAAATTCAAAAATTCGTGAATTTGAAAATTGTTAAATTCGAAAATTTGTAAATTCGTAAATTCGAAAATTCGAAAATTCGAAAATTCGAAAATAAGAAAGAACGAAAATTAGAAAATTCTAAATAACAACTAACTAACTTACTAATCGTTTTATTTTTTTCATTTTTTGGGTCATTCGTTATGATCGCAATTCATAAATTTGTAAATTCATAAAATTTGTCTGTTAGTGAACGTAACGAATACGAATTATCCCAAATAACGAACGCCGCATCTAAACAAATGGAACGGATCAAACTAATAATAAATAATAATAATAAAATGTTTTTATTATTATTGTTATTCATTTTTATTAATTTGTCACGTTTCATTTGTTTAGATACACCATTCGCTTCTGATAAATTCGTATTCGTTACGTTCACTATTATTATTATACAGGATTTATATAGCGGCAACAGTTTGCGCAGCACTAAGGCCCCTTTCACACTGGGGCGCTTTGCAGGCGCTACAGCGCTAAAAATAGCACCTGCAAATCGCCCTGAAACAGCCGCTGCTCTCCCTCGAGGCTTTCACACTGGAGCGTGCAGGACAGTCAAAAAAGTCCTGCAAGCCGCATCTTTGGAGCGCTGTAGGAGCGGTGTATTTACCACTCCTAAAGTGCCCCTTCACAATGAAAACGATGGGGCAGTGCTGCAAACCCGCCTGCAAAGCGCCGCTGCAGCTGCTAAAACAACGGTAAAGCGCCGCTAAATATAGCGCCGCTTTACCGCCAGCGCCCGCAACACTTCAGTGTGAAAATAGCCTAACAGCCAAATTTCAAAGGAAATTCCAATACCTATATTTTAATAGTTCGTTATTATTTCAGATTTTCGATTTTTCAGGTTTTCTGATTTTTTTATTTTTAATTTTTAATTTCGAATTTCCTAATTTTCGGATTTTCGAATATTAAAATTTACGAGGGTTTTCATTAATTCGGATGTTTCCGAATGAACAAATATGTGTCGAAATTTGTTAAAAAACGAATTCGGAGCAAAACAAATTGTACATGTCTAGTTCATTGTGTGGTCTAAATTAAAGGAAAGTTAAAATGTATTTAAAGCTAATCAGACCATTAACTAGGAGAGGATGTGGTTTACTGGCCGAGCAACTATCCAGTTTTTAGCCATTGCTGCCACTTTAATTGCTACAATGTTACAATCCCCTGAATTCTGACCTAATCCTGGATTTTCCTAGTTAGCCTAAAGAAACGTCCTGCAACTGTATCCGTTCCATGTTATTTCCATCAACGGCAACAGAATCCACTTGTAGCAAATAAAAGCGTGATTTGAGCGTTCGTCTGCGGCCAGCCAATAAAAAGGAAAACGCAAAACAAATGTGCCCTGATGGTTTTGGCGGCGAGGAAAGGTTATCTGATGCTGGGCCCCGAATGTCCATTCTGAATAACTCTTTTCTCTTGTTCGCTGTAATCGTATCGCTTGTGTTTGTCTTGGAACATCGAGAAATAAATTCATCATTTGTTTAAACTTCAGCGAGCGACCGTGGCGAGTCCAATTCAATAACCTACAAACATTCCAACCGCTTTCTGTTTGTCAAAACGCTGGTAGCTAATCTGACAGGCGGAGAGGCGTAAGAGGAAAGAATTTGATTGGCCACCCTGAAGATGTAACCGATCCCAACGCACATACCAACAGGAGTTTGGAAATTTCATAGAGGTTTTTTTCATCGTGATATTGAGAATCATTTATCAACCAAAGGAGCTTACACTCTAATGTCCCCACCACAGTCATGCACTGTTATTATTAGATACTTATAGCTCTGCCTTGAAAAAGTATTCATACCCCTTGACATTTTCCCCATTTTGTCATGTTACAACCAAAAACGTAAATATATTTTGTTGGGATTTTATGTGATAGACCAACACAACGTGGCACATAATTGTGAAGTGAAAAGAAAATGATAAATGGTTTTCAAATTTTTTTTACAAATAAATATGTGAAAAGTGTGGGGTGCATTTGTATTCAGCCCCCCGGAGTCAATACTTTGTAGAACCGCCTTTCACTGCAATTAAGGCTGCAAGTCTTTTTGGGGATGTCTCTACCAGCTTTGCACATCTAGAGAGGACATTTTTGTCCATTCTTCTTTGCAAAATAGCTCATGCTCTGTCAGATTGGATGTAGAGCGTCTGTGAACAGCAATTTTCACGTCTTGCTACAGATTCTCAATTGGATTTAGGTTTGGACTTTGACTGGGCCATTAGTCGCACACTTTTCGTATTATACATTTATATAGCTCTGACATATTCTATAGTGTGGTACAAAGAACACTGAGCTAGTTGCATCAGTCTCTGCACCAGAGGAGCTTCTCCACCAGGTGGCGCTGTTCTGCAGGGTGCTGTTGGCTCACTCAGCTATGATCTCAGCTGAGAGAAGCAGCAAGCATGGGGCCTCTCATGCAGGCTTTTCCCAGGCAAGCATGGACCATGATGGGGAAGACAAAGGTGGAGGCTCTCCAGAGGCACTTAGGCCTACTCCATGTGCTCAAGCTGCAATGGATCCTGGGCCTGTCCCTATGCAAGGGGAGTCCTTACCAGTCTTCCAGGATAAAGGGGTGAACAGACTTCGCAGCATTGCTAAGGAGGAACAGAAACTTTCTGCCATGAAAGATCTCAGGAAAAAGAAATCCCTGCACAGTAAGTCTGGAAACAGTAAGAAGGAAGTCTCCAAGCTGAAGTCTCTGGAAGAGGCATTGAAAAAGCAGGAGAAGTTGGTTGCCTCTCTGAAGGAGAGCAGCGGTGTGAGAATGAGGAGAGATTCCAACAGATGAAGAAAAGTGCCTGTGCCAGTACCAGGCAGAGGGTGGATGCCAGAGAAACAGCGACAGTATGGATGGGGGGTAAGGAAGTGGCTTCACATGGTGGCCCCAGTACTACCCCTGTCTCAGGATCTGTCATGTCTGAGTCAGTATCTGCCCCCCTTCCTCCCCAGCAGCCTGGGTCATCTCAGGAGGAGGTTGAGGAAAATGGCGGATTGCTGCAGGCCATTACAGAAATGGAATCTCCCTTGAGCAGTCCTGACTCATCAGATGGATCATGATAAAGGAGTGCTTGCTGAATATCTCTCTCAGGACTTTCCTGAGATTGCACCTGCCAACAGATCCTTGCAATCAGCAGGGAATGCAGGATTAGCTGGATTAGCAGTGTAGAGCAGGAATGTCGCATGAACATTGAAACTGCAGAGCAGGAGAGCCGTATGAACCTGAAACAGCTGGTAATTTTTCTAAACAGAAGACTTAATTTGATGACGGGACTGCTCGTATCTGTGGTACTTCTGGGACTATAATGAGCGGGACTGTTGTGCTGTAGGGGAGGAGGGTGGATCAAGTAGTGGGTAATTTACCAAACCAGATTTCAGAGGTTCCTATGCAGCCAGTTAATATTCCTATGCAACCAGTTAATGTGTCACCTGTCCCAGTTAGGAATTATGCTAAGGCTGTCTTGGGACAAAATCATGCTGCTAGTGGAAGGGAGCCAGTTGTGTGACTTTCATCTAACGCACCTTCTTCCATTAAATGCAGGAATGTGGTACAGCTCAGGTGGGAAGGAGGAGGTATTCCACTTATCAGGGGGGTGGTTGTGGATAAGATTCTAGCCGTGGGATTTAAGGCGGAGTATATTTATGCTCTTATCAGTCCGGCTGGTTCTTTTGAATATGATTTGTCATTTGTGTGTCCAGAATTGCTGGATCTGTTTTGGGAGCGGTTTGAGCATGTATATGGGGGCCAGCGGGACTGGAAGGGGCTTGGATCCAAAGTTGTCTCATGACAGCCCTTGATTAAGAATGTGACTATCCTGACTAGGAATAAGTCAATACCCCCTGAGGATTTATGGGTCTGGTTGAGTAGGTTTGGTGAAACGTTGTGTCCCCTAAAAAGATTGTGGATGATAGAGGAATCTGGACAGGGGGGTAGTCAGTGTCAATGAGGTTGAGTGTGTGTGGGAATGTGTTCCAGTATATGCCCTCCTCTGCCTTTATTGGTAGAGATAGGATTACCGTCTTTTCAGCCTAAGCTGTGCCATAAATGTGGAGTCAAGGGACATTTCACCTCTAACTGTCCAGAACAGAAGTGCTCTTTGTGCCAGGAACTGGGGCATCTGGCAAGGGACTGTAACATCATTAAATGTAGCCTATCTTATAGCCGGTGCCCTGAGGCAATAAGCCAGAGTTGGTGGAGGAATTTTTCCGTCTGGATAGAGAAGAGTCTGGGTTGGCGGAGGTTGTACCAGGCAATCCTAGTGTCACTGTCCCGCCAGAATCTGTGTCTGTGAGGCCCTCTGTGGTGTCAGTGTCCCCCCAGTCAGTGTCAGAAAGTGTGGTTGTCAAGTCTGTGTCTGCACCTTTTCTTTCTCCTAGTGTAGTGAAAGCAGTGGAGGGTGCTGGACCAGAATGTATGGTGGTGCCAAACCCTCCTCCTCGGCGTGGCAGAAGTGCGGCTGGAGGTCAGCGAACACCGAGGGGTGGAGTGAGGGATGGATTGGATGATGGTGGAGGGGGAGGTGGGAAGGGCGTGAGAGTGGCTTGTGCAGAATGCAAGGTGAATGATGTGGAAGTCGGGGTGAATGATGTGGGGGAGGGTTAATGGGGGGGGGGGGGTTTGGAATCGCATCCTGTTGGCAATTAAATGTCAATGTTTTTTAGCCTGGATTGTGTTTAAATCGAGGTTCGGAGTTTGTAGTCTCTTTTTTGTTGTCATTAAAATATGTTTCTTTCTATGTTATCTTGTCAGGAAATGGTTTCTTTACTTGCTGATGTAAGCACGCTTGTTTTTGTTTAGTTGTTTTATATTTTTGTGTAAATATGTTTTTATTAATAAGCTGTATGTTTGTATTATTTTTTTAATAAACAAAAATGTACACTCTAATGTGTATGATAATAATAATATGAAAATATGTCTTGGTTTGTATATTTCGTTTTGTGTTTTTAATTTTTTTTGTCAAAAAAAGCAATTTTCTGTTTCTATGCTGAAGTAAGCTATTTTTATTTTTATATATATTTTATTATATATATATATATATATATATATATATATATATATATTATATTTATTCTATATATATATTTATTTATTTATTCTGTATATATGTAAATATGTTTTTATTATGTTGTATGTGTGTAAGATTTAAAAAAAAAAAATTTACACTCTACCCCTCCACAGTCACACACTATTATTATTATTGTAATTTTGCAATGGTTACATTAGGTAGACTTATACAGAAATGCGGACACCATTTATGTGGTATGTCTTTTATTTATTTTCTCTGGTTTTGTGTTGCTGATAGACGGTCTTCAATCGTATGCACTGTATGTGGCGGTTCAGTAAATTTCTTCTCGTTTACTCTATATTCAGACATCAGTGACTGTTGCTTACACTGTTACACTTCATTCGTGTGATGAAACAATACACAAAATCCCATCCAGGACTCGAGGCCAAAGTTTATCCAGAAACGGGGCAGACGTAAGAATAGTAAACACACTCAATAAGTTGATAATATTAGCACAATCACTGCTATCCGCCCGGTGACACGGGAAGAACTTTGTTCCATCATCATCAAAATACAAAGGGTTCCCCTGTTCCAGCAGGAAATATTTTGCTATAAAATGAGAGAATGACAATATCAGCCATAGACAGCACTGCTGAAAAAAGCTCTATTAGGCGTCTATGTAGGTCCAACGGTGCGCATGTGTTTTTGCACAGGGACAGTTAATTAATTTCAGTGGGCTGCCCTTAGGCTGGATTCACACCTATGCAGTTTTAGTGCTCTTTGCATCTTGCAGATTTGCACTACAGCCCATTTACCATGGTTTCCTATGGAACACGTTCTGTAAAATGCAAAAAGCACTAAAAATGCATAGGTGTGAATCCAGGCTTACTGTAATAGATGACAATTAAAGCCATGAAGCCAGTATGTTATGTCGGTTTGTTTATATGACAAAATCAGCATTGTTATCAATGTCATAGTAGAGTTTTTGTATGTAACAGGTAGGTAACAGACTTAGGTTTGGGGTAATAGATTCCTATTGAGGGTAGATGTAAGAATTAGGTTTTTTACTTTATTAGAGTTAGGCCCCTTTCACACTGGGGCGGTTTTCAGGCGTTATTGCGCTAAAAATAGCGCCTGCAAACCGACCCGAAACAGCTGTTGCTGTGTCTTCAGTGCGAAAGCCCGAGGGCTTTCACACTGAAGCGGTGCGCATGCAGGACGCTGGAAAATGTCCTGCAAGCTGCATCTTTGGCTCGCTATAGGAGCGGTATATTTACCGCTCCTATAGCGCCCGTTCCCATTGAAAACAATGGGGCAGCGCTCCGAACCCGCCCGCAAAACGCCGCCTTTTTCGGCCGCTCGCGGGGGGTAAAACCACCCCGCTAGCGGCCGAAATGCGCTGCTAAAACGCCGGTAAAGCGGCGCTAAATATAGCGCCGCTTTACCGCCAGCGCCCCCCACCGCTCCAGTGTGAAAGTAGCCTTTAGGTTTAAGTAGTTTTGTTAATAAAATTATGTGCAGCCTCAGGTGAGCCATTGAGCCTTACCAAATAGAATTGGATTGGCTGTTGGCAATTCTGTGCCACCAATTACCATTGTTCTAAGCAGCTCTCTGAGATTTCTCGGGATATCCGATTTTGTTATCTGTGCTCCTCTTCACACATGCCACCTAGTTCCTGACACCCATACTATTCGGGTGCCGCACAGAGGGTACTGCGCCATGATCTTGGTTTTCTTCCAGGTACACGCAGCTCCAGCGATGCACCAGACCCACCCCCTGGGCCACCCTCTGGACCAACCCTCCCTGGCTGCATTGTGTGCCGATCCTGCAGCCCCCTAGGAGATGTGATGTAAGTATCCCAGGAGCCTGCAGGACCAGGTACATATCATTCTAGCCTACGCCGGAATGGTGGTGGGGGGTGGGGCTAAAATTTTAAAAAGTTAAAGAAATAGAAAAATAAACATTTCCCACAATTCTGCTTAGCGGGGTGTTAAAGTGGAGCTAACTCCTGATTAATTTAACCACTCTCCTCTAATCTGGATTCCTTTGACTCAAACCTAACTAATAAAAACTTCTCCAAACTTCATCAATAACTTTCACATAAAGGTATCCTGCTTCTTCAGGGAGCAAAAAAAAAAATACAGAATTGATACTGAAAAGGATGTAAAAACATACAGTTTGTTTTTGTGCCCCTGAAGAAGGGGGATCGCTTTGAACCCCTGAAATGTGTTTGATTTTATTGTTGTACTTGCCATAAAAACAGATTTCTGATAAAGATCCACTTTAATACTTAATACTTTCTCAATGAACATCAGGGTAACAGGGTCGAATCCGAAGAAACAATCAGATGAAAGAAATTAGTATAGCAAATCATTAGCGGGACAATTTTTTTTTGCACTGCTCCACATAAAAAAAAGGAATGCACCCCCCCCCCCCATACCATCAGAGATGCAGACATTTGAACTGAGCGCTCATAACAAGCTGGAAGGTCCCTCTCCTCTTTAGTCTGGAGGACACGTGGCCCCATGGTTGCCAAAAAATAATATCAAGTTTCGATTCATCTGACCACAGAACAGTTTTCACTTTGCAACAGACCATTGTAAAAGAGGTCTGGCCAAGAGAAGACGGTGACGTTTCTGGATCATGTTTAGATGGCTTCTTCTTTTTAGCAGCAAATGAGGTATTCAACAAGAATGAAATGTATGAAAAAATCTTTTATTTTAGAAATATAAAAAAAAATCACAAAATGTTAAAATATGAGCTCAGGTTTACAAATGACCCATCGAACATGACAACATGGTAAGTTGGGCAGATATATTTCTATATTTGCAGTGCTACTGCCCCAAACACATGCACATGCACCAATGCGTTTCGACCAAAAAGAGTCATGGTCTTCTTCAGGGGGACGAAGTTGTGTAGATATAAGGACACATCAAAAGCTTAATGATACATCATAACATAATATGTATGTAGTTGTCCATATGAACACATTAGGTATAATTACCTCTATTAGATGGGACACATTTGTGGAAACAGAGACTTAAGGATCCAGGTCGCTCTCTAGGACATCCTCACCACCCTTCTCAGGGCTCAAGGTGACTGGCTTGCAACTTGCAAGAAGCCATACTTGGGTGCCCAAACGGAGAAAGGGCCAAACACCTATCGTGGACAATTCCCAAAATATTTTTTTAAGACAATTTAGTGCTATATGTGGATTAGGGCAGAACGACATAAGGGTGCAGTAGAGGCAGTCAATAAAAAAATATATATATGGATGTAACTAACTTATCTAGAAATACTTTTTCACAATCAATCAAAAACCATCAATCAAATTGCAATGATACTAGAAAAGGGGGGGGGGGGGGAGCGTATCTTTTAATCCCATAAGGTTCATGGTATTGGATAGTATATTAACTTTAGTAAGTTATTTGGCCTTACCCTAGGAGTCAATGTGAACATCTTATATTAGAATATGTGAAAGAGGGGAGTAGAGCAGACAAAACAAACAAAACGTGTTGGGGACAATACCTGTCTCCAAAATAGGGCTTGGTTCACATATGAGCCGCATGCGACTCACAGCAGGGGTCCGGTGCGTCCTGGTTCACCGTTTCAGGCCAGATTTCAGCCTGAATTATTCAGAATGTTCTTCAACGTAAAATTTCAAAGACTTTAACAGCTTGCCGACCAGCCGCCATCGTTATACGGTGGCAGGTCGGCTCTCCTGCGCAAATCGCCGTAGCACGCTGCGGGAGCGTGCCCCCGGGTGGCGGGGACTCGATGTCTGCCGGCGACCCGCGATATACAACATTCTGAAATTGTTTGACAATTTTTAGACACAGCTTTCACAGATTGGCGAACCTCTGCCCATCCTTACATCTGAGACACTCTGACTCTCTAAGATGCTCTTTTTATACCCAATCATGTTACTGATCTGTTTCCAATTAACCTAATTAGTTGGAATATGTTTCTCCAGCTCTTCCTTGTTAGTACCATTTATTTTGCCAGCTTTTTGTTGCCCTGTCCCAACTTTTGCCGCCATCATTTACAAAATGACCTGATTTGTTTCTTAACCACTTGCCTACAGGGTACTTTCACTGCCTTCCTGCCCATGCCAATTTTCATCATTCAGCGCTGTCGCACTTTGTATGACAATTGCGCGGCCATACAACACTGTACCCAAACTAAATATTTGTCTTTTTTTTTTTTTTTTGACAGATAGAGCTTTCTTTTCATAGTATTTAATCACCACTGGATTTTTAGTTTTTTTGCTAAAAAAAAAAAACGGAAAAACAAAGAAATTTTTTTTTTGAAAAAAATATAGTTTTTCTTAGTTTCGATTATAAAATTTAGCAAATAAGTAATTTTTCTCCTTTACTGATGAGCACTGATATGCTGTACTGATGGGCACTGAGATGCTGCACTGATGGGCACTAATGAGGCTGCACTGATGGGCACTGATGAGGCGGCACTGATGAGGTGGCACTGATAGGCATTGATAGGCAGCACTGATGAGGCTGCACTGATGGGCACTGATAGGCTGCACTCATGGGCACTGATGAGGTGACACTGATGGGCACTAATGAGGTGGCATTGATAGGCAGCACTGATGGGCACTGATGAGGCTGCACTGATATGCTGCACTTACAGGCACTGATAGGCGGCACTGTTGAGGCGACACTGATGGGCGCTGATGAGGTGGCACTGATGGGCACTGATGAGGCTGCACTAATGGGCACTGATGGGCAGCACTGATGGGCACTGATGGGCAGCAAATCCTTTTTACATCCCTGACCAGCTGTGATTGGACATAGCTGATCACGTGGTAGAGAGCCACTGTGATTGGCTCTTTAAATCGATCTGTGATCAGCTGCGTCTGAAGGACAGATCACTACCAATGCACGCCACAGGGGGCATGCAGGAAGCGCGACCATGGAGGGACGTCATATGACGGCCTCCCGGCAAAGTGCGGCCGCGCTGTAGACGTCATTCATCTATAGCGCGGTCGCAAAAGGGTTAAACTGGTCCATTTTTTTCTATGGTCCATATGTTTTCTATTTTCTATTGTGAATAAAATATGGGTTTATGAGATTTGCTAATCATTGCATTCTATTTTATTGAAGATTTTACACAGCGCTCTAACTTTTTGGGAATTGGGATTGTGATAGTACATTGAGCGAGCACTGATACTGATACTGATACCAATGGCTGTGACCTGATCTGGTCCCTTATCGGCGTCAGGGTCAGTGCGGGTTCCTGTTCACCGGGGGAGGGTCTGATATGCAGGGATTAGGTCATGCCTCTTGTGATTGGGTCTCGGCGTTCTTACAGTGGCGCATGCATGGGATAATGTATTTGGAAAGTTGATTTTGGCAGCATTTTCTGAATGAGTAAAGCCTTTCCTAAAGACATTCCTTCGGCTTTTCCTAATGTAATAAGGCAACTAAAATAGGAATTGAGCTTATTTTAGCATCCCGCTGTTCCCGTAGCCCTGATCAAAGCCCCGATGCTGAGCAGATTTGGACGGAGGTCAAAAAAAACAAAAACGGCATTTCGGAATCCAAGATGACCGTCCTCAAAGAGCTTTCAAAAAAAAAAAAACGTCCAGTTTGCTTCATTTTATTTTCCACTTTGCGAGTAAATCTGCGAGGGGTCAGACGTCATCCTCCGGGAGCTACAATACTACATTCACCCCTAAAATAAAAATATCACTGCCGATGAAATCTTCAACTGGCAAAGCAGGTGCCTGAAACAACGCCAAAACCTGCCAAGCTGGCCATGTTGGTTTTGGCACAGACGGGATTTGAGGCGTTTGCGGGTCATAAGCTGAATTTCAGGTCACAGATTTTTTTTTTACTAGAGGGAGACTTACAGTAAAATGTTACATTTTAGATTTAAATCTCCGAAACAGTTCAGAATTATTTATAAATCTGACCTCCGGCCTTCCCTTCAGTCTTGCAAAGCTGTACCGGCTCCTATCCTGGACTGAAATGGCTTACTCTGATTTCACTGCACACTGTGAGCTTCTCACAATGTGCATTAGAAGCTGCAGCATGTTATATAGAGTCCGCCTCATTTCCTGGCTGAAGGGCATCCAACGTCATCTAGGCCTTTCCTCCCCAGTCTGACTGTTCCTGACCATCCCCTTTCATTAATTGGATTTTCTTTTTCCTTTTTTTTTTATTACAGGTATCTAAAAGAGAAGTATGGGGTTAGATTTTATTTCTGAATCATACTTACCTAGGTGGATGCAGCTTCGTTCCCCCACTTCCCCATCGTTTCCAGGCTTACTGGAGCTGTTGATAAAGCCTTGAAGCGATCCGATTCGGCCGTTTGCTGGGCAGGAATTAAAGATGGGCCCCCGGAGCAGTTTTCTCACCAACTGGGGAAGGTGAAGAATCAGGAAACTTCAGTGGGTATTAAGCCAGGGACCCAGCCAGCAGAGGTGACGCTTGCAGAGCAGCCTTGTGTGCCAAGCCAGGGACCCAGCATGCCACTGGAGTAAAGCTGGAGAAGTATCTGGAGTGTCAAGCTAGGGACCCAGCAGAGAAGTGGGGGTGACGCTTGAGAAGTATCTGGAGTGCCAAGCTAGGGACCCAGCAGAGAAGTGGGGTGAAGCTTGAGAAGTATCTGGAGTGCCAAGCTAGGGACCCAGCAGAGAAGTGGGGGTGACGCTTGAGGAAGATACCACCGTGAAGATTGAAGGAGCTCATGGGATTCAGTGGCAGTGAATCAACTAGTCTAGTGAGAGAGACTGGGAGCTCAGTGGGCTGAAGAACTACAAGAAGTGATTGTAGTGGAAGTGAAGGAACTGTTACATTTTGTGTTGCAAACTGGTAAAGACTGTTGCCATAGGAGACAGCACTGCTGCACATGCAGATGTGACGTCTTGCTCAATGCCTTTCCCTGTCATGGCTGTCTACCTGTAGAAGTCTCGGAGTCCGCCAACTAACACTGAAGCTACCTAAGGGTTTCTTGGCCCTTACCCTCTCTCCCGAAGTTGTGTTAAGAGAAATAAAATCTCTTTGTATTCAAGAAGTGTCTGGCGCCCAATCAATATACCGTATACTATCAGGGCCATCTTAAGAGCATTATAGGCCCCTGGGCAATACAGCGCACTGGGGCCCTGTCTACACGATCACACACGAGAATAAAAATGCAAATGATCAATAAGGCTATATTTATTGGTACTTCTAACAAAATCAGTGTTTAAACATTAACACGTTAAACAATTAAAATGTTTGGACAATATAACACAAGTTTGGTGGGCACAGTGGCAGCGTTTGGGCACAGTGGTAGCGTTTGATGGGCATAGTGGCTGCATTTAATGGGCACAGTGGCAGCTTTTGATGGGCACAGTGGCAGTTTTGATGGGCACAGTGGCTGTGTTTGATGGGCACAGTGGCTGTGTTTGATGGGCACAGTGGCTGTGTTTGATGGGCACAGTGGCAGCTTTTGATGGGCACAGTGGCAGCTTTGATGGGCACAGCGACAGCGTTTGGGCACAGTGGTAGCGTTTGATGGGCATAGTGGCTGCATTTAATGGGCACAGTGGCAGCTTTTGATGGGCACAGTGGCAGTTTTGATGGGCACAGTGGCTGTGTTTGATGGGCACAGTGGCTGTGTTTGATGGGCACAGTGGCTGTGTTTGATGGGCACAGTGGCAGCTTTTGATGGGCACAGTGGCAGCTTTGATGGGCACAGTGGCTGTGTTTGATGGGCACAGTGGCTGTGTTTGATGGGCACAGTGGCAGCTTTTGAGGGGCACAGACAGTGGCTGTGTTTGATGCACAACTTGAACTTACTTAAGTAGACATTGTTACACTTACTCTAGGCCGCCAGCCTGGTGCAGTACAGTGTGTCACTCACAGCAGAGCAAGGCAGCGCCAGCTATCAAGGGCCGTCTTTCCACTCCGCTCCCTCTCCATGCTGTCTGAAGAACATGGCAGAGGTGGGCGGAGCCTGTTCACTAGCCACTGGGGCAGCCGCGGTACGCTATAAATGCTGGGGCGTCCGCGGCCTCTGATTGACGTCACTGGTTGCTAGCTAGATGCCGGCCAGCGAAGTGAGCAACCAGTGCAGTCAGTCAATTTAAGCAGCAGATTGCAGAGCTGAGGATCAGCCCTGGATGGGGCCCTCCAGACAAGTGGGGCCCCCGGGCAACTGCCCAGCATGCCCAGTGGAAAAAACGGCCCTGATACTATACCCACTATGCCTTGCAACCCACCATATACAGAAGGATGTCAGCAGTTCTTGGCTCTAAAGGTTCTCATTAGACTAGAGGAGGCCCTGGACCTTGCTACGCATTTTAAAGCGTTGCCTATGGAGATTTTTAAGTACCGTTGTTTCTTTGCCACTCCACAAGGGTACACAATTTTAAAGCATGACATGTTGGGTATCTATTTACTCAGTGTAACATTATCTTTCACACTATACCAAAACATTTGGGTAACTATTGTGTTTTTTTTTTATACATTTATTTGTGTATTTATTTATAAGTGTATTTTCCTCCCAAAAATTGCATTTGAAAGACCTCATATTGCAAAGATTGCCATTTTATTCTCTAGGGTCTTTGCTAAAAGAATATATATAATGTTTGGGGGTTCTAGCAAAAAATACAAATTTAAACTTTACACAAACTAACTACTAAACTGGAAGGACTATAACGGTACCAATTGGGTAAAAAAAGTATCAAAAATATTTATTATACAGAATAAAATTATTAAAAAAAACATGAAATTGTACATTCTGTATGTACCACAAACATAACATAAACACAGAATTGTTTTTCTTATGCCCCGTACACACGGTCGGGTCGGACATTCCGACAACAAAATCCATCGGATTTTTTCCGACGGATTTTGTGCCAAACTTGTCTTGCATACACACACGGTCAGACAAAGTTGTCAGAAAATCTGATCGTTCGTAACGAGGTGACGTACAACACGTACGTCGGGTCTATAAATGGGCCAATAGCCAATATCTGTGGTCTCTTAATTTATTCTGAGCATGCGTGCCACTTTGTCCGTCGGAATTGTCTACACACGATCGGAATTTAAACGATCGGATTTTGTTGTCGTAAAATTTTAGATCCTGCTCTCAAACTTTGTGTGTCGGAAAATTCAGATGGAAAAAGTCTGATGGAGCCCACATACGATCCAAACGCACATTTTCCGTCGGAAATTCCGACTGTGTGTACAGGGCAATAGTGTTGATTAACACCAACCCCATATTGGTGGGGGATGTAGGACTTGCTGTTCTTCTGACGCAGGTTGCGTTTCACGGGGCATAGCTCGCTTCTTCAGGAAATTTATAACACAAAATGAACAATATAGATGTCAATCAAGGTCATATGTTATCACTCTGTATCATGGCCTAGTAACCTATTGCCACATACCTTGAAGTTTTGTACAAAAAAGGATATATAAATGGAGTCAACTGACATCTACCGTGTTTCCCCCGAAAATAAGACCTACCCTGAAAATAAGACCTAGCGTTATTTTCCAGGAAGTCTGCAATATAAGCCCTAACCCGAAAATAAGCCCTAGTTTAAAATTCTTGTACAATCATATAATCCACTCTAATACAGTAGAATATAATGTACCATGCGTGTGTTTCTGTAATATAATTGCGGGGAAGAGAGCTCCGGCGGGTCACAGAAGCGCAGAGCGGCGCTATAACGAAGGTATTTGGCACAATTATATTACAGAAAGAAACACGTTGTACATTATATACTACTGTAATAGAGTGTATTATAGGATTTTACAAACATTTTAACTCAGTTTACACTGGGGATTCCTGCCAGGCAGGATGAGGGAGGGGAAGAGAAGACCGCACATTACATGGTAAGACCTACCCCGAAAATAAGCCCTACTGTGTCTTTTGTTGGCAAAATTATTATAAGACCCGGGGTTATTTTTGGGGAAACACGGTATATTGTTTATTCTAGTGCATGACCACATTTTAAATTTCCTGAAGAAGCGAGCTGTGCCCCGCGAAACGCAACCTTCGTCGGAGCAACAGCAAGTCCTACATCCCCCACCGATGTTGGGGTTGGCGTTAATCAACACTAAGAAGAACAATTCTGTGTTTATGTTTAGATGTTATGTTTGTGGTACATACAGAATGTACAATTTCATGTTTTTTCAATAATTTTTATTTTGTAAATAAATATTTTTGATACTTTTTTACCCAATTGGTACCGTTATAGTCCTTTCAGTTTAGGGTCTTTGTATAATGAATTTTTCAGGATGAGGTACCGGACTATTTTCGTCCACCTTTGAGGGCTCTCCTTGTGTGATTCCCCCCTCCGATTTTTCTTATTGACTAATTTAAACTTGTAAACAAAAAGTTCCAGAAAAGGCCTGGTCAGCCTGTGGCTAGCAATACACACCAAACTGAGCATGTGCAGAGTGCCCCCAAGGCTCTGTACTTTCAGGAGATGGGTTGGGGACTGCGGAAGAAGGGGAGGATCAGAGAAGACAGGATCAAACAGCCTTTTTTGCACAATGCAGAGGATTAACCCCTTAAGTTCCACAGCGAGTATAACAAGCATGCTTTACTGCATATACAGACTTATATTACTGTCATGGGTTTACTAACACTTTAACCGGTTCTCGACCGGCGCACGATGATGTACGTTGGCAGAATGGCAAGGACAGGCATAAGGGCGTACAGGTACGTCCCTTTAAGAATGCCGCCGTGCCATCGCGTGCGTGATCTGGACCCCCGTGAGTCCGGTCGCGGGTGAGGCGGACACGATCGCCGCGGGGATACCCGCGATCGTCTCACGGGAAGGTTGAACGTGTCAAAAATGTCCGATGTGTCCGCCATAATGTCACAGTCACAATAAAAATCGCTGATCGCCGCCATTACTAGTAAAAAAAATATATTAATAAAAATGCTATAAAACTATCCCCTATTTTGTAAACGCTATAACTTTTGCACAAACCAATCAATAATCGCTTATTGCGATTTTTTTTACCAAAAATATGTAGAGGAATACGTATCGGCCTAAATTGAGGAAAAAAAAAATTTTTTTTATATATTTTTGGGGGATATTTATTATAGCAAAAAGTTAAAAATAATGCGTTTTTTTTCAAAATTATCGCTCTTTTTTTGTTTATAGCGCAAAAAATAAAAACCGCAGGGGCGATCAAATACCACCAAAAGAAAGCTCTATTTGTGGGAAAAAAAGGACGTCAATTGTCAGTTAAAGCGATGCAGTGTCGAATCGCAAAAAGTGGTCTGGTCTTAAAGTGGTGGGACACCCTGAAAACAAAAACTTTAAAAAAAATGTTAGTAACAATTTAAAATGAAAAAAAAAAAAAAAAAAATTTTTTTTTTTACTTACCAGAAATGGCTGTTGCTAGGCAGATCGTCCTAATCAGCCTCCTCCAGCGCCGCGGTGATCTTCTCTCCTTCTGTCTTTAAGTGAATGGGGCGTGGTGTGTTATGGGAATTGTGTCCCACGACACATCGCGTTCCCCATTCACAAATTAGACTCGCGCATGCGCAGTAGGCCGCGCACCGACTCGCGCATGCGCAGTAGGAAACGGGAAGCCGTTTCCCTTACTGAGGATGGCGGCGCTGGAACCGGATCGCAGAGGGACAGCTCGTCCTCCATGACCGGCATCGCGGGCGCCCTGGGAGGGTAAGTGTACTTATTAAAAGTCAGCAGCTACTTTTTTTTTAGCTGCTGACTTTTAAAAAAATAAATTGTAAGGTGAAACACCCCTTTAAGCCAGCAAAATGGTCCGGCCTGAAAGTGGTTAAACTTTCTGTTATAGCGTGACAATGTTCTGTTCATGTCTCCCAATTGTGCTCCTGTGTTGTCACCCTGTCACACGGGCTTCTGAGGAAGATTACAAGTGGCCGTTTCCACACACATGATTCACTGCTGGGACCAAGCGGATGCCTTCGCTGGCGTGCACAGAGCCAGAAAGTGCTGCAAAAAGGCTGTAGGAGATCTGTAGCACTGAGATGTAACCAGGGATAAAAATTCAAGTAAAAAATATATTTTTTTTTTAGAAAATTACAATTGTTCATGATACAAACTAAGGAGGAAATTTACTAAAAACTGGTGCACACAGAATCTGGAGCAGCTCTGCGTTGTAACCAATCAGCTTCCAGGTTTTATTGTCAAAGCTTCATTGAACAAGCTGAAGTTAGAAGCTGATTGGCCACCATGCACAGCTGCACCAGATGTTGCAATCTCCAGTATTCCCCCAATATGTCATCCTGTAGGGTTACATCCAAGCCGTCAGATACTGCTGAGCCCAGCTTTTCAATAGCACAGAATAAATGTATTTTTCTACAAAGAAGTCAGTTAATGTTTTTCCCTTCAGTACAAAAAAAATAAAAAAAAGTTTTATTCCGAGCCTAAACACACAAACCAAGCCATGTGGAACACAAATGTAAAAATCATGAAAAAAAAAAAAGAAAAACTGGAAGAGTTGAATGAGACATCAAGGCTTTGTGTGCTGGAATCTACACCCGGCACCGATCCTCCATCCTACTCTCTGCATTTGGCAGGAAGGGCGCATTGCTCGAGGAAGTGTCACGGCTGCATTGACGTCACCCAAAACCTTCTTCTTATTTTTTTTTTTAAATGTAATGTCTTTAGAATTATCCCACTCCTGACAGCATGGAACAGCGCCAACGTGCAGCGAATCTTCTCTTCCCAGGAACAGGCAGCAAACGGTCCTGTTTTCTCTGATCCTCCCCTTCTTCCACAGTCCCCAACCCAGCACCTGATAGTTCAGAGCCTTGGGGGCACTCTGCACATGCTCAGTTTTGGTGTGTATTGCTAGCCACTGGCTGACCAGGCCTTTTCTGGAACTTTTTGTTTACAAGTTTAAATTAGTCAATAAGAAAAATGGGAGGGGGGGATCCCACAAGGAGAGCCCTCAATAGACAAGTGCACAACAAAAAAATTTGTTTATTTTCGTTTTGTTTTTTTAGTTTCCGTTGATTCGTAACGATTCGTAAATTCGTGAGTCGTCGGTGTTCGTATTCATAACGATTCGTACATTCGTAAGTCGTCGTGTTCGTATTGTAACGATTCGTATTTTCGTAAGAGTTATTTTTTCGTTGATTCGTATTTCCGTTAGTTTAATTTTCGTTTATTCGTTTATTCGAAATTCGGACGCATTCGTATTTATTCGTACTTTCGTAACATTCGTAGATTCGTAATCGGAGCATAATTCATAATGTTATGTAATGTGTATGCTATTATTACATTTTAAGAGACACGGAAAATTACGAATCGAAAAAAAAAGTTACGAATGTACGAATTTTTTTGTTCAATCCATTCGAAGCACGTTAAGCAGCACCATTGTAAGAGACACGGAAAATTACGAATCGAAAAAAAAAAAAAAGTTACGAATGTACGAATTTTTTCGTTCAATCCATTCGAAGCACGTTAAGCAGCACCATTGTAAGAGACACGGAAAATTACGAATCGAAAAAAAAAAAAAAAAAAGTTACGAATGTACGAATTTTTTTTCGTTCAATCCATTCGAGGCACGTTAAGCAGCACCATTGTAAGGGACACGGAAAATTACCAATTCAACAACAAAAAAAAACTTACGAATGTACGAATTTTTTCGTTCATTTTGATTTTCGTTGTTCCTGTTTTCGATTTTCGGATTTTCTGCTTTCGTACATTCGTTGTTTCTAATTTGTTTTTTTCGGATGTTCGTTGTTTTCGGATTCGTTCGATAGGAACGATTCGTTATTCGTTAAAATTTTTAGCGAATCGTTCGAAAATAACGAGAAAAACTAAAAAAAACGAAACGAATTGCACATGTCTAGCCCTCAATAGTCGACAAAAATAGTCCGGTACCTCAGCCTGAAAAATTCATTATACAAAGACCCTAATAACTACTAAACTGAAAGGACCATAACGGTACCAATTGGTTAAAAAAGTATCAAAAATATTTATTTACAAAATATAAATAAAAATTATTGAAAAAACATGAAATTGTACATTCGAAGTCCTAAATCCCCCCACCGATGTGGGGTTGGTGTCAATCAACACTAATGCCCCGTACACGCGGTCGGATATTCCGATGGAAAAAGTCCGATCAGATTTTGTTGTCGGAAAATCTGCTCGTGTGGCGGCTCTAGCGGGCTTTTTCCGTCGGAATTTCCGACGAAAAAAATTTGAGAGCAGGATCTAAAATTTTCCGACAACAAAATGCGATCGGACTTTTTCCAATCGTGTGTAGAGAATTCCGATGCACAAAGTGCCACGCATGCTCAGAAGAAATTTGGAGACGAAAGCTATTGGCTACTGGCCTCTATGTAGTCCCGTCGTACGTTTTATACGTCACCTTGTTTGGAACGATCAGGTTTTCCGACAACTTTGTCCGACCGTGTGTGTGCAACACAAGTTTCGACAAAATCCGTCGGAAAAAATCCGACGGATTTTGTGGTCGGAATGTCCGACTGTTTGTACGTGACATAAGAAGAACAATTCTGTGTTTATGTTATGTTTGTGGTACATACAGAATGTACAATTTCATGTTTTTCAATAATTTTATTCTGTATAATAAATATTTTTGATACTTTTTTACCCAATTGGTACCGTTATAGTTCTTTCTGTTTAGTAGTTGGGATCTTTGTGTAAAGTTTAAATTAGTATTTTTTGATAGAACCCACAAACATTATATATATTCTTTTAGAAGAGACCCTAGAGAATAACATGGCAATCGTTGCAATATTTTATGTTACACTGTATTTGTGTCCACGGTTGGTCACAACCTCCCCTCACCTCGTCTTCTCCTCCTCAGGGCATCACGACGGCTTCCCCTGCGTCTTCTCCTCCTCCTCGATGGCCAATTCAAACACTTCTCCTCTCTGCCAATCGGGTCTCAGGAACCGCTTCCTGATTGGCCTGGGAGGAGAATCCGGAAGACAATAGTGAATATTATTTCACTATTCTCACACAACTGGGTGGGCTGTGCTCTGTGCCCCGAGACCACCCTTTTTTTTAAGCAAATTAGAGCCTCTGGCTCTAATCACGTGCTTCTAGTAGATGTAGATGTTTGGCCCCTAATGTAGATTAGGGGCCGGATGCATGAATTAGGGGCTGGCGCCCCTGCACCCTTTATGGATGAGCCGCCACTGTACTCTACCCCTGTTCCAACCCCAGGGATCAGTCAGCCAATCATAATGAACAGGAGGTGACCCTCAACAAATCCCCACCCTAAGTCAGCCAATCAGGGTAGAACAGGATAATACCCCAATACATGCATAGCCCAGTGAACCAATCAGGAGGATGCAGAAGGCAAACCCTGGCCACCATCATCAGGGGGAGGCCAAGAGTTACCCCACTACATATACAAAATCCAAGCCTAGGGCCCCATCACTTGTAGGGGAAAGGGGGTACAATTTATGGTAATGGGATGCCAAGGGGTACCCAAGTAACAAAATTTGGGAACCACGGGTCTAGGGGTTCAACTTTAAGAAAAAATAAAGGCATAGCATTTAATTACTAAATAGTAAGAGATTAAAGTGGTGTTTCCGCCAAAAAAATTAAAATATCTCAAAATTCCTAAAAAAATAAAATAATTGGAAAAAAATTATAATTTTTTACTCACCTCTACATGCCTGTTGCTAGGGGGTCACTCGTAGTCTGCCTCCTTCAGTGCCCGGGCTGGTGACATCACTTCCCCTCGGGGCAGTCAGTCATCTGGGACTCGTGACAGGTCCCAGATGACTGCGCGGCGTATCACGGCGCGTGGCGCCGCTCGAGCATGCGCAGTGGGTGCCCACAGCCGGGTGCCCACAGTAAGAATGCCGGTGCCGCCGAGCGGATCGGAGAACGAGCGGGGCTTCAATCCCCCGCATCGCTGCACCCTCGGACAGGTAAGTGTCCGATTATTAAAAGTCAGTAGCTGCAGTATTTGTAGCTGCTGACTTTTTACATTTTTTTTTTTTAAGGGGGCACCCCACTTTAAGTAGCAAGACCACCATATCACCTCATGCTAAACGCCTTACTCACGGTGAGGACCAAACACTTGGATCCCTACACAGCAAGGAATACATGTTGACTGCTTATTCAATATTCAATAGCTTGTCCTGGTACGGCATTGAAATGTAAAAATCACACACCGAAAGCTTCTGAACACAACTGCGTGGAGCGTTCCAACAGATAAAAATAAAAAAAGATCCGCCACTGAACCCTGCAAATGTCGTCTCCTTATTAGTACGCTGGGCGAGGTGTCCTAATACAGCGATCTGCATTATTGGCTGTAGGCAAGTGGCAGGTGGCAGGTGGCTGGTCGTAGAGGGTGAATTATGTTCTCTATTTCTTTCTCTATAGATGGTGAATATGTTTATACTGAGAGTAAACATAAAGACTCTCTTCCAGAGAAGCTATAAAGCTTGTAAAAGTGCAGAGTCAGCAGTCGGGTACGGGCCCAGAATCTCCAGAGCAGGCCAAGAGAGCCAGGTGGTCCATGTCAATGGCATGATTTACCCAATATCCCACTCGGGCTCGGTCTGTCTAAGCTTGTGGGAGTTTTGGCAGCTTAAAGGTCACAGACACTCAACTGGCTGGTGCTAAAAAGCAGAAATGTCTTTATAAGGCCAAATCTTCACGTAGACCAGATCTGTAAGTGGGGGTGGTAGCTATGATGGTGCCACCAACAATTCACTCCCTGAATACTTTTCTTTAATTTCAATTCTTTACTTTGTATCAAATGCAACCACAGCACCTGAAGCTCAATCATACCTCCCAACTTTTTGAGTTGGGAATGAGGGACACCTATCAGCAAAAGTATGCAGGCATAGGACACACCCCATTGCCACACCCCCTTAAGGGGGAATTGTACAAAAAAAAACAAGATTGGGTAAACCCACAAGTGCTTTTTTTACCACTACTATTCCTTTATATTGGCTTTTGAAATTTACAAATGCAATTTAGAAATCAAATGAAAGGTTTAGCACTGGGAAACACTTTTTAAAAGATAAAAAGTGCATTTTATCTACAACTATATAGATCAGAAATGAGGGACAAATGAGGAGCAATGAGGGACAGAGGGACATTGTTCCAAATCAGGGACAGTCCCTCGAAATCAGGGACAGTTGGGAGCTATGGCTGAATGAATACACAAATTACCCAATCAGAGCATAGACATGGACTGAGGCAATCTACCATTATTCCATGAGCCTGTATTACTTATAAATAGTAAGGACTTAGTAGGTGCATTGTAGGGATTATGAGAGTGTTTGTGAGTCAGTTTGGGGATAACTCACCATCACACTTATATGAGCTTATTGGACATCCTATTTTAAAACCATGGCCATTAATATGGAGCCCTCCACCAAGGTAATTAATATAGAGTCCCCCCCATGGCCACTAATATGGATTCCCCCATAGCCATTAATATGGAGTACTCACATGGCCATTAATATAGAGTACCCCCTTCCCCATGGTCATTAAAATAGAGTTCCTCTTGGCCACTAATATGCAGCTCCCCCCCCCCCCCCCATGGCTATTATTTTGGATACCCTCCATGGGCATTAATATGGAACCCCCCCCCCCCCCCCCCACCAAGGCCATTAATATAGAGTCCCCCTCCTATGGCCATCAATATGGATACCCCCATGACCATTAATATGGAGTACCCCCATGGCCTTTAATATGGGGGCCCACATACCCATGGTCAATAAAATAGAGTTCCCTCTTGGTCAGTAAAATGGAGCCCCCCCTCATGGCTACTATTTTTGATTCCTTTTATAGGCATTTATATGGAACCCCCCTATCAAGGCCATTAATATAGAGTCTCGCTCCCGCTAATGGCCATTAATATGGATACCCCCATGACCATTAATACAGGGAACCCCATGACCATTAATCTAGAGTACCCAAATCCCCATGGTCATTAAAATAGAGTTCCCTCTTGGCCAGTAATATGGAGCCCCCCCCCCCCCCCATTGCTATTATTTTGGATTCCCTCCATGGGCATTAATATGGAACCCCCATAGCAAGGCCATTAATATAGAGTCCCCCTCCTATAGCCATTTATATGGATTTCCCCATGACCATTAATATGGAGAACCCCAAGATGGTTAGTATCTAGTACCCCCATGGCCAATACCTATGGAGTACCCACATTCCCATGGTCATTAAAATAGAGTTCCCTCTTGACCAGTAATATGGAGCCCCCTCCCCCATGGCTATTATTTTTGATTCCCTTCATAGGCATTAATATGGAACCCCCCCTACCAAAGCAAATAAGGACCCCCCCCCCCTTACCAAGGCCAATCATTTAATGGCCAGTCCCATGGCCATTAATATGGATTCTCCCATGGCCATTAATATGGGGAATCTCCATGGCTATTAATATGGAGTACCCCTATAGCCATTATTTTGGGGTACCCACATCCCCATGGTCACTAAAATAGAGTTCCCTCTTGGCCAGTAATAAGAAGTCCCCCCAACGGCTATTATTTTTGGAGTCCCATCCCTCCATAGCCATGTTCATGAAAAAAAAATGGCCTGGTCATGAAGACGGGTAAATCTTCCAGAGATTAGGTGGTTATCAGCGCTTTAAGTAGCCATGACTTAACCAGTTGCCGACCAGCAGCCCCAGTTATACTGCTGCAAGTTGGCTCTGCTGTGCGAATCGACGTACTGGTGCGTCAGTTCGTGCACTGACTTTTGCGAATGCCGGCGTCCGCTGCATGTCGTGGGGGCTCGCCGGTAGGCCCCGCGGACTCGATGTCACCCGCGATTACAGGAGAGAGAGTCAGAATGGGGATCTGCCAGTGTCATTTATACAGTGATCAATGCATTTTTTAAAGCACTGATCACTGTATTGATGTCACTGGTCCATATAAAGTGTCACTTAGTGTCAGATTTGTCTGCTGCAATGTCGCAGTCCCGCTAAAAAAATCGCAGATCACCGCCATTACCAGTAAGAACAATAAAAAAAAGTCCCTAAATCTTTCCCCTATTTTGTAGACGCTATAACATTGGCGCAAACGAATCAATATAAGCTTATTCAGATATTTTTATTTTTTTTACCAAAAATATGTAGAAAAATAGATATTGGCCTAAACTGATGAATAAATAATTTTTTGTTGGATATGTATTATAGCAGAAAGTAAAAGATATTGGGTTTTTTTTTTTTTTTTTTTTTTTTTTTTTTTTTTTCCCCAAATTTTCGCTCTTTTTTGGTTTATAGTGCGCAGAGGTGATCAAATACCAGAGGAATCTCTATTTGTGGGGAAAAAAAGGACGTCAATTTTGTTTGGGTACAGCGTCGCACGACCGCGCAATTGCCAGTTTAAGCAACGCAGTGCCGTATCGCAAAAAATGGCCCGGTCAGGAAGGGGGTAAAACCTTCCGGGGCGGAAGTGGTTAAAGTGCTATCATAATTTTGTGAAATCATGTTTACAAAATTCTGATTGCACCAATGTGTAAATAGGTGGTTTGGCGAGCATTTATTGCGTCGTCTTGCGCTGTCATTGCACATACATTTCGCCTTCCAATCCAAGTCTTCATCAAACGTCTCAATGTAGATAAAGTTATATGAGGACACTGAATTCTATTGTTCCATATCGCAGATTCCTCGCGATTATTACGCAGTTAATCAAATCTATTTAGAGAGGGGATAATGACACCCCCCCCCCCCATGTCTTCTGCCCAAAAATTCTAAATCCTAACACTGTACAGTTTCTGGCTGAGAAACATCCAATACAGTAAATCCCCGGATCTTAAAACATTTCTGAAGTTTGTTTATCTGAGCGGTTATTCCAGAGATTACCCCGGGAAGAGTAATGGTCGGCGTGAGGGATCTCAGTGCCCGTGTTTTATCTGGGGAATTCGGGGGGATGGTGGTCTGAGCAATGCAGGGTATCTGGCTGTGTGGATGAACCGCAGGTGACTACAGAGCCAGGCAACCTGCAACTGGGGGAACTACAAGTACCAGCAAACACCACTACAGGGAAAAGTTGTGATGTTCTGCAGTGATCTCCAGAGGGGTCAGTGATGGAATAATCTGCAGAAAATCTCAGTATGAATCTGTCAGGAGGGGGGTGGGATGGAGCAATGCTCTGCAGATCTCTGGAGAGGACAGTGATGGAATTATCTGCAGAATATCTCGTCTGTTAGGGAGAAGATGTGGCAGAGCAATGCTCTGCAAACCTCTAGAAAGATCGGTGAAAGAATAATCTACAGAATATCTCAATGTATCTGTCAGAAGGGAGATGAGAGAGAGTACTGTGGTGGAATAATCTGCAGAATACATTAATATGCATCTGTCAGGAGGGGAAGGAGATGGAGAAATGTTCTGCAGATGCCTGTAGAGATCAGTGATAGAATAACTTGCAGAATATATCAATATTTATCTGTCAGGAGGGGGATGGGATGGAGCAATGTTCTGCAGATCCCTGTAGAGATCAGTGATGGAATAACCTGCAGAATATATCAATGTGTATCTGTCAAGAGGGAGTTAGAATGGAGCAATGTTCTGCAGATCTCTACATAGGTACCAGCAAACAGCAGCTCTAAAGAAAAAGTTGTGATGTTCTGCAGGGATCTCTAGAGGGGCTAGTAATGGAATAATCTGCAGAATATATCAATATGTATCTGTCAGGAGAGGGGTGGGATGGAGAAATGTTCTGCAGTGATCTCCAGAGGGGTCAGTGATGGAATAATCTGCAGCATACATTAATATGCATGTTTGGAGGGGTGATAGGATGTAGCACCGTTCTGCAGAACCCTATAGAGATCAGTGATGGAATAATCTGCAGAATATATCAATATATATCAATCAAGAGGGAGTTGGAATGAAGTAATGTTCTGCAGATCTATATAGAGGTACCAGCAAACATCACTGCAGCTCTACAAGGAAAAGTTGTGATGTTCTGCAGTGATCTCTAGAGGGGTTAGTGATGGAATAATCTGCAGAATATATTGACAGGAGGGGGGTGGGATGGAGAAATGTTCTGCAGATCTCTATAGACATCAGTGAGGGAATAATTTGCAGAATAAATCAATATGTATCTGTCAGGAGGGAGGTGGGATGGAGAAATGTTCTGCAGTGATCTCCAGAGGGGTCGGTGATGGAATAATCTGCAGCATACATTAATATGCATGTCTGGAGGGGTGATAGAATGTAGCACAGTTCTGCAGATCCCTATAGAGATCAGTGATGGAATAATGTGCAGAAAATATCAATATGTATCTGTCAGGAGGGGGATGGGATGGAGCAATGTTCTGCAGATCCCTATAGAGATCAGTGATAGAATAATCTGCAGAATATATCAATATGTATCAGTCAAGAGGGAGTTGGAATGGAGTAATGTTCTGCAGATCTCTATAGAGGTACCCGCAAACACCACTGCAGCTCTACAAGGAAAAGTTGTAATGTTCTGCAGTGACCTCTAGTGGGGTCAGTGATGGGATAATCTGAATAAAATATGAATATGTATCTGTCAGAAGGGAGATGGGACAAAGCAACGTTCTGCAGATCTCTAGAGAGGTCAGTGATGGAATAATCTGCAGAATATATCAATATGTATCTGTCAGGAGAAAGATGGAATGGAGCAATGTTCTGCAGATCTCTGTAGAGGTACCAGCAAAGACCACTGCAGCTTGTCGCTCTACTGTACAAGGAAAAGTTGTGATGTTCTGCAGTGATCTCTAGAGGGGTCCAGTGATGGAATAATCTGCAGAATACATTAATATGCATCTCTCAGGAAGGCAATGGGATAGAGCAATGTTCTGCAGATCCCTATAGAGGTCAGTAATAATCCACAGAATATATTAATATGTATCTGTCAGACGGAAGAAGGAATGGAGCAATGTTCTGCAGATCTCTAGAGAGATCAGCGAAAGAATAATCTGCAAAATATCTCAATGTATCTGTCAGATGGGAGATGGGATAGAGATAGAGCAATGTTCTGCAGATCCGTACAGAGGTCAGTGATGGAATAATTTGCAGAATATCGCAATATGTATCTGTTGGGGATTGATGGGATGGAGCAACGTTCTGCAGATCTCTAGAGAGATCAGTGAAAGAATAATCTGCAGAATATCGCACTGTATCTGTCAGAAGGGAGATGGGATGGTGCAATGTTCTGCAGATCCTCACAGAGGCCAGTGATTGAACAATCTGCAGAATATATAAATATGTATCTGTTAGGGATTGATGGGACGGAGCAATGTTCTGCAGATCCTTACAGAGGATAGTGATGGAATAATCTGCAGAATATATAATTATGTATCTGTTAGGGATTGATGGGACGGAGCAATGTTCTGCAGATCCTTACAGAGGATAGTGATGGAATAATCTGCAGAATATATAATTATGTATCTGTTAGGGATTGATGGGACGGAGCAATGTTTGCAGATCTCTAGAGAAGTCAGTTATGAAATAGTCTGCAGATTATGAGAAGTTTGATGGGACGGAGCAATGCTCTGCAGATCCTAACAGAGGATAGTGATGGAATAATCTGTAGAATATATAAATATGTATCTGTTAGGGATTGATGGGACGGAGCAATGCTCTGCAGATCTCTAGAGAAGTCAGTTATGAAATAGTCTGCAGATTAGCAGAAGTTTGATGGGACGGAGCAATGCTCTGCAGATACTTACAGAGGATAGTGATGGAATAATCTGCAGAATATATGAATATGTAGCTGTTAGGGTTTGATGGGACGGAGCAATGCTCTGCAGATCCTTACAGAGGATAGTGATGGAATAATCTGTAGAATATATAAATATGTATCTGTTAGGGATTGATGGGACGGAGCAATGCTCTGCAGATCTCTAGAGAAGTCAGTTATGAAATAGTCTGCAGATTATCAGAAGTTTGATGAGATAGAACAATGTTCTGCAGATCATTAGAGATGATAGTGATGGAATAATCGGCAGAATATATAAATATGTATCTGTTAGGGATTGATGGGATGGAGCAATGCTCTGCAGATCTCTAGAGAAGTCAGTTATGAAATAGTCTGCAGATTATCAGAAGTTTGATGGGACAGAGCAATGCTCTGCAGATCCTTACAGAGGATAGTGATGGAATAATCTGCAGAATATATAAATATGTATCTGTTAGGGATTGATGGGACGGAGCAATGCTCTGCAGATCTCTAGAGAAGTCAGTTATGAAATAGTCTGCAGATTATCAGAAGTTTGATGAGATAGAACAATGTTCTGCAGATCATTAGAGATGATAGTGATGGAATAATCGGCAGAATATATAAATATGTATCTGTTAGGGATTGATGGGATGGAGCAATGCTCTGCAGATCTCTAGAGAAGTCAGTTATGAAATAGTCTGCAGATTATCAGAAGTTTGATGGGACAGAGCAATGCTCTGCAGATCCTTACAGAGGATAGTGATGGAATAATCTGCAGAATATATAAATATGTATCTGTTAGGGATTGATGGGACGGAGCAATGCTTTGCAGATCTCTAGAGAAGTCAGTTATGAAATAGTCTGCAGATTATCAGAAGTTTGATGGAACGGAGCAATGTTCTGCGGATCTTTCAGAAAGTCTCTATAGCATACTTTATGTGCATAGTAAAAGTTGCGTCATTGTGCGTAGTAAAGGCACACTGTGTGTCGGTCGGAACCTGAAAGAAAGAAGTACCCCACCCCCCACCACCACCCACCACCCCCCAGGACAGACACAGCAATGGGCAGCCATGGCTCTTCAGCTAATCCTTCCATGACACAATATCGGGCTCTGGATCTCTGCAGTGGCTCTTAACATGCGTCTCCCCAGCAGACAGCAGGGCAACCAGATGTTGTAAATCGCTGCCCAGCGAACGCGCAGCCTAAATAATGTCATCCACGTTAATTCCTAGGCGACCCGTATTCAAAACATATGTGACTGTGCCAACTGCAGCTAAGTGAGCGTACAGGGGGGCACGCCGCTCAGATGGCCCGGCACCCGTCAGCCTGATATCCTGTCTCTGCTTCTATTCCTGGCTCCGATCCGCGGGCAAACGTGAACATTTAGAATTTGAAGGGAAACTTTCTTTTTGGTTATTGGTATTTATTTTTATATTTAGCGTAAAAGATATTTTATATAATTTTCATACTATAGAAATGAACATTATTTTATTTACAATCAACAAGGGACATCCAACGCATTTCAGGGCTGAAAAGATCCCCTTTCTCAACCACTTGCCTACCGGGCACTTTCACGCCCTTCCTGCCCAGGCCAATTCTCAGCTTTCAGCGCTGTCACATTTTTAATAGTAATTGCGCGGTCATGCAATACTGTACACATATGAAATTTTTATCATTTTTTTCACGCAAATAGAGATTTTTTTTGGTGGTATTTAATCACCACTGGGTTTTCGATTTTTTGCTAAACAAATGAAAAAAGACCAAACATTAAAAAAAATTAAAAAAAATTTCTTAGTTTCTGTTGTAAAATTCTGCAAACAATACATTTTTCTCCTTCACTTATGTGCACTGATGAGGCTACACTGATGTGCACTGATAGGCAACACTGATGGGCACTGGTGATGAGGCTGCAGTGATGGGCACTGAAAAGCAGCATTAATGGGCACTGTTAAGGTGGCGCTGATGGGCACTGATAGGCAACACTGATGGGCACTGATGAGGCGTCACTAATGGGCACTGATAGGCAACACTGGTGGGCACTGTTAGGCAGAATTGATGGGCACTGATGAGGTGGCACTGTCGGTACTGATAGGCAAAACTGATGGGCATTGATAAGGCTGCACTGATGGGCACTGATAGGCAACACTGATGGGCACTGATGAGGCTGTAGTGATGGGCACTGATAGGCAACACTGATGGGCACTGATGAGGCTGTAGTGATGGGCACTGATAGGCAACACTGATGGGCATTGATGAGGCTTTACTAATGGGCACTGATATTCAGCATTGATGAGCACTGATGAGGCTGCACTGATGAGCAACACTGATGGGCATTGATGAGGCTTTACTAATGGGTACTGATAGGCAGCATTGATGAGCACTGAAGAGGCGGCACTGATGAGGTGGCACTGACAGGCGGCAGTGATAGGCCGCACTGATGGGCACTGATAGGTAGCACTGAGAGCCAGCACTGATGAGGAGGCACCGATGGGCACTGATTGGCAGCACTGATGGGCACTGTTGGGGCTGCACTGATAATCAGTGTAGTTGTCCCCTTTCCCACTTGCCGGTTACCGGCTCTCCTCTCCTCATACTGTGACAGCATGAGGAAAGGAATGCTGAAAACCGGAAAATGTGTTTACATTGTGATCAGCTGGGGTTTGACACAGCTGATCACGTGGTAAAGGGCCGCTGTGATTGGTCCTTTAGCCCTGATCTGTGATCAGCTGTGTCCGAAAGGACACAGTGAACACAGAGCGTGGTGGATGTGCCCAGCAGCAGGCGTACGGGGGCCGTGGTTCTGGGAGGACATCAATAGATTTTCACATCATACAAATAAACCTCTAATATGGGATGCTCCATGACACTTTGCTGGGCAATATACTGGGCTTTCCAATATGAGAGCTCAGCACTTCCTGTTCACTGCCTCCCAATATTTTGTAAGTGGTGCGGGGCGCAAAATGACTCTATATATTTTATGAAGTAGACCGTCAGTTTTAGTGAATGAGCAGTAGCTGCAGGAGAATTTGCATGTATGAGATTCGGATTAGCTGAACTAGCCTCCTGACAATTTTACATTTTTTTTGTTAGGGTTAGGGTGTTCATACTACTAGTAATAATAACTAATAAATGTACAATAAATAAAAAAATAAGCATAAATAAATAATAAATACAATTTAATAAATGAATACTAAGTAATAGTATATAAATAATTAACCCTTAACCTTTTAAAAAAAATAATAGTAATAAATAACTAAACACCCTAACACTAACACAACATTTATAAATAAATTACTATTACTATTATTATTATTATTATTATTATTATTAATAATAATAATAATAATAATATTAATAATAATATTTATTTTTTTGGGTTTGGGTGTTTTGTTATTATTAATATTATTATTATTTATAAGAATTTATTAAATATTTTTTTAAGGTTAAGGGCTAAAGTGGATGTAAACCCGATTTTTTTTATTTATTTTATTTTATTTTTTTGATGTCATAATGTAGAGTATAAGATTTCCTATCATTTGAGCCCAGTCTTGCCACAAAGGGTTAATCCAGCTCTGAGCAATCCTCTTTTATTGTTCAGTGAGATAAATCTTGACAAAACTTTGTCAAATCCTCCCCCTTGCTGTGAGTGACAGGTGATTTACATATCTCGTGCACTAGCCTAAGAGACATGCATTGTTTTTTAATTCCCTCCCACTCCTTTCTTCTGCTGCTCTGCCAGGATTGGATGTTCCACACCTCAGCATAAATGGGCATGCTGAAGTCATGTGGTTACTTTCCTGTAGTTTCACTGGATGTTAGTGATCATAGCAGAAGTTCAGTGTAAGAAATACACAGGAGAAAATGTATGTTGACAAGGGGAGTGTAGAGGTGGGCGGGGAGTCTACTGACATCACGACTCCACCCACCGAGCTCCAGACAACAGACCCACCCACAGAATCTGCAGTTTTTCGGGTATCATAGCAGACAGAGGGGAGACATTTGACAGGTAAAGATACATGCAGGAGGCATGTATATCCTTATAGATAACCCCTATGGCAGTAGTTTAGAAAGGATGACATTGGGTTTACATCCACTTTAATTATCATTTGTTTATGTATTATTACAAATGATTAATTTATTTTATTTATTTGTGATGATTTTTAGTTATTTGTGCATTTAGTTTACATTTATTTATTCATAAATTTTTGCTATTTTATGTTTTACAATTTTACCTTTAGCAGAAAATCTCACACAAACGTGTGACAAAACGCATAATTGTGTACAAAAAAAACGTGCGAATGTCGCGTTTCTATTATTTTTTTTTCCGAATAAAAATGTGCCAAAAACGCTGAAACCTGACCATTTCAAGCTAAAAAAAAAGCTCCAGAACTTTTTTGACCTTCAGGAGAGTGGAAATGAGAACCATCTCCATAGAGAATCATTGATTTTTTTTTTTTTTCTTCTCCAGAGTTTTGGAGCTTCAGGCTCCAAAACGCTGAGGTGTGAATGGGGCCTAAAAGTCTGCAGTAAAACTTTATTTGCAATCAACAAATGACATCCAATGCATTTTGGGGCTGCAAAGATCCACCTCCTTAATGGACAATTTTATGTTTATGTTTCTGTTTATGTTTCTGTTTATTTTATGTTTATGTTTATATTTTTAACAGGTTCCCGACCGGCGCACGACTATATACGTCGGCAGAATGGCACGGACAGGCAGGAGGGCGTATATATAAGTCCCTCCTTAATGCCGTCCATGCCATCGGGAGCGTGCCGGGAGCAGCGCGCTCCCGCGCCAGTCGGGACCCCCGTGAGGCCGCGGGGACACCCGCGATCGTCTCAAGGGAAGGCAGAACAGGGAGATGCGGAAATAGACAGCATCTCCCCGTTCTGCCTAGCAACTAGTGACGCCGATCTCTGCTCCCTGTGATTGGAGCAGAGATCAGCATTCACTAGCTGACAGCCACGCCCCCCACAGTAAGAAACACACCCCTACTCATACTTAACCCCTACACTGCCACCCCCTGGTTAACCCCTTCACTGCCAGTGTCATTTATACAGGAATCAATGCATTTAAATAGCATTGATTGCTGTATAAATGACAATGGTCCCAAAAATGTGTCAAAAATGTCCGATGTGTCCGCCATAATGTCGCAGTCACAATAAAAATCGCTGTTCGCCTACATTACTAATAAAAAAAAAAATTATTAATAAAAATGCTATAAAACTATCCCCTATCTTGTAAACGCTATAACTTCTGCGCAAACCAATCAATAATCGCTTATTGCAATTTTTTTACCAAAAATATGTAGAAGAATACGTATAAAAAAACTAAACTGAGGAAAAAAAAATTTTTGTTATATATTTTTGGGGGATATTTATTATAGCAAAAAATAAAAAATAATGCGTTTTTTTTTTTCAAAATTGTCGCTCTTTTTTGTTTATAGCGCAAAAAAGAAAAACCGCAGGGGCGATCAAATACCACCAAAAGAAAGCTCTATTTGTGGGAAAAAAAGGACGTCAATTTTGTTTGGGAGCTACGTCGCACGACCACGCAATTGTCAGTTAGATTGACGCAGTGCCGAATCGCAAAAAGGGGCCTGGTCCTTTGGCTGCCAATTGGTCCGGGGCTGAAGTGGTTAATGGACAATTTTATGCTTATGTTTCTGTTTCTGTTTCTGTTTATTTTATGTTTATGTTTATATTTTTAATTGTATTTTTATATATTTTTTAATACTTAGTGTAAAAAGAAATTTGATAGAATTTTCACATAATACAAATAAACCTCTAATACAGGGTGGCTCCATGACACTTTGGGAGACATACTTGGCTGTCCAATATAAGAGCCCAGCAGCACTGCCTCTTGTTATTTTCCAAGTGCTGTGTAGCATTGAGCTACTGAAAATATTTTAGGAAGCTGTGAGGTTTTTAAGTCTAAGTAGACCGGCAGCTCAATTTTTCCTAAGACATGAATACAGATAAATGATGGAAGCGCCATTCTACTTATAAAAATCCGGAATACAATTTTATTAGCTATCACTCTTTAAAACTTGGGTTTTTTAGCCAAGACAAATCTTCCAAAGTGCCCTATGACAGTGGCCAGCTTGCTTGAAGTCAAATTTAGGCCTATTAGTGCCGGAGGTGAAAGGTCAATTTCTTGGCCAAACAGTCTCCTGAGTTTGACAGACCGTACACAAGAGGTGAACGTGTCACTCGGGGACCAAATCCGGCCAAAGGTTGCAGCCTGCCAGGCCGACTCCATGCTAAGTGAAGGCCGCCACTTCCTGCGGATTCTCTCAATGCCACCTGTGTGTGAACTTCTGACACTGAGGACCAACAAAGCTTCCTGGGCACCATACAGATTTACTTAGCACCGGTTCACACAGGGGCGACCTGCCAGGCGACTCCATGCATTGCAAGTCGCGCTCCATGCATTGCGTTGGAACCGCTCTAATAGGAGTGAGGATATATTTATATTTATTTTTCGGATACCCTAGGGAATAAAATGGTGGTCGTTGCAATTTTTTTACGTCACATGGTATTTGCGCAACAATTTTTCAAACACATTTTTAAAAAAGATATATATACTTTAACCACTTGCCGAACATATACAGTAAATGTATGGCGGCAAAGCAGCCTTTCTGCGCAGGTACGTAATTCTGCACTTCCAGGTCAGGGGTGTGCACACACGGCGCCGGCGACCTGCTCCTGCTGTGATTGGACACAGCGGGAGCCAATCAGTGGGTCCGGCGGACCTGATGTCCACCGGGACACCCCAATCGTTCCCGACAATGGCAGAATGGCGGTCTGCCTACGCAAATAAGGTAGATCGCCTTTCTGTTGGTGGGGAAGATAGAGATCCTGTGTTTCTGCTAAGCAGGAACACAGACCTCTGTCTTCCCACAGGATAAGCACTACCTAGGACCACATTTAACCCTTTGATCAAATTTGAATAGAATTCAAAGGGAATTTGATTCGAATCATTTAGAATTTTCCAAATTCGAAAAATTTCAATCGATTCAAATTCAAATAAATGAAACGAATTCCGAAAAACAAATGAAACAAATTTATCGAATTAATGAATCGAAATGAAACAATTTTTTTCTAGCAAGTAGGGATGAGCCAATGGTTCACTCTGAACCTACTATAGATTTTTCCTTCTTGCTGTAGGATGTGCTACAGCAAAGTGACATTCACAAAGAAAAAAATTAAGTGTACAGTAAACTGCCGGCAAATTACATTTTATTTTCAGCTTCTTTTAAAAGAAAGCACACAGACTCCTCCAAAGGTCTCACAGATGGCAGAATTTACATGATTGTGTCATCTCTGAGCGGCCATCTTATGCCGCGTACACACGATCGGAATTCTCGTCGGAAAAAGCTCTGATGGTTTTCCCGACGGAATTCCGACAGAATTCCGCTCAAGCTGTCTTGCCTACACACGGTCACACCAAATTCCGACCGTCAAGAACGCGTTGACGTACAACACAATGACGAGCCGAGAAAAAATGAAGTTCAATGCTTCCGAGCATGCGTCCAATTGTTTCCAAGCATGCGTAGGAATTTTGCACGTCGGAATTGCTACAGACGATCGGAATTTCCGATAGAAACCTTTTCCGTTGGAAAAATTGACAACATGCTCTCAAATTTTTGCTGGCGGGAATTCGGCCAGCAAAATTCCGATGGAGCCTACACACGGTCGCATTTTCCGATGAAAAGCTCTTTTGATCGGTCTTTTGCTGGCCGAAATTTAGATCGTGTGTACGCGGCATTAGTCTAGGAAAAAGATGGTGACCCTGGATGAAGCCTGAACAAAACAGGCGCGGTCCTTCTGGAAAGAAAGTCAGATTTAGGCCCATTTCACACTTTTCTATTTTACCGCGATTTTGCCGCGATTCGCGCTGCGATTTTGCCGCGATTTCAAGAAGTACCTGTGTAAGTGGCATCAAAATCGGACCAAAGTAGTGCAGGGACTACTTTGAAGTCGGAATGACTTGAAGTCCTACAAATATGAATGTCTGTCATTGGAAATCACGGGGAACGACTTGTCATGCTACTTTGCAGTCCCAAATCGTGGGACAAGTCGTATAAGTGTGAAAGGGGCCAAAGGCTTCGTCAGGGGGGAGTGCTGTAATCACTGTGAGAGGTTCCCGGGGACACTTTGAGGTCCAACTGTCCGGTCCCCTCTGTCCTCATCTTTGTGCTGTTCTCTGCATGCAGCAATTCCTCTTGCCAAGATTCTAATCTATGACTCCCTCACATTCACGGCGGATGTGACTTCACCGCAACCGAGTCATCGTTTTCCCATAATCCGATAATCTGATCGTCATATCTACTAACCTGTGATGTCATTCCGACATAAATAGAACAACCTTTTCCTCTGCGGACGGGAAGGGGTTAAACCGCCACCGCAGGAGAACGCATCATTTTCTGAGCAGATGTGAGACCGGAGCGCCCCGTCTGTAGATTGATCTGATAACTGGGAAATCGCAGGTTCCCCCCGATTGTATCTCTGACATCTCCTGGACGTCCGCCATGTCCTCCCAATCCTTTACATGTATCTGGAGTAATTGCTCCATCATGCTGATTCATTCAGGCCACGGTACTCCCACCCACCTGGCTGCTAAGAGTTTCATGACTTAAGCCTTAATCAAAAGTGACACAGGAGAATCGCAAATCCAGGCGACCAATCAACCGTCCAGGAATGTCTGGTCATCATTTCATGGAGGATCTGTTTGTAGGACTTTTTTGACATTGTATAAAACTTAAAGGATTAGATTACAATACAGAGACACTTGGGGGGTCCAGAACATTGACACACTGACACCTGGGGGGTAGGGTTGCCACCTGTCTGGGATTCACCCGGACAGTTTGGGTTTGGAATCATGAGTCCGTGTTTCAGACTGTCTGAAACCCGGACACATTGTTCACACTGGACTATGACTTCCCAGCAGGGCTGCTGGCTGCAGTTGTCTAAGCCGGAAGTGTCTGTTATGCCGCGTACACACGATCGGATTTTCCGGCGGGATGTGAATGAGTATGGGGTACGAATGGGTAGGAGTACATAGGTGAATGGGTAGGGGTACATCGTACCCCATACTCATTCACATAGGGTGGGGGGCCGGTATCTGGGGGCCCCTTTATTAAAGGGCACCCCCCATGTTGAGGGCACGCGGCCTGGTACGGCTCAGGAGGGGCGCACGCTTGTCCCCACCCCCTTTCCTGACCGGCCAGGCTGCGTGCTCAGGTAAGGGTCTGATATGGATATGGGGGGGGGACCCCCACGCCATTTTTTTGGCGTAGGGATTCCCCTTTAAATCCATACCAGGTAATGGGGCTAGCGAGGTGTCAATGACGCCGATCGAGGCGGTGGCATTAACTTCCTTCGCTAGTCCCGTCTACCTGGAGTCACGTTCTAAATGAACGGACTTTCCGATCGTGTGTCGGCAAGTCCGTTCATTTCAAAAGTCCCGCAGACTTCCGCCAAAACTGCGGCGGATTGTCTGCCGGAAAAGTCCGGGCGTGTGTGGGCAAGTCCACACGTTCGGAAAGTCTGATCGTGTGTACGTGGCTTTACACTCTCTCTAAGGCCTCTTTCACACTGGGGCATTTTTCAGGCGGTACAGCGCTAAAAATTGCGCCTGTTCGCCGCCTGAAAAAATCTGGCCCCTTTAACTCCAGTGTGAAAGCCGGCGGGCTTTCACACTGGAGCGGTGCGCTAGCAGGACGGCAAAAAAAGTCCTGCTAGCAGCATCTTTGGAGCGGTATAGGAGCTGTGTGTTCACCGCTCCTATACCGCTCCTTCCCATTGATTTGAATGGGAAACCGCGGTAAAACCGCGGCAATACCGCCGCAAAGCGCCGATACGGCGGCGCTCTGCGGGGGTCTTTAACCCTTTTTCGGCCGCTCGCTGGGGGTAAAACCGCACCGCGAGCGCCCAAATACCGCGGTTAAAACAAAGGTAAAGCATCGCTAAATATAGCGCTGCTTTACCGTCACCGCGGCTCCCCGCCCCAGTGTGAAAGGGGCCTAACACTGCCCAGCACTAACACTCCCCCCCCCCCACATACAGACGGGAGAGGAGAGAGGGCTCGATCTGCACCTCTTCCTCCCGTCCCCAACCCTCTGTGTCTGCCCACACTCCAATCCCTGGCGCTGTGCCTCAGAAACGGAAAGTGGGGGCCGGAAATTTGAAGCCCAGCAGCCACAGATACATCTAGATGAGAGGTGCCAAGGGTGAGTGAGCTCTTACAGATCTTCTGCAAGACAATATTTAATGATAGATGTGTAGATTTTATTTATGTGCCGAAACACACACCAAGGGGTCTATTTATAAAAATCCATGTTCATCCAAGGAATCTGCATGTACATTCATTCTGTGCATATTGCGCAAAAATTACGTTCTGTAAGCTATTTTCTCTTCTGACAAATCTTCCTTCATTATGGGTAGTAGTAAAATGCAGGATTGTGGCCACTAGATGGAACTGAGGAGCATAGGAAATACATACATCCTTGTAAAAAGAGTAACCATTCTAGAAAACACTAGAGGGAATTAACAAATAAATGTAACCAAAATGGAAGTAGTAAAATGCTGCAATATGGCCTCTAGATGGAGCCGAGGAGCACAGGAATTACATCTTTGAAACAAGAGATACAATGTAACAATTCTAGAGAATGTTAGAAGGAATTAACAAACAAATGTAACCCATTGGCAGAAGTAAAATATTGCATTATGGCCTCTAGATGGAGCTGAGGAGCTTAGAAAATACATATTTTTAAGGCGGAGTTCCGCCTCATTTTATTTTTTTTTTAAATAAGGACACTTACCTGTCCAGGGTGCCCACGATGTCTGCACCCGAAGCCGACCCATCCCTCGGCCCTCGGGTGGAGGCGCCACCATCTTCGGTAAGGGAATCAAGAAGTGAAGCTTCACTTCCTGGTTCCCTACTGCGCATGCGCGACTCATGCTGTGCGATCCCACTGGTCCCTGCTGTCTTCTGGGACCCGTGTGTCTCCCAGAAGACAGCGGGGGGGGGGGGGGGGGGGGACAGGGAAGGCGCCGGAAGTGGTGTAGATACCCGGGGGGTGGCTCGGCTATCTATGCCCGGAGCAAAATACCTGTATTAGACAGGTATCTGCTTCCCCCTGAAAGATGCCAAATGTGACACCGGACGGGAGGAGGTTTCCGAAAAGCGGAAGTTCCATTTCTGGGTGGAACTCCACTTTAACAAGAGATACAATGTAATAATTCTAGAGAACGCTAGCGGAAATGAGCAAACAAATGTAACCAATTGGAAGTAGTAAAATGCTGCATAATGGCCACTGGATGGAGCTGAGGAGCATAGGAAATACATCTTTGTACCAAAAGAGTGAAAGTAGTAAAATGCTGCATAATGGCCACTGGATGGAGCTGAGGAGCACAGGAAATATGTATTTTTGTAACAAGATACACAATGTAACAATTCTAGAGAACGCTAGAGGGAATTAGCAAATAAATGTAACCAATTCACAGTAGTAAAGTACTGCATTATGGCCAGTGGATGGAGCTGAGGAGCACAGGAAATACATCTTTATACCAAAAGAGATACAATGTTATAATTCTAGAGAACGCTAGCGGAAATGAGCAAACAAATGTAACCAATTGGAAGTAGTAAAATGTTGCATAATGGCCACTGGATGGGGCTGAGGAGCACAGGAAATACGTCTTTGTAACAAGAGATACAATGTAATAATTCTAGAGAAAGCTAGAGGGAATTAGCAAATAAATGTAACCAATTGAAAGTAGTAAAATGCCGCATAATGGCCACTGGATGGAGCTGAGGAGCACAGGAAATATGTATTTTTGTAACAAGAGACACAATGTAACAATTCTAGAGAACGCTAGAGGGAATTAGCAAATCAATGTAACCAATTCACAGTAGTAAAGTACTGCAATATGGCCACTGGATGGAGCTGAGGAGCATAGGAAATAAATCTTTATACCAAAATAGATACAATGTAATAATTCTAGAGAACGCTAGAGGGAAATAGCAAACAAATATAACCAATTGGCAGTAGTAAAATACTGCATTATCGCCGCTGGACAAAGTTGAGGGGTACAGGAAATACATCTTTGTAACAAGAGATAAAATGTAACAATTCTAGAGAATGCTAGAGGGAATTATCAAACAAATGTAACCAATTGGCAGTAGTAAAATACTGCACTATGGCAACTGGATGGAGTTGAGGAGCACAGGAAATACGTCTTTGTAACAAGAGATACAATATAATAATTCTAGAGAATGCTTGAGGGAATTAGCAAATAAATGTAACCAATTGACAGTAGTAAATTACTGAATTATGACCACTGGATGGAGCAGAGGAACACAGGAAATACATCTTTGTACCAAAAGAGATAAAATGTACTAATTCTAGAGAACGCTAGAGGGAAATAGCAAACAAATATAACCAATTGGCAGTAGTAAAATACTGCATTATCGCCGCTGGACAAAGTTGAGGGGCACAGGAAATACGTATTTGTAACAAGAGATAAAATGTAATAATTCTAGATAACGCTAGAGGAAATTAGCAAATAAATGTAACCAATTGAAAGTAGTAAAATGTTGCATAATGGCCACTGGATGGAGCTGAGGAGCATGGGAACTATGTATTTGTAACAAGAGACCAATTGGCAGTAGTAAAATACTGCACTATGGCAACTGGATGGAGTTGAGGAGCATAGGAAATACGCCTTTGTAACAAGAGATACAATATAATAATTCTAGAGAACGCTAGAGGGAATTAGCAAAAAAAATGTAACAAATTTAAAGTAGTAAAATGCTGCATAATGGCCACTGGATGGAACTGAGGAGCATAGGAAATACATCTTTGTACCAAAATAGTGAAAGTAGTAAAATGCTATGTATTTGTAACAAGAGACACAATGTAACAATTCTAGAGAACGCTAGAGGGAATCAGCAAATAAATGTAACCAATTGGCAGTAGTAAAATACTGCACTATGGCCACTAGATGGAGTTGAGGAGCATAGGAAACACATCTTTGTGATACAGTGTAACAATTCTAGAGAACGCTGGAGGGAATTAGCAAAAAAATGTAACCAAAGTTACTAAGATGTATGTATTTCATATGCTCCTCAGCTCCATCTAGTGGCCATAATGCAGTATTTTACTACTGTCCGCAATAACAGAACCTTCTGTCACAAGAGATAATAGCCTAAAGAACATTATGATGTGGCCAATCACAATATACGAGTCACGTAGCGCAGGCCAATTATAACGGTCAGGTTATGGTTTTGTACAGCAGCTTTATAATAAGAAGGATATGCTACACTGAGCTGAGGCCTATATGGTCACATGGTGACCTTTCGTTGGCTTCCCAGTTAAGTGATTGTGCAATATTAGAACAAGTGCATCTGTAGTAGTGATTCCCCCCCCCCCCCCATCCCGGCCCTGGCTGCAGCCCCACACATCAGGCTATGGAAGTGCCCCCATGCTTTTACGAAGAGCCGTTCATTAATCTCTCCCCGAGAGCCGAGCGCAGTCCTGGAATGTGAGAGGCCGCGAGCCGCCAAAGAAAGTTCTATCCAAAAACTTCTCCGCTTCCAAAACCGTGTCTCATTTATCAGGTCCGCCCAGAGAGGGATCCTGCTGGCCAGATAAAGGGGGTGAAGAAAGAGGAGGAGCCGGGGCGAGGCTGTGCGAAAGAGAAAAGAAGCGTGCATGTAAGTCCAGAACACATTGGGGCTGATTTAACCACTTCAGCCTTGGAAGAATTTACCCCCTAAATGACTAGGCCATTTTTTGCGATACGCCACTGTGTCGCTTTAACTGACAATTGCGCGGTCGTGCGACGCTGTACCCAAACAAAGTTTATGTCCTTTTTTTCCCACAAGTAGAGTTTTCTTTTGGTGGTCTTTGATCACCTCTGTGGCTTTTATTGTTTGCGCTATAAACAAGAAAATAGCGACAATTTTGAAAAAAAATATTTTTTTTACTATAATAAATATCCAAATTTAAAAAAAATAAAATAAATTCCCCTCAGTTTAGGCTGATATGTATTCTTCTACATATTTTTGGTAAAAAGCAAAAACGCAATAAGCGTATATTGATTGGTTTGCGCAAAAGTTATAGCGCCTACAAAATAAGTTATTGATTTATGGCATTTTTTACTAGTAATGGTGGCAATCTGTGATTTCTATCGGGACTGCGACATTGCGGTGGACAGATCGGACACTTTTTTGAAACCATTGGCATTTATACAGCGATCAGTGCTATAAATAGCCACTGATTCCTGTATAAATGTGACTGGCAGGTCAGGGGTTAACACTAGGGGGGCAATCAAGGGGTTAAATGTGGTCCCTCACTGTGTGTTCTAACTGTGGGGGGATGGGACTGACTGGGGGAGGAGACCAATCGGTGTTCCTATATACTAGGAACACACGATCTGTCTCCTCCCCCCTTAAAGAACACAGATCCAGGTTTCTACTCTGTGCGGAGCTATTGCGGGTGCCCGGTGGACATCGCGGCCGCCGGGCACACGCATCGGCTCCTCATTGACGCAGTGGGCACGCCCCCTATACCGGCGGGAAGTGGAGGATGTCATATGACGCCCGCCCAGGAAGGGAGGTCCCTTCTGCGGATGCCATTTGACTATATGCCAGGAATTAAGTGGTTAATATAGGATGATCGCGTTCAATCGTTTTACAAAAAACGGGTGCATGTGATCAGCACAGTTTCAGAAACCATGAGTCAGACCGAGACAGAAGTACAGTTAAATCACAATTGCTTAATAATAAAAGTAAATAGAAAAAACGTAGTCAAAACATAGCCAAAGTACCTGGAACAGATAGTCAGACAAGCCAGAAAGTCAGGAAGCCAGGAATCAGCGTAGCGGAACAGCAAGCAGGATCTAGAGCCAGAAAGAATGTCAGCCAAGCAAGTCTTTAACAGGAGCGCAGGAGAAAGTCTCTGTGATGTTGACCAAGGCGAAGACTGAGATCATTTGGGCTGGACGGCTTAAGTAGGCAGGACTGACGAGCAGGATATCATCAACAGGTGAGTCACTGTGGAGAGATAGGAGCTGGCAATTAGCCGACAGCTGAGCGGCCATCTCAGAGAAGGAAGGGCTGCGAGTTGAGGAGGGGGTACTGTCAGAGCTGATCCCTCTCGGAGGACCACCAGGCTTGAGAGGAAAACTTCTATGGAAATCACAGAGGAGGACAGGGGCATATACGCCCGAGGATGAGACCCAAGAGCGTTCCTCCGGACCGTACCCTTTCCAATGCACCAGGTACTGTATGCGCCCACAGAACCCATGGGAGTCAACAAAGGACTGTACTTCATACTCCTCATGGTTCTCATTCTGTACAGGGTAAGGACGAGGCACAGAGGTGGTAAAGTGGTTGCAGACCAAAGGTTTTAATAAGGAGGTATGAAATACATTCGAGATACGCATATTAGAAGGAAGGTCTAATGCGTAAGCCACTGGGTTAATCCTGCAGAGAATACGGAAAGGCCCAATAAACTGAGGTGCGAACTTCAGAGAGGGAACACGAAGTCGGAGGTTGTGAGATGACAGCCAGACCCTGTCCCCAACCTGGTAGGAAGGCGCAGGCAGGCGTCTGCGGATAGCATGGAGTCTGTACCTATCATTAGCATGTCTCAAAGCCTCCTGGACTTGTGCCCAAGTGGAACCAAAACTACGGAGATGCTCCTCTTACATAGGAATACTCTGCAGAACAAACGAGTCAGGCAACATGGAAGGTTGGAAACCATAGTTTGCCATAAATTGGGACAATCAGGAAGCAGATTTCAAGGCACTATTGTGAGCAAACTCCGCCCACGGTAAGAGGTCTGACCAGTTGTTATGATGGTCAGAAATATAACAACGTAAGAATTGCTCCAAGGACTGATTGGCTCTTTCTGCGGCCCCATTAGACGCCGGTCCAATGCCGGGACGTGTTCTGTCTGTCACAGGCATCGGGTCAGGAGGCGTGATTGTATGTGACCGAGAGTGGACAGAAATTCAAATGAAAACTGTTACAGCGGGCAATACATGCTCTATAATGATCTGGCCGCCCTCTCTCTTCCTCTGCACTGGTCACGCTGTATTGATGGGCACAGGAGGCTGCATTGGTGGGCACAGATCACCCTGCATTGATGGGCACAGGTGAGGCTGCATTGGTGGGCACTGGTCATGCTGCAATGATTGGCACAGGTGAGACTGCAATGATGGGCACAGATAAGGCTGCATTGATGGGCACTGGTCATGCTGCATTGATGGGCACAGGTGAGGCTGCATTGGTGGACACTGGTCATGCTGCATTGATGGGCACAGGTGAGGCTGCATTGGTGGGCACTGGTCATGCTGCATTGATGGGCACAGGTGAGGCTGCATTGGTGGGCACTGGTCATGCTGCATTGATGGGCACAGGTGAGGCTGCATTGGTGGGCACTGGTCATGCTGCATTGATGGGCACAGGTGAGGCTGCATTGGTGGGCACTGGTCATGCTGCATTGATGGGCACAGGTGAGGCTGCATTGGGGGCACTGGTCACTCTGCAATGATGGGCACAGATGAGGCTGTATTGATGGGCACTGGTCATGCTGCAATGAAGGGCACAGGTGAGGCTGCATTGGGGACACAGCAAACATGGGGAAGAAGGTGCTCTGATCAGATTGGAACAAAATTGAACTTTTTGGGCTAAAAGCAAAACGCTATGTGTGGCGGAAAACTAACACTGGGACTGGGGCGGAGGTTCACCTTCCAGCAGGACAACGACCCTCAACATACAGCCAGAGCTACAATAGAATGGTTTAGATCAAAGCATATTCATGTGTTAGAATGGCCCAGTCAAAGTCCAGACCTAAATCCAATTGAGAATCTGTGGCAAGACTTTAAAATTGCTGTTCACAGACGCTGTCCATCCAATCTGACAGAGCTTCAGCTATTTTGCGAAGAAGAATGGGCAATAATGTCCCTCTCTAGATGTGCAAAGCTGGTAGAGACATCCCCAAAAAGACTTGCAGCTGTAATTGCAGTGAAAGGCGGTTCTACAAAGTATTGACTCCGGGGGGCGCCATACAAATGCACCCCACACTTTTCACATATTTATTTGTAAAACATTTTGAAAACCATTTATCATTTTCCTTCCATTTCACAATTATGTGCCACTTTGTGTTGGTCTATCACATAAAATCCCAATAAAATACATTTACATTTTTGGTTGTAACATGACAAAATGTGGAAAATTTCAAGGGGTATGAATACTTTTTCTAGGCACTGTATATATCATATCATGTTCGTTCGCTGGTGTATGAATGTGTGCTAGGCATTACAGTGCTTTCTTTTTTTTTTAGACTTCAATGTACAGTAATTCTATGTGCCGCAGCATCTTACAACACATTGAAGAGCATTGTTATGTAATGTAATTTTTTTTAGTTCCTTCATATTTTGCATTACATACAGTATGTATGTAATGCAAAATATGAAGGAACAAAAAAAAAGCAGCCTATCTACATGGGTGTAAGCAAGCAGTACTAAACCCAAAAGCAAACATTTATTATATTGGTGGTCCTTGGACAGTTCAAGGCAAAGAACAGAGGATCCTAATCAGCGGCTCTTAGCCCCCGTATACACACGGTCTGAAATTCCGACCACAAAATCCGTCAGATTTTTTTCCCGATGTCTTTTGTCAGAAACTGGTGCTGCATACACACGGTCGGACAAAGTTGTCGGAAAATCCGACCGTTCTGAACGTGGCGACGTTCGTTGCGTACGACGAAACAACGTAGAGGCTAGTAGCCAATAGCTTTGGTCTCGTAATTTGATCTGAGCATGCGTGGCACTTTGTCCCTCTGAATTCTCTACACACGATCGGAAAAAGTCCCATCGGATTTTGTTGTCGGAAAAATTTGAGAGCAGGATCTAAAAAATTTTTCGTCGGAAATTCCGATGGAAAAAGTCCGATGGAGCCCACTAGACATGTGCACAATAAAAAAATGTGTTTAGTTTCGTTTTGTTTCTGTTCGTTTCCGTTGATTCGTAACGATTTGTAATTTCGTAAGTCGTCGGTGTACGTATTCGGACTCGTTCGTATTTTCGTAGAGTTTTTTTTTCGTTGATTCGTTTTTCCGTTTAATTTTCGTTTATTCGAAATTCGTATTTTCGTATTTTCGTTATATTTTGTATTCGGACGCATTCGTATTTTCGTAGATTTAGTTACATTTGTACTTTCGTAAGATTGATTTATTCGTACTTTCGTAACATTGTTTTCGTAGATTCGTAATCGGAGGATAATTCATAATTTTATGTAATGTGTATGCTATTATTACATTGTAAGAGACACGGAAAATTATGAATCGACAAACAAAAAAAAAAAAAGTTCCGAATGTACAAATTTTTTCGTTCAATCCATTCGAAGCACGTTAAGCAGCGCCATTGTAAGAGACACGGAAAATTACGAATCAACAAAAAAAAAAAAATGTTACGAATGTACGAATTTTTTCGTTCATTTTGATTTTCGTTGTTTCTGTTTTCGTTTTTCGGATTTTCATTCTTTCGCAGTTTCGTTGTTTCTAATTTGGTTATTTCGGATTTTCAGTGTTTTTCGGATTCGTTCGATTCGAACATTCGTTATTCGTTAAAATTTTTAGCGAATTGTTCGTTCATTCGTACGATAACGAATGAACGAATATAACCAATTTTAACGAAAAAAACAAAACGAATTGCACATGTCTAGTGGCGACGTTCGTTGAGTACGACGGAACTACATAGAGGCTATTAGCCAATAGCTTTGGTCTCGTAATTTGATCTGAGCATGCGTGGCACTTTGTCCGTCGGAATTCTCTACACACGATCAGAAAAAGTCCGATCGGACTTTGTTGTCGGAAAATTTGAGAGCAGGATCTAAAACTTTTTTCGTCGGAAATTCCGACGGAAAATGTCTGATGGGCGGATTTTCCGACAACATGGTCCAATCGGACATTTTCCGTCGGGGGCTTACAGGGGTTGCGCTACATAACCATGTGACTGTCATTTAAATTTCTTTGGGTGCCACTAAAAATAACTGTCACTTATTAGAATCCTGGTGGAGCTGCTTTGCAAACGGAGCCTAATGTGCCCCCCTGGATGCAGCACCACCCCGGCACCAAGTTTGCAGTAGCCTCAATGACATACACTGGAGCATGAGAGGGAGGTTGCACTAGGATTGTGACAGGGGGCAGCAGTGCTTTCTGGTACCCCTGTGGGAAGCCTGCTAAATCTGGCTGCATTCTGCTTTATAAGAGTCAGATTTTAGGAAAAGTCTTGGTGTTTCCTGGATAAGAGCAGCAACGTGTGGAATCTACTTGAGGACGATCTGTAAAAGTTCCACTCTACACTCAGGTCTTCAGAGAATGGACAATGGAGAAGCCACCAGGTCACCGAGCAGCGGGGGGAAATCCTGTCCAATTCTGATGGATCGGAGGGGGGAATGCAGAAATTCCGTCGTCTAATGCCTCAGAGGTTTGAGTGTGATCACGCCAGGCTCCTGTCCCCCCTCGCTGGAACACACCGCGCCTCTGAAGTGCTTCGGAGCTTCAAGTCCCCGAAAAGGAAGCTGCAGTCATTTTTCAGCCGCTTAAATGCCAAAACTGAAATGCACTGACTCACACACTTTGTACATTTTCCTGGCTCATTGTGAACAACTTAGCAGCGATTTCCTTGCCAGGCCAAACCGTTTTCTTTTTTTTTCCGCTTGAACCCGCAGAAGATCTTTCGACCTTTCCTACATGAGGTCATAGAATATTGTTCCAGAGCATCAGCGAGAACCGCGATTGTCTAAAGAAAAACGTCAAATGTAATACGGCGACTAGAGGAAGAGTTCATAAAACAAAATATTAATATTAAATACCGAGTCTATAGTGAATGGATAGGCTGCATTCTCAGTGATGTCACTTGTCTCTAGTGAATGGATAAGATGCATTCTCAGTGATGTCATCAGTCTCTAGTGAATGGATAGGCTGCATTCTCAGTGATGTCACCAGACTCTAGTGAGTGGATAGGCTGCATTCTCAGTGATTTCACCAGACTCTAGTGAGTGGATGAGCTGCATTCTCAGTGATGTCACCAGTCTCTAGTGAATGGATAGGCTGCATTCTCAGTGATGTCACCGGTCTCTAGTGAATGGATAGGCTGCATTCTCAGTGATGTCACCGGTCTCTAGTGAATGGATAGGCTGCATTCTCAGTGATGTCACCAGACTATAGTGAGTGGATGAGCTGCATTCTCAGTGATGTCACCGGTCTCTAATGAATCGATAGGCCGCATTCTCAGTGATGTCACTGGTCTCTAATGAATCGATAGGCCGCATTCTCAGTGATGTCACTTGTCTCTAGTGAATGGATTGGCCGCATTCTCAGTGATGTCATCTGTGAAAGCAGATTGTAAATTTCAATAATAAAAATATTTTCACCCCTGTAAAAAAAGTTAAACATTATGAGTTTACTTCTTGTCCTCATAAACACATTCTCCCCAGCCTGCCATACATCACCTTCAGGCTGAGAATTCAATTTATCTTTGGGATGAAGTATATTATCCGTGAAATGTCCAGTTAATCAGGATTTACAGTCCCTCCCCGAGCACCTTGGCAGCTGCCTTGTGAAAGTGTCCTGTGTTGTGTGCTCAGCCCTGACCTGAGCATGTCAGAGGAAAAACCTCTCCTAATTGCTCAGCAGTCTAGTCTGCTAATTGAGACCGAAAGATCAGATCAGGGTCACTGAGAACATTCTGCAAACAGCAGCACTCAGTGTCAGTCTATAGGAGGGAAGAGATCACCCACTGCATGGGACCAGTCAGGAAACATCCGCTGACAGGCGGAGCGCGCTCACAACTTCCCAAAACAAAATCGCCTATAAAATGCGACATCTTCATTACTATGATTTTATAGAGAGATGTATATATTCCACAGTGCCGTACAGAGAACACTGAGCCCGTCACGTCACGTCAGTCTTTTCACCAGAGGAGCTCACACTCTAATGTCCCTCCACAGTCACACACTATTATTATTATTATACATTTATATAGCTCTGACACATGGGCGTTCGCAGAACTTTTTGTCATTATCACGGTCAGAGACTGCAGACGTAGTACAGGAGATGGTCAGAGACTGCAGACGTAGTACAGGAGATGGTCAGAGACTGCAGACATGGCACAAGAGACTGTCAGAGACTGCAGACATGGCTCAAGAGACTGTAAGAGACTGAGGACATGGCACAAGAGACTCTAAGAGACTGCATACATGTGGGGGGGGGGGTGACAGAGAGAGAGAGGGGGGTGACAGAAAGAGACATAGGGGGTGACAGAGAGAGACAGAGAGAGAGGAGTGTGACAGAGAGCGACAGAGGGGTGGGGTGACAGAAAGGGGAGGGTGGAAAAGACAGAGGGATGACAGAGAGAGAGAGGGTGACAGAGAGGGGTGATGGGGGGTCAGGGACAGGGACCCCCTAGCCCTGTCTGCAGTCCCTACAAGTGCCCCTATGTCCCAGTGGTGTGTGTAATGCTCAGTACGGTACCTTGCATGCCAGTAGGATGTCCTGGCAAGACCCGTTTTCATTCTGGGTGAGGACAGGGCCGGCCGCCAGCGCTAGGATAAAGACAGAGTGGGGAACAAACTCCTGATCCGATCCCTGATTCCACTTGCCCCCCCTTGCCCCTACCTGCGGACGCCCATGCTCTGACATATACTGTAGTGCTGTACAGAGAACACTGAGCTGGTCAGTCACGTCAGTCTTTGCACCAGAGGAGCTTACACTCTAATGCCCCCCTCCACAATCATACACTGTTATTATTATACATTTATATAGCTCTGACATATACCGCAGTGCTGTACTCCCTGTACAGCACTAGACATGTGCAATTAGTTTCGGACGGATCAAAAATTCGTACAAATTTCCGTAAATTCGTACATTCGGGAGGATCAGAAAAACAAATTACTATGCTTCCGAATTTTGTGCCAAATTTCGTTTACGAATTTGGGATCCAAATTCTGTTACAACGGAATCCTGACTGGTGTTTTGTTGACCAATCAGAGGTTTTCTTCTGCTGCTGAGTGAGGGTTGGGAAAATCACCGTTTTTAATATGGGAGTGGGAGACTGGTACTGGTAGTCGATGGGAGATTCAGAATCGGACAAAATAAAAATGTTCGTTAGTTACGATTATTCGTTATGATGAAGTTAAAAACCCAGGAAGTCATCACAGCACAGGGATGGTGGGAGCCCCTCATAATGATAAATTCATCATAACCAACGTTCGTAATTGTTATGACAAGTTAAAAAATCGAACAAAAATTTGTATTTCATATGAATCCACATTGAATTTCGGACACAAATTACGAAATACGAATTAACGGCTAATACAAAATGGAACAAAACAAATTTATTGATGGCCCACATGTCTACAGGGAACACTGACTGAGTCAGTCACATCAGTCTCTGCACCAGAGGAGCTTACACTCTAATGTCCCCCCCACAGTCACACACGATTATTATTATTATATTATTAAGATAGGTAAAAGTTCAATTTTCTGCATACAATTAGCATATCATATAATATTATAAATATATATTAGCATATAATTATAAATATAAGATATCAGAGCCATGGATGTTTCTTAACATGTTAACAATACAGTGGAACCTTGGTTAACGAGTAACACGGTTAACAAGCATTTTGGAAGACAAGCAACTTTTTTTTAAAATCCTGACTCGGTTTGCGAGTGTTGTCTCGCATAACGAGCAGAATTCAAGCTAATGTGGTATGCAGTACCGCATTTTGGCCATAAGTGCGGGGGCGCCGGTGACACTTGGAACATTTCGGAGCCATTCGGAAATTCTCGGAATCACTCAGAAATACTCAGAAATACTCCGTTCCCGAGTGTTTCTGAGCCTTTCCGAGGGTTTCCAAGTTCAGCCGAGCTGTCCCCGAGTATTTCCGAGGCTCTCCGGCACCCCCACCCCCCCTCTGGCCACATGCAGTATTGCATGTAATAGAAGTCAATGCAGAACAAATTATCTGAATTAACCATTGACTTCTATGGGAAAATTCGCTTTAATATACGAATGCTTTGGATTACAAGCATTCTCCTGGAATGGATTATGCTCGTAATCCAAGGTCCCACTGTACTATAAAAAACATTCCCCAGCACAGCACATTCCCCTCACTTGTCTCCATGCCCAGCAAGGGTGAAGATCCGATCGCCGGGGCCGGTAAGCGGCGGAGGGAACCGGAGCGCGGCGGGAGGGGTGGCCACTCCCACCGCCGATAAAAGTGATCTTGCGGCGAATCCGCTGCAGAGACCACTATTATTGGAAACCGGACCGCCGGCCGAAGAAGAGGGTGCCGGGGTTATGGTAGCTAGCTGCTGCCGTAACAACGATATTCCGCTTCAAAGTAAAGACGTATATCGGCGTGCGGCGGTCCGGAAGTGGTTAAGCTTCTCTTAATATGTATTCCTTCACAGAAAATGAAGACAGCATGCTATGAGTATGAGCGCTCATTTTGTTCAGCACATTTAGGATGTTTGATATCCTTATGTGTTCCATCTCAGACCTTTACAGGTGCTTTTATCTTGCAGCTGACCTCCCTGAAGCCGGTTATGCCTTCCCATTGGCTTGTGTTGGGGGAAAGACTACAGCGCAGTAACTGTAAAATCTCATCTCTGACTCCCAGCTCCGGAGTCCTCCTCGGCAAACTCATAAATCTATATAAGGGAGTCATTCATTTTTTTTCCACCGGAAATTTTTCACATTTTTAGGAGATAAAACGTTCCGATTCTGTGACTGGTCCTCTTTCCATTGCCCGGGGCAGAGAAGGGAGCAAAGGGCGAGGAGGAGGCGGCAGAGGTAGGTGAACCTTCCCCTCCTTACACTCAGCTTTGTGGTATGATTTGAGGGGGCAGATTCACAATCCATTAGCACAGATAAGATTGTTTCGGAGGAACTGAAAGCCAAGTCCCACCCGGATTCCACAACACTCACTTTTTCCAGCACCGCCGCGTTCAGTCTCAGCGTAAGACAGTTAAAGGTCCAGTGAGCCGCAGGAAGGAATCTAAAGCTTAATATAAATAATCTCCTTATCCCCTTATAGCTGGCTGTATTCATATACACTATATTATTATTATTATTACTATATTACCAAAAGTATTGGGACATCTGCCTTTACACACACATGAACTTTAATGGCATCCCAGTCTTAGTCCGTAGGGTTCAATATTGAGTTGGCCCACCCTTTGCAGCTATAACAGCTTCAACTCTTCTGGGAAGGATGTCCACAAGGTTTAGGAGTGTCTATGGGAATGTTTGAGCATTCTTCCAGAAGCACATTTGTGAGGCCAGGCACTGATGTTGGATGAGAAGGCCTGGCTCTCAGTCTCCGCTCTAATTCATCCCAAAGGTGTTCTATCGGGTTGAAGTCAGGACTCTGTGCAGGCCAGTCAAGTTCCTCCACCCCAAACTCGCTCATCCATGTCTTTATGGACCTTGATTTGTGCACTGGTCCAAACCATTTGGTGGAGGGGGGATTATGGTGTGGGGGTTGTATTTCAGGGGTTGGGCCCCTTAGTTCCAGTAAAGGGAACTCTTAAGGCGTCAGCATACCAAGACATTTTGGACAATGTCATGGTCCCAACTTTGTGGGAACAGTTTGGGGATGGCCTCTTCATGTTCCACCATGACTGCACACCAGTGCACAAAGCAAGGTCCACGTGTAAGCTCCTCTGGCGCAGAGACTGATGTGACTGTCTCTGTGTTCTTTGTACAGCACTGCGGTATATGTCAGAGCTATATAAATGTATAATAATAATGTGTGACTGTGGGGGGACATTAGAGCATATATTCTTGTTTATTAAAAATCTTGCAAACATATAGCTTGTTATTAAAGTAGTTGTATACCCTTAATTTCAACTTGCACCTACAGGTAAGCCTAGAAGGCTTACCTGTAGGTACAAGAAATATCTCCTAAACCCGCACGGTTTAGGAGATATTTGCAAAGAACGATTTACAACGTTGTCTATGGCGCATGCGCGCCGTAGACAGCGGTACATTTAACGGGTTAATCCCCATTCCCAACTGCGGCTCACCGCAGTTGAAGTGCCCCGCGCGCATGCGCGGAGCGACGTCTTCGCTGCTCTGGCCAATCACAGCGCCGCAGCGGCGCTGTGATTGGCCGGAGCGGTGATACCCGGAAGAGCGATGGCTGCGGCTGGAGGGGGAGAAGAGGACGGCGTCGGGGGCCCCGATCTAAGGTAAGTGATGCATAATGAGCTAGTATGCTAGTCATACTAGCTCATTATGACTTTCTCTTGCAGGTAGTTTAAAAAAAAAAAAAGTTTAAACGGGTATACAACCGCTTTAATAATTTTTTACATATATATATATATATAAATAATCAAAAAACAAACAAGCTTATATCAGCAGATAACAGCATTGACATTAGAATGTAATAACAGTAATTAATGTACTCTGTACAGCACTGCGGTATATGTCAGAGCTATATAAATGTATAATAATTATAGCGTGTGACTGTGGGGGGACATTAGAGTGTAAGCTCTTCTGGTGCAGAGACTGATGTGACTGGCTCAGTGTTCTCTGTACAGCACTGCATATTTGTGGTAAGTGGTCAACCCCAGAATCAATTAAATATGTTTTATTACAGCATCAACGTCCTCATGATAACATAGAAAGTACTGAATAGAGGGGATTTGACTTCATAGGTGCAATTAGTACTATGAAATAAAGTATTTTCAATGAAAACACAGTTTATTAAAGTCATAAAAACACATATAAAAGCAATCTGTACAATACATGGCCAGCTTTGTGGTCATTCAAGGCGTATTTCTGTAGCTCCTCTAGTTGTTCCCACATCTTTAGTCCTACATGTTTCGCCGTATGGCTTCCTCAGGGACAAGCGTGGTTTTATGGCTACTATATGAACGAACAAAAGACAATTACAAAAAGTGCATATAATATCATATCAATAAATACAATCACTATGCATATCAAAGACTATGAGAATAAATACATGAATGCTTCTCCCCCCACTGGCAAGAGTTCCCTGAATGGAGTCATACCTCAATGACAGAGAATGAGATCCGGTTATTGTCAAACATATAGAAATAGGAGTCTGTCCAAGTGGCCCAAAGAGCCCAGATGAACAAGTATGAACCACCCCAAAATGCAGAAAGTATATATACGCTATATACCTCCCTTGTTCACCTGGGCTCTTTGGGCCACTTGGACAGACTCTTATTTATATGTGCATAAAATGCAATATACTTTTTAACCACTTGCCGACTGCAATATAGGTTGCAGTTTGCAATTGGTTTACCAGGGTTATGGCTGAAGATATCACCCCGGTATTTTTTTTTTCCCAGCCGGCGGCTGGCTTTCTTATGAAAGCGGTCTGAGGGGCTCATTTGCTGCTGGATCACTTTCTGAAGCGGCATTGTTTCGCTGGCTTACCATTTTCCTGGGCGCGCCCGAGAAACCAACCGATGGTGCGGCTGACTGGTCACAGAAGCTACCAGAGACCAGATAGTCTTTGATTGCCTCTATGACCTTTGAGGATCAGAGTGGCATCGTTAAGGGCAGAAATAGACTATTGTTTTTTTTTTAAAGCAAAATATCACTTTTTTTTAGATTTTTGGATTTTTTATTTTTAAAGGTAGACCACACATCTCTCCATACAGAGGAACTGTCATCCCTTATTTCTATTACAAGGGATGTTTTACATTCCTTGTAATAGGAATAAAAGTGATAAAAAAAAGATTAAAGGGACAGTGTTAAAAAAAAGAAAGAAAAGAAAAGCGCTCCAATCCTTCCATGCTTGCGCACAGAAGCGAACGCATACGTAAGTTGTGCACGCATATGTAAATAGGGTTTGCACCACATGTGTGAGGTCTCGCTGCAAACGTTAGAGTAAAAGCAATAATTCTAGCGCTAGACCTCCTCTGTTACTCCAGGTAACCTGTAAAAAAATGTAAAGCTTCACCTATGGAGATTTCTATTTACCAAAGTTTGTCGCCATTCCAAAAGCGTGTGCAATTTTAAAGCATGACATGTTAGGTATCTATTTACTCAGCGTAACATCCATCTTTCATCATTTACAAAAAAAATTGGGGCATATATTGTGTTTTTTTTTTATTTTTTATTATTCAATTCAAAGGTGTATGTTTTCCAAAAAAAATTGTGTTTGAAAAACCGCTGTGGAAATACCATGTGACATAAAAAATTGCAACGATCGCCATTTTATTCCCTAGGGTCTCAGCAAAAAAAAATGATATATATATATATATATATATATATATATATATATATATATATAAAATGTTTTGGGGTTATAAGTAATTTTTCTAGCAAAAATATGGATTTAAATTTGTAAACAAAAAGTGCCAGAAATGACCTGGTCTTTACGTGGTTAAATACCGTAGTTTGTCGCCATTTCACGAGCGTGTGCAATTTTAAAACGTGATATGTTAGGTATCTATTTACCCGGCGTAACATCATCTTTCATAATTTTATATATATATACAGATATAGATATATATATCTATATCTATATATATCTATATCTATATATATATATATATATATATATATATATATATATATATATAGAAATATATATATATATATATTTATATATATATATAAATTGTGTTGTTGTTTTTTAAATCATTAAAGTGTATTTTTTCCCAAAAAATTGCATTTGTAAAATACCATGTGACATTGCGATTGCCATTTTAGTGTCTCTGCTAAAAAAAAAAAAAAAATGTCAAATGTTGGGGGGGTGGGTTATAAGTAATTTTCTAGCAAAAAAATACAGATTTACGCAAAAAGCGCCAGAAAAAGCTTGGTCTCCAAGTGGTTTATTTATCAAATACACGAAATTAACATAAATCCTGACTTGCGTTCCATTAAAATTGCGCTGCAAACCCATGTGCGTTTTCTAATGTGATGATGTGAACGGGCTCCAACACACTTCGTATGCAACGTCCTTTTTTTTTTTATTTGTGCGTCAAAGTCACGTTACGGAATAAAAACTGCGTGATCATTTTATAATATTTAATATAGAACCATAAATGATACAATGTATATTTTTGCGGAAAAAAAAAAAAAAAGCACGTGTTTGCTTAGTACCCGTGGTGGGTCAGCTGCTAGCGTGGCCCCGAGTCGTAAGCACGCAGCCCCGAGCCGCGCATATTTCAGCGATGGAGGAAATGTCAGAGCGGTGGGAGGAGTGAGCGACAGGCAAAGGGGGGAGCATTGCGTGCAAAGCATCTGAGTCTGGCCCTTGTGTGGTCTTTGGAGGGGGGAGCGTGGGTGGTCCCTCTCAGCCTTCCCTTCATCTGTCCAGATCCTGCTAACTGCCTATACAATGACCACACAGTGTTTACCTTACTGCTGTCTGCGCCCAGTCACCGCCGCTCCAGCTGGACCAGCTCAGGGACCCCCAGACCCAAATACTGCGCCATGTGCGTGTGTGCAAAAAAAAAGAAAAAAACTTTTTATAGGCACTTTTCCCCTTTCCATCGTGTCCATAAACCAGGAGGCAGCACATCTCCTCTGCCGCAAGACCATTCCACACCGTTTAAATGGCTGCTCGTAATACTGCGAATATCGGGCCCTACGGTATTGCAGAATTCTGATTGCATTTTGCATCGATTTACGTCTTTTCTCAGGACCGCCAAACACTTGCTCGCTATAGACGTTCAGTAAGGATCAGGGAAATTCCTTATTTTTTTTTTTCTTGTGACGCAAGACCAGAAAGAGTGTAGAGATCAGTTTTCCCTGTAAAAATCAAGCTGTGGTTATGAGTAATCAGCAGTGGAAAATGTCCCCGTCTGGAGCCAGCTCCGCCTGCACAACGTTAAAGAGGACCTGTAGTATATTCAAAAAAAAATTTGGGGTGATAATCACGTGAAAGATTTCTGCAGCGAGAATAATCTTCTCCGGGAGTAATATTTATTTATATATTGCAGGTACATACTGTATATAGCTCTGACATATACCACAGTGCTATACAGAGAATACTGAGCCAGTCACATCAGACTGCACCAGAGGAGCTTACACTCTAATGTCTCTCACAGTCACACACTATTATACATTTATATATCTCTGACATATACCGCAGTGCTGTAAAGGGAACACTGAGCCAGTCACATCTGTCTCTGCACCAGAGGAGCTTACACTCTAATTCCCCCCCCCCACAATAACACACTATTATTATACATTTATATAACTCTGACATATACTGCAGTGCTGTACAGAGAACACTGAGCCAGTCACATCAATCTCTGCACCAGAGGAGCTTACACTCTAATCTCTCCCATAGTCACACACTATTATACATTTATATAGCTCTGACATATACCGCCATGCTGTACAGAGAACACTGAGCCAGTCACAACAGTCCAGAGGAGCTTACACTCTAATGTCCCCACCACAGTCACACACTGTTATTATACATCTATATAGCTCTGACATATACCGCAGTGCTGTACAGAGAACACTGAACCAGTCACATCAGTCTCTGCACCAGAAGAGCTTACACTCTAATGTCCCCCCCCCCCCCCCACAGTCACAAACTATTATTATTATACATTTACAGTGTATATCAATTTACACAGTGCTTTACATATACATTGTACATTCACATCAGTCCCTGCCCTCAAGGAGCTTACACTCTAAGGTCCCTAACTCACATTCATACACATACTAGGGGCAATTAACCTACCAGAATGTCTTTGGAGTGTGGGAGGAAACCCACCCAGGTACAGGGAGAGCATGCAAACTCCAGGCAGGTAGTGTCATGGTTGGGATTCAAACCGATGACCCCGGTGCAGCTTGGTGGAAGTGTTAACCACTTAGCCACTGTGCTGGCCATAATTAAAACCAGACCTTGTTCTGACATTTGTTGTTTACAAGTAAAAATCTGTATTTTTTGCTAGATAATTACTTAGAACCCCCAAACATTTTATATCTATATATATATATATATATATATATATATATATATATATATGTATATATATATATATATATATATATATATATATATATATATATATATATATATATATATCTATATATATATTAAGTCATTCCATATCCTCTGGTGAAGTACAGAGTTAGAAACCACATAACAGCTGCGTCCTGATGTCAACATACTGGTCAAAACCGTTTTTTCTGCAGAATATACTTACAACAGTTTTGTTCAAAAGCTGAAAGTTAAGCATATTCATTTCAACCCCTATCAAAATGGTATATCATTATAAGTAGCCCCCTTATAATATATATATATATATATATATATATATATATATATATATATATATATATATAGATATATATAGATATAGATATATATAGATATATACACATATATACACATATATGTAGATTTTTTATTTTTTTTTGGAGAGACCCTAGAAAATAAAATGGCGTATGTTGCAATATTTTATGTCACGCTATATTTGTGCAGAGGTCTTTCAAATGCAATTTTTTGGGAAAAAATACACTTTAATAAATAAAAAAAAATGCAAAACAGTAAAGTTAGCCCAATTATTTTGTATAATGTGAAAAGATGATGTTACGCCGAGTCCGATCGTGTGTGGGCTCTAGCGGACTTTTTCCGACGGAAAAAGTTTGAGAGCAGGACCCAAAATTTTCCGACAACAAAATCTGACTTTTTCCGATCGTGTGTAGAGAACTCCGACACACAAAGTGCCACGCATGCTCAAAATTAATTTGGGGACAAAAGCTATTGGCTACTGGCCTCTTCGTAGTCCCATCGTACGTGTTGTACGTCACCTCATTCGGAACGATCGGATTTTCCGACAACTTTGTGCGACCGTGTGTATGCAAGACAAGTTTTGGCCAAAATCCGTCTGAAAAAATCAGACGGATTTTGTGGTCGGAATGTCCGACCGTGTGTATGGGGCAATACAGAGGAGGTCTTGTGCTAGAATTATTGCTCTCGCTCTAACAATCCTCACATGTGTGGGTTGAACACTGTTTACATATGCGGGCGCGACTTACGTATGCGTTCGCTTCTGCATGCGAGCACGGAGGGATGGGGCGCTTTACATTTTTTTTACTGGCCAGCGATGTGATCTGTCACTGTCTGATGACTGATCAGAGTACCGTCCCACTGCCAGTACCATGTGACCGATGTGACCAATCGCAGATGATCACATTACAGTTGTAAACAATGAATGGCTTCCTTTCATGCCATCCATTGTGTACAATTGTGTTGCTAGCTGTGATTGGTTAATGTGATCACATGGTACAGGCTGGGCCAATCACGCCTAATCACAATGAATCAGTTTCATTCCGTAAAATGCTTGCTTATAGCAATGAAATTCACTGCTATAAGGAATCATAATGTGTAAAAAGAAAAAAAATAATCCTGATCACTTTCCCAAAGTAGTAGAATGTTTTTGCTCTGGTCACAGTGTGTTACATTTTTTAAAAGAATAAATAAATAAAAAAATTGTATGAAAAAAATGAAAAGTGTCATACTGTCACCAGTCAGTGTCCCTGATCACCGCCACACCAGTTATATGAGGACGCTGCACTGCACTGGTTACGGTATGTAAAAAAATAAATTGTGAACATTTTTTTTTTTATTTCCTAATTTTCCAAAAAATTATGATAAAAAAATGACTTAAAAAAAACTCGCAATGCCTCTTACTAAACACCTTGGACTGTCTACATTCCAGAAAGGGGTCATTTTGGGCCTCATGAAATGAGAAAGGCTATCAGTACATCAGGATTGATCAATTTTCATATATACTGTATATATATACATATATATATATACATATATATATATATATATATATATATATATATATATATATATATATATATATATAAATAAAAAAAAAAAAAAAAAATATATATATATATATATATATATATATATATATACCATAGTTTGTGGCCTCTAGAACTTTCCTACAGACTAAATAATATACACTGATTTGGGTTATTTTCACCAAAGAAATGTAGCAGAATACATTTTGGCCTACCGTATATACCCGAATATAAGCCGACCCGAATATAAGCCGAGGCACCTAATTTTACCACAAACAACTGGGAAAACGTATTGACTTGAATATAAGCCTAGGGTGCCCATTTGCATGCCTCACTGTGCCCATTTGCAGCCATAGGTCCCCCAAACTTCATACTTTGTAGTTAAGGGTTCCTAGATGCCCCCTAGCTGCAGACCAAAGGGTCCCGAAATGACATTGCTGCAGATAGACACAGTTGACCGATTTGGTGCCCCGTGTATTGGAGCCACTTAGTGCTACAAACCCCAAACTACCACTACAACATATCCAAGATGGGGTTCCTATCACCAAGTGGCCCCGAGATATGGGGCCCCAAAATCAGTTCGGAAGATGTCAAGCACTTTTCTGCAGCAGAGAATGACATTTTCCGAACCGACTTTGGGGCCCCGTATCTCGGGGCCACTTGGTGCTAGGAAGCCCATATGTTATATATGTTATTTGGGGTCTCTGGACCTAAAGGGTCCCAAAATGACATTGCTGCAGATGGACACAGTTGACTGAATTTGGGGCCCCGTATCTGGGGGTCACTTGGTGCTAGGAACCCCATCTTTGGATATGTTGTAGTGCTAGTTCCACTGGGTTTGAATACCAGATACGGGGCCCCAAAGTCGGGTCGGAAAATTTTTTTTGCTGCAGAAAAGTGCTTGACTTGAGTATTTGTGTAAATAAAATGATAAAAATTCAGTTTGTGTACAGTTTTGTATGACCGCGCAATTGTCATTCAAAGTGCGACAGCGGTGAAAGTTGAAAATTCTCCTGGGCAGGAAGGGGGGAGAAAGTGCGCGGTATTGAAGTGGTTAAGGGGGTGTGGCAGTGGGTGTGTCCTATACCTACATACATTTGTTATAGGTGTCCCTCATTCCCATCTCAGAATGTTGGGAGGTGTGGAATGCTCCTGATACCATGGGATGCCGGCTGTCTAGGCTTTAGGCCCCATGAGTGAGCTTGGGATAATGTATATTTAGTTGTATGTAGAAAAAAAGTACCTGGAGACACATCCTCCGCAGCACCTCTTCCAGATGCAGTGCTGGCTTACCAATGGGGCCGGGACAAGGGGTGGGCGAGAGGGACACCTGCCCTGGGCGCCATGGTTTACTGTAGGGATGGGGGAACCTTCCTTCTGTCACAAGGCTGACAGAAGTGGTGACAGCGGCAGTGATTTTGACAAGTGAGTGACCGCTGGGTGTAGGACCACCTAAGCTTGCACATCATGAAGGGGGGGGGGCATCTTTAAACTTGTCCCGACACTGCTCAGCACTCACAAGTGTTATTGTCATGATGTCATCATACTGGCATCAGTGATCTAGTGATCAGTGCTAAAAATATGCACTGTCACTGTACTAATTTAAGGACCAAGCCTTTTTCTGACACTTGCTGCTTACAAGTTAAAATCTGTATTTTTTGCTACAAAAATTACTTAGAAACCCCAAACATTATATATATATTTAGCAAAGACTCTGGAGAATAAAATGGCGGTCATTGCAATATTTTATGTCACACGAATACACTTCACTGAATTTAAAAAAGCGAAACTAAGTAAAGTTACCGTATATACTCGAGTAAAAGCCGATTATTTCAGCACATTTTTTTGTGCTGAAAAAGCCCCCCTCGGCTTATACTCGAGTCTCCCTGCCTCACTGTGCCCATCTGCAGCCTCATGCACCTGATCTCCCGGCACTGTGACACGCAGTCTAGTCGGCGGCTGTCCAGTGTAACAAAGCCCCGCCTTCTCCTCGCCCCTGATAGGCAGAACACTGACTCACTGCTGGGAAACTGAATCAGTGTTCCGTCACGGATGAGGATGAGGAGGAGGCGGGGCTTTGTTACACTGGACTGCCGCCGGCTGGACTGCATGTCACAGCGCCGGTGTTCTGGAGATCAGGTACATGAGGCTGCAGATGGACGCGTTGAGGCATGCAGATGGGCAGAGTGAGGCATGCAGATGGGCAGAGCGAAGCTGCAAATGGACACAATGAGGCTGCAAATGGACACAATGAGGCTGCAAATGGGCACAGTGTGGCTGCAAATGGGCACAGTGAGGCTGCAAATGGGCATTGTTGACCCTCTTTTCCACTCACAGTAGCTGCTGCATTTATGATCCTAGGCTTATACTCGAGTCAATACGTTTTCCCATTTTTTTTTGTGGTAAAATTAGGTGTGCGTTTACTTTGGTGCATGAGCACGCGGGGACGGGGGTGCTTTAATTTTTTTATTTATCTTATTTATTTATTTCGTTTTATCCCTGTTAAAAAAATGAAATAAAAACCTGATCACTTTTATTGCTGTCACATGTCAACATCCCTTATTAATAGGCAGTGACAGGTCCTCTTTATGGAGGGATCTGGGGGTCTAAAAGACCCCAAACCCCTCCTCTGCACTTCAAAGTATTCAAAATGCCAAAATCAGGATTTTTTGAATTTTTTAAATTAGCGCTGTTGGCAGCCGAGCAAACCAGAAGTGACGTTGTGATGTCGCTTCCGGGTTACTATATCAGATTCTGGCTTTGTTTGGCACACCGGCATCAGATGTTCGCTGGTCGCTCGGGTCTCCTGGTGGGACAGAAAGCCCGGGTGGAGCGGCGGGTGGAGCGGTGGGTGGAGCGGCGGGTGGAGCGGCGGGTGGAGCGGCAGGAGGGGGGCGAGAGGCGGGAGGGGGGTCGTCCCCTCCTGTTCCTTGTGATAACGGAGCATTGCTGCTCTACGGACGCCAATACAGGCCCGGACTTTTCAGGTATTGCAATTGGGGGCTTATTAAGACACCATTTAATACCTTTGATACTTTTTGAATATCTCGCTGATGTCTTTATCCTTCTTTGATGAATAGTCTGATTTTCAAAGTGGCATCCATGCGCAATATTTCTACCCTACAAATCTGGTTATCCAATAGGCCTGCTGTCCTCTCACCAGGACACTTCAGTGTCTTCATATATTTCTAACAAATTCTAATTGGGTTGATTATCCACAATAAGCATATACGTGGTGGGGACTATCTATCCCTCAGTGGCTGGGGGGTGTGGGTACTCTTGCAGGGTCCTCCTTGGTTCGCCACCATCCCCCCCCCCCCCCCATGGGAATCACAGCAGCAGAGGATAAGCTTTCTTTTTGTAAAAATCAATGATCCGGTTTTGTATGTAATCCTTCTCACCTTAATGGATAACTATCTTTTGACTTGTAATTCCCCCTGAAGAAGAAAAGGCTAACATTTGTGTAAATTCGAAACGCGTTGGCCTCACATGATCTTCATCAAACCAAAGATCAGATGGTTAGTTGTCATGTCAGCTGCATCTTGTTTTTAGAGTGAATTGTGTTATGTTATATATTTTTAACTTTGTATAATAAAATGTACTCTTTTATATAACATTGTAGTAAATGATGTCCTAAAAAGTCCCATTTAGAGAGTTTGTTCTATTGTAGTGTATCAATTTCTTAGCTTAATGCATTCTATGCATTAAAGGAGTTGTAAAGGCTGAAGGTTTGTATCCTAATGCATTCTATGCATTAATATAAAAAAAAAACTTTTGTGTGTAGCAGCCCCCCTAATTACTTACCTGAGCCCCCTCTCTCTCCAGCGATGTCCAGGAATGTCTAAGCTGTCCAGGACCCTCCTCCTGATTGGCTGAGACACAGCAGTGGCGCCATTGGCTCCTCAAGTCCCTCAGCCAATCAGGGGAGAGAGGGAGCGGGGCCAGGTCAGGGCTCCATATGTGAATGGACACACTGAGCTGTGACACGGCTCGGGTGCCCCCATAGGAAGCTGCTGGCTGTGGGGGCACTCGATAGGAGGGAGGGGCCAGGATCACAGAAGAGGGACCTGAGAAGAGGAGATCCGGGCTGCTCTGTGCAAATCCACTGCAACAGAGAAGGTAAGTAGTTAGGTAGGTAGGTAGGTAGAGAAGGTAAGTATAACATGTTTGTTATTTTATTTTTTTCAAAACCGAGACTTTACAATCACTTTAACCGCTTCAGCCCCCGGAAGATTTTAACCCCTTCCTGACCAGAGCACTTTTTGCGATTCGGCACTGCATCGCTTTAACTGACAATTGCGCGGTCGTGCGACGCTGCACCAAAACAAAATTGACGTCCTTTTTTTCCCACAAATAGAGCTTTCTTTTGGTGGTATTTGATCACCTCTGCGGTTTTAATTCTTTGCTCTATAAACAAAAAAAGCGACAATTTAAAAAAAAAAAAGTAATATTTTTAAATTTTTGCTATAATAAATATCCCCAAGAAATATATAAAAAAACAAATTTTTTCCTCAGTTTAGCCGGATACGTATTCTTCAACATATTTTGGGTAAAAAAAAAAAAAATCGCAATAACGTTTATTGATTGGTTTGCGAAAAGTTATAGCGTCTACAAAATAGGGGATAGAATTATGGCATTTTTATTATTGATTTTCTTTTATTAGTAATGGCGGCGATCTGCAACATTATGGCGGACACATCGGACACTTCTGACACTATTTTGGGACTATTGTCATTTATACAGCGATCAGTGCTATAAAAATGCACTGATTACTGTGTAAATGACACTGGCAGGGAAGGGGTTAAACACTAGGGGGCGATCAAGGGGTTAAGTGTGTCCTAGGGAGCGATTCTGACTGTGGGGGGGTGGGCTACCACTGACATGACATCGATCACTTCTCCCGATGACGGGGAGCAGTAGATCTCTGTCGTGTCACTAGGCAGAACAGGGAATTGCCTTGTTTACTTAGGCAACTCCACGTTCTGCCGCTCTGTGACACGACCGCAGGACATCGAGTCCACGGGTCTCGCGGGCACGGAGCACGTGGCGGCATGCGCGTGCCCACAATGCCGCGTCTTAAAGGGGACATACCTGTATGACCATTTGCCATTGTGCCAACGTATATCGTTGTGCACTGGTCGGCAAGCAGTTAAGCTAAAAAACCTTCTCTGCTGCAGGAGCACCCCAGCCCCTCTTTATACTTACCTAAGCCCAATCCGATCCAGCAACGTGCACAAGAGCAGCAGCTCTTGCCGGTGTCTCCCTCCTCATTGGCTCCCGCTCCTGTCAATCAACTACAGTGACGAGGGGGCGGGGGCCAAGTCCCACCATCTGTGTCAATGGACGCAGCAGCAGGGCTCAGGAACAAGCATGCACGAGTGCACTGGGCAGATAGGAGGAGCCAGGAGCGCCGGCAGGGGACCCGAAAAGAGGAGGGTCCAATGCAGGGAGCAGGTAAGTATAGCACGATTCTTTTTATGATAAAAGTATAGAAATGCTTATTTGAAAAAATAATTTCTTTACAATCACTTTAATTCGCAGGGATTTCCTCTCACTTCCTGTTTGGCTATAGGACAGGAAGTGAAGAGAAATCTCCCCAATGGAACACAGATATTGGAAAAAAAAACAGGGGTTATAACCCTCAATTACTCTATCCTGAAAGAAAAAAAAAAGCTTTGCATTTGATTCCACTTTAAGTAGACACAACACAAAACTTCCAGTGCTGGGACAGTGAGGACATGACTTTTAAAGTGATTGTAAACGATCACCTAGTAAAACAACCCATTCAGTTTAAAATAGAAATGAAAGACAAAACATTTTTCTATAGATATTAAAAAAAACATTATAAATACCTTTTTTTCCCATTTTTTTTTTTTATAAGTGATCACACTCCCTCTGTTCTCAGCTGCATAAGAGCTGGGGGAGGAGAAGCAACCGTACACCGAGCTTCCCAGTAAATGGCTGTGCAGCGGGGGGCATGTCAGGACAAGTCTGATCATTGGAGGAGAGCAGGATGAGTTCCCTGTTTGGCCAGAGAACTGACCATGTTGTGTTCTCCTGCTTAGTGTGGTCAGTTATTAATAAGAAAGTAAAGGAACTAGCAGGAACACCAGGGATTTCACACAAAGGAAGCAATACAAAGAGAACAGGATACTTTCTCATACAAGTACATGGTACAGCAGGCACAGATCAGGAATATGAACTGTTGGGATATCAAGCACTTTAAGGTGGCATTTTTGTTTTTTTTAACCCATCCATCTTCCCTAATTATTTCTGATTAATATCACTTTAATATTTATATTTTCTAATAGAAAAAATATTAATATATATATATATATATATATATATATATATATATATATACATTTTTTTACAAATAAAAGAAGTCCCAATAAAACATCAGCTTATTGTTGTTATGTTGTATGTTATCTGTCACATTAGACAGCAAAATTACAGTTTATATTATTTTTTCTTCTGTTGGTTCGCCGAATAGGAAGTATGCTGTGCGCTGGGAAATACTGCTCCCCGATACAGCACCTTCACCTACCCGTGACTCTCAAAGTTCAATGCCCACAGCATCAGATCTACCTTCTAATCTTAGCGATGACACCAATCTTCTTGAAATAGCGAAAACGCACTGACCATTTTTCACTTTTGCGTGTTATTTTTTTATCAACAAGTGCAGTAAAAGGACCGTTTCCCACTCAAATATTTGTACTGTAGAGTGTAAAAATAATTCCCAGCATGCTGGGAGATCTATGAAACCAACTCTTTGAATTTCCATCATTTCTTAGTTTAGCACTTTACTAGGAATAAACAGAGGCTATAAAGAAAACAAGAATTTGGTTAGAAAAAAAAAAAATCATAATTGACAAAAGTCAAAATGTAAAAAAACAAAACAAAAAAAACCTTTATAAATAACATGTGTTAATTGGTAAAAAACAATGTGTTCTTTCTATCTATCTATCTTAGTTCATTATATTTAAACATAATACAACAAATACATAAACAAATGCATACATTAATAGATATAACGAAATATAGAGCAAACTATATAAGCATAAGCATATAAAGCAGCAAAATAATAATAATAATAATAATTATATATACATATATATATATATATATATATATATATATATAATTAGTATATATATATATATATATATATATATATATATATATACTGTTAATTACACTTTTTTTGCACTTTTTTTAATTTAAGTTCTTTATGTTGCCATTTTTTATTATGTTAAAAAAAAAAAGAAAAAAAATATATATATATAAAGTGTAACTAACAGTATATGTGTGTGTGTATATATATATACTGTTATTTACACTTTTTTTTATTTAAGTTGTTTATGTTGCCATTTTGTATTATGTTAAATATATATATATATATATATATATATATATATATATATATATATATATATATATATATATATATATATTTAACATAATAAAAAATGGCAACATAAATAACATAAAAAAATTAAAAAAAGTGTGTGTGTGTGTATATATATATATATATATATATATATATATTTATATAGATAGATAGATAGATAGATAGATAGATAGATAGATAGATAGATAGATAGATAGATAGATAGATACTGTTATTTACAGTTTTTTTTTTATATATTTTTATAATAATATATAAAAAAATGGCAACATAAATAACTTAAATAAAAAAAGTGTAAATAACAGTATGTATATATATATATATATATATATATATATATATATATATATATATATATATATATATATATATATATATATATATACTAATATATATATTTATATATAATAATTATTATTATTATTATTATTTTGCTGCTTTATATGCTTATGCTTATAGAGTTTGCTGTATATTTTTGTTATATTTATTAATGTAGGCATTTGTTTATGTATTTGTTGTATTATGTTTAAATATAATAAATAGTGTTATTTACACCTTTTTTGTTTTATTTAAGTTATATACGTTGCCATTTTTTATTATGTTAAATATATATATATATATATTTAAAATAACTTAAATAAAAAAAAGTGTAAATAACAGTATATATATATGTATATAAATAAAAAATTAGCATAATATAAAAAATGGCAACATAAATAACTAATTTATAATGTTTTGTGAAAGTTCTTGGAGTTATCAGAGTCATAGCCTGTCCCACAGTCTGCACTCTCCTCACAGCACACATGACATTTATTAGAGGTTGAGAGTGCCTTGTAATCGGTATTATTCTATTTGCTGTAGGAAATTGTGTACACCTTGCAAGGCGCCAGCCCTTCTTACCTCTGAAATTAGGGAGGACAGTGACCTTTCACCTTTCACCTTCCTTAATACAGGCAGGAGGGCAGCAAGCAGGGTGGCTGTTCAACTGTTCAGGCTCCGCCAGGGGAATTGTCTGGAGGTTATAGGAAAGAACAATCCACTGGAAACATATTTTCAGTCTTTAGTAAGAAGGAACTCAACAAATCAGTCAAGAAAATATACAGGAATAACAATCATGCTACACAAAAAAAAAAAAAAAAAAACATTTAAAAAATAAACAGATATGTTTAATGTGGCACTTTTCTGATAATTAAAAAAATATGTTTTCAATATTTTGTCATTCATAAATTTAACAGACAATAGAAAACCACAATATTATCATTATTATTATCATCATCATTATTCATATTATTACAATGTTATTGTTATTTTGAGTTGTGGTTTATATACCTATTATAATGGGGAAAAAATAAAGAATTAACATTAAAGTATCCCTAAAGTATTCATTAATATACATATGATGCAGTAGAGAAACTACAAATAGGAAATTAAAATGTGCTATTTAATTATTACATTTTATTAGGTAATATTATAATAAACACAACATACCAAAAAGAATGCCCTATCATTTGAATGTAAAATATTATTATAATAATATATTTTTTTGTGCCGTTCCTTAGGGAAATTTTTATTTATTTATAACAATACATTTTTTTGGCAACACAGTTTATGCAAGAAATTATCTTTTTTTTTTATTTTCACACTAAAGTTAGAAATGATCTAACTGTACATGTCCAATTTAATAATGATAAATATTCTCATTTCTATCATGCTTGGTCCCTGTTCATCACGTTTGGCATGAATATATAATAAAACAATTTTTTGTAAACAATGAATTACACCTGCATTCAATAATAAAATAATCATTGGTAAGGTATTTATGTTAGCTATTTTTTTTTGGAATGTCTCCTCCCAAGCAGGCCTGCAGTAAATTAGAATGTAATTTTTTAAGTTTCTTTAAAAAAAAGAAAAAAAAATAGGGCAGCTATGAAAGACTATAATGATATTTACAAAACGAAGGTATTTAGTAATCCTGATAGATAGTTATCTACCACATGGTGGTGTATATATATATATATATATATATATATATATATATATATATACTTTTATACATGGATATATCTATATATATAGATATATATCTATAGATATCTATATATATATATACATCTATATATCTGTATATCTATAGATATATATATATAAATTCCACCATGTAGTAGATTATGTTGTTATCAATATTATATTATTTAAAAAAATCTTGGATTTCATTTGCGACTTTACTGCCTGTTAAATGCAAACAAAGTCATAATGATTTAACAAAGAAGCAATTGTCACTGTTTACTTGAAGCACCCAATCACATGCAGAGAATTACAAAAGATGGCAGCTTCCGCTGAACGCGATTGGGTGTGCCAAACAACCGAGGACTTTGCAAGGTGCTTATTTATAAAAGCACAAAAAAAATAAAAAATTCCAGCACACTTCGCTCTTTTACACCACTAAATTTTATAAATGTTTCTCAGCAGACACTTGCAGCAGAAATCTGCAATACAACTGAGGTGCAGAGAAAGACTATGGGGGAAAAATATCTGGGAAAAAAAAATTGTTGGAATGAAATAAAATGAGTACGCCATCTTCAGGAAAGTTTTTTCTTATGCATCACACTAGCAATGTTATATTAGATCCGATTTAGGGCTAAATATTATCTTTTTATTTAGAGAAATAAATAAATAGAAATAAAAAATTATAAATTGTCAAAATCATTCTGCGGTTTTCTTTTTTTTTTTCGTAAATCTTTTATGGACCTAAAAAATGGGATGGCAGTGAGCAGAAATATGCCCAGAGCAGTTTCAAAATGTGAAAAGCAGCATTTATATTTTACAACAAATAATAAAAAATAAATATATATATATAATTATTTTTTTGTATATTTATAAAATATATATATATATATATATATATATATATATATATATATATATATATATATATATATATATATATATATATATATATATATATATATAAATAAAAAAAAATATATATATATATCCATATATATGGATTTAAATATTTTATAGGCCCCCCAGCTGTGAAAATAACTCTCCATAATGATCCCTATTATGTTAAGATAGTGAGGAGTTTACATAAGTAGATGTACAGTAATACCTCGCTAAATTACATTTAGTATGTTTTTTGAACTGTGCATCATCAGAAATTGTCATTTTTGTTCTAAAATCTTTTTTTTAATTTTTCACATTTTTTTCATCCTTGACTGCACCTCAGTGCTGCTGATCTCCTGCAGCATATTTGTAGCCACTTCTTGCCTCCATGCACTTCAGCGATGGCCACATGGTATTTCTTATTATTTATTTCTTATAGTATTATTATTTATTTATTATATTTATTAAGACGAATTGCCAGATATTGTCAACAGTGGACTGTTCCAGTGTAATATGTGTTGAAAGAGCCACTTGTAGTCTTCTTTGGAAGCCCATCTGACAGAAAAAAAATAAGTACCGGTATAGATATATATTTAAAATAAGTGGCATAAATGGCAACATAAACATGACAACTGAGGAGCACAATTAGGAGATTAGGACACAGCGTTGTCACCTTATAACAGGAAGTGCTGGAGCAAGGACCTTAATGACAGGATCACCAGGGCTTGTTTTAATGAAAGCTGCAGATTTTACAATATTGAAACCATCTCCTAAAATTCCATGAACGCTTTAAAGCTTACGTGAGATTTAATTGTTGGGTTTATATAAATTTCAGTAAAAAAAATAATAATTTCACCTTAAAATTAGTCGATACTCTCCTCCACAATGAAAAAATACAATTTTAATTGATAGAAACCTTATTTCACGAGCCCCGTTCTGTGTGTATGGTGGTAGTACGCCTTTATAAGGACGCCGATATTCCATTTAGAGGACATCCTTCTCGGCCAGTGAATTCTGGACCCCCAATGTTTGACCACTTGCCTACCGCATAACCTACTTATATGGTGGCAGAGCGTCTCTCCTGAGCCAGATCATGTACCTAGTATGTGATCCGGTGTTGTGCCGAATGCTGTCCCCCGTTGGATAGTGTCCGCCCTGTACTGCGCTTGTGCAGTACGGAGGACAAGGAGAAGCCAAAAGTCTCCGAAGATGGACGGCGCCTGCGTACTGAGTCCAGGTTGAAGCCCCACCATCCAAGTGAACATAGAGTTAGAATAAAAAATTGCCAAGTGAAGCAAAGCCGTGTCCAAAGCGTGGCGAGCGAAGCGAGGCCGTGCCCGAAGCGTGGCGAGCGTCCCTGTTACTAAGTGCTACCGTATGTCCACTTGGATGGTGGGGCTTGAACCTGGACTCAGTGCGCAGGCGCTGTTCATCTTCGGAGACTTTCGGAGTCTCCTTGTCCTCCGTACTGCGCAAGCGATGCGCCTGCGCAGTACGAGGCGGACACTATCCGATGGGGGGACCGTTTTTGGCAGAACACCGGCACTTCCGGGCAGGCGGATTAGACACAGCACAAGTCGATCAGCGGCTGCCGACCAATGGATGTCCGCGGGCACCCGCTGATCGGCGAGGAGAGAGGCTGCACAGAGCTCTGCACATGTAAACCAGGCAGAGATCTGTCCTGGCAGGGGGTAAGTGATCGATTTTCTTTTCATGCAAAGCAGGGAATAAAATCCATCTCTTCCCTTAGTAAAAGCACCTCACAGTGCACAAAAACACTGGCTAGGCACACAGTTGACCCTTTGATCGCCCCTGATGTTTAACCCCTTCCCAGCCAGTGTCATTAGTACAGTGACAGTGCATATTTTCAGCACTGATCACTGTATTAGTGTGACTGATTCCCACAAAGTGTCAATTAGGTGTCCGATTTGTCTGCCGCAATATCGCAGTCCCGCTATAAGTCGCTGATCATCACCATTACTAGTATATATAAGAAAAAATATAAAATTTCTAGTATAGATCACATAGATTGTAGACGCTATAATGTTTGTGTAAACCAGGCATATGCAATTAGAGGACCTCCAGCTGTTGCAAAACTACAAGTCCCATCATGCCTCTGCCTCTGGGTGTCATGCTTCTGGCTGTCAGAGTCTTGCTATGCGTCATGGGACTTGTAGTTCTGCAACAGCTGGAGGTCCGCTAATTGCATATCCCTGGTGTAAACCAATCAATATGCGTTTATTGGGATTTTTTACCAAAAATATGGAGCAGAATACATATTGGCCTAAATTGATGAAGACATTTTTTTTTCTCCATTTTTTTTTGGATTTGTTTTATAGCAGAAAGTAAAAAAAAAATATTTTTTATTTATTTTCTTTTTTTTTTAATTGTCAGCCCTTTTTTTTTTTAGTTTATAGCACAAAAAATAATAAACGCAGAGATGATCAAATATCACCAAAATAAATTTCTATTTGTGAGAAAAAAGGACAAAAATTTTATTTGGGTACAGCGTTGCACGACCGCGCAATTGGTCAGTTAAAGTAATGCAGTGCCGTATCGCAAAAAATGGCCTGGTCATAAAGGGGGGCAAATCTTCTGGAGGTCTATCAGTCGGTCACAAATCACAATAGACCTGCTGATCGATTCTCGATTCTCCTGAATATTTTGCATACATAACTGTCTGAGTCTGTGGACAATTCAGGTATTCAGCCAATAGAAATCATTCATTTGTACGATCCTCTGAATAATAGCTCAGATCTGTCATGCTCTCTGTTGGCCACCCTTCATCTTTGGTATCCATGTTTATGTTTAAGTTTTTGATAAAAGTTTTGCTAAATATAACTGAGATTTTTTTTTTTTTCCACATTCGCTTCATGGAGTCTGAAAGTTTTAAAATTCCTGAAATATTAGTTTCCTTCATAATGTTAGTCGTAACCCTTCAGATGCCAGAATACAAACCCAGAGCTCCCGTCCCAACTGTCCCTGATTTGGAGGGACTGTCCCTGATTTGGAGCAATGTCCCTCTGTCCCTCATTCCTCCTCATTTCTCCCTCATTTTGGTCTGATCTATATAGATGTATATAAAATGCACTTTTTATCTATCAAAAAGTGTTTCCCAGTGCTAAACCTTTCATACAAATTCTAAATTGCTGCATTTGTAAATTTCGAAGCCCACTAAAAAGGAATAGTAATGGTTAAAAAAAACACTTGTGGGTTTAACGAATCATTTTTTTTTGTAGAATGCTCCTTTAAGGGGGCGTGGCCAGGGGGGTTGTATTTTAGGTCCACATACTTTTGATAATAGGTGTCCCTCGTTCCCATCTCAAAAAGTTGGGAGGTATGCATACAGTGGCGGCCCGTCCATAAGGGGCGCAAAGGTGCCACCCCCCTGATCCATATGCCAGGCCCCTATTCTACATGCAGGGCACCAGACACACGGATTTCAATGTTTTTAATTTTTTTTGGAAGCACATGATTAGAACCTGAGGCTCAAATTGTCTTCAAAATAGGGTGGGCTCGGGGCGCAGAGCCCCCCCAATTGTGTGAAAATAGCAAAATGATATTTGCCGTTGTCTTCCTGATTCTCCTCCTGGCCAATCAGGAAGCGGGTTTTTAGACCAAATTGGCCGAGAGGAGAAGCGACCATATTGGCAGCTGAGGAGGAGGAGATGCATGAAGGATCCAAAGCTGCCCGCGACCTAGATGGGGTAAGTGCAGGGTTGGTGGACCATGCGACAGGGGGGTTGGTATCAACCGAGTGACAAGGTGGTGGGGGGGGATCGACTGAACAGTGTGGGGGGGTTGGCGGGCGATTTTTTTGCCCCCGTCAAAAAAATGGAGCACCTGCCGCCTCTGTATGCAAACCTGCATGAGTGAAAAATGAAGTGCTCTCTAGTCATTCTGGAGCACTGGTGAGGCTGCATTGCTAGGCACTGGTGAGGCTGCATTGCTAGGCACTGGTGAGGCTGCATTGCTAGGCACTGGTGAGGCTGCATTGCTGGGCACTGGTGAGGCTGCATTCCTGGGCACTGGTGAGACTGCATTCCTGGGCACTGGTGAGGCTGCATTGCTGGGCACTGGTGAGGCTGCATTGCTGGGCACTGGTGAGGCTGCATTCCTGGGCACTGGTGAGGCTGCATTGCTGGGCACTGGTGAGGCTGCATTGCTGGGCACTGGTGAGGCTGCATTCCATGGGCACTGGTGAGGCTGCATTCCTGGGCACTGGTGAGGCTGCATTCCTGGGCACAGGTGAGGCTGGATTCCTGGGCATGGTGAGGTTGCATTCCTGGGCACTGGTGAGGCTGCATTGCTGGGCACTGGCGAGGCTGCATTCCTGGGCACTGGTGAGGCTGCATTCCTGGGCACTGGTGAGGCTGCATTGCGGTTGTGCTGTGATTTTTTTTTTTTTATTGGAATATTTTTTTCCCATGAAATTAGAGTTACCCTTTAACCACACCGAGACACACAAACATATAATTACATATAAAAGGTCCCAGTGAAAGGTGGCAGGACACATCCAAAAATGTATATAATTCCACATACAATGTATCAATATGTCACTTTCACGCTGTCCATGCCCGGTATGACGCTCACACACACACACAGGGCCCCTCTGGGCCCCTGGATCCCGTTGTAGGATTTGGAACACAGATTGCTGTGTGTGTGTTGGGGCTGAAAGCTGATCCCGGAATTTCCAGCCGAGATTGAGGGACATGTGCCTGCTAATGAAACATTTCCTCCAGTCACAGGCCGGGGCTGTAATTTATGATGGCATTCCGCCTGTGAAAACAAACCTTCCCAACCACAGAGCCATCCCCGGCCTGAGCCGAGAGGAGCGGGCAGGGGAGAGGGTGCCGCGCTGCCTGCCAGTTAGGCCTCACGCACAGAACACCTAAAAAACGCCACTTTTACAGGCATTTTCTTTTTTTTGCCTCTAAACGCTCCTCAATGTTAGCCTATCCACACACACACACACACACACACACACACACACACACACACACACACACACATAGACGTTTACAGGCATTTAGAGGCAGAAAAGAAAATCACTTGTGTGTTCAGAAGACGAGCATTTGAGTGGAAAAAATGCCAAACGCGCATAAACACAAATTAGACGCGTTTAGGCGTATACGTGCATTAATGCATTCTAATAGGAAGAATAAAGTAATATTCTGACCAATAGAATGCATTAATGCCAAACACGTGAAGGTGCATAAACGCACATGCAAAACGTGGCTTTGGGCTTGTTTTTTAAGCAAAGGCGTCCAGGTGAGTGAAGTCTATAGTGCCCCGTACACGTGGTCGGATATTCCGATGGAAAAAGTCCGATCGGATTATGTTTTTTGGAAAATCCGATCGTGTGTGGGCTCTAGCGGACTTTTTTCGTCCGACACAGAATTTTTTTTAGAGCAGGATCTAAAATTTTCCGACAACAAACTCCGATCGGACTTTTTCCGATTGTGTGTAGAGAATTCCGACGCACAAAGTGCCACGCATGCTCAGAAGAAATTTGGAGACGAAAACTTTTGGCTACTGGCCTCTACGTAGTCCCGTCGTACATTGTGTACGTCACCTCATTCGGAACGATCAGATTTTTTCCGACAATTTTGTCCGACCGTGTGTGTGCGCAAGTTTCGGACATAATGCGTCGGAAAAAATCAAGTACAAATTTTAGGAACTGCAACCATTTTTATACACAGTCCCCCCATTTTCAGGGGCTCAAATGTAATTGGACAAATGAATATAATCCTAAATAAAATGTTAATTTTTAATATTTTGTTGAGAATCCTTTACTGGCAATGACTGTCTGAAGTCTGGAACCCATGGACATTACCAAAGACTGGGTTTTCTCCTTTCTGATGCTTTGCCAGGCTCTAACTACAGCTGTCTTCTGCCTTTAGTTTTGCCTTCATCAAGTGAAATGCTCAATTGGGTTGAAATCAGGTAATTGACTCGGCCATTGCAGAATATTCCACTTCTTTTCCTTCAAAATCTCCTTGGTTGCTTTTGCAGTGTGTTTTGGATCATTGTCCATCTGTACTGTAAAGTGCCGTCCAATCAACTTTGCTGCATTTGACTGAATCTAGGCTTGTGTATATCTCTAATGCCGCGTACACACGATCGGAAATTCGGCCAGCAAAAGTCTGATGAGAGCTTTTGGTAGGAAAATGCGACCGTGTGTATGCTCCATCTGACTTTTGCTGGCCGAATTCCAGCCAGCAAAAGAATGAGAGATTTTTGGGTCGGAAAAAGTTTTGATCGGAAATTCCGATCGCCTGTAGCAATTCCAACGCGCAAAATTCCTACGCATGCTCGGAAACAATTAGATGCATACTCGGAAGCATTGAACTTCATTTTCTCGGCTCGTCGTAGTGTTGTACGTCACCGCGTTCTTGGCGGTCGAAAAGTTCAGCAAACTTTTGTGTGACCGTGTGTATGCAAGCCAAGCTTGAGCGGAATTTCGTCGGAAAAACCATCCACGATTTTTCTGCCAGAAAATCTGCTCGTGTTTCCGCGGCATAAATAAGCACTGCAGAATTCATCCGGCTGCTTCTGTCTTCCCTCACATCATCAATAAACATCAATCACTCAGTGCCACTGGAAGCCATGCATGCCCATGCCATCACACTGCCTCCGCCATGTTTTACAGATGACGTGTGCTTTGGACCATGAGCTGTTCCAAGTCTTCTCCATACTTTTTTCTTCTAGTCATTTTGGTACTGATTAATCTTAGTTTCATCCGTCCAAAGAATGCTTTTCCAGAACTGGTCTGACTTTTTTAGATGTTTTTTGGAAAAGTCTAATCTGGCTTTTCTATTCTTCAGGCTTATGAATGGTTTGCACCTTGTGGTGAACCCTCTGTATTTGCTCTCATGAAGTCTTCTCTTGATTGTAGACCTCCTGGAGAGTGTCCTTCACTTGTCTGGATGTTGTGAGTGGGTTTTTTTCTTTTACCATAGAGAGGATCCTGCGATTATCCACCACTGTTGTCTTCCATGGACATCCAGGCCTTTTTATGTTGCTGAGCTCACCAGTTCATTCTTCTTTCAAACTGTTGATTTGGCCCCTCCTAATGTTGCTGCCATCTCTCTGATGGATTTGTTTAGTTTTTGAAGCTTTAAAATGGCCTGTTTCACTTGCATAGACAGCTCCTTTGAACGCACAATATAGTTTCACAGCAATAGGTTCAAAATGCAAATACCACATTGAGGCCTGGTTCACACTTTTGCATATTTTAGTGCGTTTTCAGTTTTGCAGAAACACACTACAGTCCATTTAACATGGTTTCCTATGGGTCACGTTCACATCTGTGCATTTTATAGAAAGAGCCAGGGACTTTTTTCTGGTTTTTGGATCAATAAACTTCAATGGATCAAAAAATGTGTATTGAAAAATGCAAAATGCACCCGCAGCATGCAAACTGCAACCTGTATAGGTGGGAATCAGGCCTTAGGCTCGATTCACATCTATGCATGTTGCTTTTGAGTTTTTCTGCAGTGCTTTTTGCGGTGCTTGCCACGTTTTTGGACACACATTTTTACTGCGATTTTGCTGTGATTCGCGTTTTCTTTTACACTGTATATAGCTGGTTGCTAAGGAGGGGGGCGGGAAGCAGGTCGCCACGTCCTTAACAACCAATGAGTCATCAGCTGTCAGCAGGCTTCCCTGTTGATAGATACAGTAAATGTAAAAAAAAAAAAAAATTGCTGGCTAAAAAAAATTGTGAAAAGAACAGCGTGGGGTCCATACCAGACCTTTATCCGAGCATGCACATGCAGCCCACCAGGTCAGGATAGGGAAGGGACAAGCAAGCCCCCCCCCCCCGAACCATACCAGACCGCATGCCCTCAACATGGGGGGTGGGTGAATGAATGAATGAATGAATGATTTGTATAGCGCTGCAACTGCGAACTGAATCGCCTCGAGGCGCTTGACTGCTCATGTTGGGATGCCATGTATTAGAAGAGGTAGGTCTTGAGTTTTTTCCTGAAGGCCTGATGGTTTTCTTCCATGCGGATGTTGTTTGGTAGAGCATTCCATAGCCGGGGTCCCTGTACTGCGAATCTTCGTTCTCCCTTCGATTTGTAGCGGGCTTTGGGGATGAGAAGGCGATTTTGGTTTGTTGATCGAAGGCTGCGATTTGGTATGTATTTTTCTATTTTCTCACAAAGGTATTGGGGCGCATTTCCTTGTGTACATTTGTGGGTGAGGCAGAGGGTCTTGAATGTGATCCTCTCTTTTACCTTGAGCCAATGGAGCATCCTTAGGGATGGGGATATGGATTCCCAGGGTTTCTTTCCGGTGACTAATCTTGCTGCTGCGTTTTGGACGACTTGTAGGCGTGCAATCTGGTAATCCGGTAATCCTATGTACAGGGAGTTTGCATAGTCGAGACGTGAATTGATGATCGTTCCTACTACTACCGATTTTTCCTTTTCCGGGATGAAGGGGATGAGTCTGCGTAGCATGCGAAGGAGATGGTGGGATCCGCTGATTACGGATCCTATTTGTGCCTCCATTGTCATCTCTGAATCAAAGATTACTCCGAGGCTTTTGGCTTTGTTGCTTGGAAGGATGGTCCGTCCCAAGATGGTTGGTGGTGTCCAAGGGGTCTTCGTCTTTTTCCTTGAGTTTGCGTCGAGGAGCAGTAATTCTGTTTTTGATCCATTTAGTTTGAGGGAGCTAGTGGTCATCCAGTCATCTATCAATGTGAGACATTTTCCTAGTTCCTGGTATTGGTCTTTTTGTCCGGTGATCCGAAAATACAGTTGAGTGTCGTCCGCGTATGAGTGGAAGCACAGATCCAATTTGCTAATAATTTTGAAGAGTGGTCGGATGTAAATGTTGAAGAGTACTGGTGACAATGGTGATCCTTGAGGGACTCCATAAGTGATTGCCCGGGTTTCCGAAGTGAAGGCTCCTAGTTTCACTGTTTGTGACCGGTTTCCTAAGAAGGAAGCGAACCATGGCAGATCTCCATCTATAACTCCTGCCACTTCCTTGAGGCGGCTGAGAAGCATGTTGTGGTTCACTGTGTTGAACGCCGCACTGAGATCCAGCAATACCAGAAGACACGATTCTCCCTCATCCGCTGCTTCTAGGGCGTCATCCCATATTTTCAGAAGTGCCGTTTCTGTGCCATGGCCTGGGCGGAAGCCCGATTGTAGTGGGTCCAGGAGCTTGTGTGTGTGTCTAGATGAAGTTGAAGCTGTTGTACTACTACTTTCTCCATGATCTTGGAAATGGTGTTCAGGCTTGTTACCGGTCTGCGATTGTTCGGATCCTTGGGGTCGAGGTTGGGTTTCTTTAGTAATGGTTTGATGATGCCTTGCTTGAGGGAATTTGGAACCAATCCTTCTTTGAACGACTGATTTACTAGGTGTGTGATAGCGGGGGCCAGAATGTCGGAGCATTCTTTCAAGAGTTTTGTGGGGATGATGTCGTTTGGCGAGGTGCTGTCTCGGAGGCTCGTGATGACCTTTTTGGTTTCCTCCGTTGTGATCGGAGTAAGTGAAAAATGTGGTGCTTGTGCGCTGTGGATGTAAAATTCCTTACCTGGGTTGAGTTGAGTAGAGTTGGTTGTTGTTTTTTTTTGTTGAATTCTTTTCTGAATGTTGTCTATTTTGTTGATGAAAAAATCGGATAATTTGTTGCAGTATTCTTGAGTTTCGTTTCCTAGGGGCTCAAGGCAGGTGGGGTTCATAGTCTGGGCGACTAGTTTGAAAAGTTCCCGTGCTTTGGTGCTTTGGGGCAGGGGGGTTCTCTACGCCCCCCCCCCCCACCCCAAAGCACCTTGCCTCCATTTTGATGGTGACAAGGGCCTCTTTCCGACAACCCTTGCCCGGTGGTTGTTGGGGTCTTATTATTTAACAAGGGGGCCCCCAGATCCCGGGCCATTGGGGTCCATACCAGACCTTTATCCGAGCATGCACATGCAGCCCAGCAGGTCAGGTGACTCTGAGGACTCTGATGTAAGGAGGAACTCTGGGAACTCAGATGTAAGGAGGAATTCTAGGGACTCTGATGTAGAGGAAAGCTGAGGACTCTGATGTAAGGAGGAACGCTGGGGACTCTGGTGTAAGGGAACACTGAGGACTCTGATGTAAGGAGGAACTCTGGGGACTCTGATGTAGGGGAAAGCTGAGGACTCTGATGTAAGGAGGAACGCTGGGGACTCTGGTGTAAAGAGGAAGTCTATGGACTCTGATATAAGGAGGAATTCTGGGGACTCTGATGTAGGGGAAAGCTGAAGACTCTGATGTAAGGGGGATCTCTGGGGATGCTGATGTAAGGAGGAACTCTGGGGACTCTGATTTAGGGGAAAGCTGAAGACTCTGATTTAAGGGGGGACTCTGGGGACTGTGATGTAAGAGAAAGCTGAGGACTCTGATGTAAGGAGAAACTCTGGGGACTTTGATGTAAAGAGGACGTCTATGGACACTGATGTAAAGAGTAACTCTGATGTAAGAAGGACACTCTTGGAACCCTGATGTATAGGGAAATCCTGGGGACTGTGATATAAGTGGTGACTCCGATGTGAACACAGGGTTCATCCTGACTGCTACACTTTTTTTTTTTTTATGTTATTTATCCTGAGCCCTGCACTCTATACATTACGTTGTACATTACATAGCCCTGACCAAGGTGTTCATTGTCCCAACACTTACTGGTTTTAATGCGGTTCTTCCTTGAGTTAGACTCAGTCACTCTGTCCTTTTTGTGCGCATGAAAGCTTTTGCAATGGAAACGTTTCATTTTGAAAAAAATGATCCTTTGTCCTGAGGTTTATTTGTGTCTGTGAGGCTGAAAGTTGTGGTACAGTAATTAGGAATATTTTGTGGGTACAAGGACTGTTAGCTTCGGCCTAGCTAACTATGTAACTATGTAACTATGTTATATCTGTGCAGTGTACTGTATATAGGGAGTAGGCAGAGATTCTGTTTAATGATCCCCATTTAAGCCCCTCCCACTGTTAGCCAAAATCTGGCCATGCATACTGACTGCCGTGGCATGCTATTCTGCTTTTCTGTCCAAACAGATGGTGCCATCTTTGTTCAGGCACCATTCGTGGTCACCTTCTATTTCCTGGTCTGAGATGCCCACTCAAAGTCATGGAAATCTTGGCGCTTGTGCAGTTTTTGGCTGTGTTTACAAATGTCTAGCACAAATCAGCCCCCTGCTGCAGCCTCTCCACTTGTGATTTGCTAAATGTTACGATATTGCAGTCTGATCACTGGGGGAGGGGAGACTGAGAAAATGCTTCTTTCTGCCTGCAGCAGACTGATGACATCATCCTCCGCAAATAATGAGTTACATAACAGGGAGTCAATCATCACAGATTAGCCAAAGAAATGTATCATTAGACAGATGAATCCTCTGTAATATTTCTAGATTTCTCACCAGGAATAAATACAGTCATGCCTGACCTCTCCCTGTAATAGACAAATTACATCTATTAAGATAAGATAGTCTGAGAATGAAACTCAGCGCTGGACAAATCACCGATGGGGATTCAAATTTCTGCTGAAAAGACTGATTTATTCCAGGATTAAATCTGAGAGACACTGGAGAACATTCCGCATAGAAGGCGGCTTCATCATTTGTTATGGCACAGGGGGAAATGTAATAAGGAAAAAATGCTTGTAATGATTGTAGATAGGGGAGGGGGGAGGATAGATAGATAGATAGATAGATAGATAGATAGATAGATAGATAGATAGATAGATAGATAGATAGATAGATAGATAGATAGATTATATGATAGATGTCCTACGTTTTACGTTTTAGTCGACTAAAATCTCCAGTACATTTCAGTAATTGCAATTTAGTTTTAGTTATAGTCTTTTGACTAAAATGGCTTTTAGTTTTAGTCGTATTTTAGTCATCTCAATTGTTTTAGTTTTAGTCGTATTTTAGTCGACTAAAATAGTATTCATTTAGTTGACTAAAATGTTTTAGTCTCCAGTATATTTTAGTCGACTAAAACTCATTTTAGTCGTCTAAAATCGAATGGGTGTAATTCAATTGTAATGCATTAGTTAACATTTCTCTACAATTTGCAAACTCATTATATACTGCTGGAGTGAAAAATCTAATATGTTATTTATTATTACATTGAGGTATGAACATGCACTACAGACCAGTGTTAATTCTGAAGTCAAATTTCAATTTAGTTTTAGTCTTATGCCCCGTACACACGGGGGCAGAAAATGTCCTATCGGACAAAGTTGTCGGAAATTCCGACCGTGTGTAGGCTCCATCTGACTTTTTCCGTCGGATTTTCCGACGGACAAAGTTTTATCTCCTGCTCTCAAATTTTCCCACAACAAAGTCCTATCGGACTTTTTCCGATCGTGTGTAGCGAATTCCGACGGACAAAGTGCCACGCATGCTCAGATCACATTACAAGACCAAAGCTATTGGCTACTAGCCTCTACGTAGTCCCGTTGTACGCAACGAACATCACCACGTTCAGAATGATCGGATTTTCCGACAACTTTGTCCGACCGTGTATATGCAACACCAGTGTCGGACAAAATCCGTTGGAAAAAATCCGACGGATTTTGTGGTCGGAATTTCCGACCGTGTGTACGGGGCATTAGACTTTTGACTAAAATGCCATTTTAGTTTTAGTCGTAATTTAGTTGACTAAAATAATATTCATTTAGTCGACTAAAATGTTTTAGTCGTTTTAGTTGGCGAAATTAACACTGATGTATCTACTCTGAATACTCAATATTTAGGTCTGATGTATGGATATTGAATACTCTGTATTTAAAGCGGTGCTTCATCTGAAAAAAATTTTTTTTTAAAGTCAGCAGCTAAAAAAAAAGTAGCTGCTGACTTTTAATAAGGAGACTTACCCTCCCAGGGCGCCCGCGATGTCGGCCGCCGAGACCGACATGTCCCTCGGCGCTCCGCTCCTATCGCCGCCATCCTGACTAAGGGAAGCAGGCAGTGGAGCCTTGCGGCTTCACTGCCCATTTCCTACTGCGCACGCGCGATTCGCGCGGCGCTTTGTGAATGGGACGCGCTGTGTTAGGGAACACACAGTTCCCAGAACACAGCGCGCCCCACTACCCAGAAGACAACGCGGAGGAGCGGAGAAGACTGAAGAAGACCGAAGATCACCGCGGAGTAGGAAGGAGGCAGATTAGGAAGACTGCCTAGCAACAGGGATTTCTGTTAAGGTAAAAAAAAATTTTTTTTCAAATGTTTTATTTTTTATTTTTTGAAGAATATTAATGCTCTTTTTTTTTAGGGTGGCCCTCCACTTTAAGTCTAATGTATCTATTCTGTATTCTTTGTATCTAAGTCTAATGTATCTATTCTGAATTCTCTGTATCTAAGTCTAATGTATCTATTCTGAATTCTCTGTATCCAAGTCTAATGTATCTATTCTGAATTCTCTGTATCTAAGTCTAATGTATCTATTCTGTATTCTTTGTATCTAAGTCTAATGTATCTATTCTGAATTCTCTGTATCTAAGTCTAATGTATCTATTCTGAATCCTCTGTATCTAAGTCTAATGTATCTATTCTGAATCCTCTGTATCTAAGTCTAATGAATCTATTCTGAATTCTCTGTATCTAAGTCTAATGTATCTATTCTGAATCCTCTGTATCTAAGTCTAATGAATCTATTCTGAATTCTCTGTATCTAAGTCTAATGTATCTATTCTGAATTCTCTGTATCTAAGTCTAATGTATCTATTCTGAATCCTCTGTATCTAAGTCTAATGTATCTATTCTGAATTCTCTGTTTCTAAGTCTAATGTATCTATTCTGAATTCTCTGTATCTAAGTCTAATGTATCTATTCTGAATTCTCTGTATCTAAGTCTAATGTATCTATTCTGAATCCTCTGTATCTAAGTCTAATGTATCTATTCTGAATTCTCTGTATCTAAGTCTAATGTATCTATTCTGAATTCTCTGTATCTAAGTCTAAAGTATCTATTCTGAATCCTCTGTATCTAAGTCTAATGTATCTATTCTGAATTCTCTGTATCTAAGTCTAATGTATCTATTCTGAATTCTCTGTATCTAAGTCTAATGTATCTATTCTGAATTCTCTGTATCTAAGTCTAAAGTATCTATTCTGAATCCTCTGTATCTAAGTCTAATGTATCTATTCTGAATTCTCTGTATCTAAGTCTAAAGTATCTATTCTGAATCCTCTGTATCTAAGTCTAATGTATCTATTCTGAATTCTCTGTATCTAAGTCTAATGTATCTATTCTGAATCCTCTGTATCTAAGTCTAATGTATCTAATCTGAATTCTCTGTATCTAAGTCTAATGTATCTATTCTGTATTCTTTGTATCTAAGTCTAATGTATCTATTCTGAATTCTCTGTATCTAAGTCTAATGTATCTATTCTGAATTCTCTGTATCTAAGTCTAATGTATCTAATCTGAATTCTCTGTATCTAAGTCTAATGTATCTATTCTGAATTCTCTGTATCTAAGTCTAATGTATCTATTCTGAATTCTCTGTATCTAAGTCTTATGTATCTATTCTGAATTCTCTGTATCTAAGTCTAAAGTATCTATTCTGAATCCTCTGTATCTAAGTCTAATGTATCTATTCTGAATTCCCTGTATCTAAGTCTAATGTATCTATTCTGAATTCTCTGTATCTAAGTCTAATGTATCTATTCGGAATTCTCTGTATCTAAGTCTAATGTATCTTTTGTGAAGACTGTACTTTTCTCGTATTATTTTACAATGTGAGCAGGGTTCTGGTTTGGGGTCAGCTCCAATTTATTGCTCTGCAAATTGCCTTTTTACAGTGTGGCCCCCCTGTTGGGAGTGGTGGTGGGCAGGCTGGGGGTGATTTATATAGCTCTCTGGAGCTGTTTTTTATTGGGGGCTCTCTCTGTACAGATAGGACAGTTTATTACCAGCTCTGGCTCATCCAGACTGTCATCTTGACGGAATCCACAAGCCTTTAAGCAGAAAGATACCACCCTGTTCCCGAAATGACTGTCCTGGCCTGCTACCCCTCTCACACTCTGGGAGGTCAGATGGAGAAGACAGCTTCTGCCATTAAATGGAAAGTTTTCCAGGCCGCTAATAAGAGGCCATACACGGTAAAGGAAAATAGAAGAAAAATGATCGAATTTATCTTTTTTTATCCAAGAAGTCCAGATGTAAATGGAAGTCCATGTTCTGTTCATGAACTAGAGACAGATAAGAGGGGGGCTGGAAATTAAGCACTGAGAAGGAAGTCATGAAAAATCCTCTCCAATGATATATCAATAGAGCTTTTCTCATTACTCACTGACAGGTCTAAGTATAAAACATTTGCTGTATGAATCACTGAATACGATACCCAAGGTCTACTGCTGATGAAGCTATCCAAGGCCGAAAACTGGTGCTCATGGCTGGGATGTGCAGTCCCTCAATACTTTTAATGTTGACAGATAGAAGCTGGCAACTCGGTGGACTCATGCGTTGAAAATCTTTGTTGGCTTCACAAGTACATTAAGTAAAACAATGCTAACGCGTTTCGGCCCCTGTGGCCTTACTCATAGCATAATAACTTATATGGGTTCCAGCAGCTACTGCCCAACCAAAAAAGGAAGTGGAGCCCAATAATTAAGATCATTTGTAAAATGACAAATAGAAAGAGGAAAGCACTTACCCAATGGTTGTAAACATACCCAATGTGTACACTTACCCAATGATGGTCAACATACCCAATGTGTACACTTACCCAATGATGGTCAACATACCCAATGTTTACACTTACCCAATGATGGTAAACATACCCAATGTGTACACTTACCCAATGATGGTCAACATACCCAATGTTTACACTTACCCAATGATGGTCAACATACCCAATGTTTACACTTACCCAATGATGGTAAACACATACATTTATCAATTTCAAACATATAAAGATATAAACACCATTGACCCAACAGAATGCCCTGTACACACGGTCGGACTTTCCGATGGAAAATGTGCGATCGGAGCTTGTTGTCAGAAATTCCGACCGTGTGTAGGCTCCATCTGACTTTTTCCATTGGAATTTCCGACACACAAAGTTTGAGAGCTGGATCTAAAATTTTCCGACATCAAAACCCGATAGCGTAAATTCGGATCGTGTGTAGATAAATCTGACGCACAAAGTGCCACGCATGCTCAGAATAAATTACGAGACGGAATCTATTGGCTACTGGCTATTGAACTCCCTCTTTGTAGTCCCGTCGTACGTGTTGTACGTCAGCACGTTCTTGATGATCGGAATTTCCAACAACTTTGTGTGACCGTGTGTATGCAAGACAAGTTGGAGCCAACATCCGTTGGAAAAAATCCGATGGATTTTGTTGGAATGTTCAATCGTGCGTACGGGGCAGAACATTATTTCTAAAATAAATCTAGGTCCCATCTATGGTTCAGACCGGAAGGTGCCCCGGTGTCCAAGGCGTGTATCCACCAGACCTCTTGCTGCAGTAAAGTGCAGTGCATGTCTCCCCATCTAGCAGATCTATTAACACTTTCTATGCCTAAAATAGAAAAATAACTCATATTACTATTGTGTTTTTCCTTAGTGATGTGACACATTGGATATATTTTTAGTATTTAGATTACACTGCCTTGAAAAAGTATTCATACCCCTTGACATTTTCCACATTTTGTCATGTTACAACCAAAAACGTAAATGTATTTTATTGGGATTTTATGTGATAGACCAACACAAAGTGGCACATAATTGTGAAGTGGAAGGAAAATGATAAATGGTTTTCCAAATTTTTTACAAATACATATCTGAAAAGTGTGGGGTGCATTTGTATTCAGCCCCCTTTACTCTGATACCCCTAACTAAAATCTAGTGGAACCAATTGCTTTCAGAAGTCACTTAATTAGTAAATAGAGTCCACCTGTGTGTAATTTAATCTCAGTATAAATACAGCTGTTCTGCGAAGCCCTCTGAGGTTTGTTAGAGAACCTTAGTGAACAAGGTTCTCTAAATGAGGTAAAGTTTCACTTTACAAAAAATACACATCACAAGCACATCACAAGCACAGAAAAAAAAAATAAAACAGCAATTTTTTGCTTGCAAATGATTGGATGATGGAAGTCAGCAGAGCTTCTGCTCATTTACAAAGCTCTGGAGCAACTGCTCTTTGCAAAGTGCACAGTCTATTTGTCTTTAGTAAATCAACTCCAATGAGCATCAATGCGACACGTTCATGTAAAATTTCACGGCAGAAATCCATGGCTAACCTCTGTACATTCGTTGGATTGTGTTAAAGTGCATCGGTGTGAATAAACTCTTAGTGCAAGATCTACTTTTCCATGCGTTAAGATACATTGATGGCCCTTCAAAGTGAATGCAACATGCTTTGGCACACAAGAAAGGTGATGTGAACAGGCCCTTAAAGTGGTTCAATAGACTACAGAGTACAAGATGACTTCCAGGCAGCTGAGGGCACAGCAACCCCTAATAGAGCAAGCCTGGACATCAAAGGATCTTCTGATCACTGAGGTGAACTCCATCTTGGAGCGCTCTGGTCAGGTTCATAGGGGATCTGATTCATTTAACTCCCACCATCCCTTTAGTTATCCATATACAGGGCATCCGGAAAGTTTTCACAGCGCTTCACTTTTTTCCACATTCTGTTATGGTACAGCCTTATTGCAAAATGGAATAAATTCATTATTTTCCTCAAAATTCTACAAACAATACCCCTTAACCACTTCAGCCCCGGACCAATTGGCAGCCAAAGGACCAGGCCCCTTTTTGCGATTCGGCACTGCGTTGCTTTAACTGACAATTGCGCGGTCGTGCGACGTGGCTCCCAAACAAAATTGGCGTCCTTTTTTTCCCACAAATAGAGCTTTCTTTTGGTGGTATTTGATCGCCCCTGCGGTTTTTATTTTTTGCGCTATAAACAAAAATAGAGCGACAATTTTGAAAAAAATGCAATATTTTTTACTTTTTGCTATAATAAATATCCCCAAAAAATATATAAAAAAACATTTTTTTCCTCAGTTTAGGCCGATACGTATTCTTCTACATATTTTTGGTAAAAAAAATCGCAATAAGCGATTATTGATTAGTTTGCGCAAAAGTTATAGCGTTTACAAAATAGGGGATAGTTTTATAGCATTTTTATTAATATTTTTTTTTTATTAGTAATGGCGGCGATCAGCGATTTTTATTGTGACTGCGACATTATGGCGGACACATCGGACATTTTTGACACATTTTTGGGACATTTGTCATTTATACAGCAATCACTGCTATTTAAATAGCACTGATTCCTATGTAAATGACAGTTGTAGTGACAGTTGTAGCCACTAGGGGGCAGGGAGGAGTCAGTGTGACGTGTTGTGTTTTTTTTACAGTAGGGGGGCGTGGCTGTACGTCTGACGTCATTGATCGGCGTTCCCGATGACAGGGAACCGCCGATCACTGACAGTCAGTGTAGGAAGCGCGGGGAGAGGTTTGTTTACATAGACCTCTCCCCGTTCTTCAGCTCCGTAACCCGATCGCGGGATACCAGCGGCGATCGGGTCCGCTGGTCCCGCGGCCGTGGTCACGGAGCTCCCGACCGGGTCGCGCGCGCCCCCCGGGCAGGCAAATTAAAGGGGACGTACAGGTACGTGCTTTTGCCTGCCCATGCCATTCTGTTGACGTATATCTACATGAGGCGGTCGGGAAGCGGTTAATGACAACGTGAAAAAAGTTTGTTTGAAATCTTTGCCAATTTATAAAAAATAAAAAACAAAAAAAATCCCATGTACATAAGTATTCACAGCCTTTGCCATGACATTGATCTCAGGTGCCTCCTGTTTCCACTGATCATCCTTGAGACGTTTCTACAACTTGATTGGAGTCCACCTATTGTAAATTCAGTTGATTGGACATGATTTGGAAAGACCACACACCTCTCTATATATATATATATATGCACAGGTAACAGTGCATGTCAGAGCACAAACCAAGCCATGAAGTCCAAGGAATTGTCTGTAGACCTTCGAGACAGGATTGTATGGAGGCACAGATCTGGGGAAGGGTACAGAAATGTTTCTGCAGCATCGAAGGTCCCAGTGGCCTCCATCATCTGTAAATGGAAGAAGTTTGGAACCACCAGGACTCTTCCTAGAGCGGGCCGCCCAGCCAAACTGAGCGATCGGGGGAGAAGGACCTTAGTCAGGGAGGTGACCAAGAACCTGATGGTCGCTCTGACAGAGCTCCAGCATTTCTCTGTGGAGAGAGGAGAACCTTCCAGAAGGAAGGACCTGCAGAACTCCACCAATCAGGTCTGTATGGTAGAGACGCCAGACAGAAGCCACTCCTCAGTAAAAATTACATGACAGCCCACCTGGAGTTTGCCAAAAGGCAACTGAAGGACTCTCAGACCATGAGAAACAAAATTCTCTGGTCTGATGAAACAAAGATTGAGTTCTTTGGCCTGAATGTGTCATAAAAACCGTTATGCCAGGCAGCCTGGCGGCGCGCGGCGCCGCGCACCGACGCACGCTAGTCCGGGCGCGCGCGCAGTACTTTGAATACACCAATGTGCGCTGTTGGCGCCAACCAGCCTACTTAATCAGGCAGCACCTGTTGGCCAGTGCTGCCTGATCCTCAGCTTCTCAGAGACCTTGTTCCTGTGTTTGTATCCTGCAATACCTTGTTTGATCCTGTGACCCGGCTTGCACCTTTGGAATTCCTTGACCTCCGCCTGCCTGACTAACGATTCTTCTGCTTGTCCCTTTTGTACCTCGCCATCGGAACACCGTCAAACTCTGAAGGTATCTGGATTATCTTGCTTTCTATTGAGAGACTTGTGCCTGCTTCCTATTCCGCACCTCCCTCCATCTGTGTATCCCGCATACCTGCACTCCATCTTGTCCCCAGTGGGGCTTATACCCGGACTTACCACATCCTCTGGATATCCTGCATACCCTTACTCACCTCACCCATCAGTGGAACCTCCACCTGTGTATTCCGCATACCTGCACCCCATCTTGTCCCCAGTGGGGCTTATACCCGGACTTACCACATCCTCTGGATATCCTGCATACCCTTACTCACCTCACCCATCAGTGGAACCTCCACCTGTGTATTCCGCATACCTGCACCCCATCTTGTCTCCAGTGGACTCTCCTCACCAACACCCGGACACCCTGCACCAGGCTCTCATACCCTTCCTAACTCTCGTGCCTCCTGTACCCATCTCCAGGGGCCGTGAGTGGGATCCGTACGGGAGACCTCCCCTCTGCCCAAGTGGACTCACCAGTCAGGTACGTACTAGCGTGATAGAATGGCAAACGTCATGTCTGGAGGAAACCAGGCACCGCTCATAACCTGACCAATACCATCCCTACAGTGAAGCATGGTGGTGGCAGTATCATGCTGTGGGGATGTTTTTCAGCGGCAGGAATTGGGAGACCAGTCAGGATCGAAGGAAAGATGAATGCAGCAATCTACATAGACATCTTTGATAAAAACCTGCTCCAGAGCAATCTGGACCTCAGACTGGGGCGAAGGTTCATCTTCCAACAAGACAACGAGCCTAAGCACACAGCCAAGATAACAAAGCAGTGACGACTCTGTGAATGTCCTTGAGTGGCCCAGCCAGAGCCCAGACTGGAACCCGATTGAACATCTCTGGATAGATCTGAATATGGCTGTGCACCGATGCTCCCCATCCAACCTGATGGAGCTTGGGAGGTCCTGAAAAGAAGGATGGGAGAAACTGACCAAAAATAGGTGTGCTAAGCTTGTAGCATCATACTCAAAAAGGCTGTACCGTATATACTCGAGTATAAGCCGAGTTTTTCAGCACATTTTTTTTGTGCTGAAAGTGCCCCCCTCGGCTTATACTGGAGTCAAGCACTTTTCTGCAGCAAAAAATGACATTTTCCGACCCGACTTTGCGGCCCCCTATCTCGGGGCCCCTTGGTGCTAGGAACCCCAATTGGATATGTTGTAATATTGGTTCCAGTGGGTTTGCACACAAAATTTGGGGTTCCTAGCACCAAGTGGCCCGAGATACAGGGCTCCAAAGTCGGTCAACTGTGTCTATTTGCAGCAATGTCATTTTGGGACCCTTTGGGTCCAGAGACCACACATTTTGGCTGCAGCTAGGGGGCATCTAGGAACCCTTAACTACCAAGTTTGAAGTTCAGGGGACCTATGGCTGCAAATGGGCACAGTGAGGCTGCAAATGGGCATTGTTGACCCTCTTTTCCACTTACAGTAGCTGCGCATTTCTCACCCTAGGCTTATACTCGAGTCAATACGTTTTCCCAGTTTTTTTGTGGTAAAATTAGGTGCCTCGGCTTATATTCGGGTCGGCTTATACTCGAGTATATACGGTAATTGGTGCCAAAGGTTTTTATTTTTGATACATTTTCAATGATTTCAAAGAAACTTCTTTCATGTTGTCATTATGGGGAATTGTTTGTAGAATTTTGAGGAAAATAATGAATTTAATCCATTTTGGAATAAGGCTGTAACATAACATAATTTTATGGTTTACCTAAATGGACTTGTGTCTTTTTTCAACCTGACTAACTATAACAAAATGTGGAAAAAGTGAAGCGCTGTGAATACTTTCCAGATGCACTGTATCTGTATCTCTTATACAATATACATCTGACCTCAGGGCCAGTTCACAGTACAATTGTACAGGAACGTGGTGCGCCTTTCTGTGCGATTCCTGTGCGTTCCTCTGTGTTTGGGGTGCCGTTAACAATGTAGTGGCCCTCAAAGCAGATCGCGGTGCAGGAAACACACAAGGAACGCGCCTTTCAGGTGTGAACCAGCCCTAGGAAAGAGGCTGGCAGCACATTGCAGCTGGGTGGTCACCCTATACAAGAATGAGATCCATTAGTCACTGTGCTGTTGGCTCAGGGAGCTCCAAATCCTCCTCTTCACAAGAAGAATATTTGTGATATGATCCAGGAATTTAGTAATAACTCAATTATGAACTCCATTACTTCGAAAACCGAGTCTCCTGGATTGCAAGTTATTTATTGAATCTCAGTGCTGTGCTGTATGAGAGCTCTAAACACCACCAGTCCTCTACTGTGTAACTTAAAGTGGAGGGCCACCCTGAAAAACAAAACTTGATAAAAATGTTAATAAAAAAAAAAAAAAAAGAATTCTTACCAGAAATGGCTGTTGCTAGGCAGATCGTCCTAATCTGCCTCTTCCTGTTCCTCGGAGCTGTTCTGTCTTCTGCTCCTAGCGCCGCCTTCTAGTGAATGGGGCGCGGTGTGTTATGGGAACTGTGTCCCACAACACATCGCGTTCCCCATTCACAAAGCGCCGCGCGACGACTCGCACATGCGCAGTAGGCCGCGCGACGACTCGCGCTTTCGCAGTAGGCCGCGCGACGGCTCGCGCATGTGCAGTAGGCCGCGCGACGACTCACGCTTTCGCAGTAGGCCGCGCGACGGCTCGCACATGTGCAGTAGGCCGCGCGGCGACTCGCGCATGCGCAGTAGGAAACGGGCAGAAATCGCTGCCCGTTTCCCTTACTGAGGATGGCGGCGCTGGGACCGGAGCGCCGAGGGACATCTCGGCCCCCACGACCGACATCGCGGGCGCCCTGGGAGGGTAAGTGTACTTATTAAAAGTCAGCAGCTACTTTTTTTTTAGCTGCTGACTTTAAATTTTTTTTTTTTTTTTAGCTGAAAAACCGCTTTAACCACTTTCCCTCCAGCGGCGTACCCGAACCTTGTAGACGGACCTCAGTGGTTATACCGGGATGATGCGAAGCGGCTAACTAGCAGCTCAATTGCTGTTACAATCAGTGGGAGGGGAGACGTCCCCACCACCTTCTGTGGTTCTCTCATTCCACCGGGAGACCTGAGCGACCAGACAGCACGTACACTGGCTGGCCAGACAGCGAAGCAAAGCTGTGGTTGGCTTTGATTGGCTGTTCATAATAGCAAACCGGAAGCAACGACATGACGTCACTTCCGGTTTACTTGGAAACCATCTGTGCCATTATTTTTTTAATTTAAAGCATTCAAAAACACAGATCTTGGTATTCTGGATACTTTTAAGTGCAGAGGAGGGATTTGGGGCTTTAACCACTTGCCGATCAGCCGCTGCAGCTGTACTGCGGCAGAATGGCGCGGCTGGACGAAACGAAGTTAGGTAACGTTGCTTGGCCCTGTGGCCACCAGGGGGCCATAGCTTGCCGCCCCCCCCCCCCAGCCGATGCCATTGCCCGGCGGTCACGATCACCACCGGTAATACTGTTATTTGTCTATAAAAATGGCAGGAATACATCATGTTTTGTTTTCTAAAAGAATAAGTTTTGTTCTGAAAGTGGACTCTATAAGTACCTTGCTTTATGTGCTACTACTAATGATCTATGTTATGTATTCCTGCAAAGAAGTAAAAAAAAAGAAAGACCTAAAAGCCAATAAATGAAAGCCAGGAGTCTTCAGGAGGGGAGGAGAGGAGGAGGAGTTTTCTCAGCTAAGCGCACCCTCCTGTCTGCATGCTTGAGCTAAGGGCAGATGGATTCCAGGACAGTCAACCTGCGGAGGAAAGCACTAGACGACGCTGGCCAGGAAATTAGGCGGTATCTAGCAGCTTCTAATGCACATTGTTAGAAGCTCACAGTGTGCAGTGAAATCAGAGTAAGCCATTTCAGTCCAGGAGAGGTACAACTGTGCAAGACTGAAGGGAAGGCCAAATGTCAGATTTAATTAAAAGGACCTATATAAAAAAAAAAACCTTTTTGACATTAAAGGAACAGTTGGCATAACATATTTGAGTTTAGACCTTGGTCCTAGATATCTTTTAAACCTCATTGTGTGTAATGGTCTTGTATTTCCTCAGTCTCCCCCTTTTTAAAGCAGCATCTCAATTCAGTATTTAAAGTAAAAAATCCCTCTATATATGCAGTATATCTTGCTTGTTATACTCACTAAGGGGTTAATCCTCCGCATTGTGTAAAAAGGCTGTTTGATCCTGTCTTCTCTGATCCTCCCTCTTTCCACTGTCTCCAAAAAATAAACTGATATTTTCAGGGCCAGGGGACGGGCTGCACATGCTCAGTTTGGTGTGTATTGCTAGAGAGTTTTTTTTTTTTTTTCTTAGGAGGATGCATGTGATCAGCACAGGGCCAATCAGCACTGTCCAGACAGAGGGTCAGGGGAGAATGAAAACTCCTCCTACAAGCTTTAACCAGACACTGATAGAAGTCACAAGACTGCTATATACTGCTGATGAGAAAAGGTATTTAGCAGTTTATATCTACCGTATATACTCGAGTATAAACCAAATTTTTCGGCACATTTTTTGTGCTGAAAATGCCCCCATCAGCTTATACTCGAGTCAAGCACTTTTCTGCAGCAGAGAATAAAATTTTCCGAACCGACTTTGGGGGCCCCGTATCTCAGGGCCTCTTGGTGCTAGGAACCCAAATTTTGTGTGCAAACCCAGGGGGACTAGCACTATAACATATCCAACATAACATATATAACATATGGGGTTCCTAGCACCAAGTGGCCCCGAGATACGGGGCACCAAAGTCGGTTCGGAAAATGTCATTCTCTGCTGCAGAAAAGTGCTTGACATGTTCCGAACTGATTTTGGGGCCCCGTATCTCGGGGCCACTTGGTGATAGGAACCCCATCTTGGATATGTTGTAGTGCTAGTTCCACTGGGGTTCCTAGCACTAAGTGGGTCCAAGATACAGGGCCCCAAATCGGTCAACTGTGTCCATCTGCAGCAATGTCATTTCGAGACCCTTTGGGTCCAGAGACCCCACATTTTGGCTGCAGCCAGGGGGCATCTAGGAACCCTTAACTACTAAGTTTGAAGTTCGGGGGACCTATGGCTGCAAATAGGCACAGTGAGGCTGCAAATGGGCATTGTTGACCCTCTTTTCCACTTACAGTAGCTGCGCATTTCTCACCCTAGGCTTATACTCGAGTCAAGTTTTCCCAGTTTTTGTGGTAAAATTAGGTGCCTCGGCTTATATTCAGGTCGGCTTATACTCGAGTATATATGGTACTAAAATAATTGCATTTCCATGTTCTGTGTACCAGATATAGTGAAATGCAGGCTCCTGGGTTTAGTAACACTTTGGTTACTATGGGTGATGCATGAACAAAAATGGCGTCGTCCTTTTGGAAAAGGCAGATTGTCTCTGTGGCAGGTAATAAATGCTTGGAAGTTGTACACCGACATAATACTCAGCATAAAAATATATGTCTCAATACTTTTCACAAAATATAATGAAGTCCTACGAAATGTAAGACTAAAGGTTGCTCGTGCACAGTGTAGTAAGCAGTGGAAATACGGCCTATATTTAGCAAACAATGCACAGGGCACTGCGCTGGGTTCCCAATCTTTTTATAATAGTATTTGCAACCTCTAGAGGGAAAATTTCCTGCCTGCTAATTACCGGATATGTATAAACGGGTCATTAAGAGTCAGGAAACGCGATCCCCGATGGCTTTCATTTCTGCAGAGCTTTTCTTTTCTTTTTTATTTTTTCAGAGCTAAAGGAGCTTTTTGGACGAATTCCCCGATTATGACAAGTGTCAGCGGACGTGCTGTCACACGGCGCTTTAACTCTTTTCCCGTCAGCCAGCTCTGAACGCCCGCCTTCACAGACGTCTCCAATGGATATGTGTGTGTGTCCTCCGCACCCATCAATTTTATTAACCACTTGTCCTCTGGAAGATTTACCCCCCTTCATGATCAGGCCAATAAAACTTATGTCCTTTTTTTCTCCACAAATAGAGCTTTCTTTTGGTGGTATTTGATCACCTCTGTGATTTTTGCTTTTTGCGCTATAAACAAAAAGACAATAACTTTTGCATAAAAACCAATCAATAATCGCTTATTGAGATTTTTTTTTTTACCAAAAATATCTAGCAGAATACATGTTGGTCTAAATTTTTTTATTGATTATGTTTTATAGGAGAAAGTAAACAATATTAAATTTTTTAAGTTTTTAAAAAAAAAAAATTATATTTTTTACCTTCTCCTATAAAACATATCCAATAAAAAAAATGTAAAAAATCGAATTTCTTCATCAATTTAGGCCAATATGTATTCTGCTAGATATTTTTGGTGAAAAAAAAAAAAAAATCTCAATAAGCGATTATTGATTGTTTTTTTACGCAAAAGTTAAAGTGTCTACAAACTATGGAATAAATCTATGGAATTTATATTTATATATTTAATTTTTTGCTAGTAAAGACGGCGATTAGCGACTTATAGCGGGACGGCTTTATTACGGTGGACAAATTGGACACTAAAGCCTCGTACAGACAATCGGATTTTCCGCAGACAAAGCCTCGGACCTTTGTCCAAAGGCGTGTGCCTGGATTTTGTCTTGCATACAAACGGTACACAATTGTCAGCCAACAAACACGAACATAGTGACGTACTAGGCGTACTATGAACCGAAAAAGAGGAAGTTCAATTGTCAGGTGCCACCCTTTGTGCTCCTTCTGCTAATTTTGTGTTAGTAGAAGTTTGGTGAGTGTTGATTTGCACTTCTCATTTCGCACTTTTCATTTCACGCTTTTCATTTCGCACTTTTCAGTTTGTTTCTGAATGGCCGTTCATCAACCAGACATGTTGCGGAATCGGAGGAGATAACGTGTTATTTATTATTGGCCTTGGAATTATTGCTTTGACCCAAGTCCAGTCCAGGAACAGGAGGAGGAGGGGTTCTTGGACCAAAAATTGGTTGCTTGATTAATTGTGACCCGTTATGTCATATGCCTTTGCTACGGGAGCTCCAGAAGAATAATCCATATGATTTTCGGAATTATCTCCAGATGACGGACCCCTGCTTTCACCAACTCTTGGCATTGCGGACCCCCTATATTAAGAAGCAGGACACATGCATGAGGCTTTATTTTATTTTTTGGTTGAATAATAATGATTTAATTTGGTATATTTTCTATATTTTTGGATGCATAGAATGCACTTTTTGGTTAAGTTCTATTGGCAGATATCATGTCTAATTTTATTTGTTTTCTTTTTTTAATGCACAATAAAAAAGTTGTGGAGAATAATACTTGGCTATGTGTTTTACTTCAAATGACAGTTTGGGAGTCGGCAGTTACATTTTATAAAATACAATGTAAAATTAACAAGGGACACCAACATAGTTGTATCTTTGATCTTAAAAACTACAGGATAATGATGTTGTGGTAACTTGCACCAAAAAAAAAATAACAAGCATAATAATATTATTTTTGATAGATTTAATAGGTGCACATGTCCATCGTGTTCAGCTTCTCACTAACTGTTTCAGATTTGGTCCAAAGAAAAAAAAAAAAACCCTTCTGGGGCGATTGTGACCAACTGTGCCTCATTGTGGGGGAAAAAAAAATATTCCTTCCAGATCCCACAAATACATTGAGATCAATTCCCGAGATCTGGGGTCATTAACCTCTACATATTAAAAGTCAATTTATAAGCATTAGACAACCGCTGTGGTGCTGATCGTCCCAAATCCTGCACCTTCACACCTCAGATCACCCCACCCCGGCCTATAAGACCTCAGATCACCCCAATTCTTGTATCCTAAGACTGCAGATCACCCCCAATTCCTGCCTCTTCACACCTCAGATGACTCCAATTCCTACCCCTTCACACCTCAAACCAGTCCCAATTCTTGCACCTTAATGCTTCAGATCACCCAATTCCTGCACCCTCACCCCTCAGATCACCCAAATTGGTGTTGGGCGGTCTTGTGCTGAGGATGGGGTTTGGTGCACTGTCCTACATGGCAGTTTGCGTTACCGGGCACTACCGGGTACTTTGTCTCAGTAGCAGTGGCGGCTGGTGGTATATTTTTTTTTGAGGATGGGGTAGCAAACAATGCACCCATAGCCACCACCCTGGTCGGTCGGGTCATCTGTATCCTCCCCCCTGTTGGCTGGTCGGTTACTAGCCCCGCACTTACCCCATCTAGGTCGCAGGCAGCGCTTCCTCCGGGCAACAGGCGGCGGCTTTCCCTGCGTCTCCTCCTCCTCGGCATCATGGCCGCTTCTGCCATGCGTCTTCTCCCTCCTCCTCCTAGGCGGCCAATCGGGTGACGGGTCTCACGACCCGCTTCCTGATTGGCCGGGAGGGGAATCAGGAAGACAATATAGAATATCAATTCGCTATTGTCACACAAGTGGGTGTGAGCCCACCCTTTTTTGAAGCCTATTAGAGCCTTTGGCTCTAATCACGTGCTTCAAAAAATAACCCCAATGGTATCCGTATTGGAATCCATTCGTCCGGTGCAACACATGTAGATTAGAGGGCTGGACGCATGTAAAGGGGAGGGTGGTGCCCTTGCATTACAGGCCACCACTGCTCAGTGGGAAATTATACTTCACCTTTAAATCTGCTTTTCAATGGAGAATACATTGAATTCTTTCCTTACAGCTGAGCTCCTCCATACATTCTCTTCACCCTCTGCAGTTGCACATTATCCTTTTTATGTGAGCTGGCAGGCAAACCTAAAATGCATACTTATAATAAGGTTTTACTAATGATTTTCATGTTCAGAGATTTTCTCCCTCTCTCCAGAGTCTACACCTTATTTTATGCTAGAAAGTATGTCATTCAGGGGCGTAGCTACAGGGGTTGCAGGGATCGCACTTGCAACCCGGCCCCAAGCCCCTTCTATTAAGCCCCCCTGTACAGCTGAATAGGAGGGGCGGCATATAGAGGAATCGATCTCCGCCTCCTGTAGCCGCTGAATGCCCCCTTTCCTCCTTTCCCTCCCGCAGGCATTCAGCGGCTGCAGAAGGCAGAATTCGATTCCTCTATGTTACCGCCCCGTCGACCCTCCTATACAGCTTCTCTCTACTGCTCCCTGGCCCCTCTGTTCCAGCTCCACACTGGGCTCTTCAGGACCACACCTTGACATCACAGCATGCCAAGCAACCTGCTGCTCCCAAGAGTGAGACATCCCTGAGCTGTCGGGATCCGGGACACTGAGCGGGTGAGAGCTGTAAAGAGGGGATAAGGTCCTAGTGTTCCGCCACTGTAGGGGGGCCCCAGCGGCGTTGCTCGTTGCAGGGCTCTGAGCTGAGAGCGTGTCTCTCATACAGCTCAGAACCTGTACTGACAGTTTCTGCACGGACAGGACAGGAGAGAGCCGATCTGCTCCTCTTCCTCCTGCCCCTCTCCTCCTGTGTGCACCATGGGAACTGTGAATCTAAGCAGCTGAATTTGATCTTGAGCTTAACACTTCACACAGTGCACACAGGAGGAGAGGGGCGGGAGGAGAAAGAGCAGATTGGCTCTCTCCTGTCCTGTCCGTGCAAGGGAGGGGACTGTCAGTGCAGGCTCTGAGCTGTATAAGAGAGATGTTATCAGCACAGAGTCCTGCTGATGGGTACAGATAGGCGGCATTGATGAGCACTGATACATGGCACCGATGGGCACTGATAGGGGGCATTGATGGGCACTGATAAGGGGCATTGATGAGCATTGATATGTGGCACTGGAAGGCAGCCCTGATGGGCACTGATAGGTGACATTGATGAGCACTGATATGTGGCACTGATTGACAGCACTGATGGGCATTGATTGGCAGCATTGATGAGCACCGATAGGCAACATTAACGAGCACTGATAGGTGACACTGATGGGCACTGATGGGTGGCATTGATGAGCACTGATAGGTGGCATTGATGAGCACTGATAGGCGGCACTGATGGGCACCGATATGCGGCCTTAATGGGCACTGATAGATAGCACTGATAGGCAGCACAGATGGGCACTGATAAGTGCCATTGGTGAGCACTGTTATGCAGCACTGATAGGTGGCACTGATGAGTACTGATAGGCAGCACTGATGGGGCTGCACTGATCATCAGGGTACTGACAGTCTTGCTGGTTAATGGCTCTCCTTTCCTCAAATAGACACATCGTGGGAAGAGCTGATAACTGGCAAGTCTGTTTACACGTGATCAGCTGATCACATGGTAAAGGGCCGCTGTGGTTAGCCCTTTACCATGATCTGAGATCAGCTGCTGGATGCACACCCCAGGCAGCATGCGGGAGGCAGGATTCTAGGAGGATATCCATGGACAGCTTCCCAGAACTAGAAGCCCAGGGCTTGGATGGAAAGGGGGGGGGGGGGGGGTTAAAGGGGCCCTTTGTGGTTTCTTGAACCGGGGCCATGAAGGATCTAGTTACGCCTGTCATTGGTCCCCTGCAAAAGAGCCAGCTCGGGCCTCAGTGCCAGGACATAGTCCTTTAGCACCCAAGGCCAAAAGGGCAAGTGCATGGCTCCCGTCATGAACTAGGAGCTACCCCAGCAGGATAGGTTGCAGGTCCTGCTTTTTTCACAGCCCCCTCTTTCTGAAGCTCCCAAGGCAGTTGCTTCTTCTGCCTACTATTTGGCCGACCCTGTTAGGCTTACATAACCAACATAGAAACCCATTGCAATTATTAAATTATTTAAAACATTTTAAGAAAAACTTCAGCACTGGAGTTTTAAAGACGGTACCAATGGGGTGAATTTGGGTGTTGACAATTTTTATGCTTTATGATTATAAAAAATGTAGCTACAAATTGAAACTATAGATTCTCTTTAATAATTCCTCCTGTAGAACTTTGGCATTTTCTGGGCCGTTCGATGTTTCTCCAAGCACTGACCCGGGCCCCTCTACGGTGATCAAACATTGTTTAGCTATTCCGAGAGAGGCAGTCATGGTACCTTCACAAGCGCCGAAGCTTTAATCACCTCTCGGCTTGACGGTTTTCTCATCGCATCTCATTTTCTGCAAGCCGAGGCCCACTCAGGAACCGCGCTACCAATTAATCAATCTCTTAACACAGCCGGTAAAAAAGAAAGGAAAGAGGAAAGGGGCACTGAGTGAACTGCGGGTGACTCTGCAGCATGGGAGAGCCGAGGGATAGTGTGCCAGACTGCTGCCAAGATAATGTGACCACATGGTGGTCTGCAGTGAATCGTTTTTTTCTTTTTAAGGATGGCGTGACCATGGAGGACCATGGGGACCGAGCCCATCCCGGTCAAACATACGCACCCTATCTGTCTTATTTTTTGGCACAGCGCGGCAGTTCTCATCACAAGGCTGAAAACTAGAAGAGCTTTAAGGCAATTTTCTTTTTTGTACATTTTAACCACCTCAGTACCAACCCGTATATACCCTTTCCAGTACTGGACATAGTTCAGTTTTCAGTGCTGTGATAGTTTAACTGACACTTACTCATGTAATACTGTACCCAAATTTATTTTATGAGATTTTTTTTTGAGAGAGAGATAGAGATTTGGGGTTTTTATTTATTTAATAATTTTTTGCTATATAAAGGAAAAAAGGCCAAGAAATTAGGAAAGAAAACAGTTTCTCTTACTTTCAGTTTTCAGACATGTGATAGTTTGACTGAAAATGACTCATGTAATTGTCTGATCTATATAGTTGTATATAAAATGCACTTTTTATGTTTCAAAAAGTGTTTCCCAGTGCTAAACCTTCTAAATTGCTGCATTTGTAAATTTTTTAAAACCAATATAAAGGAATAGTAGTGGTAAAAAAAGCTTGTGGATTTAATTAACCTTTTTTTTTGGTTAATTCTCCTTTAAGGGGGTGTGGCAGAGGGCGTGTCCTATGCCTACATACGTTTGCTAGTAGGTGTCCCTCATTCCCATCTCAAAATGTTGGGAGGTATGGCTAAACCTTTCATCCAATTTCTAAATTCCTACATTTGTAAATTCCACAAGCCAATATAATGGAAATAGTAGTGGTAAAAAAGCACTCTTGGGTTTAACCAATCAATTTAGTTTGTACAATCCTCTTTTAAGGGTGCGTGAAAGGGGGTGTGTCCTATGCCTGCGTACTTTAGCTCAGGGGTCTCCAAACTTTCTGAAGAAAAGGGACGGTTTACTGTCCTTCAGGTTTTTGGGAGGCCGGACTATGGCCATTGGTAGTAGAAATGGTCCCGACATCATTGAGAGAAAAATAATGCCCCATTTTTTCAGTGGGAGTAATTGTGCCCGATCATTGGTGTCATTGGGAGAAATTGTGCCCCATGGTTGGAATCACTTGGAGGAATTGTCCCCTATCATTGGTGTCATTGGAAGAAAGTGTTCCCCGTTATTGGTGTCATTGGAAGAAAGTGTTCCCCGTTATTGGTGTCATTGGAAGAAAGTGTTCCCCGTTATTGGTGTCATTGGGAGAAAATGTGTCCCATCGTTGGTATCATTGGGTGGGAATAGTTCCCCATCTTTGGTGTAATTGGGAGAAATTGTGTCCCTTCATTGGTGTGAGTGGGGAGGGGGAATTGATTATGTCCCATTGTTAGTATCAGTGGATGAAACATTCCCCAAAGGGCCGCATAAAAGCAAGCAAAGGGCCGCATCTGGCCCCCGGGCCACAGTTTGGAGACCCCTGCTTTAGCTAAAAGGTGTCCCTCATTCCTGTCTCAGAAAGTTGGTAGGTATGGTTTTTGGCTATGGCACTCCTTTGTCTGTCTGTCCACCTGCAGGCTGATTAATGTGATCAGTCTCTGGGTGGAAACCAAGCCGGTTATAAGCCAGCTCAAACCCCATTTGGGTGCTTGTGATAGAGAGTGTTACGTGTGTTGTTCTTGATCAAGCTCCCTGTCCCTGACGGGACACAAACTGATCATTAAATAAATTATGTTGACCTTGTCATTTAAAAATGCTACCTGACTGTTATGTTAACCCTCTGATCCGGTTGGGTTGGTACCACCCACGCCCCACCCACAAATATGTACAGACCTCCCACTTGTGGGCCAAAATCCTGCAATGAATGTCTTTCTGAGTTACTGGGCATGTGCAGTAATTAAAATAAGGTTGATGCTGTGATCCCAGGACAAGGCCCAGGACACATCATTGGTGGGAACGAGGACCATGATATGTGACTGTCCTGGTAAATCAGGTATATAGGTTAATATGTTATTGATAATATGAATTTTAGTAATTGGGATGAGTTGACTCAAGTAACAGTAAAAAATATTGGTGATCCCTGGATTTGTGACCTGCTCTTGTATAGAACTGTCCCTCTTCCACTCCACTCCACTGTTTTATGACATCGTCTTGAAGCACCGAAGCCACCAGTTCCCTCGGCCTCCATGAGCCCCGTCGTGTAGGAACTCCGAGCTCTGCCAATTCCCTTTTTTTATTGTGCTTCTCTGCTGATGAAGGGATAAACCATAAGAGCTCACTGGAATCCTTTTAATCTTGACTGTAGTGTGCTAAGGACGTCTTCGGGCATGCAGATATTTACCACCCAGGCCTGCAGTCTGAAAGTGCCATTTTCGTGGTTTGCGAGCCGTCCCCTGCCAGAACGCGGTGGATGAGAGTAACCAGAGACTTGTTTTGCAAAAACAAAAAAAAATTCCCAAATGATGCTTCACAAGTAACACAACAAAGGACGCTTCGCCCGAGGCGAAACTCTCCATATTGACGCTCTGAGCTGCCAAACTCTTCTGATTCCCCCCTCCGCCACCGATCGGGCTCTGTAAAGTTCTGGGTCCCTGCGTACGACAGACACTCAGTTGGCTCACAGATGGTTATTTTATTAGCCGAATGGATGACGAGTTCATGTTGCAGTAGAAGGCGACTCCAAATTAGATTTTCATCCTAACAAAAGAGCTATAAGGTGCTCATAGACATTATCATTGCCTGATCTGATTGTATGACTATAGCAGTGGTCTCCAAACTGTGGCTCAGGGGGCTGATGTGGCCCTTTGCTTGCCTTCACTCGGCCCTTGGGGCAGTGTTCCTCTCACTGATACAAGACTCTATTCCTCCCACTGACACCAACAATAGAGCACTATTCCTCCCACTGACACCAACAATAGAGCACTATTCCTCCCACTGACACCAACAATGGAGTACTATTCCTCCCCCTATCAATGATGGGGTACTATTCCTCCCACTGATACCAACGATGGGGCACTAATCCTCCCACTGATACCAATGATGGGGCACTAATCCTCACCCTGACACCAACGATGGGGTACTAATCCTCACCCTGACACCAACGATGGGGTACTAATCCTCCCACTGACACCAATGATGGGGTACTATTCCTCCTACTCAGCCCAATGATGGAAAACTATTCTTCCCACTGACACCAAGGGTGGGGCACTATTCCTCCCACTCATCCCAATAATAGGAAACTATTCCTCCCACTGACACTGATTGGGCCTTTTTCCACCTATTGACACCAATGTCTGCCCCCCCCCCCCACCCCTAATGTCTGAAGTACAGTAAGCTGGCCCTTTGTTAAGAAAGTTTGAAGACCCCTGGTCTATAGGATACCCCCAGACCTGTCAGTGCTCCTATGCTGGGAAAGACTAAAATAGGTTTACCCGGGCATTCATCGTTGATAATGTTGGCGGTGTCTATGCACAGAAATGATCATGCTTCTCTTAAACCTTCTAAGCTCTCATGATTATAATTATTATCATGAAACATGTAAATGCTCCATCTATAAAGAATTGTCCAATTTTTAAGTCCCTGAGATTGTATGAGTAATAAATAAATAGCTATACTGTATAATAAATGTAATGTGTATGTAGATGCACAAATAGATATGTAGCACCCTGCCCTCTGGATTATTATTATAAACGATTTATATAGCGCCTACAAGAGGGCCCGGCTCGTAGAGCTTACATTCTAAAGGGACGGGGTGGTGGTACAAAAGGTAATAGCTGCAGAGAATGAATGATTTGATGGGGTTGGATAAATTAAATTTTTGGGTCTGCTGTGCTGAATTTATTTTCTAGGTCTGGTCAGGTCTTCCTAGGACTAGTGGTTGATCACTCCTGTCTGCCGCCAGAAGAAGCTTCTAGAAATAGTAGTTAGGAGGGTCAGCCACTTTGTTATGAATCCTCAGCCACTCCCTGGAAAATTGGCCTAGAAGGTGTAGCTGAGGAGATGATAAATGTTTGGGAGGGTGTGTTCAGAGCTTTTTCTTCTCTTGGGGCCCCTAGGAGACTGCCTGTGCTATTGAGAGCTGTTGCCGGTAAGCCTTGGTATGTTCTTTGGCAAGGGCCTCTAAGAAACTTGCTGGAGCCCATTACCTAGGAGGAAGCTGGGCTAGAGAGAGACTCTTTTCAATGAAGAGGGATACTGGTGGACAGCGCTCAATGGGTTGGATGTCAAAATAGCCAAAAAGTCAATGGGGCCATAAAAAAAGACAAAAGTTTTTATTCCTTCAATGAACAAATAATGTATAAAAGGTGAAAGTAATAATGAAAAGAGTCAATGATACCATTAACGGTCCTAAGGGTGTTGAGAGGTTCACACCATAGGGAAGGTTGGCCTGTGGAGCTTGGAGGGGCACCAGTGCAGAGTGGAGACCTGGTCTGGAAAAAGGGGGCTCAGAGGCCAGAGTCGGAGGCACAGGCGTGTATAAGGGGTGACGCTGCCGCAAATCCCGGGATGGTGTGTGGCCACTAGGGATCCTGCAGGAATCCGGTAGCACTGATCGTAAGTGCCGGTCACATTGAAGGAGGACAACCGACCAACCAACCAGGATTCGAAGCCGGAAGCCAGGGAAGTCAAGCCGTGTGTGTGTAGCTGGCGCTTCTGGGTGACGGGTGGTGAAAGCCAGAAGCGTGGAGGAGGTGGAAGCCCAGGAACCAGCGTGGAACGCAGGCTCCAGTGTTGTCACAACGATCTGTTTCGCGCACATGCGCTTTGTCAAAGTCACAGAATAACGGCCAACAGATGTCATATATACCCAATATAGGGGCAGGGAGAGGATAGATAGATAGATAGATAGATAGATAGATAGATAGATAGATAGGATAGATAGAGGGGTTAATACATGTGAATGATAAGACAGAGCATTCATATAATTCTTGAGATAATCTTTTCAAAGTAATGATAAAAGCCTTGTAAGGCAGTGTCACTAGGTGTCCCCAGTGGAGGATTTCCCTTGTATTCCTGCTCTGGTGACAACTGTAACATTTCGGCGTTCCTATCACCAGAACAAAAAGAGAGGGAGACACAGAAAGGAAAAAAAACATTAAAAAAAACGTGTGACGGGAGTAAGAATAAAAAGATTTTGGAATTTCAGCTCACTGTAAATTTTTCTTTACAATTGGGACACCAACTGCAATCACTAATGTTGGTGGTGAGCCTGGGCAAACACACAACGCCGACCACCAAAAAATAAGAGACTGTACGGGGTGACATCTCTGCACCACCGTCCAATCAGAGATGCAGGACGTCATTACTATCTGCTTCTTTTCCTAATATTTGCTTTTGTGTCCGGCTGGTGGTCTGGTAAGCCGGTCCAGTCACTGGTGACTCACTTGTTTTGTACAGAGGAGATGATGAAACTGCTGAGCTGCAATTACTCAGGATTTACACTCACCGGCCACTTTATTAGGTACACCTGTTCCCGCGATCGTCTCACGGAGAGGAAGAATGGGGAGATGCTAATGTAAACAAGCATCTCCCCGTTCTGCCTAGTGACAGTGTCCCTGATCTTTGCTCCCTGTGATCGGAGCAGAGATCAGTGACGTGTCACACACAGCCACACCCCCCCCCCACAGTTAGAAACACGCCCCTAGGACACACTTAACCCCTACACTGCCACCTAGTGGTTAACCCCTTCACTGCCAGTGTCATTTACACAGGAATCAGTGCATTTGTATAGCACCGATTGCTGTATAAATGACAATGATCCCAAAAATGTGTCAAAAATGTCCGATATGTCCGCCATAATGTCGCAGTTACGATAAAAATTGCTGATCGCCGCCATTACTAGTAAAAAAATTAAAAATATTAATAAAAATGCCATAAAACTATCCCCTATTTGTAAACGCTATAACTTTTGCGCAAACCAATTAATAATCGCTTATTGCGATTTTTTTTACCAAAAATATGTAGAAGAATACGTATCGGCCTAAACTGAGGAAAAAAATAGTTTTTTTATATTTTTTTGGGGGATATTTATTATAGCAAAAAGTAAAAAATAATGCGTTTTTTTCAAAATTGACGCTCTTTTTTTGTTTATAGCGCAAAAAATAAAAACCGCAGGGGTGATCAAATACCACCAAAAGAAAGCTCTATTTGTGGGAAAAAAAGGACGTCAATTTTGTTTGGGATCCACGTCGCACGACCACGCAATTGTCAGTTAAAGCAACGCATTGCCGAATCACAAAAAGTGCTCTGGTCAGGAAGAGGGGAAAATCTTCCGGGGCTGAAGTGGTTAAACTCACTTGGTGCCTTATCTGCATTAAATCAGCCTCAGAACCTGTGTAATTCATATGTGTCTGGGATTAAAGGGATGATGTGGCAACCCTACCCTCACTCCTCTCCTGCAGCTGGGAACCCCCTTGTCAGGAATGCACTGCAGCAGGGCAGAGGTGCGTGCTTGCACGCATGCGCACACGGATTCTAATGGGTGTCCGCCGAGCCGGGTGGCGGTGTGTGTGTGCACGTGGGACCACGCATCAGATGCACGTGCATGCTACCCTTTGCTTGGTGCCAAATGGCCTTTAAAAGACGAGCAGCTGCACATGTGCAGTGCTGTTTGATCTGCAGCTATACCTGAGTTTTGAACCTGTACCTGTCTTCATACCTGCATTGACCTGCTGACTACGCCTGCTATCTCCAACCCTGACCTTGACACTAAACCACTAATTGCCTGATACTCTTCCGCCGACTTCTGCCTGTCTACTGACCATTCTCTGCCTGACGCCTTGCTATATCTGATTACCTGTGTTTGACCCGGCTTGTCTCACCCTGCTCCAGCCCGCTGCTGATCCTGCATCGTCTAATGCCCGAGGTCGCTGACCTGCATCTGCTACCATTAACGGTCCGGTCCGTCCTGGTGACCCATTATCTACACTTCCGTGCCAGCTACAGCAGATCTCACAGGCATTCCTACCTCAATGCGGGCACTGTCGCAACTCCAGTGGTCCCTGAGCCAGGGCTGTAAGAGAGGGCTCCTTCTACACGCCAGGCTCTACAACGAGGTACGTGACACCCCTCATCTCCACCCCCACCTTGTCACAGCAGTTGACAGCAGAAAGGATGACAGAACTCCTCCACCAGATCCTGAAGCAGACTCCAGCCCTCTTCTTGTCCTCCTCCAGACTCTGCACTTTCTGCTTCCCAGCTCCACCCCCAGCACAAGGTAAGGGGGTGCACTGGGATGTAAGGGAGGGTGGGGGGGCTCTTGACAACTGATGTAAGGGGGGTAGGGGGCCCTGGACATCTAGCCTTACAGATACGACCGGCCCCCTCATGGTCAAACCATAATGCTGATCCGGCCCGCAGTGAAATAAAGTTTGACACCCCTGCCCTGCTATGGATGTTTGTCACCCCTGCTACATAGGATGAAAAAAGACACAAGTCCACCTGGTTCAAACAATACAGAAACACAGAACACTTCTCAGATTTTCCACCTGGCTGCCCCATTAAAACCAAGGTGGTAATTTCCCTAATTTGGGGGAAATTTCCTCTCACATCTTGTTGTGTTTCCAATACAGGAAGTGAAGAGAAATCTCCCCAGTGTAAGACAGAAATATATATATATATATATATATATATATATATATATATATATATATATATATATATTATTTTTTTTTAACCCTTCTTTGCTTTACCTAAAACAAAAAAAGTTTTGGCTTTAAAGTGATTGTATAATCTTGGGTTTTTTTTCTATAAAAAATAACAATCATATTATACTTACCTGCTTTGTTGCATGGGATTTGCACAGAGCAGCCCAGATCCTCCTCTTCTCGGGTCCCTCTTCTGTGCTCCTGGCCCCTCCCTCCTGTTGAGTGCCCCCACAGCCAGCAGCTTTCTATGGGGGCACCCGAGCCGAGTCACAGCTCTCTGTACCCATTCAGACACGGAGCTGTGGCCCGGCACCGCCCCCTCTCTGTCCTGATTGGCTAACTGGCGCTGCTGCTGTGTCTCAGCCAATCAGGAGGGATAATACCGGATGGCCGAAACACTCGTGGACATCGCTGGACAGAGATGGGGCTTAGGTAAGTATTAGGGAAGCCAAGGGGGGGGGGGGGGCGGGGGGCTGCAGCACACAGAAGACATTTTATCTTAATGTACAGAAAGCATTAAAATAAGAAACCTGACTTTACAACCACTTTAAATACATTTTAGAATAAATAACAAAAGTTAACGCGCTAAACATTCAAAATAAATGAAAAGAATTGCCATGAAATTCAACAGTTTTTGCTGTTCTCCATAATTGAAAGAAACGGTGATTCAAAATAGGATCTCCTAGTAAGTGTCCAATTTAGGTGAACAAATAAATGTAAGTGCCGATCACCCAGGTGGAGCTCCACCTTAAATCATACAAAATGCCTCCTTACCGGATACCTAGACTTCAAATTACAAGAGTCCAAACAGGCGTAGTTTGTAAGCCCAGAAAATCGAATCTGCTCTCTCTATTATGCTGAAGGGGATAATGTCATAGCTCATAGTAAGGATCGCTCTCTATCAAAGCCCCATGGGAAATAGATAAAAAAGGCCCACATAATGTAAAACTGTGTATAAATTTATTAGAAAATGGCGATGCTAAAAACTCACAGTAATCCAGATACAATCCAGCATGTAGCAATCAAAGGTTCCCAGGAACCGATCCGCATGTAAACAGCTTAAGCCCCATACACACGGTCGGACAATCCGCGGACCAGGTCCGTCGGACCATGTCCGTCATACTTTGTCCGATGTTGGTTTTGCGTACACACGGTCGGACAAAGTTGTCGGAAAATCCGATCATTCTGAACGTGGTGACGTTTGTTGCCTACGACGGGACTACGTAGAGGCTAGTAGCCAATAGCTTTGGTCTTGTAATGTGATCTGAGCATGCGTAGCACTTTGTCCGGTCGGACAACCGTACACACGATCGGATTTGGTGTGATCGGACCGGGTTGACGGCAAATCTTTCCAGCAGGAGATAAGACTTTGTCCGACGGACAAACCGACGAACACTGTCCGATGGTGCATACACACGGTCTGATTTTTCAACAACCTTGTCCGATCGGACCAAATTGATGAAAAAGTCCGACCGTGTGTATGGGGCTTTAGTCGTGCGTGGTAACGTCACAGACATGAACTCCACCCTATGCGTTTTGTCAGAGTTGACGTCATTGGGGGCATATTGTATTTTAAATACATTTTAATTGATCTGTGAATTTTATACAGAATACGGGGTGTCCAACCTTTTGACCTTCCTGGGCCACAGTGGAAGAAGAGGAATTGTCTTGAGCCACACATAAAATACACGAACAATAAGGAGAGCTGATGAGCAGAAAAAGTCAGGCACCACTGAGATAGATAATGTACCTATCTGAGTAAAAAAAACGTAATTAAAAAAATGTATTCTAAAAATAAAAGTGTAACATAAAACTAGTGCGATATTTGACATTGCTGGCAGACTAAGGACCAGGGAAGGCGAAATATAAGCAGATTAAACTTCTTTTTTTAACCCTTTCCTTCTTTATCCAAAACTTTAATTGGTATGTGTGTTCTGTACAGAATATTATAGAGCATTTCAGAATTTTTCCCAATCTTCTGTAAATCTCTGACTCATAGCCAGAGATTCCTAAGTTGGAGTAGCGGATGTGCGTATTGGATGAACAGAGCATCACTCAGGGGTCTGATCAATCGCCTCTGTGTATGACCAGCTTAAAGGGGCAGCGTATTCCTGGTATAGAGGAGTAGTAAAAAAGAATAACGCTAAACTCCACACACACAAAACTTTTATCGAAATATACTCCTCAAGAGACAAAAATAATATAAAGCTGCTTTTTCTGCTCCAAATGCCTTTGCAAACTCAGATATTACCTTTGTAAAAGTAGCTGTGACCTCATTATTGTGATGTACATAGAGAACAGCTGTGGGAGGGGCACAGCAAGCTCCACCTACTACAGGCTGCCTGCAGAAAACTACAGGAGGGGGCGGAGACAAGACCAGTCACCCTGCTCAAGGAGAGAGAGAAGCAGTGAGTGGTCTTTATTACAGGAAGTCCTTTCCTAAAGCACTGTGTCTGTATGAAGAAAGGAGAGCCGATAACCGGCAAGGTTCTCCGTACATTCTTTACATTGATAATCAGGGCCCTGATCATCAGTACCCTGATTATCAGTAGTGCCCATCAGTGCAACTTATCAGTGCAGTCTCATCAGTGCCCATCAGCGCAGCCTCATCAGTTCCCATCAGTGCAGCCTCATCAGTGCCCATCAGTGCAGCCTCATCAATGCTGCCCCATCAGTGCTGCCCCATCAGTGCAGCCTCATCAGTGCAGCCTCATCAGTGCTGCCTCATTAGTGCACATTAGTGTAGCCTCATCAGTGCAGCCTCATCGGTGCCTCATCGGTGCAGCCTCATCAGTGCAGCCTCATCAGTGCCCATCAGTGCAGCTTATTAGTGCTGCCTCATCAGTGCCCATCATTGCAGCCTCATCGGTGCTCACCAGTGCAGCCTCATCGGTGCTCATCATTGCAACTTATCAGTGCCTATCAGTGCAGCCTCATCAGTGCCCATCATTGCAGCCTCATCGGTGCTCACCAGTGCAGCCTCATCGGTGCTCATCATTGCAACTTATCAGTGCCTATCAGTGCAGCCTCATCAGTGCCCATCAATGCAGCTTATCAGTGCAGCCTATCAGTGCCCATCAGTGCAGCCTCATCAGCGCACATCAGTGAAGAAGAAAAATTACTTATTTGCAGAATTTTATAACAGAAACTAAGAAAAAACTTTTTTTTTCAAAATGTTCAGTCTTTTTTTGTTTGTTTAGCAAAAAAAAAAAAAAACAACAACCCAGTGGTGATTAAATACCACCAGAAAAAATCTCTATCGATCTAAAAAAAGTTATATAAATGTTATATGTGTACAGTGCTGCATGACCGCGCAACTGTCATTCAAAGTGCACTAGGACTAGGTTTTAAGTTTTGTTTTGAAATTATCCGCTGGACTTGGCAGTCCGGCGGACAATACGGCCGTCTGTAGTATGGTCAAAAAGGACGCATGCTCAGTAGCAAGTATTTTTCTAGTATTTTTCTTTTTCTAGTCCCGTCGTACGTGCTGTACGTCATCGCGTGAACCGCCGGACTTTTAGCGAGATCGTGTGTGGTCAAGTCCGTTCGCTTTCAAGTCCGCCGAAGCCCAGCTGGAAAGTCCGGCGGTTTGTCCGCTGGACTAGGTCCGGCGGACAAAGTCCCTTCGTGTGTACGCGGCATTAGGGGTCTCATACCACTCCACGCCCCCTATGCTTGGACAGTGAAAGGAGAAGCAGCAGATTGATGGGCTCATTTCTCTATCACCCTGTTTGTTCTTCGTCAGCCAATGAGCACTGCAGGACAACCGATTTGCTCTTTGTGCTGCTTTCCTCCTCCAATCTGTGCTCTGCTGTACAGAGAAAGGAATGTTTAGTATTTCAATGTACTTTAAAGGCTGGAATATGACTTTTACTCTAATAGGAGTTGCTGGTGCACTTGTTGGTTGGTGATGGATTCATGTTCAGGAATAATTATTGTTGGAAGTCAATGCAAGTTCACCAGACCAGGGTCAAAACTGTTTTTCTAAGTAAATCACCCCCAGTATAAAAGTTAAACCTCGGGGCTCACAAATATTTCAAGGAAATTTCAAGGAAAAGCCTTTTCCTATAAAATTAAACTTTATGACCCATTACATGGAACTTCTATTCCTAACTATATGGCCCATTTAATGCACACATTCCACCGCCCAGTCCTTTCACAGCTTGCGCTGTGCGGTACGGCCACAGTTCCGTCTCTTTTTCACAAATTTCAGTAATAATTGAAATGAAGTCTGCAATATTTAATGAAATTTATTACACATGACCGCATTATAGGGTCTGAGAGTGGATACATTGAAAACTTTTTTTTTTTTTTTTTTCCATGTTTGCTTAGGTTGATGTAGTACTGACATTTAAAAAAAAAAAAGCTCACTCAGCAGAAAAGTTTCTGTGACACCAACCCAGAAATATGCTCTCTCTTGGACGCAGATGCTGCGTGTCATTGGGGAGAATCACATATTCTGACAGCAGATTGGGAGCACCTGGCCCACCTAGTGCGTCCGCCGCACACCACAACCCAAAGCCTTCAGCCCTGTTCAGTTTCTGACAAACATTCGTGTTTACAATATTCCTTTCCTACAAAACTTTTTTTTTTGTTTTTTTTTAAATTGGTATTCCATTTAACATTAACTAAACCATGTTAACATATGCAGTGATGAAGGTCTGTGAAACCTTCATCAGATGACGTTAGCTTGATGTACGTCACCATAAAACCTTTTTTTAGGAATATTTATACAGTATATAAAAAAAGAAAAAATGCATAGACTAAAAAATTGTTAACTAAAAAAAATTATATATTTTTTATAATTAACTATATATATATATATATATATAGATAGATAGATAGATAGATAGATAGATAGATAGATAGATAGATAGATAGATAGATAGATAGATAGATATAATATAGATAGATACGCATCTCTCTCTCTCTCTCTCTATATATATATATATATCTCTATCTATCTATCTATATCTATATATATATAGATATAGATACACTTATATCTATATACTGTATATATATATATATATATATATATATATATATTGTTAATTATGAAAAAATATATTATTATATATATATATATATATATATATATATATATATATATATATATATATATATATATAGATAGATAGATAGATAGATAGATAGGTAGATAGATAAACAAACATCTCTCTCTCTCTCTCTCTCTCTCTCTCTCTCTATATATATATATATATATATATATATATATATAGATAGATAGATAGATAGATAGATAGATATATCTATATACTGTATATATATATATATATATATATATATATATATATATATATATATATATATATATATATATATATATATATATATATATTGTTAATTATGAAAAAATATATTTTATATTATTTATATATATATATATATATATATATATATAAATATATATATATATATATACATATACATATATGCATATATATATATATATATATATATATATATATATATATATACTAAAAAAAGTTTTATCGTGACGTACATCAATCTAACATCATCAAGGTTTACTATACAGTATCTCACAAAGGTGAGTACACCCCTCACACTTTTGTAAATATTATCTTCTATCTTTTCATGTGACAACACTGAAGAAATGACACTTTGCTACAATGTAAAGTAGTGAGTGTACAGCTTGTATAACAGTGTACATTTGCTGTACCCTCAAAATAACTCAACACACAACCATTAATGTCTAAACCGCTGACAACAAAATTGAGTACACCCCTAAGTGAAAATCTCCAAATTGGGCCCAAAGTGTCAATATTTTGTGTGGCCACCATTATTTTCCAGCACTGCCTTAACCCTCTTGGGCACGGAGTTTACCACCAGAGCTTCACAGGTTGCCACTGGAGTTCCTCTTCCACTCCTCCATGACATCATCACAGAGCTGGTGGATGTTGGAGACCTTGCGCTCCTCCACCTTCCTTTTGAGGATGCCTCACAGATGCTCAATAGGGTTTAGGTCTGGAGACATGCTTGGCCAGTCCATCACCTTTACCCTCAGCTTCTTTAGCAAGGCAGTGGTTTTCTTGGAGGTGTGTTTGGGGTCGATATCATGTTGGAATACTGCCCTGCGGCCCAGTCTCGCAAGAGAGGAGATCATGCTCTGCTTCAGTATGTCACAGTACATGTTGGCATTCATGGATCCCTCAATGATCTGTAGCTCCCCAGTGCCGGCAACACTCATGCAGCCCCAGACCATGACACTCCCACCACCATGCTTGACTGTAGGCAAGACACACTTGTCTTTGTACTCCTCACCTGGTTGCCCCCACACACGCTTCACACCATCTGACACCAAATAAGTTTATCTTGGTCTCATCAGACCACAGGACATGGTTCCAGTAATCCATGTCCTTAGTCTGCTTGTCTTCAGCAGACTGTTTGCTGGCTTTCTTGTGCATCATCTTTAGAAGAGGCTTCCTTCTGGGACGACAGCCATGCAGACCAATTTGATGCAGTGTGCAGCGTATGGTCTGAGCACTGACAGGCTGACCCCTTCAACCTCTGCAGCAATGCTGGCAGCACTCATACGTCTATTTCCCAAAGACAACCTCTGGATATGACGCTGAGCACGTGCACTCAACTTCTTTGGTTGACCATGGTGAGGCCTGTTCTGAGTGGAACCTGTCCTGTTTAACCCCTGTATGGTCTTGACCACCGTGCTGTAGCTCAGTTTCAGGGTCTTGCAATCTTCTTATAGCCCTAGGCCATCTTTATGTAGAGCAACAATTCTTTTTTCAGATCCTCAGAGAGTTCTTTTTCATGAGGTGCCATTTTGAACCTCCAGAGACCTTGTAACACTAACGAGTCACATGACACCGGGGAGGGAAAATGGCTAACTGGGCCCAATTTGGACATTTTCACTTAGGGGTGTACTCACTTTTGTTGCCAGCGGTTTAGACATTAATGGCTGTGTGTTGAGTTATTTTGAGGGGACAGTAAATTTACACTGTTATACAAGCTGTACACTCAATAGAGGTACTAGAGCACAATTTATTCCTCCTGTCCCGACAGAACACTTTCCAGGAGTTTTATCATATAGTCCTATAAGAAGCTCTGTTATGTTTCCATTTCCAAAGCGGTATGAAACCCAAAATCAAAACTGTAATATATTTCCTCTTACCTCTCATTAGATGTGGTGGCTGCATTTGTTTTCTTTTTTTAGGCCCTCCCCCCTCTATTTTCACCTAGTGATCTGGCCAGTAACGCACCCCCTGTATTAGAGTCCCCCACTCTGGATGAAGTAGCACAGGGGGCACCTCTGTCAGTGGTAAATGATTTGTCTCAACACTCTAACTGCTGATACTGTAAATAAAAGAAAAATGTTACACCTAGATGATGTTAGCTTGATGTACATCACCATGAAACTTTTTTTTAAGGATATATATATATATATATATTTATATTTAGGCAGGTAAAACCTCCACCATCATTCTGGTGGTGGCGGTGTTACCTTCCTGGTGCTCCAAAAAAAATAAAAAATAAAAATAATAATAATAAAAAATATATATATAATATATATATATATATATATATATATATATATATATATATATATATATATATATAAAAAAATTATATATATATATATATTCTTTTTTTTTTTTATGGAGCACCTGGCCACCGGGTAGGGGACATCTCCACTTCCTAAATGATGGTGGAGGTGTCACCTGCCTAAGCAAACAAAAATAAACAAATATATATATATATATATATATATATTAGGGGTGCAACGGATCAAAAAACTCACGGATCGGATCGATCCTCGGATCAGGAGTCACGGATCGGATCATTTTTCGGATCAGCAAATATTAATTGAATTTGCAAAAACCTGTGAAAATTCCGCCACATATAGTCCCCACTGTAATATCCACGTCATCTCCCCACTGTAATATCCACGCCATCTCCCCCACTGTAATATCCACGCCATCTCCCCCACTGTAATATCCACATCATCTCCCCACTGTAATATCCACGTCATCTCCCCCACTGTAATATCCACGTCATCTCCCCCACTGTAGTATTGGCTGGGTATCGCAGAGTATTGGCTGGGTATCGCAGAGTATTGGCTGGGTATCGCAGAGTATATGCAGGGTTAATGCAGAGTATCGCAGAGTATTGGCTGGGTAATGCAGAGTATCGCAGAGTATTGGCTGGGTAATGCAGAGTATATGCAGGGTTAATGCAGAGTATCGCAGAGTATATGCAGGGTTAATGCAGAGTATATGCAGGGTTAATGCAGAGTATATGCAGGGTTAATGCAGAGTATATGCAGGGTTAATGCAGAGTATATGCAGGGTTAATGCAGGATATTGGCTGGGTAATGCAGGGTATGTTTACAAGTGATCGCTCCGTCAAATTTGACGGAGCGATCACATTGTAAACAGTGGCCGGGTGTACCAAGATGGCCGCCGCTCCGGAGCTAGGCCGAAGCCGCGGCCTTTCCTAAGGCCGCCGGGTGTACAAAGATGGCCGCCGCCGCTCCGGAGCTAGGCCGAAGCCGCGGCCTTTCCTAAGGCCGAGGCCGCGGAGCGCTCCGCGGATCGCGGGGTGTGCCGATCCGAACGGGGTGGCCCGTTCGGATCACGGATCGGCGACGATCCGTTGCACCCCTAATATATATATATATATATATATATATTTTTTTTTTTTTTCACATAAAAGTAATGTAGGTTGAGCCTCTGCCAGTTCTGCATCCCAGGATAAATCCATAATGAGTCCAATATATAATTTTTTTTTTTTGATAATCAACAATTTTAAAAAATATACATATTATACATTTATCCTGGGATGCAGAATCGGAAGAGGCTCTACTTACATTAATTTTTATGTTTTGGAATGCCCAGTTGAAATTCATAACTTAGCGGTCCATGTAAAAAATATTTTCATCCAAAATTCAAATATTTTTCACCAAAAATTTAACAATTTTTTTCTAATTTGATTCAACTGGAAAAATGTGTGGTGAAAGTTGTGTAAATTATTTTTTACATAGACCTCTTGCTGTACAATTAATGAATTGTTACAGAGTTGTCAAATTAAGGCTGATTTATTAAAAGATTTGAGAACACATTTTGTGAAGATTCACTTTAATTCTTCAATTGTGTGCAGGTAAACAGAGATTTTTTTTTTTCACGATTGGAGAACTTCAAGTGAATCTTCACATTTTATTAAGTGAAAATTGTCAAATCCTTAAATAAATCAGCTTAATTATCTTGATGTCTTTTTATACATTAAATATGTGGATATTACAATTCCAAATATGAGAGTTCTTCAAAAAAGTTTCTTTAATTCTATTAAATATAAAAAAAAGTGCAGAAACTTTTTGAAGACCCCTCGTACAATCCATATCATATCATATCTATCTGCTAGATATGACAAATTTACTTAAAAGTGTTTACTATAAAATGAATGCAATAATCAATAAAACCAAACTCCTATTGTAGGTTTTTTTTTTTTCTTTTTTTTTAATTAACTAAAATATTTCTTTATATTATCACTAAAGATTTTCTTACAATTTTCTTGAATCATTAGTCACCTTAAATTGAGTGAAAATATATTTGTCTTAACTGTTTGAAAATGTGTAATCCCTTTATATGTTCTTTTCCAGAAATTTTAGTTTTTTTTTTTTTCCTTACAAAAAGCTGTGTTTATTAGGCGAAGGTTCATCCCTGTGATTTATCGATTTTTTGGTTTCCTGTGGAAGGCCTATGCATAGTGCGGAGCGGAGAGAGGCAGTGTACAGAGCCTGTCATATGTTCCACGATGAAATGTTTACCGCGCACTTGATTTACATCTTCCAGGTGTTCGCTGGGAATGGACGCCAATATTCGGTTTACACAAATTCTAATATACTCACTCTTATTTCTTGTCTCCTACATTTATGAAAGGAACTGGCCAAATTTTTTTTTTATCCATCTTGTTTCACACCCAACTTTGTAATGTGCAGAGGCTGATAGAATCCAAAAAGCAAGTTTCTAGAAATAATATTAATTATTTTTATCATTATAAGGATTATTATACATTAATATAATAGGGTGCATATACATTATATATGTTATTCAACATAAATAATTTAGCAATATAATAAATGTATAAAATATGTGTTTTGCCATAGAATATATATTATTATTTTTTATACAAGATTTTTATATCGTGCCAACTATATATATATATATATATATATATATATATATATATATATATATATATATATATATATATATATATATATATATATATATATATATAGTTGGCACGATATAAAAATCCTGTATAAAAAATATATAATGTCTTGTAGATACTGTATAGTATAAAGAAATGTATTATTTCATAGTATTTAAAATAAGTTAATTTCTTCATTATATAATATTAAACAGTTAATTTTAGAGGAGAAAATAATTCTAGATATACAATATATTATATTACAATTATAAACATGGATTATATATATATATATATATATATATATATATATATATATATATATATATATATATATATATATATATATATATATATATACATATATACATATATACATACATACATACACACACACACATTTATTAATATTAATAACTATATACAGTATATGCAATATATTATATTACTATTATAGTAATAAACCATGAAATAATAAAAATAAATTGTAAATATTTTAAATATATGAAATAGTTCATATATAAAATTAAAACAGTTCACATAAAAGAAATTTTAAATATATTAAACAGTTCATATATAAAATGAAAACAAATCATACTTTACATAATATAAATGTTAAATATATTAAACAGTTCATATATAAAATTAAAACAGTTCTTATATAAAATATATTTTAAATCTATTTAAATATAAAATCTTTTTTTTAAGTACATTTTAAATATATTAAACAGTTCATATGTAAAATGAAAACAGTTCATATATAAAATAAATGTTAAATATAATTAAATATAAAATCTATTTTAAATACATTTTAATGTTATTTAAATATATTAAACAGTTCGTACTGTATATAAAATAAATGTTCAATATATTTAAATATAACATTTGTTTAAAATACATTTTAAATATATTTCAATACTGTACATTAAACTGTTCATATATGAAATTAAAACAGTCCATACAAGATACATTTTAAACATATTTAAATATATTAAACAGTTCACATATAAAATTAAAACAGTTTATACTGAATATAAAATAAATGTTAAATATAATTAAATAGAAAACCTATTTTAAATACATTTTCATTTTATTTAAATATATTAAGCAGTTCATATATAAAATTAAAACAGTTCATATATAAAATACATTTAAAAATATATTTAAATATATTAAACAGTTCAACGTTCTAAAAAAACAAAAAAAAAAGTAATACATGAAACACCGCAGCTACTACAGGTGTTTAGTCTACAAGATTGGCCTGGTAAATACATTTTCATTGGTAATGTGGGAATTATAATAAGTTATAAAGGCAAGTGTGTTTAAGAGCACAGAATTCCAGGCCACTAAATAAAATAAAAAAGTTAATTACAATAGTTAATAAGACTGATATTTGTATTTAATAAATTATGACTGTAAAATGTTGCTGATCCATTGTCACTTAAAACAAAATTCTTTAATGCAAGAGAAATCTTGATGACTCGTGTCAGTGTTCTCAGTTTACTAACAGCCCTACAGAAATATTTATATTGCAGTGAGATGAAACCGAAAAGAAATGATTTTTTCTCTCTCTATAAATGTGGATGAGAAGAAAGAGGTTTTGTTTCCAGCTTTCAATTACCCAAACAGTAGTGGGATGAATGTTTACTGTTTGTTTTGAGTCGTGCTTTTCATCATCACGGGACATCAAACAGGTGTCCAAATAAAATAATTAGCCAGCCACCTCCTTGCTGATAATAGATTGTTTCCTTGGAGCGTTGAGAGGGAGAAAAGACATACCGTAACTTCAAAATGATGGTTAATCAGATTAGTGTTTTTTTTTATTTAAAATCTGGAACATGTTTTCTTAAAAAACAATAAATAGGTAAAAAAAAAAAAAAACTGGTATAGAAGAAAGGACTTCAAAATTTTTTGATGTAAAGTGCACATCACAGTTAAAAAAATACATACCTGGTGGTCTGTTTAATGGAGAAGGGGAAAAAAGAAAAATATTAAAAAAATAAATATTACCTTCTGACTTTCAGGGTGGGCAATGCCATTTGTGTGCAGGGGTCCCAGGTTCTGGTAAGTGTTAAGGCTGTCAGTGATTTGCTCCTGGCTTAAGCTAGAAGAGAAACATGCCCTAAATTTGCTAAGTTCTATCTTCCGCCAGCATCAAGCCATAGAATCATGTCGCTACTGTCAAGACAAGAAAAAAAAAAAAACAGGACTTGGATAATCTAAACTAGTTAACCTGGAGCAGAGACCAGACTCCTGCAAAAAAATAAAAAATACAAAAAAAAAGACAAATTTATTGTTTAATTTTTCTCTTCAACAATACAGTTCACATCTTTACTACACAGCTGGAACGTGTTTGTTTTAAAGACTTTGCAGTTTTGGCCCAAATTAATTTTTTTTTTGAGAATTTGATTGGTATTTTTTCAATTATATTTTTCATAAAAAAAAAATGATGCATTAAAAAAAATGAATGCATGTTTTGGTCACCGAGTTTGCATAATTATGACTGTTTATCCGAATGTTGAAGGCGCGCTTGACTTATGATGGGAAACAATGCGTATGTCTATTTTAAGCCATTACTTAAACTGAAAGCAGAAATGACGCTAATGAAAATATAAGAGCGCGTATCATTTATTTCGGAAGAATAATGGCCGGTCTTAAACACAGATGTCATGTCCCTGCATCTGCTTGGCTATACATATGACTTTGGGTTGACCAATTTTTTTTTTTGTTACATCAGCTGAATTCTTGGCAAACAGGTTCGTGAATAATTGGTAGGAAATGGTGGAAAATATCCTGGTTTAACCTTAACCGGCTTCCTTCTTTTCAAGAGAAATTTTATTTGGATGGAAATGAAAGTCCGTGAAAGGTTAGGGTTCTATTAGTGATGGAAGTGTTGACAAACTTTTTGTTTGGGGGGGGGGGGGAGACATTATTTTTAATGTTATAATTGTTTTTTGACCAACAGATTAAAGGCTTGTTTTTACCAACGACATCACTTTTTTGTCAAAGCCAAGTGAGCGTAAAAGAAATCTGTAACCGTTGTTTTATTAATTAGGAAAATATTACAATTAATAAATACACTCCTGCACTACCCACCTGTTGTGAATACTATTATAATACTATAATATACTATAATATCCCTTTTATATTGTAAAGCGCTGCGTAAACTGTTGGCGCTATATAAAACCTGTAATAAATAAATAAATAAAAATACTATTATGTATTATAAGCTGCTGCTAGCACCAATCATGTGTTCCCAAGTGAGCAAATAAAAATAAACCAAAAAATAGATGCTTTGTTGCTTAACCATAAATCGTCAAATAAAATCATAATGTGTTACTCATATAGAAAAAAAAAAAACAATTGTTACAATAAATGTGTTTAAACCTCAGTGATATGTGTTTGAGTCTTTTGTACATCACACAGTTGGTAAATAAACAAAGTTCATATTATTCATAATGACCCTTATACTGTTGGCACGTGGGTTGTGACGTAACGCGTAGGGCGGAGCCGGATGATGTCATATGTACTGAACCGGTAGTGAATGTCTGGGAACAAAGTTCAGATTTTCGTGATGACTCTTACGTGTGTGGATGTTGCTGCATTATGTAAAAGTATTAGAATCGTTTTTACATTTTAGAATGGGGCACCTCAAGACTGTCCATAATTTTGGAGGGTGCCTCGAGACTGTCCATAATTTTGAAGAGTGCCTCGAAATTGTCCATAATTTTGGAGGGTGCCCTGAGAATGTCCATCATTTTGGAGGGTGCCCTGAGAATGTCCATAATTTTGGAGGGTGCCCTGAAATTGTCCATAATTTTGGAGGGTGCCCTGAGAATGTCCATAATTTTGGAGGGTTCCCTGATATTGTCCATAATTTTGGAGGGTGCCCTGAGAATGTCCATAATTTTGGAGGGTGCCTCAAGATTGTCTATAATTTTGGAGGGTGCCCTGAGATTGTCCATAATTTTGGAGGGTGCCCTGAGATTGTCCATAATTGTGGAGGGTGCCCTGAGATTTGCAGTGAATCGTGCCCACAACTCCGGTGCTGGACCCCACTAAGGTTTTTGCACATGTGCTCCACCAGTGTGCTCACTTTCAACAATTTTAGGTCACATAGTGCTTGTACTCGTGCTCAGATGGACATTTAGTGGAATAGATTCCCACTTTATCCTTTTTGGACATCTCTGGAGGGTCTGAGCTGCTTAGCTATTCATAACCACTCAATATCATAGGCCCAAGAAGTAAAAAGAACAGCCATAGTGTAGTATATTAAAACATTTTCTTATTTTTATTAAAATTGCACTTACAATGTCTAAAAATCAGTATCACATATCAAAGAGCAGTATTTCTTAACCTTTTTTCAGTCAAGACACCCTTTCAAATTATGGACAATTTCGAGGCACCCTCTAAAATTATGGGCAATCTCAGGGCACCCTCCAAAATTATAGACAAACCTGAGTCACCCTCCAAAATTATGGACAATCTCGAGGCACCCTCCAAAATTATGGACAATCTCGAGGCACCCTCCAAAATTATGGACAATCTCAGGGCACCCTCCAAAATTATGGACAATCTCGAGGCACCCTCCAAAATTATGGACAATCTTGAGGCACTCTTCAAAATTATAGACAATTCGAGGCACCTTCCAAAATGATGGACAATCTCAGGGCACCCTCCAAAATTATGGACAATCTCGAGGCACCCTCCAAAATTATGGACAATCTCAGGGCACCCTCCAAAATTATGGACAATCTCGAGGCACCCTCCAAAATTATGGACAATCTTGAGGCACTCTTCAAAATTATAGACAATTCGAGGCACCTTCCAAAATTATGGACAATCTCAGGGCACCCTCCAAAATTATGGACAATCTCGAGGCACCCTCCAAAATTATGGACAATCTCGAGGCACCCTCCAAAATTATGGACAATCTCGAGGCACCCTCCAAAATTATGGACAATCTTGAGACACCCTTCAAAATTATGGACAATCTCGAGGCACCCTCCAAAATTATGGACAATCTTGAGACACCTCCAAAATGATGGACAATCTCGAGACACCCTCCAAAATTATGGACAATCTCGAGGCACCCTGCAAAATTATGGACAATCTCGAGGCACCCTCCAAAATTATGGACAATCTCGAGGCACCCTCCAAAATTATGGACAATCTTGAGACACCCTCCAAAATTATGGACAATCTCGAGGCACCCTCCAAAATTATGGACAATCTCGAGACACCCTCCAAAATTATGGAAAATCTCGAGACACCCTCCAAAATTATGGACAATCTCGAGGCACTCTCCAAAATGATGGACAATCTCGAGACACCCTGCAAAACTATGGACAATCTCGGGGCACCCTCCAAAATTATGGACAATCTCGGGACACCCTCCAAAATTATGGACAATCTCGAGGCACCCTCCAAAATTATGGACAATCTCGAGGCACTCTTCAAAACTATGGACAGTCTTGAGGTGCCCCATTCTAAAATGTAAAAACGATTCTAATACTTTTACATAATGCAGCAACAGGTGATCTATTCTTCCAAAGCAAATACTAGTACTGACTAGTATTGCAGTGTTTCTCTTCTCCCTCAGTTTTCTCCATCACTTAGCTAATGAGACTGATGGAGAGAGGCAAGGGGGGGTCAAACAAGGACGATAGGCAACTGACATCCTCCTTATCAACTGGTGATGATGCCATTAGGAGGTTGGCAGCTAAAAGGTTGTAATGGTGTACAATGAAAACCTGTGGCTTTATGTAAATGAAAGGCGGGTTTCATACACTCATGTGCTTGTATACCATTTTAGGGCAATTTGTAGACATTTTACCATGGCACCCCTGAAATAACCTCAAGGCACCCTGGTTAAAAAAAGGATGTCATAGAGTAACATCCACTGTATCACAACTTGATCCCAGACATTCACTTCCGGTATGTGCATATGACGTCACCCGGCTCCGCCCTACGCGTTACGTCACAATCCAGTGAGCAAACAGTATTATAATCATTATGAATAATATAAACGTTGTTTATTTACCGACCGTGTGATGTACAAAAGACTCAAACACATATCGTTGAGGTTTGAACACATTTTTTGTGACAAGTGTTTTTTATCTATAGTATAGTGAGTAACACATTATTATTATTATTATATTCGACAATTTATGCAGACATTTTTTTGGTTTATTAAGATTAATACTTAAGATATTAATTATTAATTGGATGACATTTGAGCTTAAGCACCATGCTGTCATTGTCCTGTGTTTGCAGTCTAATTTTTAATAATAGTAAGAAATTTTTTGGAAAAATTAAGTTTTAGGTTCAGACAGAAGAGACTAATAATAGATTATCACTTAAGATTATTACGAGATTGTTTATTAATAGGATGACATTAGAGCTTAAGCACCATGTTGTCATTGTTGTGTGCTTGCGGTGTCATTTTTAATAATAGTAGGAAAAATGTTAGGAAAATAAAATTTTACTGGTCAGTTGTTTCTTAAATAAACTTATGCTGCACGCTGCTTCATTATAGCAAAAAAAAAAGGAATAAAGTATGTGGTCTGGTGTCACCAGTGGTGCACCTCCATCCCTAAAATACACTATATTGTCAAAAGTATTGGGACACCTGCCCTTACACACACATGACCTTTAATGGCATCCTAATCTTAGTCTGTAGGGTTCAATATTGAGTTGGCCCTCCCTTTTCAGCTATAACAGCTTCAACTCTTCTGGGAAGGCCGTCCACAAGGTTTAGGAGTGTGTCTATGGGAATGTTTGACCATTCTTCCAGAAGCGCATTTGTGAGGTCAGGCACTGATGTGGACGGGAAGGCCTGGCTCACAGTCTCTGCTCTAATTCATCCCAAAGGTGTTGAGGTCAGGACTCTGTGCAGGCCGGTCAAGTTCCTCCACCCAAAACTCGCTCATCCATGTCTTTATGGACCTTGCTTTGTGCACTGGTGTGCAGTCATGTTGGAGCAGGAAGGGGTCATCCCCAAACTGTTCCCACAAAGTTGGGAGCATGCAATTGTCCAAAATGTCTTGGTATGCTGATGCCTTAAGAGTTCCCTTCACTGGAACTAAGGGGCCAACTCCAACCCCTGAAAAATAACCCCACACCATAATCCCCCCAGTGCACAAATCAAGGTCCATAAAGACATGGATGAGTGAGTTTGGTGTGGAGGAACTTGACTGGCATGCACAGAATCCTGATCTCAACCCAATAGAACCCATTAGAGCGAAGACTGTGAGCCAAGCCTTCTCGTCCAACATCAGTGCCTGACCTCACAAATGCTCTTCTGGAATAATGGTCAAACATTCCCATAGACACACTCCTAAACCTTGTGGACAGACTTCCCAGAAGAGTTGAAGCTGTTATAGCTGCAAAGGGGGGGCCAACTCAATATTGTACCCTATGGACTAAGATTGGGATGCCATTAAACACACAGCAGGACTTTCACATGTTCTGCAATGGCCCCCCTTGCTGCCATCTTTGCCCCCCCCCCCCCCAAGGCCAAGTTGCAATTGCGACCTTTGTGACCCAGGTAGTTCCGCCACTGTTTCAGAAGTAGATCACAGGTCTGTGAGATGCAAGGCTGGGCAGTATGAACCAGACTTTTCTCTAGAAGGACGGCACTATTTTTGTTCAGGCATCATCCAGGGCAGGGCCAGGACAAGGGGTGGGCAGGAGAGGCAGCTGGGGGGGGGGGGGACCACAGGGAGATTAGGGGGAGGGGGTTTGTGTTGGGAGAGGGAATTTGGGGCAGCGGCAGGGGATAGGAATTGTTCTAGGAGGGGAAATTTTGGGAGGTGTGCAAGGAGTCAGAATTTGAGGGGATTTGTGTTGGGAGGGGGGATGGGGAAGAAGATTTGTACTAGGAGGGGGAATTTTGTGGGGTTTGTGCTAGAAAATGTAATATGGTAGGAGGGGATTTTTTTTTTTTTGGGGGGGGGGGATTTGTGCTAGCAGGGATGATTGGGGTATTTGTGCTAGGGGTGGGGGGAAATGTAGAGGATTTGTGCTAGGATGGGGGGTTGGGGAGACTTTGTGCTGGGATGGGGGTTTGGAGTGAGGGGGGAGAGGTTTGTGCTCAGAGGGGAAATTTGAGGAGTACAGGATTTATACTAGGAGGGGGGGGGGGGGGTTGTGCTGGGGGCATATTGGGGAATCAGCCCCTGCTTCAGCTTCTCACCTTGTGACTTGCTCCAATGTTGCTGTCTGATTACCGGAGGAGAGAAGACTGAGAAAATGCTTCCTTCTGCCTGCAGCAGACTGATGACATCATCTCAGCCCAGGCAAAGTCACTGATAGGAGCTTAAGGTAGGAAAGTGGAGCGTATCTGAAAAGTTATTGTGGGAAATGTTTTAATGCAGATGTGTAAATGTACTAAGAGGTCCAGTTTAACTTATCCTTTTTAAATCGTAGGCGAAAACTCTATCAATTGGAGGAAACCCAACAAACATGGGGGGAATGCACAGACTCCATGCACAGAGAGTGTCTTAGAGAAGTTTTGAGCCCAGGACACCAGTATCGCAAGACCAGACAGATAAGGCCACATTAGAGTCCACCCTAGTTAGCCATTCCTTACGTATTATTTTTGGATACACTAAACCTTGCATCCAATCATAACAATATTTTTCATCCAATGAAACGGTTGGCCTTTGTGACTTGGTGACTTCATCTTGACTTTTGAAGCGTCTGCCAGAATAATTCAATTAAATAATTAATATATCATGTCGCTGTCATCCCTGGCCCTTCCCTTTGTAGCTGCCACATGCACCTTCCTGCGGAGGACCGTTTGTTGTCGCACAATACAATACCACCGCAGCTGCCCTCTGATTGCGTCGGAGAGACTCATGAAAAGAAACGCAGGAAGCTGCGGAAGATCTGAAACCTGTAATGTATACAAATGCCACATATGATTGAGAAGGCATTGGGCCCTCTTCCGCTCGATGAGGCAAGCGGTTTATTGATATACGCAAGTTGCCATCATCTTAAAAGGCCGCCGCTGCCTCTGATCTGCTGCCTGGATGGCTGAGAGTCCAAAAAAAAAAATTTGAAGGAAATTTTAGGAGAGACATGGCTGCCATCAGAGCGGCATTCCAGGCTCCTTCGTCAGGATGTCCTCCATGATGCTAGATAAGGATCGTCATGAGTCACGGCCAACGTATTCCATATTCTATGCAGAGCCGGTGCAACACTTAAAAACAACTCTACTAGAAATGTATAGAAGAGCCCAGATCTTCTCTTCTGTGGAGGTCATCTGCTGGAACACGGATCGATGGACTGACTTGGACATCTGGACATGTTGAGGCTCATTCACTCTTGTATGGTGTGTCAGCACATGCTCATTAAATTTGGGCTACCTATTCATTGGAATGGAAAACAAGAAGAAGAGGAACGAAAGTTCAATAGCACTGATACAATTGTATTCCAGTAAGGATCAAAGGGAAGAAGAAAGAAGAAGATAGAGGAAGAAAAAAAGAAGTATAAGAAAATAGAGAAAGAAGAAGGAAGAAAGAAGAAGGAAGAAAGAAGAGGGAGCGTAGAAAAAGTAGAAAGAAGGGAATGTGTAGAAGAAGGAAGAAAGAAGAATAAGAAAGAAAAAGAATGAAAAGAAGATGGAGGAGGCAAGAAAGAAGTAGAAAGAAGAAGAAAATAGAGGAAGTAGGAAGAAAGAAGACGAACGTAGAAGAAGAAAGAAGGATGAAAGAAGAAGAAAGAAGAAGAAAGAAGATGAAAGAAGATGAAAGAAGAAATATGAAGAAGAAGAAGAAGAAGAAAGAAGGATGAAAGAAGAAGAAGAAAGAAGAAAGAAGATGAAAGAAGAAGAAGAAAAACGATGAAAGAAGAAGATGAAAGAAGATGAAAGAAGAAGAAGAAAGAAAATGAAGAAAGAAGAAAGAAGATGAAAGAAGAAGAAGAAGAAGAAGAAGGAAGAAGAAGGAAGAAGAAAGAAGATGAAAGAAGAAGAAGAAAGAAGAAAGAAGAAGAATAAAGAAGAAGAAAGAAGAAGAAGAAGAAGAAGAAGAAGAAGAAAAAAGAAAGATGAAGAAAGAAGATGAAAGAAGAAAAATAAGAAAATGAAAGAAGAAGAAGATGAAAGAAGAAGAAGAAGAAGAAGAAGGGAAGAAGAAGAAGAAGGGAAGAAGAAGAAAGGATGAAGAAGAAGAAAGGATGAAGAAGAAGAAAGGATGAAGAAGAAGAAGGAAAAAAGAACACAAAAGAAGAAGGATGAAAGAAGAATAAGAAAGAAAAAGGAAGAAAGAATTAGAAATAAGAAGAAGGAAGAAAGAATAAAATGGAGGAAGGAAGAAAGAATTAGAAAGAAGAAGAAAATAGAGGAAGAAAGAAGAACACACTGAATAGAATACTATTCAAGGTCCAGTTATTATTCAGTCCTAACACATTGTTTCCATTTTGCAAGCCCTGATGAATGGGGATTTTCTTAAACCTACAAAACGCATTAACTACTCTTTTTACTGCCCACTATTCCATAGTCTGCAAGCAAGTTTATTCCAGTAAAAGTCAAAGGGAAGAGGAGAAGAAGATCCTCACACTGGGTAGAATACTATTCAAGGTCTAGTCATTATTCAGTCCTGATACATTGTTTCCTATTGCAAGCCTGATGAAGGGGATATTCTTGGACCCCCGAAACACATTAATTACTCCCTTTTCTGTCTCCTTGACCCTTACTGGAATAAAATTGCATCTGGACTATTGGACAGAAAAAAGAGTAGCCGATGCATTTTGGGGGTCCAAGAATATCACCATTCATCAGGGCTTGCAGTAGGAAACAATGTATGTTTTCATTTTGCAAGCCCTGATGAATGGTGATATTCTTAAACTCCCTAAACATGTTAACTACTCTTTTTACTGTCCCCTGTTCAAGAGTCCAGAGACAAGTTTATTTAGGTAAGGGTCAAAGGGAAGGGAAGAAAAAGATTATCACACTGGATAGAATTCGGCATCACTACTTCTGTCAGCCCAGCACTGAAAACGGCAAGGCGTGGAGGAGAGAGCTGGGAAGAGGTGCAGCTGTACTCTCTCGCCCCCTCCGCCTCCTAATTTGGCACATAATGAAGGAGGGGGAGCGCAATTTGGCATCTTTGCCCTCGTCACTAGATAATCCTGTCCCAGCACTAGATGATTTTGTCCTGGTACTGCTGGACATCCTCCAACCAGGAAATTCAAATTAGGAGGGCTCTATCTGACTTGCTGTTGCTCCTAATGCACATTATGAGAAGCTCACAGTGTGCGGTGAAATCAGAGTAATCAATTTCAGTCCAGGAGAGGAGACATTACAACTGTGCAAGGCTGAAGGGAAAGCCGAAAATTCACCGAAAATCCAGAGAAGCCAGAAGACCAGACTCCACCTGTACCTGAAATATCATCTGAGGACTGACCCTTTAAAGAACAGAGATTTTAGAATGTGTATCGTTATTTTCTTAGGTTGCGGCCGAATACTTTCCTGTACATTCAGACGGGCCAGGAATTTTCCTCTGTTCTATTTCTAGAGCAGAAATATGCCTGAAAAAAAGATTCTGTACAAGTTGCAGGTTTCATAACGGTGATTTATCTGTCAAATTTTGCACCATCATGAATTCCGCCGGAGGTTGCTCTGTCTACAATCAACGAGAACATCGTGCAAAGGACGAGACAACGCACTGTACAATATTTCACTGAAAACACCGGCTCTAATCTTATTTTCCATTCAACTCTTCCTGCAATTTCCAGGATCCGTAGACTTTATATCTTACCTGTCATTAACTTTACAAGTCTCCAGGAATAAATTCCTGGCATGTCACAATATACCGCAGCGGGGTCAGTTTTAAGAAAATCTAATAGAAAATCCCTCCTTGAGCTCCAGTCCAGTGCCGTTGCCGAGGCTGAGATGATGTCATCAGGCTGCTGCAGGCAGGAGGAAGCATTTCCTCAGTCTCCCCTCCCCCAGTGATCAGACTGCAAATTTGTAGCAAGTCACAGGGAAGTAGATTGTGACCTTGGGTAATGCCTGAATCATAGCTCCCAACTGTCCCTGATTTGGAGGGACTGTCCCTGATTTGGAGCAATGTCCCTCTGTCCCTCATTCCTCCTCATTTGTCCCTCATTTTGGTCTGATCTATATAGATGTATATAAAATGCAGTTTGTATCTATTAAAAAGTGTTTTCCAGCGCTAAACTTTTCATCTGATTTCTAAATTGCTGCATTTGTAAATTCCAAAAGCCAATATAAAGGAATAGTAGTGGTAAAAAAAAGCACTTGTGGGTTTAAAGAGGAAGTAAACCCTGATGGGTTTACTTCCTCTTTGTTTTCCTGCAAAGGTAAAGCATAACGGTCTACTATGCATCGCATAGTCATCCATTATGTGTCACTTACCTGACACAGGAGCCAGCGAAGTCACTGCTGTCCCCTTGTGTACGGAGCCTCCATCTTCTTGGTGGGTCTCGCGGCTCCGGCGCTGTCATTCGACAACTCCGCGGTGCCTGTCTTTTGGCAAATATCTCCATATCTCCAAAACCGTGTAGGTTTAGGAGATATTTCTTTGACCTACATGTAAGCCTTAAAGGGGTGTTTCAGCTAAAAAAAATTTTTTTTTAAAGTCAGCAGCTAAAAAAAAGTAGCTGCTGACTTTTAATAAGTACACTTACCCTCCCAGGGCGCCCGAGATGTCGGTCGTGGAGGCCGAGATGTCCCTCGGCGCTCCGGTCCCAGCACCGCCATCCTCAGTAAGGGAAACAGGCAGCGAAGACTACGGCTTCACTGCCCGTTTCCTACTGCGCATGCAGTTCCCATAACCCAGCGCGCCCCATTACCCAGAAGACAACGTGGCCGAGGACAGAAGAACGAAGCTCACTACGGCGTAGGAAGGAGGCAGATTAGGAAGACTGCCTAGCAACAGGGATTTTGGATCAGGTAAAAAACATTTTTTTTTTTTCCAGAATATTAATTCTTTTTTTTTTAGGGTGTTCCCCCACTTTAATCTAGGCTTACCTGTAGGTCCAAGTGGTTTGTAAGGGTTTACAGCCACTTTAACCAATCTTGTTTTTTAGTACAATTGTCCTTTAAGGGGGCGTGGCAAGGGGGTGTGTCCAATGCCTGCATACTTTTGCTGATAGGTGTCCCTCATTCCCATCTACAAAAGTTGGGAGGTATGCCTGAACAAAGATGGCTCCGTCTTTCTGGAGAGAAAAAACGGTAATAAAGGCTTGTCAGTGGGAGTGCTGGGATCTCTGTGAGAGGTAATAAATACCTGGAAGGATTACACTCACACATTACTTAGTATGCAAACATGAAAAATATATCTGATCCCAAGTCTTCAAAGTGTTACTAAACCCAGGAGCCTGCATACACTATGGGGGTTATTTACGAAAGGCAAATCCACTTTGCACTACAAGTGCAAACTACATGTGCAAAGTGCATTTGGAAGGGCAGTCGCTGTAAATCTGAGGGGTAGATCTGAAATGAGTGGAAGCTCTGCTGATTTTATCATCCAATCATGTGCAAGCTAAAATGCAGTTTTTTTATTTTCCTTGCATGTCCCCCTCGCATCTACAGCGACTTCACTTCCAAGTGCACTTTCAGTGCAATTTCAAGTGCACTTTGCATTTGTAGTTTGCACTTGTAGTGCAAAGTGGATTTGCCTTTAGTAAATAACCCCCCATATCTGGTCTCCCACAGTACACCGAACATGGAAATGCAATAGTTTTAGTACATAACCTGCTCCAAATAAATGAAAGGAACACTTTGAAAACACACCAGATCTCAATGAGGAAAAATCTCACGCTGGATATCTATACTGATATGGACTGATATGGACGGGGTAATGTGTTAGAAATGAAAGGATGCCACATTGTTTGATGGAAATTTAAATTATCAACCTACAGAGGGCTGAATTCAAAGACACCCTAAAAATCAAAGTGAAAAATGATGGAGCTGGCTAGTCCATTTTGCTGAAATTTCATTGCAGCAACTCAAAATGGTCCTCAGTAGTTTGTATGGCCCCCACCTGCTTGCATGCATGCCTGACAATGTGGGGGCATGCTCCTAATGAGACGATGGATGGTGTCCCGGGTATTTCCTCCCAGATCTGGACCAGGGCATCACTGAGATCCTGAACAGACTGAGGGGCAACCTGGCGGCGTCAGATGTACCAAAACATAATGTCCCAGAGATGTTCTATTGGATTTAGGCCAGGCGAGCGAGGGGGGCATTCAATGGTATCAATTCCTTTATCCTACAGGAACTGGCTGCATATTCTCGTCACATGAGGCCGGGCATTGCTGTGCACTAGGGATGAGCCGAACACCCCCGGGTTCGGTTCGAACCAGAACCTTCGAACGGACCGAAAGTTCGCGCGAATTTTCGAACCCTATACGTTATAATGGACGCGAACGTTCGAAATCAAAAGTGCTAATTACAACGGCCAATATGCATGTTAATGTCATAAAACAGGTTTGGGGACCCGGGTCCTGCCCCAGGGGACATATATCAATGCAAAAAGAACTTTTAAAAACTAACGTTTTTTCGGGAGCAGTCATTTTAATGATGCATAAAGTGAAAAAAAAAAAGTGACATTTTCCTTTAAATATGGTACCTGGGGGGTGTCCAAAGTATGCCTGTGAAGTGGCATGTGTTTCCCGTGTTTAGAACTGTCCTTGCACAAAATGACATTTGTAAAGGAAAAAAAGAAGCCATTTAAAACCACTTGCGGCTTTAGGTTTGATCTTAAGTAGAATCTGAACAGGTACATTATGAAGTGTAGCTCCATCCCAAAAAAAATCTATTTTTAAGCTTTTTGGAGAACATAGGGAGGGGTTATCACCCCTGTAACATTTGCTGTCTTTGCACATCTGTTCAGAACATGTCACCTCACTTTCCGTCCCAATGACAAATGTTTTTGGAAAAGTGGGGTTTTAATTGAAACAAGGATTGGTGATAAAGTATCAGTAGAGAGGAGATACCTTTTTCCCAAATTAAATCTAACAGGATAGAATTTCCCTTCCTAGGGGTAGATTTCCTCTCACTTCCTGTTTTCTCTTTCCATTTGCAAGTAGGAGTCGTTTGTAAGTTGGATGTTTGAAAGTAGGGGCCTGGCGTATATACTCTGCAGAAATTTGCCCTATTAGATGTTGGTGTAGCCACAAGACTGGTGGGCACAGGAATGGGCCCTGCTGTGAGTTAATAGATCAAGATTTGTAATTGCATGCACCTGTTGAACAGGGCAGAAAAATTGGGGGTGGTGGTGGTGGTGGTGGTGGACGGTTTTGCCACAAGACTGTAAGCTCTCACAGTTACTCTTGGTGGGCGCAGGAATGGGCCCTGCTGTGAGTTATTAGATCAAGATTTGTAATTGCAAGCACCTGATGAACAGGGCAGAAAAATTGGGCCTTTGGCGGTGGTGGTGGACGGTGTTGCCACAAGACTGTAGGCCCTCATAGTTACTCTTGGTGGGCGCAGGAATGGGCCCTGCTGTGAGTTATTAGATCAAGATTTGTAATTGCAAGCACCTGATGAACAGGGCAGAAAAATTGGGCTTTGGCGGTGGTGGTGGACGGTGTTGCCACAAGACTGCAGGCCCTCATAGTTACTCTTGGTGGGCGCAGGAATGGGCCCTGCTGTGAACTATTAGATCAAGATTTGTAATTACCCGCCCCTGTTAAACAGGGGCTGAAAAATTGTGCCTTAGGCACTGGTGCTGGTGCCACAACACTGCAACCCCTCACAGAGACTGTACTTGGAGCACAGCAGTCACACGTGTTGCGAAGCATTTTTTTAAAAAATTGTAAGTACACGCCCCTGTTAAACAGGGGCTGAAAAATTGTGCCTTAGGCACTGGTGCTGGTGCCACAACACTGCAACCCGGCCCTCACAGATACTGTACTTGGAGCACAGCAGTCACACGTGTTGCGAAGCATTTTTTTTTAAAAAATTGTAAGTACACGCCCCTGTTAAACAGGGGCTGAAAAATTGTGCCTTAGGCACTGGTGCCACAACACTGCAACACGGCCCTCACAGAGACTGTACTTGGAGCACAGCAGTCACACGTGTTGCGAAGCATTTTTTTTTTAAATTGTAAGTACACGCCCCTGTTAAACAGGGGCTGAAAAATTGTGCCTTAGGCACTGGTGTGGTGGCATGGATCATTGAGGAGGAGGAAGAGGATAGTCAGTGAACATAAGAGGACAGTCACTCAGCATCAGCATAGGCAGTCTTGAAGGGATGTGACATTAAAAATTATTCGGTTATATCCGCCTCAGGTGCCTGGTAGCTGGTGGTGATCCAAGACTGATTCATTTTGATGAATGTCAGTCGATCAACCGAGGCGGTGGACAGGCGCACCCTATGATCAGTCACAAATCCTCCAGCAGCACTGAATGTGCGTTCGGAAAGAACGCTGGAGGCAGGACAGGCCAGTAGCTCAATTGCATACTGTGCAAGCTCTGGCCAGTGATCCATCCTCAGGACCCAGTAAGCCAGAGGATTTTCGGTGGGAAAGGTGTCCAAGTCTGACCTTGCCCCAAGGTATTCCTGCACCATGTATATCAGACGCTGGCGATGGTTGCTGGAACCGATCATACCTTGGGGCTGCGGACTAAAAAATTGTCTGAACGCATCGGTCAGACGTCCACCTTCCCCACCGCTCCTTCTGCCACTGACCGAAGCCTCAGCAACTCGTCGCCCAGGACCAGGAGTTTGTAGCCTCCCAGTTTCTGGGAACGCGTTGCACAGACCTTTCTGCAAGGCCTCCCTGAGATGTCTCATCCTCTGCTCCCTCTGCGACGGCAAGATAAGGTCCGCAACCTTACCCTTGTACCGCGGATCAAGGAGAGTGGCCAGCCAGTAATGGTCCCTCTCCTTGATCCGAAGAACACGAGGATCCTTCCGCAGGCTTTGCAGGATCAGGGAGGCCATGCAGCGTAGGTTAGCTGAGGCATTCGGTCCGGAGTCTTCTGGGTCACTGAGGATGACATGATCGCCAGCCACCTCCTCCCAGCCACGTACAAGTCCACTGGCTTGTTGGGACTGTACATCATCCCTAAAAGACTGCTGCTGCTGATGCTGAGTGCCAGGCTCCACCTCCATGCTCACACAATCCTCCTCCTCCTCCTCCTCCTCCTCCTCCTCATCCTCTTCCTGTGTGATGGGTGGGACAGAAGGAACACTGTCCGGATAAAGGGGGCCTTGAGAGGCAAGGAAGTCCTCCTCTTCCTGCCTCTGTTCTGCCTCAAGTGCCCTGTCCATTATCCCACGCAGCGTATGCTCCAACAGGTGGACAAGAGGGACAGTGTCACTGATGCATGCAATGTCACTGCTCACCATCCTCGTGGCCTCCTCAAATGGTGAGAGGACAGTGCATGCATCCATGATCATGCTCCACTGACGTGGGGAAAAAAAACCAAGCTCCCCTGACCCTGTCCTGGTGCCGTAGTCGCAAAGGTACTCATTGATGGCCCTCTGCTGCGTGTGCAGTCGCTGCAGCATGGCCAACGTTGAGTTCCACCTGGTGGGCATGTCAGATATTAGGCGGTTCTTGGGCAGGTTCAGCTCCTTTTGCAGCTCAGTCAGCCGAGCACTGGCATTATAAGATCGGCGGAAATGCACACAGACTTTCCTGGCCTGCCTCAGGACATCCTGTAAGCCTGGGAACCTGCCCAAGAACCGCTGCACCACCAGGTTGAGGACGTGAGCCATGCAGGGCACATGGGTGAGCTGCCCCTGTCGCAGGGCGGAGAGGAGGTTGGTGCCATTGTCAGAAACGACCATTCCTGGCTTAAGCTGACGTGGCGTCAACCACCTCTCGGCCTGCCCCTGCAGAGCTGCCAGAACCTCTGGCCAGTGTGGCTCCTGTCCCCCAAACACACCAGCGCAAGCACGGCATGGCATCTTTTTGCCTGCGTACTTGCGTAGCCCCTTGTACGCCTACGGAGCACCGCTGGTTCCAAGGACAGAGCACTGGAGGAAGAAGAAGAGGAGGGGGTGGAGGAGAGAGGTGTGTCACAACCAGTAGCAGTAGTCGCGTTTTGGAGGCGTGGTGGCGGAACAACCTCCAACACTACTGCACCTTGTCCTGCATCCCTCCCAGCTGCCAATAGAGTGACCCAATGGGCCGTGAAAGAAAGGTACCGTCCCTGTCCATGCCTGCTGGACCATGAGTCAGCGGTAATATGCACCTTACCGCTGACCGCCCTGTCCAGCGAGGCATGGACATTGCCCTCCACATGCCGGTAGAGAGACGGAATCGCCTTCCGCGAGAAAAAGTGGCGTTTGGGAACCTGCCACTGAGGAACCGCACATTGAACAAACTCACGGAAGGGGGCCGAGTCTACCAACTGAAAAGGCAGCAGTTGAAGTGCTAGCAATTTAGCAAGGCTAGCATTCAACCGCTGGGCATGTGGATGGCTGGGAGTGTACTTCTTTCTACGGTCCAGCAGCTGGGGCAGGGAAATTTGCCTGCTGCATTCGGACGTCGGTGTACTGCAAGTACTTGGTTGTGACACACCGAATTCTACACCTTCAGTCCTCTCAGAGCAGCTTTCAGAGAGGACTGAAGGTGTAGTGGGGATGGAGATCCCAGCTGAGGAGGAGCAAGGAGAGGTCCGCTTAGTTCTTTGGTGTGGGTCTTTTATGTGTGCCTGCCAACGAGCTGCATGGCAGGTCGCCATATGTCTGGTCATGCTTGTCGTGCCCAAGCGGCTGATGTTTTGGCCACGCGAGATACGCTTGAGACAAATATTGCAAATAGCAGTGGTGCGATCTGCTGCACTCGTCTCAAAAAAGGCCCACACCAAAGAACTTTTCTGATAACGTGCAGAGGCAGCGCCCTGCACAGGCGGAGCTCTGCGGTGTTGTACAGTTGCTGTGCTGGCCTCTACCTGGCCTCCAGGGGGCATCCTGCCTCGTTGGACATGTGACGCCGCATCCTCCTCCTCCTCGTCCTCCTCCTCATCCTCTCTCCCTTGAGGCACCCACGTGGAGTCAGTGACCTCATCATCCCCTCCCTCTTCACCACTAGAGCAAACCTGGCAGTAAGCTGCAGCTGGTGGAACTGTACTGCCAGATTCCTCAAGCTGGGTATCGTCATCCGAGCCTTCGAATCGTTGGGCATCCTCCTGGAGCATGTACCCAACACTGTGCTCAAAGAGTTCGGGGGACTCCTCAGGAGGACATGGTGGGTCTAGGGAAGGGGTGGCTGATGATGCTCTGTCAGTACCCTGAGCCTGGGTGAGAGAGGATGAGGAGGATGAGGAGGGCTTGGTCATCCATTCTACCAAGCCTTCAGCATGATGCGGCTCCACATGTCCAGCTGCCGAAAACAAAGACGCGCGTGTCCCATGGCCACGTGCTGATGACGATGCACGACCACGTCCACGTCCACGGCCACGTCCACTAGAAACAGAGCCTGCCTGCCCTGTGTTCTTGGCTCTGCACGCTCTGCCTCCCCTTGGCGGTCTTCCAGCCATTGTAGTCGGTAGTCCTGTGGGTGCTGCTGAGAAGAAAATATAGGAGCTCTGTGTGATGCCACTAACACACTAGAAGTCCTATGGGTGCTTCTGCAAAGAAAATAGAGGAGCTCTGTGTGATGCCACTAACACACTAGAAGTCCTGTGGGTGCTTCTGCAAAGAAAATAGAGGAGCTCTGTGTGATGCCACTAACACACTAGAAGTCCTGTGGGTGCTTCTGCAAAGAAAATAGAGGAGCTCTGTGTGATGCCACTAACACACTAGAAGTCCTGTGGGTGCTGCTGAGAAGAATATATAGGAGCTCTGTGTGATGCCACTAACACACTAGAAGTCCTATGGGTGCTTCTGCAAAGAAAATAGAGGAGCTCTGTGTGATGCCACTAACACACTAGAAGTCCTGTGGGTGCTTCTGCAAAGAAAATAGAGGAGCTCTGTGTGATGCCACTAACACACTAGAAGTCCTGTGGGTGCTGCTGAGAAGAATATATAGGAGCTCTGTGTGATGCCACTAACACACTAGAAGTCCTATGGGTGCTTCTGCAAAGAAAATAGAGGAGCTCTGTGTGATGCCACTAACACACTAGAAGTCCTGTGGGTGCTTCTGCAAAGAAAATAGAGGAGCTCTGTGTGATGCCACTAACACACTAGAAGTCCTGTGGGTGCTTCTGCAAAGAAAATAGAGGAGCTCTGTGTGATGCCACTAACACACTAGAAGTCCTGTGGGTGCTGCTGAGAAGAATATATAGGAGCTCTGTGTGATGCCACTAACACACTAGAAGTCCTATGGGTGCTTCTGCAAAGAAAATAGAGGAGCTCTGTGTGATGCCACTAACACACTAGAAGTCCTGTGGGTGCTTATGCAAAGAAAATAGAGGAGCTCTGTGTGATGCCACTAACACACTAGAAGTCCTGTGGGTGCTTATGCAAAGAAAATAGAGGAGCTCTGTGTGATGCCACTAACACACTAGAAGTCCTGTGGGTGCTTATGCAAAGAAAATAGAGGAGCTCTGTGTGATGCCACTAACACACTAGAAGTCCTGTGGGTGCTTATGCAAAGAAAATAGAGGAGCTCTGTGTGATGCCACTAACACACTAGAAGTCCTGTGGGTGCTGCTGAGAAGAATATATAGGAGCTCTGTGTGATGCCACTAACACACTAGAAGTCCTATGGGTGCTTCTGCAAAGAAAATAGAGGAGCTCTGTGTGATGGGACTAACACACTTCAAGTCCTATAGGTGCTTCTGGGAAGAAAATATAGCTCTGTGTGTGTAATGGGACTAACACACTTCAAGTCCTATAGGTGCTTCTGGGAACAAAATATAGCTCTGTGTGTGTAATGGGACTAACACACTTCAAGTCCTATAGGTGCTTCTGGGAACAAAATATAGCTCTGTGTGTGTGATGGGACTAACACACTTCAAGTCCTATAGGTGCTTCTGGGAAGAAAATATAGCTCTGTGTGTGTAATGGGACTAACACACTTCAAGTCCTATAGGTGCTTCTGGGAACAAAATATAGCTCTGTGTGTGTGATGGGACTAACACACTTCAAGTCCTATAGGTGCTTCTGGGAAGAAAATATAGCTCTGTGTGTGTGATGGGACTAACACACTTCAAGTCCTATAGGTGCCTCTGGGAACAAAATATAGCTCTGTGTGTGTAATGGGACTAACACACTTCAAGTCCTATAGGTGCTTCTGGGAAGAAAATATAGCTCTGTGTGTGTGATGGGACTAACACACTTCAAGTCCTATAGGTGCTTCTGGGAACAAAATATAGCTCTGTGTGTGTAATGGGACTAACACACTTCAAGTCCTATAGGTGCTTCTGGGAAGAAAATATAGCTCTGTGTGTGTGATGGGACTAACACACTTCAAGTCCTATAGGTGCTTCTGGGAACAAAATATAGCTCTGTGTGTGTAATGGGACTAACACACTTCAAGTCCTATAGGTGCTTCTGGGAACAAAATATAGCTCTGTGTGTGTAATGGGACTAACACACTTCAAGTCCTATAGGTGCTTCTGGGAACAAAATATAGCTCTGTGTGATGGGACTAACACACTACAAGTCCTATAGGTGCTTCTGGGAACAAAATATAGCTCTGTGTGTGTAATGGGACTAACACACTTCAAGTCCTATAGGTGCTTCTGGGAACAAAATATAGCTCTGTGTGTGTAATGGGACTAACACACTTCAAGTCCTATAGGTGCTTCTGGGAACAAAATATAGCTCTGTGTGTGTAATGGGACTAACACACTTCAAGTCCTATAGGTGCTTCTGGGAACAAAGTATAGCTCTTTGTGTGTAATGGGACTAACACACTTCAAGTCCTATAGGTGCTTCTGGGAAGAAAATATAGCTCTGTGTGTGTAATGGGACTAACACACTTCAAGTCCTATAGGTGCTTCTGGGAACAAAATATAGCTCTGTGTGATGGGACTAACACACTACAAGTCCTATAGGTGCTTCTGGGAACAAAATATAGCTCTGTGTGTGTAATGGGACTAACACACTTCAAGTCCTATAGGTGCTTCTGGGAACAAAGTATAGCTCTTTGTGTGTAATGGGACTAACACACTTCAAGTCCTATAGGTGCTTCTGGGAAGAAAATATAGCTCTGTGTGTGTAATGGGACTAACACACTTCAAGTCCTATAGGTGCTTCTGGGAACAAAATATAGCTCTGTGTGTGTAATGGGACTAACACACTTCAAGTCCTATAGGTGCTTCTGGGAACAAAATATAGCTCTGTGTGTGTAATGGGACTAACACACTTCAAGTCCTATAGGTGCTTCTGGGAAGAAAATATAGCTCTGTGTGTGTAATGGGACTAACACACTTCAAGTCCTATAGGTGCTTCTGGGAAGAAAATATAGCTCTGTGTGTGTAATGGGACTAACACACTTCAAGTCCTATAGGTGCTTCTGGGAAGAAAATATAGCTCTGTGTGTGTAATGGGACTAACACACTTCAAGTCCTATAGGTGCCTCTGGGAACAAAATATAGGAGCTCTGCCTGCCTGCCACGAACACACTACAAGTCCTATAGGTGCTTCTGGTAACAAAATATAGGAGCTCTGCCTGCCTGCCACTAACACACTACAAGTCCTATAGGTGCTTCTGGTAACAAAATATAGGAGCTCTGCCTGCCTGCCACGAACACACTACAAGTCCTATAGGTGCTTCTGGTAACAAAATATAGGAGCTCTGCCTGCCTGCCACTAACACACTACAAGTCCTATAGGTGCTTCTGGTAACAAAATATAGGAGCTCTGCCTGCCTGCCACTAACACACTACAAGTCCTATAGGTGCTTCTGGTAACAAAATATAGGAGCTCTGCCTGCCTGCCACGAACACACTACAAGTCCTATAGGTGCTTCTGGTAACGAAATATAGGAGCTCTGCCTGCCTGCCACGAACACACTACAAGTCCTATAGGTGCTTCTGGTAACAAAATATAGGAGCTCTGCCTGCCTGCCACGAGCACACTACAAGTCCTATAGGTGCTTCTGGTAACAAAATATAGGAGCTCTGCCTGCCTGCCACGAGCACACTACAAGCCCCTCTTTGTCAATCAATCTTTGTAAGTGAATCTATCTAACTCAATCTCTGTAAGTGAATCTCTCTAACTATCTAAATGCAGCAGAGTGTCACAGAAACAGCCTGCTCAATCTGCGCCGGAACAGCATGTGACCGGCGCAGACGGCGTGGCGGCGTTTTATAGGGGGGGGCGTGTACTACAGCCCCTGAGCTGTAATTGGCTACAGGCGTCCTGCCTGTAGCCAATTATGGCTCTTCGAGTTTCCGGGGCTGTGATTGGCCAAGCATGCGGGGTCACAGTGCATGCTTGGCCAATCATCAGCCAGCAATGCACTGCGTCGGCCGCGCCGGCCGCAATGCATTGCGGGGCCGCTCGCATCACACGAACGTGATGCGAGCGGCCAAAATAGTTCTGGGCTCGCCGAGCGAGCGAACGCCCGGTGCTCGATGCGAACGTGGGTTCGCATCGAGCACCGGGCCCATCCTTACTGTGCACCAGGAGGAAACCAGGACCCACTGCACCAGTGTAGGGTCTGGCAATGGGTCCAAGGATTTCATCCTGATACCATTGCCATTGTCTAGCCTGTAGGAGCCTGTGCGTCCCTCCATGGATATGCCTCCCCAGACCATCACTGACCCACCACCAAACGGGTCATAATGAATGATGTTAGAGGCAGCAGAACGTTCTCCACGGCTTCTCCAGACCCTTTCACTTCTGTCACATGGGCTCAGGGTGGACCTGCTCTCATCTGTGAAAAGCACAGGGCACCAGTGGCAGACCTGCCAATTCTGGTGCTCAATGGCAAATGCCAACTGAGCTTCACAGTGTCGGGCAGTGAACACAGGGCCCACTAGAGGACGTCGGGCCCTCAGGCCACTTCATGAAGTCTGTTTCTGATTGTTTGGTCAGAGACATTCACACCAGTTCCTCCTTCCACAAAGGAGCAGATATCGGTCCTGCTGACGGGTAAAGGACTTTCTACGGCCCTGTCCAGCTCTCTGCCTGTCTCCTGAGACTGTGCCCGCCTGCCCGGGGACACAGCAAACCTTCTGGCAATGTCAGGTATTGATGTGCCATCCTGGAGGAGTTGGACTGCCTGTGCAACCTCTATAGGGTCCAGATATCGCCTCGTGCGATTAGTAGTGACACTGACCCTAGCCAAATGCAAAACTAGTGAAAAACAGACAGAAAAGAGTAGGAATAAAATGTCAGTGGCCTTCACCTGTAAAACCATTCCTGTTTTGGAGGTCATCTCAATGTTGCCCATCTAGTGCACCTGTTGTTTATTTCATTAACACCAAAGCCGCTGAAACTGATTAAAAACAAAACCCTCTGCTACTTAACTGACCAGAATAGTATCCCAGGAGTTTCATTGCCTTGATGCTATACTCTGATTAAAAGGTGTTCCTTTCATTTTTTTGAGCAGTGTATAAACTGCTAAATACATTTGGTCATCAGCAGTATATAGCAGTCTTGCGACTTCTATCAGTGTTTGGTTAAAGCTTGTGGGAGGAATTTTCATTCTGCTCTGACTATCCTTTAAGTCTGCAGGACCCCTGATCCTCTGTCTGGACAGTGCTGATTGGCCCTGTTCTGATTACATTGACCCTCCGAATAAAAAAAAAAAAAAAGCAATCTAGCTATACACACCAAACTGAGCATGTGCAGCTTGCCACCAAGGCTCTGTTCTATCAGCAGATAGATTGGGGACAGTGGAAGAAGGGGAGGATCAGAGAAGACAGGATCAAACAGCCCTTTTACACAATACGGAGGTTCCACAGTGAGTACAACAAGCATGCTTTACTGCATATACAGACTGATTTTACTGTTGTGGGTTTAGTATCACTTTAACCACTTGCCGACCGGCGCACGACGATATACGTCGACAGAATGGCACGTACAGGCAGGAGGGCGTATATATAAGTCCCTCCTTTAGCCTGTCCGTGCCATCGGGAGCGCACCGGGAGCGGCGCGCTCCCGCGCCGGTCGGGATACCCGTGAGTCCGATCGCGGTCCCCGCGGACTCGATCGCCGCGGGGACCCCCGCGATCGTCTCACGGGGCGGCTGAACGGGGAGATGCCGAGATAAACAGCATCTCCCCGTTCTGCCTAGCAACTAGTGACGCCGATCTCTGCTCCCTGTGATTGGAGCAGAGATCAGCATTCACTAGCTGACAGCCACGCCCCCCTACACTAAAAAACACACCCCTAGGCATACTTAACTCTTACACTGCCACCTAGTGGTTAACCCCTTCACTGCCAGTGTCATTTATACAGAAATCAATGCATTTAAATGCATTAATTGCTGTAAAAAATGACAATGGTCCCAAAAATGTGTCAAAAATGTCTGATGTGTCCGCCATAATGTCGCAGTCACAAAAAAAATCGCAGATCTCCGCCATTACTAATAAAAAAAAAAATATTAATAAAAATGCTATAAAACTATCCCCTATCTTGTAAACGCTATAACTTCTGCGCAAACTGATCAATAATCGCATATTGCGATTTTTTTTTACCAAAAATATGTAGAAGAATACGTATCGGCCTAAACTGAGGGAAAAAAAAGTTTTTTTTATATATTTTTTGGGGATATTTCTTATAGCAAAAAATAAAAAATAATGCATTTTTTTCAAAATTGTCGCTCTATTTTTGTTTATAGCGCAAAAAATAAAAACCGCAGGGGCGATCAAATACCACCAAAAGAAAGCTCTATTTGTGGGAAAAAAAGGACGTCAATTTTGTTTGGGAGCCACGTCGCACGACCGCGCAATTGTCAGTTAAAGCGACGCAGTGCCGAATCGCAAAAAGGGGCCTGGTCCTTTGGCTGCAAATTGGTCCGGGGCTGAAAGTGGTTAAAGTGTATCCGAACCCAAGAAAATTCTCATATATTACAGCTTAGAAGTCCTTAGATGTGGTGGCTGCATTCGTTTTTATTTCAGGCTTTGTTTCCCTCATTTAATCCCAGTGATCCTGCCAGTAACACACTTAAGCCCCATACACACGGTCGGATTTTCCGATGGATTCTGTCCTATCGGACAATGTTGTCGGAAATTCCGACCGTGTGTAGGCTCAATCGGACAGTTTCCATCGGATTGTCCGACGGACAAAGTCCTATCTCCTGCTGGATAGATTTTTTGACAACAAAGTCCGATCACACCAAATCCGATCGTGTGTAGCGAATTCCGACGGACAAAGTGCCACGCATGTTTAGATCACATTACAAGACCAAAGCTATTGGCTACTAGCCTCTAGGTAGTCCCGTCGTAGGCAACAAACGTCACCACGTTCAGGATGATCGGATTTTCCGACAACATTGTCCGACCGTGTGTATGCAACACCAGTGTCGGACAAAATCCGTCGGACCAAATCCGATGGATTTGGTGGTCGGATTTTCCGACCGTGTGTATGGGGCTTTAGGGTTGTCAACCTCCCACTACTTTTTTTTACTGACAAGACATGAAAAATTTACAGATGGAGCACATTTTTTACTGACATCCTGAAATATGACAGACATGCCTGTTATAAACTAGAACCTGGAAGAGTTACATTGAAACAATCCTCAGCATGCTGCTCTTTACATGGAATTATAAATCTCATGTTAGCTCTACTTTAAAGGATAACTTCACTTTCCTGGGAAAAGAATAGCAAATAAAAAATAATATAGGGTATACAATTGTGACACAAGTCCTATTGTAATTGAATGTTATTAAAACTGATCGTTCCATTTCAATCTGCGGCACTATAATTCTCTGTAAAATGCAATATGGCAACCTGGAGGCATTCTGTAGACAGATGGTGTCCAAAACGGGAGAAGTCTGCACTAAGATCCAAGTCAGATTTTTGGCATCCAGCCAGTGTCATTAGTACAGTGACAGTGCATCATTTTTAGCACTGATCACTGTATTAGTGTCACTGGTCCCCAAAAAGTGTCAGTTAGTGTCCGATTTGTCTGCCACAATATCGCAGTACAGCTATAAGTAGCTGATCGCCGCCATTACTAGTAAAAATAAATAAAGAAATAAATAAAAATTCCATAAATATATCCCGTAGTTTTTACTCGCTATAATTTTTGCGCAAACCAATCAATATACGCTTATTGGGATTTTATTTACCAAAAATATGTAGCATAAAAAGATTTATGAAGAAATTCGATTTTTTGAATTTTTTTTATTTGATATGTTTTAAAGCATGAAATGATTATAATTTTTTTTCAGAATTGTCGGCCTTTTTTTGTTTATCGCACAAGAAATAAACGCAGAGGTAATCAAAAATCACCAAAAGAAAGCTTGATTTGTGGGAAAAAAAGGACACCAATTTTATTTGGGTACAGTGTCGCACGACAGTGTCGCACGACTGCGCAATTGTCAGTTAAAGGGGAGGGCCAGCCGGGAATTTTTAAAAGTCAGCAGTTACAAACACTGTAGCTGCTGACTTTTAAAAAGCAGACTTACCTGTCCTGGGTGCCTTGCGGCTTCACTGCCCGTTTCCTACTGCGCATGCGCGAGTCGCGCAGCGCTTTGTGAATGGGGAATGCGCTGTGTTGTGGGACACACAGTTTCCATAACACACTGCGCCCCATTCACTAGAAGACGATGCGAGGAGCAGAAGACCGAACAACTCCGCAGAATAGGAAGAGGCAGATTAGGACGATCTGCCTAGCAACTGCCATTTCTGGTAAGTAAAAAAAAATCATTTTATTTTTTTCCTTTTACATTTTTATTAACATTTTTAAGAAGTTTTTTTTTCAGGGTGGACCTCCACTTTAAAGTAACGCAGTGCTGTATCGCAAAAAATGGCCTGGTCAGGAAGGGGGGTTAATCATTCGAAGGTCAAGTGGTTAATGTGAATCAAAATGATTTGCATGTGATTTGCACAGGAATGCGATTCCTGTGGGGTTCACAGTGTGAACCTAGGCAGAACCGCATGTCGCATTCTACCAGTGGTACCATTACCAAACACGACCCATTTAGGTGTATGGGGCTGGGTCGCAACCGTCATGCAATGCACGAGCTTGCAGCACGGTGGTTCAGCCTCTTTAGGGTTAAAACTGGCAAACCCCTCTGAAAAGTCATCCATCGCAGATCACTTTTCAGGGAGGCGGTAAGGGCTTCCGCACGTGAGAATGAGCCTTTAGTCTGGATTCGCCCCATAGAAGCCATCTCATCTCCAGCCCTTCCTGAGTCCTCCAGCCCCATTTCTGAGGAAGAACCTGTCCTATGAAGGTCAGCGGTGGAAATATATCTGGGTGGTGGAGTTCCAGGCTTCATAGGGATACTTTCCATGGCTGCTGATCCTCACGTTTAAAGAGAAGCCGGTGCCAAGGAGTTTGGATCTGAGCCTAATGGGCTTGTAGTGAGTGATCCTGGACTGGAGCCAAAGTACACATCCTCCGAAGACAGGGAAAAGATCTTTATAAATTGGTTCCAGAACCCATCATCCACCATGTGGAGCATTCTGGGTGTTCTCACCCTCACAGATTGTCAGGGGGGAACATGGAGCCCTCTCCAGTGACGCCGGACTGACCGGATGTCTAGCAAGTGAAAGTCAAAATGTCCAACTGGCACAAAGACTCAGGTTGGCTAAAAACCACAAAACACGTGACCATTTATTTTATGTGGTAGTCTGTATTATAGAACAATTATACTATATTATATAACAAAATATATCTTATATAAATATAACATATCCAAAAAATGGTGATGTCACTCCTGTATAATATACCGTATTTATCGGCGTATAACACGCACCCCAAGTTTAGGAGGGCATTTTAAGGAAAAAAAAGTTTTAGGAGGGAAGTTTAGGGAAAAAAAAAACTTACATTTAAGCGTCATTTGCAGCTTGCCCAGCGTCATTTGCAGCTTGCCCAGCGTCATTTGCAGCCTGCCCAGCGTCATTTGCAGCCTGCCCAGCGTCATTTGCAGCCTTGCCCAGCGTCATTTGCAGCCTTGCCCAGCGTCATTTGCAGCCTTGCCCAGCGTCATTTGCAGCCTTGCCCAGTGTCATTGCAGCTTGCCCAGTGTCATTGTAGCTTGCCCAGTGTCATTGTAGCTTGCCCAGTGTCATTGTAGCTTGCCCAGCGTCATTGCAGCCTTGCCCAGCGTCATTTGCAGCCTTGCCCAGTGTCATTGTAGCTTGCCCAGTGTCATTGTAGCTTGCCCAGTGTCATTGCAGCCTTGCCCAGCGTCATTTGCTGCCTTGCCCAGTGTCATTGTAGCTTGCCCAGTGTCATTGTAGCTTGTCAGCGTCATTTGCAGTCTTGTCCGTGTTTAAATTTCCCGTCGCCGAGACGCTCTGTCGGGTGCGCCGCCGAAAAAGACCGAAGCGCCCCCGGAAAAGGCCGAGCCGACTGTTCGGCTCCGATCGCGGTCCCGCCTCCCTGCTGTTTCTGGAGCGAGCGCAGGGAGGCGGGACTATGAGCAGAGCCGAACAGTTTGCTCGGTCTATTCCGGCCCCGCTTCGGGTTTTTTTCGGCCGCGACTCTGTCTTTTTCTGCAGCGCTCGCTATTTTTTGGCGGCGCTTGCCATTTTTGTCACTTTTTTTGGGGGGTATCGACGTATAACACGCACCCACGACTTTCCCCCGATTTTAAGGGGGAAAAAGTGCGTGTTATACGCCGATAAATACGGTATATGGAGAGCGGTGATGTCACTCCTGTAAAATATATTGTATATCTGAAGAATGGTGATGTCACTCCTGTATAATTTAACTTATATCTGGCGAGCGGTGATGTCACTCCTGTATAATATATTGTATATCTGGAGAGCGGTGATTTCACTCTATAATTAAACTTATATCTGGAGAGTGGTGATGTCACTCCCATATAATATAACTTTTATCTGGAGAGCAATAATGTCACTTCTGTAAAATAAACCCTATATCTAGAGAGCGGTGATGTCACTCCTATATAATATATCTTATATATGGAGAGTGGTGATGTCACTCCTGTAAAATATATTGTATATCTGAAGATCGGTGATGTCACTCCTGTATAATATATCTTATATCTGAAGAGCGGTGATGTCACTCCTGTATAATATATCTCATATCTGGAGAGCAGTGATGTCACTCTATAATTAAACTTATATCTGGAGGCCGGTAATGTCACTCTATAATTAAACTTATATCTGGAGAGCAGTGATGTCACTCCTGTATAATATATCTCATATCTGGAGATCGGTGATGTCACTTCTCTAAAATATATCTTATATCTGGAGAGCGGTGATGTCACTCCTGTATAATATATTTTATATCTGGAGAGCGGTGATATCACTCCCATATAATATAACTTCTAGTGAGCAATAATGTAACTTCTGTAAAATAAACCCTATATCTGGAGAGCGGTGATGTCTCTCTAACTGACTTACTGCCACTGACATCACCAGTGACACTTATACAGTAATCAGTGCTAATAACATACACGGTCACTGTACTAATGACACTGGCTGGGAAGGGGTTAACATCTGGGGTGATCAAAGGGTTAAATGCGTGCCTAACAATGTGTAATGTATGCAATGTGTGCTGCGTTTTACTAAATATCTCTCTGTTTCTTATCCCTGCTTTGCAGGGATAAGAAACAGAGAGATTGTTCCCTTTGTACAGAGCCTTCTCTGGGCTGTGATTGGACACAGCAGATAAGCAGGTCCCGGCCATGATTTATTGTTGACTAATGCCTGGTACACATGATCTGAAAATCGTATGAAAAATACAGATTTCTGAGCGATCGTACAATAATCTGATCGTTAGTACAGAGCCGATCAGGACAGTTCATCCGATATTTGATCGGTCATGCAAATTTTGGTACGATGCCAGATTGTACGATTTTCATCTAATCAGTACAGCTGTCATTTGAAAATACATTACAAAACATGACATTCCGAATTTTTATTCTGACGAACGCAAATTTTCGGGATTTTAGTAAACTCATCAGATTCGATCTGAGATTAGCATGCAAAAAAAAATAAAAAACGGATGATCATTCGTCCGATAATCTCATCGTGTGTACGCAAGTCCCTCTACGTTCAATCACAGCAGAGCTGGTGGGCGGGGGGCGCGTGCCCAGATCCCGTAAGTAAGTATGTCATGGTAACTGCCTTGCTGCAGTAAATGTACTGCGGCGGGTCGCCAAGTGGGTAAAGTACCCTAAAAATATAGAGAATCATATAAAAGAATCAAAAAGAAAAAAGCACTCTATATATTATGAACCAACCAGATAATGATATGATATAAAAATAAATAAATTGAACAATTGTGTACAAATGTCAGCTACAATGTATATAATAGTAATACATTCATTATAATAACATATACAATGTATATCGTCTGTATTTGTATAAATGTATTATTAGATTTTGATGACAATGTATCCATTCATTTCATCACACTGAAGTCCTGCAGTCACCACTTGTCTTGTTATAACCAAACAGTAAAAACATGGCGACGCTTCTACCCAATCATGGGCTATAAAACACGCGTAACCTGCAAATATTGTCCTGGAATGTCAGCCGTGCCGCGTCCGTGTTTACCGCCCACCTAATCCTGTATACAGGGCCCTGGGGATCTGGTGGACAGCGAGGTGACACAGGGGCCTCCGAAGTTTTCATGTCATGGAGCCAAAGTGAAAACATTGCGGATAAACACAGGTGACGCCAGGCCCCGCGTCACGGAGAGGAACGCGGAGACAGCCGATTGCTGACGTTCGCAAAACCGCCAGCTGATTTAGGCAAAAAAATGATGAATTTATATACACTCCAAATTCTGTATCCCCTCCTGTGGAATTTACCGCTCCGGTAAGTTGTGGCTTTACAGCGAGTGAAAAACCGCAAAGGAAACAAAATGCAATTTTATTCAAAACTTCTTGAGAATTACACTTCAGTTAAATTGTTCATACAATATTAAAGTGGTGTTTCCACCAAAAAAAAAAATAGCTTAAAAATCATAAAAAAATAATAATTGGAAAAAAAAAAAATGTACTCACCTCTAAATGCCTGTTGCTAGGGGGTCCCTCGTAGTCTGCCTCCTTCAGTGCCCGGGCACTAGCATCACTTCCCCTCGATGCCGCACAGTCATCTGGGACCTGTCACGTGTCCCAGATGACTGCACGGCGTATCACGGCGCGCTGCGCCGCTCACGCATGCGCAGTGGGTGCCCGGCTGTGAAGCCACAGCCGGGTGCCCACAGTAAGAATGCCGGCGCCGCAAGCGGAGCAGGGAAGGAGGGGGGCTTCGCATCGCTGGACCCTGGGACAGGTAAGTGTCCGATTATTAAAAGTCAGCAGCTGCAGTATTTGTAGCTGCTGACTTTTAATTTTTTTTTTTTTTTTTTTAGGGGGCACCCCACTTTAACCACTTCAGCTCCAGAAGGTTTTACCCCTTCATGACCAGGCTATTCTTTGCTATTCAGCACTGCGCTACTTTAAAGTGGAACTTTAATCAGAAAATTAAGTCCTGCTAGATCATTTAAGGCTGGCCCCTTTTGCAGGTATAGATATGTAAAACTTTAAAGCGGTAGTAAACCCGCTGAAACTTTTTTTTTTTTTAAACACCTGTAAGGGAAAAGGCATAATGAGCTAGTATGCACCGCATACTAGCACATTATGAAATACTTACCTTAGAACGAGCCGTCGGTAACTCACCTGGTCCATGCGAGGGAGCTGACATGTTGCCTCGGCGTGTCTTACGGGTATCACGACTCCAGCGCTGTGAGTGCCTGGAGCCGCGATGTCGTCACTCCCGCGCATGGGAGAATTTTTCCCGGCAGGGTTCGGATTCTGCCGGCCTTTCAGCCGAGAATCCCCCGTGCGAATGCGCCGCTGCAGTTAGCGGTGCATTGCACGGGGAATATCTCCTAAACCGTACAGGTTTAGGAGATTTTTTTTACCTACAGGTAAGCCTCATTATAGGCTTACCTGTATGTAAAAGTCTAATTTTTGACTTTACCAACGCTTTAAGAATAAGTGTCTATACTGTTTAACCGCTTCAGCCCCGGAAGATTTTACCCCCTTCCTGACCAGAGCACTTTTCGCGATTCCGCACTGAATCGCTTTAACTGATAATTGCGCGGTCGTGCGACGTTGCACCCAAACAAAATTGACCTCCTTTTTTTCCCCACAAGTAGAGATTTCTTTTGGTGGTATTTGAGCACCTCTGCGTTTTTTCTTTTTTGCGCTATAAACAAAAAAAGAGCGACCATTTTATAAAAAACATAATATTTTTTTACTTTTTGCTATAATAAATATCCCCCAAGAAAATATATAAAAACATTTTTTTTCCCCTCAGTTTAGGCCGATAAGTATTCTTCTACCTATTTTTGGTAAAAACATTATCGCAATAACCGTTTATTATTGGTTTGCGCAAAAGTTTTACAAAATAGGGGATAGTTTTATGGCATTTTTATTACGGTAGTGTTTTTTTTTTTTTACTAGTAATGGCGGCGATCTGCGATTTTTATCGCGACTGCGACATTATGGCGGACACATCAGACACCTTTGGCGCTATTTTGGGACCATTCACATTTATACAGTGATCAGTGCGATAAAAAATGCACGGATTACTGTGTAAATGTGACTGGCAGTGAAGGGGTTAACCAGTAGGGGGCGCTGCAGGGGTTAAGTGTGTCCTAGGGGCGTGTTCTAACTGTGGGGGGCTACGTGTGTCACGACACTGATCACCGCTCCCGATCACAGGGGAAATGCTTGTTTACATTAGCATTTCCCCATTCTTCCTCTCTGTTCTGGGAACACACCATCGGTCTCCTCTCCACAGTCCCGCGCGGTCCCGCTGTTTTCACGGGCAATCGCGGCTGCCCGGCGGACATCGTGGCCGCCGGGCACGCGCACCGGGTCCTGAGCGACGCCGCGGGTGGATTTTGCTTCTAATCCCCTTGTGGAGGCTTCCATTTGTGGATGGACATTTTATAGTTACACAACCTGGTCACATTGCTTTAATCTTTTTATATGGACTACAGGCAGTCTCCGAGTTACGAACAGGTTAGGGACTGCCTGTTTGTTCTTAAATCGGATTTGTTCGTAATCCGGACGCGCATGCGCAGAACAGCGGATTCCGATGTTTTTCAATGTTTTCCAACGTCGTTTTCTGATGTTTTCCGATGTATTCCGATGTGCCCGCCCGGCGCTGCCTGCCGTTCGTAAGTAGGAGTTGTTCGTAAGTCGGAGGTTTGTAACTCGGGGGACCTCCTGTATAAACTGAAGGACCAATGAATAAATGGTTGTGGAACGAATCATTTAAGTTTTCATTATTTCTTATGGGGAAATTTGTTTTGATATACAAGTGCTTTGGATTACAAGCATGTTTCTGAAACGAGTTACGCTCGCAATCCAAGGTTTTACTGTACATACATTCTGTAGAAAAAGCTGTGCCTACACCAAAGAGAAGACATGGACACACACTGAATATAAAATGCAAAACTCTGCATGTTTCCTAGTAGAAGGAGCCACACAGAGCGAGAAAGTGCAAAATTAAAATAGATTTCTACTATATGGATTTTTTTGTTCCATTTTATGATGGCATCTTGAACCAGGAACATAGAAGCGGGGAATTTCTAGGCTAATAGTCATCCCTCTCAGCAGGCTCTGGGCCTCGGCAGCATGGAGGGAATAGAATTTATGGGGGGCGCCATCATTCAGTTTGGGCCCGGAGGGGTGACAGGGGGTCAGCTGCTGAGCCAATTAGGCCGGCCTTCCAGCAGTCTAGATTATATATTGCGCCTTCCATATTTCAACCCTGATCGGCCTTCGCGTGGGAGATCGCAGAAATCTGCTTCGCTGGGAAGGAACTTAATGGGGTAGAAGTTTTAAAAGTAATCAGGGAGGTTGTAAAATCATCGACATCTGACATAATTACTTTTATGAACGCAGATTATGTTTTATAGGTTTCAGTCTCATGGACGGAGGGGTTTATAGTCCAAGGGGGAAGTGTTTATAGTCCGCAATTAGAAGAATCTCTCATTGTGTGTAATGCCCCGTACACACGGTCGGATTTTCCGACGGAAAATGTCCTATCGGACCATGGTGTCGGAAATTCCGACCGTGTGTGAGATCCTGCTCTCAAATTTTCCGACAACAAAGTTCTATCGGACTTTTTCCGATTGTGTGGAAAATGTCCTATCGGACCATGTTGTCGGAAATTCCGACCGTGTGTATGCTCCATCGGACTTTTTCCGTCGGAACTTCCGACGGAAAAAGTTTAAGATCCTGCTCTCAAATTTTACGACAACAAAGTCCTATTGGACTTTTTCCGATCCTGTGTAGCGAATTCCGACGGACAAAGTGCCACGCATGCTCAGATCACATTACAAGACCAAAGCTATTGGCTACTAGCCTCTACATTGTCCCGTCGTAGGCAACGAACGTCACCATGTTCAGGATGATCGGATTTTCCGACAACTTTGTCCGACCGCGTGTATGCAACACCAGTGTCGGACAAAATCCGGCGGAAAAAATCCGATGGATTTGGTGGTCGGAATTTCCGACCGTGTGTACGGGGCATAAGAGGGCATCCCGATATCCTCCACCTATACTTAACCCTTTCTGTGAATAGAGAAATTGATTCTGAGGATTATTGTGTGATGGGTGTGTGGCCTCTCCTCCCCCTTTCCAAACCGAGCCTGTTGTAAAGATAGGAAAAAATCCCATGATGCAGTGGGAGATTCCACATTCTGCTCTTGCATGAGCTGTGCCGGACAATGAGGGGGGGGGGGGGGGGGGCAGGAGGGTCAGCTGCCCCTGTCGCAATGAATTTATGTAAGGGGGAGTACCACATAATAGGTGCTAGGAGGAGTGATTTGGGGGGAGAGGATTTGTGCTAGGAACAGGGCCATCTTAAGAGCATTATAGGCCCCCGGGCAATACAGCGCACTGGGGCCCTGTCTACACGATCACGCACAAGAAAAAAAATGCAAATTATCAATAAGGCTATATTTATTGGTACCTCCAACAAAATCAGTGTTTTTTTTTTAAAAGAAACATCTTTATTGATCTCCAACAAGGAGAAAAATTATAAGTACAATACAACAGTGCATCATACAACATGTCACAACTTTAACAACCTTTGGTGTACATTCACTTTCTTTATGTCAGCATATATGTTAAACTTAGATCGTCCTAGGTGTTAAAAGGGGAAAAAATAAAGCAATCTATTAAACATACTTGGTAATCAACAAAATCAGTGTTTAAACATTAACACAACGTTTGGACAATATAACACGAGTTTGATGGGCACAGTGGCAGCGTTTGATGGGCAGTGGGCACAGCGGCAGAGTTTGGGCACAGTGGCAGCATTTGATGGGCATAGTGGCAGCGTTTAATGGGCACAGTGGCAGCTTTTGATGGGCACAGTGGCAGTTTTTGATGGGCACAGTTGCAGTTTTTGATGGGCACAGTGGCTGTGTTTGATGGGCACAGTGGCTGTGTTTGATGGGCACAATGGCAGCTTTTGAGGGGCACAGACAGTGGCTGTGTTTGATGCACAACTTGAATTTACTTAAGTAGACATTGTTAGACTTACTTGAGACTGCCGGCCTGGAGCAGTACAGTGTGTCACTCACAGCAGCAATGCAGCGCCAGCTATCAAGGGCCGTCTTTCCGCTCCGCTCCCTCTCCATGCTGTCTGAAGAACATGGCAGAGGTGGGCGGAGCCTGTTCACTAGCCACTGGGGCAGCCGTGGTGCGCTATAAATGCTGGGGCGGCGAAGTGAGCAACCAGTGCAGTCAGTCAATTTAAGCAGCAGATTGCAGCGATAAGGATCAGCCCTGGATGGGGCCCTCCAGACAAGTGGGGCCCCCGGGCAACTGCCCAGCATGCCCAGTGGAAAAAGCGGCCCTGGCTAGGAAGGGGGATTTAAGGGAGGGATTTGTGTTTGAAAGGGGGGGTTTAGGGGTAAGGATTTGTGCTAGGAAAATACATTTGGGTGGGGGAGAGGATTTATGCTAGGACGGGAGATTTAAGTGGGAGGGTTTGTGCTGGGATTTGGAACAAAGTCCCTCTTCATTTGTCCCTCATTTTGGTCTGATCTATATAGTTGTATATAAAATGCATTTTTTATCTTTCAAAAAGTGTTTCCCAGCGCTAAACATTTCATCCAAATTCTAAATTGCTTCATTTGTAAATTTTAAAAGCCAATATAAAGGAATAGTAGAGATAAAAAAAAGTCCCTTGTGGATTTAATTAACCTTTTTTTTTTTTGTTAACTGTCCTTTAAGGGGGTGTGGCAGGGGGCGTGGCCTGTGCCTACATACATTTGCTAGTAGGTGTCCCTCATTCCCATCTCAAAATGTTGGGAGGCGTGCACACATATACATCATGGGGAGGCGGGATCATCCAGCATGGAGACCAAGGTGTCGGGCCAGCTCCCAATCATGTCATACCTCCCAACATTTTGAGATGGGAATGAGGGACACCTACTAGCAAATGTATGTAGGCATAGGACACGCCCCCTGCCACACACCCTTAAAGGAGAATTGACCAAAAAAAAAAAGGTTAATTAAATCCACAAGGGCTTTTTTTTACCACTACTATTCCTTTTAAAATTTTAAAATTTACAAATGCAGCCATTTAGAAATCGGATGAAAGGTTTAGCACTGGGAAACACTTTTTGAAAGATAAAAAGTGCATTTTCATTTTACATATATTAGGGCTGTGGAAATTAAAGATTAATTCCTCGATTAATCGTTAATTTTTTTGATCGATCAAAATTCTTTTGATCGGTGCTCACCTCTGCACTGGCTTCCGGATCTTTAGGAGGTTCCGTCGGAGATCCGGTGACGTCACAGACATCAACGTCACCGGACTTCTCCCCCCTTCCCCAAGTGCCTCCGTCTGCTAATGAAGGGAAGGGGGGGAGGAGTCCGGTGATGTCTAAGTTCTGATTGAACGTAACGCATACGGGGGAGGAGCTATGCATGACGTCACCCGCTGCTGCCCTATGGAACTAACAGGATTGTCGGCTTTACATGCTGTGTTTTTATCATCTTTATGTGAGTAATTTGTGTTTGAACACAAAAATTAAATCTTATACTTAAGCGGTGAGCACTTCGATCTTTTCTTTCTACCCATGACCTGGCGTCCTTGCTGAGATCTAAGGAGACGTGAGAGAAGTTTATGGTCCGTGTTAACCCTTTTGATACCTGCTTGCATGACCACCTGTTTGCTCAGGGGTCCATACCATAAGGTGAGAGTGATTAGTTAGACCGAAGGTGGAGGGATTGTCACGCTACTGTGGGAAAAAAAAAATTCTTACGTCAGTGCTACAGTTTGAATTTAAAACGTATTTGTGTGAACTGTGAAGTTAAGTCATGGATTGTGGAAACTAACTAGTGTCGGGTGATTGTATATAGTGTATACCACATTTACCACTGACTAATGCAGAGTTGCAATGCAAGGAGGTCAGCTAAATGTAGTTGGATCTGTATGTGCGTTATAATTAATCGAAATTAGTCGATTAATCGATTAAAAAAGAAATCGATTAATCGAACACGAAAATCTTAATCAGTAACAGCCCTAAACTAAATAGATCAGACCAAAATGAGGGACAAATGAGGAGGAATGAGGGACAGAGGGACATTGCTCCAAATCAGGGACAGTCCCTCGAAATCAGGGAAAGTTGGGAGCTATGATCATGTGACCACTGTGACAGTTAATCGCAGTGGTTACACAATCGCCGGTCCCTCCCGGCCCTTGGGCATTCAGAACCTTTTAAAGGGACGCTGGGGCAGGTGGGCGGTATGGGGAAGGGGCTAAATGGGAAAATAAAAATATGGCTTGCCATATAACTTAGTACAAAGCACTCCTGTTGTGTTTTCTGTGGAGCTCCTCGCACTGCTACGCATAACCTGTAACCTTCCCGAGGATCCAATATATATATATATATCGTACATTCCCCCATCTCCCCCGTATTGTCAAGATATAAAACATTTGCACTTTGTACAGAGGAACTTCACAGAAGAGTAATAAGCCCATTTGCAGGTCCTCTCCGTTCCTCGGATATTTTTGAACGTTTTTTTTTTTTTTTTGTCTCAGTAACAAAACGCAGACGCCGCAATCGGCAGGGAAGGTCATTCGTTTCTACGCAGAATATATCCCCCCAATCCGCCGCGTACGAGTTCACTAACAGCCATTTGTAAATTTCAGGCCTGAAGATGAAGTGTTTCTCGAAGCGGTGCCAAATTGAGCCTGTACATGGTATGAGCCCCATCCCGCGTCTCCCTCTTACCCAGCTGACTGTAATCTGGCCTTTGTAAAGGCATTTGTCAGCCTGTATATTTCATCTGATGTTTCGACCACCCAGGAGGCAGGACAGGCAGGAAATCTTCATCGCTCTTGCACCCAGCAAGCTCTCTCTTCGATCCTTGGCTTGCGACGTGACGGAATTTCGTCACAAAAGGCGAGCGCCTTCTGGCAGCCGCTTTGTAACATCTCGTTTTGAAAATCCGCCGTTGTTTATACAAAGCGATTCCTGAACTCTAAATTTGGAAATTCGTTGGATTGCTCAAATCCCTCGATGCTGCAGAGGGATGCTTTTTTTTTTTTTTTTTTTTAAGAGAGAGAAAGAAAGAAAGAAAGAAAGGGTGCCTGGCAGCTTGAGGGCCCACTGAGAAAATGCGCAGCGCATGCGATGCAGGCATAGGTGTGCGCAGCCTCTCACTCCAAAGCGCAAACACACATGTGAGTGTGCATATTTATATATATATATATATATATATATATATATATATATATATATATATTTGTACAGTTCCTCTGTACAAAGTGTATATATATATCTCAAAAATTAGACATCAGGGGTCTACTTAGACCCCTGATATTTCACCAAAGCCCCCCATTGGGTTTTCTAAATTTTTTTTATAAATTATTGTAAAAAAAATAAATTTTTAAAAATAAAATAAAAATTGTAAACAAGTAATAAATAAAATTTTCAAAATAAACTACTGACATTGTCCATTGCTATATATATATATATATATATATATATATATATATATATATATATATATATACACATATACACACACATTACTATATATATATATATATATATATATATATATATATATATATATATATATATGTAGTAAACAAGTGATAAAAATAAACTACTGACATTGTCCACTGCTCTACTGACACTGTCCATTACTATACATACATATATATATAGCAATGGACAGTGTCAGTAGAGCAGCGGACAATGTCAGTAGTTTATTTTTATTACTTGTTTACATTTTTTTTTATTATTCATAATTTTTTTTTTTTTTTAGGAGCCCCACTGGGGGCTTTGGTGAAATATCAGGGGTCTGTTGCAGATTCCCCAGTTCCTTTCTCTGCAGCCAAGCAGCAGGAGGAATCTGTGCAGCACTGGCACACCCGGCACACCCTGTGCGCACACCTATGGATGCAGGGAATGCAAGGAGGCAAAGTGAATGCTGTGAGATTCTGTGCCACGTGACAATTTTCATATTTTTTTTTTTAATTCTGTATTTTATCTTTTCAACTATTTTTATACATATAAACAAAGACATTTTAGTTGCTTGCGTATCACATAGTATATATCTTAACACAAATTAATTCTATTTTCAACGGATATATATATATGGCCATTATTTAAACAAAAAAAAAAGGACATTTTTGTTTAAATTTTTCTTTGTAGCCAAGGCCGGGTTCACACTGGTACTTTGCCTCTGACAGCTGAATGTAAAATAAAAATTGCGGGGGTAAAAAAAATCAAGGAAAAAACGGCGTGGGGGTCCCCCCAAAATCCATACCAGGCCCTTATCTAAGCATGCAGCCAGTCAGGTCAGGAAAGGGAGAGGACGAGCGAGCGCCCCCCCCCCCCTCCTGACCCATACCGGACCGCATGTCCTCAACATGGGGGCTATGGGTGCCAAGGGCCTCTTCCTGACAACCCTGGGCGGCGGGTGTCGGGGTCTACGGGCGGGGGGGCTTATCGTAATCTGGAAGCCCCCTTTAACAAGGGGACCCCCAGATCCCACCCCCCAATGTGAAAGGGTATTGGGTACCCCTACCCATTTACCATAAAAGCTGTGAAATGTAAAGAAAAACAAGAGCCAGTTTTTGACAAGTCCTTCATCTAAAAAATAGCTCCAAGCCGTCTTCTCCAGCCGCAGACTCTCCCGGTGCCGTCTTCTCCAGCCGCCGTCTCTCCCGGTGCCGTCTTCTCCAGCCGCCGTCTCTCCCGGTGCCGTCTTCTCCAGCCGTCGTCTCTCCCAGTGCCATCTTCTCCAGCCGCCGTCTCTCCCGGTGCCGTCTTCTCCAGCCGCCGTCTCTCCCTGTGCCGTCTTCTCCAGCCGTCGTCTCTCCCGGTGCCGTCTTCTCCAGCCGCCGTCTCTCCCGGTGCCGTCTTCGCTCCCGGTGTCGTCTTCTCCAGCCGCCGTCTCTTCCGGTGTCGCCTTCTCCAGCCGTCGTCTCTCCCGGTGTCGTCTTCTCCAGCTGCCGTCTCTCCCGGTGCCGTCTTCTAGTGCCGCCGTCTCTCCTGGTACTGTCTTTTCCCCGAGCCATCTTCTCCCTGAGCTTCTCTCTTTTAGCGGGTAACCGGCGGCGAGGAAGAGAATAGCTCGGGAGAAGATGGCGGCGGGAGAGATGGCTTGGGTGAGACGGCGGCGGGAGAGAACGCTTAAGGGAAAAGACAGTTTGGAGCAATTTTTTCAATAAAAGGACTTGTCAAAAACCGGCTCTTGTTTTTTTTTTTTACATTTCACTGCTTTTTTGGTAAATGGGTAGGGGCACCGATACCCATTCACATAGGGGGGGTCCGGATCTGGGAGTCCCCTTGTTAAAAGGGGGCTTCCAAATTCCCATAAGCCCCCCCGCCCGCAGACCCCGACAACCACCAGCCAGGGTTGTCGGGAAGAGGCCTTTTTCCCCATCAACATGGGGGGAAGGTGCTTTGGGGTGGGGGGTGCAGAGCATCCCCCTGCCCCAAAGCAACCAGCCCCCCCATGTTGAGGGCATTCGGCCTGGTATGGTTCGGGGGGGGGGGGGGGGGGGCGCTCGCACATCCCCTCCCTTTCCTGACCTACCATGCTGCATACTCAGACCCTTTGGTCTGGTATAGATTTTGGGGGGCCTATGCCATTTTTTTGATTGTGGGGGTGTCCCCTTGTAATCCATAAGAGACCGAAGGGTCTGTATGGTCTTTGGGGGAGAACCCCATGCCGTTTTATTCGTGAATTTTTTTAGCCAGCAATTTTGTTTTTACATTCAGCGGGAAGCACGCTGACAGTTGATGACTCGTCAGTTATTAACCATTTCAGCCCCGGACCAATTTGCAGCCAAAGGACCAGGCCCCTTTTTGTGATTCGGCACTGCGTCGCTTTAAACTGACAATTGCGCGATCATGCGACGTGGCTCCCAAACAAAATTGGCGGCCTTTTTTTCCCAAAAATAGAGCTTTCTTTTGGTGGTATTTGATCGCCCCTGCGGTTTTTATTTTTAGCGCTATAAACAAAAAGAGAGCGACAATTTTGAAAAAAATTCAATATTTTTTACTTTTGCTATAATAAATACCCCAAAAATATATAAAAAAAACATATTTTTTTTCCTCAGTTTAGGCGATACGTATTCTTCTACATGATTTTTGGTAAAAAAAAAATCGCAATTAGCGATTATTGAGTGGTTTGCGCAAAAGTTATAGCGTTTACAAAATAGGGGATGTTTTATAGCATTTTTATTAATAATTTTTTTTTACTAGTAATGGCGGCGACATTATGGCGCACACATCAGACATTTTTGACACATTTTTGGGACCATTGTCATTTATACAGCAATCAGTGCTATTTAAATGCACTGATTCCATGTAAATGACAGTGGCAGTGAAGGAGTTAACCACTAGGGGGCAGGGAGGAGTTAGTGTGACGTGTTGTGTTTTTTTTTTTACACTAGGGGGGCGTGACTGACGTCTGACATCACTGATCGGCGTTCCCGATGACAGGGAACAGCGATCAGTGACAGGCAGTGTAGGAAGCGTGGGGAGAGGTTTGTTTACACAGACCTCTCCCCGTGCTTCTGCTCTGTGACCCGATCGCGGGACACCAGGGCGATCGGGTCCGTTGGTCCCGCGGTCACGGAGCTCCCGACCGGGTCGCGACCCCACGGCTAGGCAATTAAAGGGGACGTATATATATGTGCTTTTGCCTAGCCGTGCCATTCTGCCGACGTATATGTGCAGGAGGCGGTCGGGAAGCGGTTAAGGACGCAGCGGCCTGCTTCTAAACACCCAGCTATATACAGTGAATGTAAAAAAAAAAAAAAACTCAGTAAAAACGCAGTACTTGCATTTGAATGCGGGTCCATTGAAGTCTATTACATGCAAAACGTTGCATTTTGCGGGAAAAAAAAGTCCCCAACACTTTCCAAAAATGCAGAGGAACAAAAATGCATTGATGTGAAAGTGTTCCATAGGAACCCATGTTAAAAAAATTCCCTGCATTTCTGCAAAAAGCATCAAAAAACGCGCTAGTCTGAAGGACTCCTTCTCTGCGGTCGGCACACGGACCGTCATTTTAAAACAATTTCCAGATCTTCCCGCGTCCCCTAACGCATGATTTCTGTGCGGCGGGGTCTGCGAGATGTCAAGTCGTGAAAAGAATAAAGAAAAATCTATGCGGGAAATGTGATCCGGCGGTAATGGTCAGCGCTCTTCCACCATATAATCCGTCCTCTTGAACAAAGGCATTATCTGCGCCCCGAGCGCGCCGAGAAGCCGTCGGGGACCCTTCACATCCCATTAGTCAGCTCTGATTGGGCGGCCAGAGATAAATGGTGAGTGTTAGTTATTATATTGCGTTCGGGTTCCTTGTTCCGTATCTCGGCTCCTGCTGAGTTATTTGCTTATCTCGGCCAGCAAGAAACTCTCCTACCTCCCATACAGCTCCGACTCCGAGACTCCTGACCCTCTAATACCCCCGACACCGCCCGCCCGCCGCCTTTAAAAGGGAAAATCTATAGTCTTTTCTTAAGGGGATACCGAGATTTTTTTTTATATTCAAACTTCTAAATCTTCCCTTCAGTCTCGCACAGTTGTACCGGCTCCTCTCCTGGCTTAAAATGACTTACTCTGATTTTTCCTGCACACTGTGAGCTTCTCACAATGTGCATTAGAAGCTGCAGCCAGCTATGTACAGCACCAGAGGTGTGACGAGAAGCTTCAGGGCCCCCTAGTACAAAAATCCATGAAGGGCCCCTCTCTTCCCTCCAAGCCCAGGGCCCTTCCCATTGATTCTGGGGCCCTTTTCTCTTATCACGGCAGTGGCGGCTGGTGCTCGATAAATCGGGGGGGGGGGGAGGGGGTGCCAACTGCCGCCCACCCCCCCGGTGGGAGACAAGTCGGTCCACCCCCCCTCACGGGAGAAATGAATGTGGGAAATGCGCCCCCCACCCGTGAGACAGTCAGCCTCCTTACCTCTTCACACCGATCTCCCTCCCCTGTCCGAGCCAGGGAGTGCCGCTGCGGGTGAGCCAATTCATTGGCGGCTGGAGGGTCAGCGGGTCTTCTCCTCTGGCCGTGCTCTCCGCTCTCCTCTCTCTTCCTCCTCCCTCCTCCTAGGCGTCCAACAGGATCGCCTGGCGTTTTGGCCACTCTGGAAACGGGTCTCATAACCCACTTCCTAATTGGCCAGGAAGCAAAATTAGTGTGAGAATAGTGAATATTAATTCGCTATTGTCACACATCTGGGTGGTCTCAGGAAGCAGAGCCCCAAGCCCACCCTTTTTTGAAGCCTATTAGAGCCTCTGGCTCTAATCCCATGCTTAAAAAAAAAAAAAAACAATCCGGCGTCCCCATATGTAGATCAGGGGGCCGGACACATGGACGGGGGGGGTGACGCCCGTGCGCCCTCTATGGACGGGCCGCTACTGCTTTATGGAGCCCTTTATTGCCCTCCTGCATTGGGCCCCCTTCCATCTTGACTAGGGTTGCCACCTTTTCTTCCAGCCAAACCCGAACACTTTAGTATTAGTATACACTATGCATATTATTTGTGATTAAATAACATTTCTAATCATATGGGTTTAATCACAAGAGTCCTTCTTACATCAGAGTCCACAGAGTTCCCGCTTTACATCTGAATCCACAGGATTCCCAGAGCCCCCCTTACATCGGAGTTCCCAGCATTCCCCTTTAATCAGGGGTCCCAGAGCACCTCTTACATCAGAGTCTGCAGAGCTCCCCTTACATCAGAGTCTGCCAAGCTCCCCTTACATCAGAGTCTGCCAAGCTCCCCTTACATCACAGTCTGCCAAGCTCCCCTTACATCACAGTCTGCCGAGCTCCCCTTACATCAGAGTCTGCAGAGCTCCCCTTTTTTTTTTTTTTTGGATAGAGTGGAGAAGGATTAGAGCACTAATTGCTGTCTGTGCCCCCCGTTAGGGAGCGTCACCCTATTTATCCTGTTTACCATTATCATTGAAAGTGAAAGTAAAAGAAAATCCCACATGTTGTCCCCAGAAAAGTAATAGAGGGGAAATCTTCCAATGGGGGACACTAGTTCTGGTGACAAGGGGGTCCCCACGAAATTGCCTTTTTGCAGGGATTTCCTTTCACTTCCTTTTTGGCTATAGGAAGTGAAGGTAAATCTCCCCAATGGGGCGAAGAGGGCAAAAATAAACTTTACTGGGGTTAAAACCCTCCCTTACTGAATCCAAAGTGAAAGTCTGCAGAGCACCCCTCAAATCAGAGTCTGATGCAGAGGCCCCTTACATCAGAGTCTGCAGAGACCCCCCCTACATCAGAGTCTGCAGAGACCCCCCTTACATCAGAGTCTGCAGAGACCCCCTTACATCAGAGTCTGCAGAGACCCCCCTTACATCAGAGTCTGCAGAGACCCCCCTTACATCAGAGTCTGCAGAGACCCCCTTACATCAGAGTCTGTAGAGAGTCCCTTACATCAGAGTCTGCAGAGACCCCCTTGCATCAGAGTCTGCAGAGCCCCCTCACATCAGAGTCTGCAGAGCCCCCTCACATCAGAGTCTGCAGAGCCCCCCCTTACATCAGAGTCTGCAGAGCCCCCCTTACATCAGAGTCTGCAGAGCCCCCTTACATCAGAGTCTGCAGGGCCCCCCTTACATCAGAGTCTGCATAGCTCCCCTTACATCAGAGTCTGCAGAGCCTACTCACATCAGAGTCTGCAGAGACCCCCTTACATCAGAGTCTGCAGAGACCCCTTACACCAGAGTCTGCAGAGCCTACTCACATCAGAGTCTGCAGAGCCCCCCTTACATCAGAGTCTGCAGAGCCCCCTCACATCAGAGTCTGCAGAGCCCCCCTTACATCAGAGTCTGCAGAGACCCCTTACATCAGAGTCTGCAGAGCCTACTCACATCAGAGTCTGCAGAGCCCCCCCTTACATCAGAGTATGCAGAGCAACCCTTTACATCAGAGACTGGAGATTTTCCACTTACACTGTAAGGGGGATCTCTGTGGACTCTGGCATGTAAAGGGGAATCCTGACATAAGGGGGTGGGGGGGGGGGGTCTGATGTAATCGGGAATGCTGTAAAGGGAAACTCTGATGTAAGGGGGTCTCTGCTCACCAAAGCCCCCCTTACATCAGAATCCACAGAGCACCCCTCACATCTGAGTCCCTCTTATATTAGTACTCACTAGGAGGCAGTAGAGGGAAGGGAGGGAGGGGGGACACTTCACTCACACTGAATGGATCTGCAGGCTGCATGCTTTCCCTTCTGGCTGTTGGGCTTCAAACTCCCCACCCACACTTTCCCTTCTCTGAGGCACAAAACTGCGGGAGTGTGGGCGGGGCAGACACAGGGGAAGATCGGAGGAGGAGCTGATCAGCTCTCTCTCCTCTCCTGTCCATGCTGGTGGGGGGTGTGGTTGCAACTGTCAGCGCTGGCTCTGGGCTGTGAGAGAGACACCTGCAGCTCAGAGCCCTGCAGCCGCTGGGGAGCTACAGTTGTAGCAAGTGCAAGTGCGACCTTTGCAACCCTGGTAGTTCCAACACTCTACAGCACCCCTGCTGCAGCACTCCCACCAGCCAAGATCTGCCTGCATTGCATAGAAAATCCCAGAGACCCAGTGATGAAAATGGAAAGATTTTAGGCAAAATATAAGCAGATTAAACTTTATTTTTCTTTTTTTCTTTATTGTGATGGGGGAGGGGAGCTGTTAGCAAGGCAGACCTTGTATTTTCATGCACCGTCCTCTTTAATCGTCCAAAATAGACATTTAACAGGCAGCTAGAGTCTTCACTCTACTTTTACAATGCTATTAAAGCTTGTTAGATCTGTAATACAACCATTTGTCTCCATTATGAATTGAAAACGTGTCTCCTTTGCAGGCCATTCATTTCACAGATACGTTTGTTTCACGTCAGTAGTGCGCCCCCTGGCCCCGCGCCAAGCGCTGCACCAAATGCGGCATTCCAGGCATAGCTCCGGGATGGAGGCGCTGCGAGGTGTACAGTACGGTTGGTACAACTAGATTTACGGAGCTCTCGTCTTTACATGACATCTGTTAGAAATCTCTCTGGCCTGGGAAGTATTTGGGGGGGATCTATATATGCGCTAAGCTGCACATGAAGCACTTTGTGGGGTCTGCCAGTTTTATAGGAATTTCTGGAGTAGAAGGAAATCGGAGCTGTACTCCAGGCAAACAGCTAAATACACCGAATAAATGCATATAGGAGATCTGTGAAAGGTTTTGTATTTCTGTCCATCCAGTCCTAAATTTGTACAGCTCTGCCACACAGCACAGCAAGGAGAATGATACCACTTTCTCAGTTACAGCTGAGGAATACACAAGTGTCCTCCCTCTGTCTTCGGGCCTGCTTACTGGGGTAAGCTCCCAACTGTCCCGGATTTTGAGGGACTGTCCGTGATTTGGAGCAATGTCCCTCTGTCCCTCTTTCCTCCTCATTTGTCCCTCATTTTGGTCTGATCTGTATAACTGGATATAAAATGCACTTTTTATCTATGAAAATGTGTTTTCCAGCGCTAAACCTTTCATCTGATTTCTAAATTGCTGTATTTGTAAATTCCAAAAGCCAATATAAAGGAATAGTAGTGGTAAAAAAAGCACTTTTGGGTTGAACCAATCTTTAATTTTTTTGTACAATTCTCCTTTAAGGGGGGTGTGACAAGGGGTGTGTCCTATGCCTGCATACTTTTGCTGATAGGTGTCCCTCATTCCCATCTCTAAAAGTTGGGGGGGGGGGGGGGGGGGGGGGGGGGGGGGGGTATGGTAAAATGAGAAGCAGGTTGATGCACTAACTTTTCTCTCACCTCCTATCAGCATGTTCCTTGTTAGCACATTTGTATGCAGCACACCTTATTGGTTCCCAGTCCGGCCCCACCACGTCCCAGTTTGAAAGCTGCTATAGAGGCTAGTTTATTTTTGTGTTACTTACACTAGCTGCATGAAAAAAAGTAAATAAATGTGGTGTCATATTAATGAATAAAGATGTGAAAAGATATAAAAATAAATATAATATAAAATATATAAATATATATATATATATATATATATATATATATATATATATATATATATATATATATATCTATATATATATATATATATAAATAAATAAATAAAAACTAGTTGCATAAAGAGTACATCAATTTGGTGGCATATTAATTAATAAAAATGTAAAAATATAATATAAATATTAAAAGAAATAATAAATATATATATACAGGGGGGTCCCCCGATTTACGAACGCCCGACCTACGAACATCTCCTACTTACGAACCGGGCGCTGCAGGGACCCTCTGCCATTTTGCGTGCATAAAGAGTACATAAATGTGGTGGCGTATTAATTAATAAAAATATAAAAATATAATATAAGTATTAAAAGAAATAATAAATATACATATACAGGGGATTCCCGACCTACGAACATCTCCTACTTACGAACCGGGCGCTGCAGGGACCCTCTGCCATTCTGCGCGGACATCGGCCGTTCTGCGCATGCGCGGCCAGACAGAGCCTCGGAAAATGACGGAAAACATCGGAAATGTCCGTAATTGTCGTTCTGCGCATGCGCGGCCGACTTACGAACATTTCCGAATTACAAATAGGAGGACAGTCCCTAATGAGTTCGTAACCTGGGGACCACCTGGTACAGTATAAATAATAGAGTAATATATTTATATATAAAATAAAGATATAAAATATAAATAAATAGGAAAAACAATATATATATATATATATATATATATATATATATTATATATATATATATATATATATATATATATATATATTATATATATATATATATAGTAATATATTTATATATAAAATGAAGATATAAAATATAAATAAATAGGAAAAACAATATATATATATATATATATACATATAAACAAATAGTAAATATAAATATATAAATAATAGAATAATATACTATATAAAATAAAATAAAATAAATTAGTATATTAATTATTAAATTATTAAAAAAATAAAAATAAGATATATTAAAAATAAATAAAGAGTTGCATTTATTATGCGTTTATAGTTCAGAAAAAAATAAATTACCTTTATCTATCAAGGCCTGGTTCACACCTATGCAGGTTGCAGTTTGCATATTCTGAGTGCAGTTTGAGTTTTTCAATACACGTTTTTGATCCATTGAAGTCTATGGAACCAAAAACCAGAAAAAAGTCCCTGGTCCTTTCCATAAAATGCACAGATGTGAATGTGACCCATAGGAAACCATGTTAAATGGACTGTAGTGTGTTTCTGCAAAACTGAAAATGCACAAAAAAATGCATAGGTGTGGTTCGGGCCTAAATCTAGCAGTCTTTTGTAACCTTTTTCCAGCTTATGAACTTTCAACTGTTCTTTATCTATAGGCTTCCAAAGTCTCTTTTGATTGGGCGACATTGCACTTCAACAGAGCTCTCCTATGAACCTCAGGTATACATAATGATGGGATTTTTTTTTATTGACCTCTATTAAGTGGAACACTTAATTTATTGATTGGGGCTCAACGACCCTCTTTTCAAGATACTTCTGCGTAACAAGGGAGTCCACAAAGGTCAACAATCGACTACTGTCCTATCATAAGTCTTTTCAGTCTTATAAAGTTTAACAGCTTTTTTTTCTGAGAGGTTGCGTAGTCTCTTTTGAAGAGGTCACATTGCACCTCAACAGAATACTGATAAGAACATCAGGTAAACCCAATTAGTTTTTTTTTTTTTATATTTTTTATATATATATATATATACAGTATCTAACAAAAGTGAGTACACCCCTCACATTTTTGTAAATATTTTATTCTATCTTTTCATGTGACAACACTGAAGAAATGACACTTTGCTACAATGTAAAGTAGTGAGTGTACAGCTTGGATAACAGTGTAAATTTGCTGTACCCTCAAAATAACAAAATTGGGCCCAATTAGCCATTTTCCCTCCCCGGTGTCATGTGGCTCATTAGTGTTACAAGGTCTCAGGTGTGAATGGGGAGCAGGTGTGTTAAATTTGGTGTTATCGCTCTCACTCTCTCATATTGGTCACTGGAAGTTCAACATGGCACCTCTTGGCAAAAAACTCTCTGAGGAGCTGAAAAAAAGAATTGTTGCTCTACATAAAGATGGCCTAGGCTATAAGAAGATTGCAAAGACCCTGAAACTGAACTGCAGCAAGGTGGCCAAGACCATACAGCGGTATAACAGGACAGGTTCCACTCAGAACAGGCCTCGCCATGGTCGACCAAAGAAGTTGAGTGCACGTGCTCAGCATCATATCCAGAGGTTGTCTTTGGGAAATAGACATATGAGTGCTGCCAGCATTGCTGCATCGGTTGAAGGGGTGGGGGGTCAGCCTGTCAGTGCTCAGACCATACGCCGCACACTGCATCAAATTGGTCTGCATGGCTGTCGTCCCAGAAGGAAGCCTCTTCTAAAGATGATGCACAAGAAAGCCTGCAAACAGTTTGCTGAAGACAAGCAGACTAAAGACATGGATTACTGGAACCAAGTCCTGTGGTCTGATGAGACCAAGATAAACTTATTTGGTTCAGATGGTGTGAAGCGTGTGTGGGGGCAACCAGGTGAGGAGTAGAAAGACAAGTGTGTCTTGCCTACAGTCACGCATGGTGGTGGGAGTGTCATGGTCTGGGGCTGCATGAGTGCTGCCGGCACTGGGGAGCTACAGATCATTGAGGGAACCATGAATGCCAACATGTACTGTGACATACTGAAGCAGAGCATTATCCCCTCCCTACAGAGACTGGGACGCAGGGCAGTATTCCAACATGATAACGGCCCTAAATACACCTCCAAGATGACCACTGCGAGGTGATGGACCGGCCAAGCATGTCTTCAGACCTAAACCCTATTGAGCATCTGTGGGACATCCTCAAACGGAAGGTGGAGGAGCGCAAGGTCTCTAACATCCACCAGCTCCATGATGTCATCATGGAGGAGGGGAAGAGGACTCCAGTGGCAACCTGTGAAGCTCTGGTGATCTCCATGCCCAAGAGTGTTAAGGTAGTGCTGGAAAATAATGGTGGCCACACAAAATATTGATGCTTTTGCCAAATTTGGACATTTTCACTTAGGGGTGTACTCACTCTTGTTGCCAGCGGTTTAGATATTAATGGAGTTATTTTGAGGGAACAGCAAATTTACACTGTAATACAAGCTGTACACTCACTACTTTACATTGTAGCAAAGTGTCATTTCTTCAGTGTTGTCACATGAAAAGATAGAATAGAATATTTACAAAAGTGTGAGGGGTGTACTCACTTTTGTGAGATTCTGTATATATATCTATTGATTGATCAGAGTCCAGTTACCCTCTTTTCAAGATACGGTCAAAACGTTTCTATCCTGAATGCGATTCTTCTGCATTTAGAAGAAGGAGGTTGAGGGAGGTTGAAGCTCGCCTATAGGCTTTTAGCAGAGTTTAGAAGCAGCTGTGGTAAGGGGAGGTTCAACCTCCCTCAACCTCCCTCTCCTGAACTCGGAATAATCGTTTTCAAGATAGGAACGTTTTGACGGGCGGCTGCAAAGCGCAGCAAAATCCCAGTAAAATTGCGCCGCAAGGTTGAGGGAGGCTTCAACCTCCCTGTCCTGAACTCAGAAGAATTGCGTTCAGGATAGGAACGTTTTGATCTTGGCGTACTGTGCAGAGCGGGGTGATGGCCAGACAGAGGGTCCCTTTTCCATGTTAACCACTTCAATACTTATGCCCCGTACACACGGTCGGAAAATCCGACCACAAAATCCATCGGATTTTTTCCGACGGATTTTGTCCGACACTGGTGTTGCATACACACGGTCGCACAAAGTTGTCGGAAAATCCGATCGTTATGAACGTGGTGACGTTTGTTGCCTACGACGGGACTACGTAGAGGCTAGTAGCCAATAGATTTGGTCTTGTAATGTGATCTGAGCATGCGTGGCACTTTGTCCGTCGGAATTTGCTACACACGATCGGAAAAAGTCCGATAGGACTTTGTTGTCGGAAAATTTGAGAGCAGGAGATAAAACTTTGTGCGTCGGAAAATCCGACGGAAAAAGTCCGATGGAGCCTACACACGGTCGGAATTTCCGACAACATTGTCCGATAGGACATTTTCCGTCGGAAAATCCGACCGTGTGTACGGGGCATTAGGATGTCATATGACGTCCTTGACATTGAGTGGGGATATCTGAATGATGCCTATAGCTACAGGCACCATTCAGATATCAATCTTTCCGGCCGACGATTCTGTGCACGATAAGAATGATCATAGCGGCAGTTCCACCGCTTGATCATACTTACAGGCAACGGGAGGGGACGTGCCCCCCTCCCGCCGCCATCCGGTGCTTCTACGGGCTCTCCCGTGCAATCGGGGGCCCGGAGAAAGAATCGCCCGCCGCCAGATGACGAGCATAGAGATCTCTATGACCGTCGGAGGCCCGGGCGCGACGTTATGACGTCACGCCCGGTACCCGGAAGTAAACAAAGCCGCGATTAGCTTTTTACCGATCTCATGCTTTCCAGCCTGGAGGAGAGATGTGGGGTCTTATTGACCCCACATCTCTCCATAAAGAGGACCTGTCACATACATTCTTATTACAAGGGATGTTTACATTCCTTGTAATAAGAATAAAAGTGATCCCATTTTTTTTTTTTTTTTTTAAAGTGTAAAAATTAAAAAAATTAAGTAAAATGAAAAAAAAATATATATATATATATATTTTTTAAACGCCCCTGTCCCCAGTAGCTCGCGTTCAGAAGCGAACGCACATGTAAGTCCCGCCCACATATGTAAACGCCGCTCAAACCACACATGTGAGGTATCGCCGCGTGCGTTAGAGCGCGTGCAACAATCCTAGCACCAGACCTCCTCTGTAACTCTAAACTGGTCACCTGTAAAACAATTTAAAGCGTCGCCTATGGATATTATTAAGTACCGAAGTTTGGCGCCATTCCATGATTGTGCGCAATTTTAAAGCATGACATGTTAGGTATCTATTTACTCGGCGTAACATCATCCTTCATATTAAAAAATTGGGCTAACTTTACTGTTTTGTTATTTTTTAATTTGTGAAACTTTTGAAAAATGATTGCGCAAATTCCGTGTGAGATAAAAATGCAATAACCGCCATTTTATTCCCTAGGGTGTCTGCTAAAAAAAAATATATATAATGTTTGGGGGTTCTGAGTAATTTTCTAGCAAAAAATTATGATTTTTTCATGAAGGAGAGAAGTGCCAGAATAGGCCCGGTATTGAAGTGGTTAAATGACTTGGCGTGTTCTGCTATATATGGATAAGAAGCCATATTTAAGGCTTCGGATAGCGTTACCACTCAAACTCACAAACCTTGTTGGCAATTGACTCCCTGTGATCACCAGGCAAATTAAATAGGCAAGTCTTTTTCTCTGATATTATCGTACGATACTGGTGTTCTTGGTGGGCACCTGTTGACACCCCCGCAGGCAGGGCTTTATTCATTTTTCCAAGTTGTATGGTGGAACATTTTGCATGTAAGACAAAGTTATGACTGCATATACTCTTATTAAATACCCCTGATGAAGGAGCTTGAACCAGAAACGCGTCGGGTACCGGAGACCACTTTGTACCAGAGAGTAACAACAATCTTTTTGTCATGCAAACCATGTAAACTTTTGTCTTTTTTTTTTCACTTTTTTGCATAATTTTTGCTGTCTTTTTAACCACTTCAATACCGCACATAGTCATATGATGCCCACAAGGTGGATCTCCCATCCTGGGTGGGCGTCATATGACGTCCTACCATTCCCGGCCGCCTAGGGGGCGCGCGCCATCGCTCAGGACCCAGTGAGCATGCCCGGCGGCCGCGATGTCCGCCGGGCACCCGCGATTGCCCGTGAAAACAGCGGGACTGTGCGGGACCGTGGAGCTGTGTGTGTAAACACACAGTTCCATGTCCTGTCAGTGTAGAGGAGACCGATCATGTGATCCTAGTACGGAGGAACACCGATCGGTCTCCTCCCCTTGTGAGTCCCCTCCCCCCACAGTTAGAATCACTACAATAGGGAACATATTAACCCCTGCAGCGCCCCCTAGTGTTAACCCCTTCCCTGCCAGTCACATTTACACAGTAATCACTGCAATTTTATAGCAACGATCGCTGTGTAAATGTGAATGGTCCCAAAAATGTGTCAAAAGTGTCCAAAGTGTCCGCCGCAATGTCGCAGTCACGAAAAAAAAAATCGCAGATCGCCGCCATAGTAAAAAAATTTAAAAAATGCAATAAATCTATCCCCTATTTTGTAGACGCTATAACTTTTGCGCAAACCGATCTATATACGCTTATTGCGATTTTTTTTACCAAAAATATGTAGAAGGATACGTATCGGCCTAAACTGAGGAAAAAAAATGTTTTTTTTTTTTTTTAAAAAAATGGGATATTTATTATAGCAAAAAGTAAAAAATATTGTGTTTTTTTTCAAAATTGTTGCTCTTCTTTTGTTTATAGCGCAAAAAAATAAAAAGCACAGAGGTGATCAAATACCACCAAAAGAAAGCTCTTTTTGTGGGAAAAAAAAGGATGTCAATTTTGTTTGGGTGCAACGTCGCACGACCGCGCAATTGTTAGTTAAAGCGATGCAGTGCCGAATCGCAAAAAGTGCTCTGGTAAGGAAGTGCTCTAATTGAGCCAATAAAGGCCCAGAGTGGCCATCCTGAAGTGTGTGGACGGGAAGTCGCCCCCTATGTATGGAAGTCGCCATCAGCACTGGCATGCATAGGTGGCACAGACCAGCAGCACAGTTAGAGGGCGTCCGCTCTGCTCACCAGCTGTTGATTGGCAGCTAATCTTGTGCGCCAAGGTTCATGCGCCATGTCAGGATGCAGTATGGCGCTTGTGTGCGCGATCCAGAATGGAAGTTCAGGGAAGTGCTATGTTCCCCTAAAGGCCATTATTGGTACTGCATTTGTCGGAAGCCCATCAGGAATACAAACAGCAGTGAAAGCCCTTCCCCACTCCATCCAAAACTTCAGAAGCTGGTTTGGCCGGAGCTTTTTCATGTAATTGTTTTTGTTGCACCACTCCTGAGGTTAGCAGCAGGTATCCGGCTCCCTGTTTTTCCGCTACAAATCATTTCTGAGTCAAACTCGCTGAGATTACCCCCGTCAATGCGAATCTTCCCCCTCAGACCTCATAGGCTGCTAGTCAGCATGTCAGATCGTCCTTTCCCATTGCGGTTAGGGATGAGAATAAAATGAGATAATGGAGACTCATCCTACCAGAATAGAATCAGCCATATTGATGAAGCCTAGAATCGTGAGTCACAATGATCCGGCAGGATGTGACTTCACCACTGTGTGTCTGTGGGGTCGATCAACAGGCAATCGTCTCACTGCAACAAAACGTTTTCTAATAATTACAAGGAAGTTTGGGGTTTTGCAGGGAACGTAAAGTTTGAATATGTTATACAGTAAATAGTTGATTCAAATATGTTTATTCATCTGTTTTATTTATTTATTTTATTATAATTAGGATTAAAAAAAAAATAAAACTCTTATGCGGCGTACACACGGTCGGAATTTCCGATGGAAACAGTCCGATGGGAGCTTTTCATCGGATTTTCCGACCGTGTGTATGCCCATCGGTCTTTTTCTGTCGGAATTTCCGACGGACTTTGGATTGAGAACCTGTTCTTAATTTTTCCGATGGAAAACCTTTCTATCGGATTTTCCGATCGTCTGTATGCAATTCTGACACGCAAAATCCCGACGCATGCTCGGAAACAATTTGACGCATGCTCGGAAGCATTAAACTTCCCTTTTATAGTGCACTCGAACGTTTTTTAAGGCGCGGTGTTACTGACCGTCGGAATTTGGTGTGACCGTGTGTAGGCAAGACAGTTTGAGCGAAATTCCGTCGGAATTACGACGGGAAAACCATCAGAGCTTTTTCCGACGAGAATTCCGACCGTGTGTACACGGCATTATAGTGCATATTAATCATTTACCATTTTTAACCAGCAACTGGCAAGCTCCCGGCAAGACTATGGGCTTAGGGAAGAAGGGATCACTGCTCCAGGTGGGTGTGTTTGAGAACGGCACTCACCTCAAGGTGGACGCAGCAGGTGCAGGCTAAGCATATAGCAATTAGAAGAAGGAGGATCTGGACAGCCGCACTCCAATAAAAACGCCTTTTATTGTATAAAATAACAAAAGTTCAAACCACAGCAGGGTACAGGATAGATTAACTGATGCGTTTCACACTCTCAACAGTGCTTAGTCATATCATATCCCCCTACAGTTAGAACACACACCAGGGAACGCAGTTAACCACCTTGATCGTCCCCTAGTGTTAGTCCCTTCCCTGCCAGTGACATTTACACAGTAATCAATGCATTTTTATAGCACTGATCGCTGTATAATTGTCAATGGTCCCAAAGATGTGTCAAAAGTATCCGATCTGTCCGCCATAATGTCACAGTCCCAATAAAAATCGCTGATCGCCTCCATTACTAGTAAAAAAAATAATAATAAAAATGCCATAAATCTTTCCCCTATTTTGTAGACGCTATAACTTTTGCACAAAACAATCAATATACGCTTATGCCCCCGTACACGCGGTCAGATATTCCGATGGAAAAAGTCCGATCGAATTATGTTGTTGGAAAATCCGATCGCGTGTGGGCCCTAGCGGCCCTTTTTCCGTCGGAAAAAATTTGAGAGCAGGATCTAAAATTTTCCGACAACAAAATCCGATCAGACTTTTTCCGATCGTGTGTAGAGAATTCCAACGCACAAAGTGCCACGCATGCTCAGAAGAAATTTGGAGAGGAAAGCTATTGGCTACTGGGCTCTACGTAGTCCCGTCGTACGTTTTATACGTCACCTCGTTCGGAACGATCGGATTTTCCAACAACTTTGTCCGACCGTGTGTGTGCAAGTTTCGGACAAAATCCGTCGGAAAAAAATCTGTCGGATTTTGTGGTCGGAATGTCCGACCCTGTGTACGGGGCATTATTGCGATTTTTTTTTTTTTTTACCAAAAATGTAGACGAATACATCATCACATATCATCCTAAACTGAGGAAAAAATTGGCTTTTAAAAAAAAAAAAAAAATTGGGGATATTATAGCAAAAAGTACAAAATATTGTGTTTTTTTCAAAATTGTCGCTCTTTTTTTGTTTATACCGCAAAAAATAAAAACCGCAGAGATGATCAAATACCACCAAAAGAAAGCTCTATTTGTGGGAAAAAAAGGACAATTTTGTTTGGGTGCAACGTCGCACGACCGCTCAATTGTCAGTTAAAGTGACGCAGTGTCGTATTGCAATAAATGGCTTGGTCATTGAGCAGCCAAATCTTCCGGTGCTGAAGTGGTTAAAGCACCGCAGTGCCGTATCGCAAAAAATGGCCTGGCCAGGAAGAGGGGTAAACCTTCCGGAGCCAAAGTGGTTAAAGTTCACAGGTAACCGGAATAAGTGTGGATATAATTGGGGCTTTTCAGTGTGCACTTTATTCCATTCTTCCAGTCTTTAATCATATAATGAAACTCATCATTAAAAAATTACAATATTAAAAGTATATAATGGTATACCAAGTACTTAACTTCCAACCTATGCCCAAAGTACCCCCATAGGTCTTGAATATATCAAATGTATGTATAAAAATATATTTCACTTATTGCTATCACAACAATCCTGCTATGCAGGAATATAAGATGGTCCTTGTTGGATACATTTTGGGGTACTTGTTCTTCAACATGTTTCACTGGTGTTATGATCAGCTTCATCAGGAAGACAAAGGATGTATATTTGAATACAAATATTTATGTTAAAAATTGCACAAAATAATAATTATATAAATAAAATAATAATAATCCAATATTATCAATGTGTTTCATATAAGGCAGTTGTGGTGAAACTACAAATCCCATCATGCCTCTGCCTCTAGGAGTCATGCCTGTGATTGGCAGGGTCTTGTAATGTCTCATGGGACTTGTAGTTATACCACAACTGGAGGGCCAAAGTTTCTTACCCCTGATATAATGCCCCATACACACGGTCGGATTTTCCATCGGAAAATGTCCTATCGGACCATGTTGTCGGAAATTCCGACCGTGTGTGGGCTCCATCGGACTTTTTCCGTCGGAACTTCCGACGGAAAAAGTTTAAGATCCCGCTCTCAAATTTTCCGACAACAAAGTCCTATTGGACTTTTTCTGATCGTGTGTAGCGAATTCCGACGGACAAAGTGCCACGCATGCTCAGATCACATTACAAGACCAAAGCTATTGGCTACCAGCCTCTACATTGTCCCGTCGTACGCAACGAACGTCACCACGTTCAGGATGATCGGATTTTCTGACAACTTTGTCCGACCGTGTGTATGCAACACCAGTGTCGGACAAAATCCGTCGGTAAAAATCTGACGGATTTCGTGGTCAGAATTTCCGACCGTGTGTACGGGGCATTAGACAACAGAAACAAAATAACAGTCAAATACACCAACCAAAGAAGAAAAAAAACACAAATGCAAAGAAAACTTTAATTTAATGAAAACATCCTAAATACAAGTAAAAGTACTTTTTTAACCACTTTGCAGCCTGGCTGTTGTCAAATGACATCCGCAGGAGGGATCTCCCATACTGGGCGGGCATCATATGATGTCCTGGGCTTCCCGGCCGTCACTCGTGATGTCCGCCGGGCACCCGCGATTGCCGGTAACAGAGCTGGGACGTGGATCTGTGTGTGTAAACACACAGATCCACGTCCTGTCAGGGGAGAGTATACTGATCGTGTCTTCCCAGTACAGAGGAACACCGATCGGTCTCCTCCCCTTTGCGAGTCCCCTCCCCCTACAGTTAGAATCACTCCCTAGGTAACACATCTAACCCCTTGATCATCCCCTAGTGTTAACCCCTTCCCTGCCAGTGACTTTTATACAGTGATCAGTGCATTTTTATAGCACTGATCGCTGTATAAATGTGAATGGTCCCAAAATAGTGTCAAAAGTGTCCGATGTGTCCGCCGCAATGTCACAGTCACGATAAAAATTGCAAAAATTGCAAATCGCCGCCATTACTAGTAAAAAAAAAAAATAAAAATAAAAATTCTATAAATCTATCCCCTATTTTGTAGACGCTATTAACTATTTAACCATTCAATATACGCTTATTGCGATTTTTTTTTTTTTACCAAAAATAAGTAGAAGAATACATATCGGCCTCAACTGAGGAAAAAATGTTTTTTTTTTAAAAAATTGGGATATTTATTATAGCAAAATGTAAAAAAGATTGTGTTTTTTTCAAACTTGTCACTCTTCTTTTGTTTATAGCGCAACAAATTAAAACCGCAGAGGTGGTCAAATACCACCAAAAGAAAGCTCTATTTGTGGGGAAAAAATGTCATATGGGTACAGTGTTGTATGGCCGCGCAATTGTCATTCAAATTGCGACATCGCTGAAAACTGAAAATTGGCCTGGGCAGGAAGGGGTGAAAATGCCCTGTATTGAAGTGGTTAAATAAAGAAAACATTTTTTTTTTCAATAAATCATACTGAGAGATTTTGGTTAGCAAAACAGCTAAAATAAATTTGTCCACAATCACTCCGCTCATCTCTGCTTTACCGAAGAACGGCGAGAATTGTGAGATGAAGAATGTGAAAGACATACATTTTTTTTTTCAGTCCTATTAACCATGTAACTATAGATCTGTATCAACATATCCACTTTCATAAGTCTCTGCTTCCTAAATCCAGATTATTCCATGGCAGGAACACATCCCCGTGCTGTAGAACAACAAAACCCAGGATTCAATTCTATGTAGTATTATTTTTACAAGTATAACAACAAGAAAAGCATAATATTTTCAGAGGGTCGGCTCGCGGGATCATAGCGGTGCAGAAAAGTGCGCACTTTGTGTTTAGATGGGACGGCGTCCAACTTTAATTATATCAGGGGGGGGGGGGGGGAATCGAGCTGTAAAATGAGCCATAGCTACCGTTCATTATGCTCAGGTGAGGGGTGAGGGGTGTATAGGAAACCCGCGTACGGCATAATAAAAATGACAAAATTCCCCAAACGCTCATCGAGGAAATCTATACAATATGTCGCTTTGCCTTTATAAACACGTATGAAAATTTACGCAGCTCTGTGCTACTGAACAGCTTGTGAGAAAGAGCATGGTGCCAGACGACATAACGGCGATTACGGGGGCGAAAAATGTGTATTGCATGATTGGCTAATTTTGGGATGGAAAAATAGAAAAACAATTGTTGGTGTGGCAGAAAGGAGAAGGAAAATTCCAATATAAAGTACCGTATTTATTGGCGTATAACGCGCACTTTTTTCACCCTTAAAATCGGGGGAAAGTCGTGGGTGCGTGTTATATGCCGATCGCCAAAAAAATGTGGCAAAAAAATCTAGCGGCAGCGAAAAATAGCGAGCGCCGTAAAAAAAAAAAACGAGCGCCGAAGAAAAAAAAGACAGAGCGCCGACGAAAAAGGCCGATCTGACTGCACGGCTACGCTCGCAGTCCCGCCTCCCTGCGCTCACTTCCGAAACAGCAGGGAGGCGGGACTGCGAGCGGAGCCGAACAGTCGGCTCGGTCTTTTCCGACAGCGCTCAGTCTTTTCCGTCGGTGCTCGCTCAGTCTTTTTTGGCGGCGCTCGATCAGTCTTTTTCGGCGGCGCTCGCTCTGTCTTTTTCGACGGCGCTCGCGCGGTCTGTCTAGGCAGCGGGAAATTTAAACGTGGGCAAGCTGCAAATGACGCTGGCAAGCTGCAAATGACACTGGGCAAGCTGCAAATGACACTGGGCAAGCTGCAAATGACGCTGGCAAGCTGCAAATGACACTGGGCAAGCTGCAAATGACACTGGGCAAGCTGCAAATGACACTGGGCAAGCTGCAAATGACGCTGGGCAAGCTGCAAATGACGCTGGGCAAGCTGCAAATGACGCTTAAAAGTAAGTTGTTTTTTTTTCCCTAAACTTCCCTCCTAAAACTTTTTTTCCTTAAAATGCCCTCCTAAATTTGGGGTGCGTGTTATACGCTGATAAATACGGTAATTGCTGAAATTGTGTCCAGGGGGTTATACGCTGATAAATACAGTAATTGCTGAAATTGTGTCCAGGGTTGTGGGGAGGAGGCCCTTGTCCCCATCAACATGAGGACAAGGTGGTTTGGGGTGGGGGGTGCATGCTCGCTCACCTCCCCCCTTTCCTGGCCTGCCAGGCTGCATGCTCGGATAAGGGTCCGGTATGGATATTGGGGTGGGGGGACCCAACGCTATTTTTTTTTTTTCATCTTGACGTAAGGTTCCCCTTACAATCCATACCAGACCCGAAGGGCCTGGTATGGATTGGGGGGGACCCCACGCTGTTTCTTTTTGGAATTTTCTATTGCTGGCATTTTTTTTTGTTTACATTTGAACTCTCAGTAGTGCATACCTCCCAACATTTTGAGATGGGAATGAGGGACACCTACTAGCATATGTAGGCATAGGACACTCCCCCCCCCCCCCTAAAGGAGAATTAACCCAAAACAGTTTATTAAATCTATAAGGGCTTTTTTTTTACCACTATTATTCCTTTATATTGGCTTTTAAAATTTACAAATGCAGCAATTTAGAATTTGGATGAAAGGTTTAGCACTGGGAAACACTTTTTAAAAGATAAAAAGTGCATTTTATATACATCTATATGGATCAGATCAGAATGAGGGACAAATGAGGAGGAAAGAGGGACAGAGGGACATTGCTCCAAATCAGGGACAGTCCCTCAATCAGGGACAGTTGGGAGGTATGCAGTAGGGAAGCCCGCTGACAGCTGATGAGTCATCGGTTGTTAAGGATGTGGCGGCTGGCTTCCCGTCCCGCTCCCTAACAACCAGCTATTCTTCACACGGAATTTGATTTGATAATTTTTGCGGGGTCCGAATTTGAGTCGTTCTAAAAACTAATCAACGAAACAAAATTAGTAACATAACGAATCTATCCAAAACTAAACTAACTTTTCCGTTCTGCACATGTCTACCTCAGTCTCCCCTTCCCCAGTGAGCAGACTGAAGTGTTGTAACTTTGTAACAAGTCACAAGGTGAGGATTTGGTGATGTGGGGGGGCTGATCTGTGTGATTTGTGTACCAGAATTTGCATGATTGTGTCATCTCTGAGTCGGAATCTCAGTCCAGGATGTGGATGGTGATCCTGAATGATGGCTGAGCAAAGATGGTGTCATTCTTCTCGACAGAAAAGCAGATGAAGGCATTGTCAGGGGTCAGGGGGAGTACTGTGATCTCTGCGGGAGGTAATAAATACCTGAAAGTATGACACATATACATTTTTTTATTTATGTGTGTGTGAATATATATATATATATATATATATATATATATATATATATATATACCGTATTTATCGGCGTATAACACGCACCTTCTTAGGAGGGCATTTTAAGGAAAAAAAGTTTTAGGAGGGAAGTTTAGGGAAAAAAAAAACTTACATTTCAGCGTCATTTGCAGCCTTGCCCAGCGTCATTTGCAGCCTTGGCCAGTGTCATTTGCAGCCTTGGCCAGTGTCATTGCAGCTTGCCCAGTGTCATTGCAGCTTGTCCAGTGTCATTGTAGCTTGCCCAGTGTCATTGTAGCTTGCCCAGTGTCATTGTAGCTTGCCAGCATCATTTGCAGCCTTGTCCGCGTTTTAAATTTCCCGCTGCCGAGACGGTCTGTCGCGTGCGCCGCCGAAAAAGACGAAAGCGCCGCCGAAAAAGACCGAAATCGCCGCCGGAAAGGACCAAGCCGACTGTTCGGCTCCGCTCGCGGTCCCGCCTCCCTGCTGTTTCCGGAGCGAGCGCAGGGAGGCGGGACTACGAGCGGAGCCGATCAGTCGGCTCGGTCTTTTCCGGCGGCACTTCAGTCTTTTTCGGCGGCGCTTGCCACTTTTGTCACTTTTTTGGGGGGTATCGGCGTATAACACGCACCCACGACTTTCCCCTCGTTTTTAAGGGGGAAAAAGTGCGTGGTATACGCCGATGAATACGGTGTATATGTATATATATATATATATGTATATATATATATATATATATATATATATATATATATATATATATATATAAACACAGTGGGAAAAATAAGTATTGAACATGTCACTATTTCTCTAGGTAAATATATTTCTGAAGGTGCTATTGATATGAAATTTTAACCGCATGTCGGTAACAATACATGTAATCCATACATACAAAGACACCAAAACAAATAAGTTCAGAAATTAAGTTATGTGTTATAAAAATGGAATGACACAGGGAAAAAGTATTGAACACATGAAGAAAGGGAGGTGCAAAAAGGCCTGGAAAGCCAAGACACCGGCTGAAATCTATCAATAATTAGAAAGCAATCCTTCCCCTTGTCAGTGCAAATTAATATCAACTGGTTCAGTCTCAATTGATGGCCTATAAAAAAAGGTGTCTCATAACCAAAGTGTCACACAAGAAACATCTCATGATGGGTAAAAGCAAAGAGCTCTCTTATGACCTTCGCCATCTTATTGTTGCGAAACATAATGATGCCATTGCTTTCACAAGGATTTTCTAAACTTCTGATTGTTACAGTGAGCACTGTCGGGGCCATAATCCAGAAGTGGAAAGAACATCATTTCACCATAAACCGGCCACGACCAGGTGCTCCTCGCAAGAAAAGAAAATAAAGTTGCTAGAATGGCCCAACCAATCACCTGACTTGAATCCAATAGAAAATCTATGGAAAGAACTAAAGATCAGAGATCATAGAACCTTCAAGATTTGAAGACTGTTTGTGTGGCAGAATGGGCCAAAATTACACCTGAGCAACGCATGGGACTAGTTTCTCCATACAGGAGGCGTCTTGAAGCTGTTATTACCAACAAAGGATTTTGTACCAAGTATAAAATACATTTCAGTTAGCGTGTTCAATCCTTTTTCCCTGCGTCATTCCATTTTATTACACATGTAGCGCCGGGCTCCTGATGAGCATGCACTATATGTTGTGCAAATTTAATGTTCCTAAAATCACAGTTGGGTTTTAGGGTTAATTGTATTAAATTATGGTTTCAGTACCAGTCTGGCTGGATTGCACTGTGCTCTGCCTGGTCATAGGTGTCGGTGTCACCTCTGGCAAGCATGAGAACGCAGTCCAGTTGGACGCATTGGGTGCCAATCTCTCGGAGCCAATCAGTGAGTGTGTCGTCTTGCTGTGAATTCTGGGAGAGGGTACTTAAGGTACTGAGATAACGTGCTTCTGGGTTCCGGTCCAGGGGATATTTCTGACTGTTTGGTCCTGGTCCTCCTGACCAGTCCTCAGGGGCCCTCGTGGCCTGGGGGTGCGGATCCATCCATTTCCGAGTCTCGGGGCTGGCTAGCCTGAGGCACAGTAACTGGAAGGAGGATTCTAAGGTGGTCCCGTGCCGTCTCGTCTTTGGAGAGGCCCAGCAACTTAGATGCAACCAGGGGAGGACTCTTTAGAAGAGGGCCATGAAAAAGGCTGGTGCCTCGGCAAGAGCCTGGAGGCTAAGTTGAAAGACACCAGGTGAATCCACACTCGTACGGTATCGCCGGACCGGCTGCAAGATACTGGTACTGTATGAGGGTTCTCTAAGTTCATCTATCCTTCAGTTACAACCAAGTCTGTGGCAGAGACTTTCATTTACATGTGGATGCATACGATGTCAAGAAGGTAACGGTAAGCCCAAATTAAACCAGCAGCTCCTTCGGGGTTAGTGCTACATGGACATGTGCAATTCGTTTTGTTTTTCTTTTTTTTTTTCGTTATTTTCGTTCGTTCGTTTTCGTACGAATGAACGAATCGTTCGAATCGAACGAATCCGATTAACGAATCGTTTGAATCGTACAAATCCAATTAACGAAAATCCAAAAAAAACAAATTAGGAACAACGAATGTACGAATGAAGAAAATCTGAAAAACAAAAACAGGAACAACGAAAATGAACGAAAAAATTCATACATTCGTAACTTTTTTTTTTTTGTTGAATTGGTAATTTTCCGTGTCTCTTACAATGGCGCTGCTTAACGTGCTTCGAATGGATTGAACGAAAAAATTCGTACATTCGTAAATTTTTTCTTTTTTTTCGAATCGTAATGTTCTGTGTCTCTTACAATGGCGTTGTTTAACGTGCTTCGAATGGATTGAACGAAAAAATTCGTACATTCGTAACTTTTTTTTCGATTCGTAACTTTTTTTTCGATTCGTAACTTTTTTTTTCGATTCGTAAATTATTAAAATGTAATAATAGCATACACATTACATACAAATTATGAATTATGCTCCGATTACGAATCTACGAATGTTACGAATGTTACGAATGTCCGAATAAATACGAATGCGTCCGAATTTCGAATAAACAAATAAACGAAAATTAAACTAACGAAAAAACGAATCAACGAAAAAATAACTCTTACGAATGTACGAAAAACGAAACGAAAATAAAGAATTTTTTTCGGAAACGAAAAAAACAAAACGAAAATAAACACATTTTTTTGTTGTGCACATGTCTAGTGCTACACACATAACTTAAATTCTGAACTTATTTGTTTTGGTGTCTTTGTATGTATGGATTGCCTGGGTTGTTGCCGACATGTGGTGAGAATTTCATGTCAATATCACCTTTACCAATATATTTACCTAGAAAAATGGTGAAGTGTTCAACACTTATTTTAACCGCTGTGTGTGTGTGTATATATATATATATATGCACAAAATATATATGCTTATATATTAATATATATAATATATAAAACATATGCATATCATAAAAATATTTTTAAATAATAGATGTGTTTATAGACTTTTTTCCTTCTCCATCACTGTTACCTTTGATTGACTTTGTTGCTGTTTTTGTCTCAGCTGTCCTTCAACCCGGCTTTGTACTTCCTATGAAGTTACCCGGGGGATAGCCGCAGTCACAAACAATGGAAAGGTCCTCATCAAGCCTCTTTCATACAACCTTTTCATCCTCGGCTATAAATTGCCTATACCATATCAAAAATACTCTATTTTTCCTCTCCCCTGGTAATTCCTTGTCCTTGTTTTTTGTTTTTTTTCAAAAACTTTTAATTGCACGTGGCTGCCTTTAATCCATTCACTTCCTACACTCAGCAAGAAAAAAAACAGGGGGGACTGGCTATCCCGGACTTTGAAAAATATTTCAACGCTATTGCACTATCACGGTTTATGGAATGGGTAAAGGAAGGGAATGATAAGAGATGGATTAGTTTAGAAAACACAGTTAGTAATAGACACCTAGGACACGATATATGGAACCCACCTAAACTTAGGTTATTAGGAAACAATGCACATGAAATAACACGGGTTACTTTGGATATATGGGACAGCCTATATAAAAGAAATAAGTGGAAGTTTAATTCCTCTTTAACCACTTTCAGACCGGACCAATTTGCAGCCAAAGGACCAGGCCCCTTTTTGCGATTCGGCACTGCGTCGCTTTAACTGACAATTTCGCGGTTGTGTGACGTGGCTCCCAAACAAAATTGACGTCCTTTTTTTCCCACAAATAGAGCTTTCTTTTGGTGGTATTTGATCGCCCCTGCGGTTTTTATTTTTTGCGCTATAAACAAAAATAGAGCGACAATTTTGAAAAAAATGCATTATTTTTTACTTTTTGCTATAATAAATATCCCCAAAAAATATATAAAAAATTTTTTCTTTCCTCAGTTTAGGCCGATACGTATTCTTCTACATATTTTTGGTAAAAAAAAATCGCAATAAGCGATTATTGATCGGTTTGCGCAGAAGTTATAGCGTTTACAAGATAGGGGATAGTTTTATAGCATTTTTATTAATAATTTTTTTTTTTATTAGTAATGGCGGAGATCTGCGATTTTTTTTGTGACTGCGACATTATGGCGGACACATCGGACATTTTTGACACATTTTTGGGACCATTGTCATTTTTACAGCAATTAATGCTATTTAAATGCATTGATTTCTGTATAAATGACACTGGCAGTGAAGGGGTTAACCACAAGGGGGCAGTGTAAGGGTTAAGTATGCCTAGGGGTGTGTTTTTTTACTGTGGGGGGGCGTGGCTGTCAGCTAGTGAATGCTGATCTCTGCTCCAATCACAGGGAGCAGAGATCGGCGTCACTAGTTGCTAGGCAGAACGGGGAGATGCTGTTTATCTCGGCATCTCCCCGTTCAGCCGCCCCGTGAGACGATCGCGGGGGTCCCCGCGGCGATCGAGTCCGCGGGGACCGCGATCGGACTCACGGGAGTCCCGGCCGCTCCCGGCGCGCTCCCGATGGCACGGACAGGCAGAAAGGAGGGACTTATATATACGCCCTCCTGCCTGTACGTGCCATTCTGCCGACGTATATCATCGTGCGCCGGTCGGCAAGTGGTTAATACACTTAAAGGATAACAATTTTTTTGAACCAGGAAGAAGTAAGGTTGGGGGGAACTGGATTAAGGTAGAGGGGGCACAGGTGAATTAAAAATGGAAAAATTTGCACATTTCACGAGTTATGTTTGAACACGGAACTGTTGTCTATTGACATCTGGAGATACGCCCAATTGAAACATTTTGTGGAGAGTCTTCCCCGTCCGATTCGTCACGGGGAGGACTATACACAGTTGGAACGACTTTGCATCCGAGGCAATACCAGGAATAATATATCACGAATTTATAAAATACTAATAAACGAGGAAGTTCTGGGCGTACCCCCAGATGTCAAGAAATGGGAAGAAGAGTTAGGGGTACAGTGTAGTAAAAGTAGGGTAGAATTTTTTTTTAAAGTTATTCATAGTTCGTCTTTCTCTATAAAAACTTTGGAAACAAACTTTAAATGTCTCTCCAGGTGGTATATAACCCCTGACAAATTAAGTAGGATTCAAGGGGAGGTGTCCCCCGAGTGCTGGAGAGGCTGTAACACTAGAGGTACGATGGCTCATATTTGGTGGGACTGTCCAGAAATCAAAAAATTTTGGAAAGGAGTATTAGAATTAATCTTTGAAATTACAAAGGAAGTTGTTCCAGAAGACCCATGGACGTGTTTGTTTCACGGGACTAGGACCCCATTGAGACAATATAAAATGTCATTAACCCCGATTTTTCTTAACGAAGCGAAAAACCTAGTCCCGAGGAAATGGGCGGGAGACGGGCTGCCCTACCATACGAGACTGGATTTTCGGTGTAAATGCTATTCAAAAAGTAGAAAATATTGAAGTGATCGAGGAGGGAGGGGAGGCAGAAATAGAGAAGAAGAATAAGTGGACGGATTGGAATAATTTTAGAAATTCATGGAGATATTTTGCCGAGATTACAAGATAATAATTCCTCACGCGTTGTGTGTTGGGAGTATCTGGCTAAAATTAATAAAGTAGAATTATACCTCTATAGGCGATATGCAAGGTTGGGGGGGGGGGGGGAGAAACTTTTTAACATGAAGTTAAAGTGGGGTTGCGGTCAAAAAAAAAAAGGGGCTTAAAAATCATAAAAGAAATAAAAAAAAAAAATAATTGGAAAAAAAAAATTTTTTTATTCACCTCTAAATGCCTGTTGCTAGGGGGTCCCTCGTAGTCTGCCACCTTCAGTGCCCGGGCTAAACGTCACTTCCCCCTCGGCGCCGCACAGTCATCTGGGACCTGTCACGTGTCCCAGATGACTGAGCGTCAAATCACGGCGCACGGCGCCGCTCGCGCACGCGCAGTGGGTGCCCGGCTGTGAAGCCACAGCTGGGTTCCCACATTAGGAATGTCGGCACCGTGAGCGGCTCGGGGAACGAGGGGGGTCCTCATTCCCCGTATCGCTGGACCCCGGGACAGGTAAGTGTCCGATTTTTAAAAGTCAGCAGCTGCAATATTTGTAGCTGCTGACTTTAAAGAAAAAAAAAAAAAAAAATTTCCCCAGGACGGAGCTCCACTTTAAGACTTGTGATGAAATTCAGTCTGTTACATTGGTAATTTGTATTTGAAAATTTATATAAAATAAAGAATTTATTTAAAAAAAAGAATGGTTGAGGAGTTTTTTTTTGCATCAAGCTGAAGTTAGGGTGTAAGTAAGGGGTTCAAATGATCCACAGTAGAAAATCCAACCTGCCAAGAGGGCCTCAGGTTCAGATTGGACGTATCCTGGAAACTGACCCATCTCTAAGTGCTATGGTTGGTCTGTGTCCACCTTTAGGACAATAGGGTGGGCAGCGGGTACCGTTATCTCCACAGATGTTGACACGGGGTGTCTGTGAGTTGAAGGAAAGTTTGATTTGAACGTTTCATAAATACGGCTCCACTTTGCTGATTATTTTCACAGCCTTCGTCTCTGACCTGGAATATCGTGGCCACACACTGTACGTCTGAGCAGCCATTAATCATTGTGGATTAGCGCTCTGTACTCCGTGCTTTCTCAGGTCACATGACCCCCCTCCTTTTGTTTAATTGCTTAAGATTGGATGTTTAGTGTGAGATACTTTCAGATAGGGCGGGTGGCAGAGGGCAGTTTAGGTATTGTGGAGCCAATTAAAGTAAGAGATAAATATCAAATTTCCTATAACAAAAAAAAAAAATACGTGTTAATACAATTGCCTAATGCAGAAAGTTTGAAGTGACCCTTTTTATTGGCCAGCTTAAGTTATTCAAGATGCAACTTTCTGGATAACTTAGATCTATTCTCCAGACTTTGTACAATTGTGTATATACGGTATTTGTCCTGAAGAAGGGATCTAAGATATCCCGAAAGCTTGCATCACTTAGCAACCGGGAAATTCAAAATTAAAAGTGTTATATACTTTAACCACTTTCAGACCGGATCAATTTGCAGCCAAAGGACAAGGCCCCTTTTTGCGATTCGGCACTGCGTCGCTTTAACTGACAATTGCGCGGTCGTGCGACGTGGCTCCAAAACAAAATTGACGTCCTTTTTTCCCCACAAATAGAGCTTTCTTTTGGTGGTATTTAGTCGCCCCTGCGGTTTTTATTTTTTGCGCTATAAACCAAAAAGAGCGACAATTTTGGAAAAAAACGCATTCTTTTTTATTTTTTGCTATAATAAATATCCCCAAAAATATATAAAAAAACATTTTTTTTCCTCAGTTTAGGCCGATACGTATTCTCCTACATATTTTTGGTAAAAAAAATCGCAATAAGCGATTATTGATTGGTTTGCGCAGAAGCTATAGCGTTTACAAAATAGGGGATAGTTTTATAGCATTTTTATTAATATTTTTTTTTTTTATTAGTAATGACGGCGATCAGCGATTTTTATTGTGACTGCGACATTATGGCGGACACATCGGACATTTTTGACACATTTTTGGGACCATTGTCATTTATATAGCAATCAATGCTATATAAATGCACTGATTCCTGTATAAATGACACTGGCAGTGAAGGGGTTAACCACTAGGGGGCAGGGTAGAGGTTAAGTATGCCTAGAGGTGTGTTTTTTACTGTGGGGGGGCGTGGCTGTCAGCTAGTGAATGCTGATCTCTGCTCCAATCACAGGGAGCAGAGATCGGCGTCACTAGTTGCTAGGCAGAACGGGGAGATGCTGTTTATTTCCGCATCTCCCCGTTCAGCCTTCCCGTGAGACGATCGCGGGTGTCCCCGCGGCGATCGAGTCCACGGGACCCGCGACCGGCGCGCCCAATGGCACGGCGGCATCTTATGCCTGTCCGTGCCATTCTGTCGACGTATATCGTCGTACGCCGGTCGGGAAGCGGTTAAAATCTGATATCTGAAGATATCAGCCATAACCCCGGTATCCTTTCTTGCATCAGCCATCGGCTGGCTTCCCATTAAACCATTCCGAGCGGCTCATGAGCGCCTGGAACGCTTTCCAAAGTAGTGGGAGGTGACATTGACACCCCTCCCCTCCTTCACCATTAGCCTGTGTTTCTCAAGCTTACTGTTTTTGGGCTTCTCCCATAGGTGATCAAAGAGTAGATACTCTTTGATTGCCTCTATGGCCTTGGAGGACCGGAGTAATGTCATGACGTCACTTCCGGTCCAGGCTGGAAGTACTTTTACATTTTTTTTCTAAAGCAAAGGAAGAGATTTGAGGTCTCTTTGACCCCAGATGTCTCCATAAAGAGGACCTGTCATCCTTATTTCTATTACAAGGGATGTTTACATTCCTTGTAATAGGAATAAAAGTGATTAAAAAAAAAGAATAAAAGGCACAATGTAAAAATAAAAAGGAATATAAATAAGAAAAAAATGCTTGCGCGCAGAAGTGAACGCATATGTAAGTCGCGCACTCATATGGCAATGGTATTCACACCACACATGGGAGGTATCGCCGCAAACGTTAGAGCGAGAGAAATAATTCTAGTACTAGACCTCCTCTGTAACTCTAAACTGGTAACCTGTAAAAAGCATCGCCTATGGAGATTTTTAAGTACCGTAGTTTGTCGCCATTCCACGAACATGCGCAATTTTAAAGTGTATCTGGTTACTCAGCGTAACATCATCTTCCACATTCTACAAAATAATTGGGGTAAATATTGTGTTTTGTTTTTTTAAATTCATTCGTTTTTAGTTTTTTTCAAGTGTATTTTTTCCCCAAAAAATATGTTTGCAAAACCACTGCGCAACTACCATTTGACATAATAAAATTGCAATAATAGCCATTTTATTCCCTAGGGTCTCTGCTAAAAAAAAAAAAAAATGTATAATGACTGGGGGTTATAAGTAATTTTCTAGCCAAAAATACTGATTTAAACTTGTAAACAAAAAGTGGCAGAAAAAGCCTGGTCTTCAAGTGGTTATTAATTATTTATTTTTTTCACACTTGTTTTTTCATTAAAAGTATTGTTATTACAAAGGGGCTAACAAGCCCCCAATATGATGGCACGGACAGGTGACAGGTTTTCTTTATGGAGACACCAGGGGTTTATTAGACCCCTAATGTCTCATCTGACCTCTATTGCAGCTAATCACGCATGGATCGTGCTTTATTATCTGCTTCCCTGGCCACAGAAGCCAAGGAAAGTGATGCACGGAGCGAGAGGGAAAAAAAAGAGGAGCTAGTGAAGGGCCGGCATGATAGTGTGAGAAGGGGAGACAACATGGGGTTAAAGATATTAAGGTACAAGTGGGGGGAGAATACAGGATTGGCGGCGAACAGAAGGGCAGGGAGGGGTTTAGTTTATGTAAGGGGAGGTGGGGCATCATTGGAGGGCAGCTGTGACAGGGTACAGTTTCCCACCCACCCTCCCTGTTTTGTCAGTTTTATCTATTTACAGATGCGGTGTGAGCAGGATACATCATGGCAGCTGAGCGGTTGGCGGTGGTTGGTCTTTGATGGTGGCAAGAAAAACCTACGAGATGGAAAAGTTGGGCACTCATCGGTGGTATGTGCCCCTCTGGTGTATTCCAGTTATCACGGTTTAGCTGGAATATGGTAATGGTTGCACTGGGTCGTCTCTGAGCCTGGTGTGTTACGGCTGGAGGCCTATCATGGTAAAAGGTCTTGCAGTGTAGAAGTGGAACATAGTTTAATTTTGGGGTGCCGTCAAAGACCAACAGGCTGAGTAACTGATATGGTATATGGTATATGGTATAGTTTTGGTTTTCAATTATTTATGTGTTAAAAGAATGTTATCGTTAAAATATTGTTAATAAAGGGCTGCTTATGGCCATTTGTACTCCATTCCATGTTTGGTCTCTTTCATTTTAGGTAACGTTAAGGGGTGGGGGGGGAGAGTACAAGTATGGTCGGGCAGGCATCAGGAAGGTTGGGGACATCTGGTCTACACTGGTCATGTCAGCTCTGAACCTGGAAGTGATAACATGCTCATCGATTCTGGGTTCATTTTTCACAGAGGAGATTGGGGAATAGGTGTTCCCAGAGCTTCTCATGCTCAGTGTTCTGGAGGAGTTAACTGCTGTCCCAGGTTTGCTGGAGGGATATAGGAGCCACAGTGGAGCGGCGGCCAGTCCATAAGGGGCACAGGGGCGGTGCCCCCCTAATTTCTATTCGGGCTGCCGGACTCATAGCTTTCTATGAGGTTTTTATTTATTTATTTGGAAGCACATGATTAGAGCATGAGGCTCTAATTGGCATCAAAATGGTTGGGCTCGGGGGGCACAGCACTGCCCCCCAAACCCACCCACTTGTGACATTAAATACCCTTAGGCCCCTTTCACACGGGGGCGTTTTTCAGGCAGTACAGCGCTAAAAATAGCGCCTGTATAGCGCCTGAAAAAATCCGGCCCCATTCACTCCAGTGTGAAAGCCGGCGGGCTTTCACACTGGAGCGGTGCGCTAGCAGGACGGTAAAAAAAGTCCTGCTAGCAGCATCTTTGGAGCGGTATAGGAGCCGTGTATCCACCGCTCCTATACCGCTCCTACCCATTGATTTGAATGGGACACCGCGGTAATACCGCCGCAATACCGCCGCAAAGCGCCGCTACGGCGGCGCTCTGCGGGGGATTTTAAACCCTTTTTCGGCCACTCGCGGGGGGGAAAAACCGCACCGCGAGCGGCCGAATACTGCGGCTAAAACGACGGTAAAGCAGCGCTAAATATAGCGCTGCTTTACCGTAACCACAGCTCCCGCTCCAGTGTGAAAGGGGCCTTATGGTCAGAGAACATGTCCAGAGGAAACTCTGTCCTGCAGGTAGTGGATATTCTGAAACTTCTGGAAGACCGTCAGGAATTGGGTGAATACTGGAAGTTCTAGGAGTCCTTGAACTTGTATAAGACCCAGCAGGGATCCTATCAGTACTGTAAGTAATGGAGATCCTAGGAATCCTGGAACTTCTGGAAGACTTGGCAGGGATTATGTGAGTCCTGGAGGTCCTAATGCTGCATGCACACGATCAGAGTTTTCATCAGAAAAATCTTGGATGGTTTTTCCGACGGAATTCCGCTCAAGCTTGGCTTGCATACACACGGTCACACAAAAGTTCTCTGGACTTTCGACCGTCAAGAACGTGGTGACACACTACGACGAGCAGAGAAAATTAAGTTCAATTGTTTTTGAGCATGCGTAGGAATTTTGCGTGTCGGAATTGCTACAGACGATCGGAATTTTCGATTTGAACTTTTTCCGTGGGAAAAATAGAATCCTGCTCTCAATCTTTCGCTGGCAGAAATTCCACCAGCAAAGTCTGATGGAGAATACACACGGTCGGAATTTCTGACCAAAAGCTCTCATCGGACTTGCTGGCGGAATTTCCAATCGCGTGTATGGGGCTTTAGAGTCCTGGAACCTCCAGAAGACCCAACATGGATCTTATAATTACTGTGAGCACTGGAGGACCCAAGAGTCCTGGAACTTCTGGAAGACCCAGCAGGGATCCTTTAAGTAATTTTACAAATGCACTTTGCACAGGTGGCAGGTGCTGTGTATGTTATTTAAAGAGGGGTTTTACTTCCTCTTTTGCTAGCTGCTGCAGCTTGCAATAGAAAAGCATAATGCATTGCATACTAGCCCATTATGTGCCACTTACCTGCAAAAGAATCCAGCGATGCCCTCTTCCTTCGGGGCCGCGGACTCCGGCTCTGTGATTTGCTGGAGCCGCGTGACGTCACTCCCACGCATGCGCACGGGAGCCGCGACTAGCAGCATATGCTAGGGAAGAAATGTCATTTGGTTTCGTTTCTTCCCCGCGCATGCACTGTACAAATTTCCGGCGGACTACAAATGAAATATCTCCTAAACGGCGCCCGTTTAGGAGATATTTCCACCACCTATAGGTAAGCCTTACTCTAGGCTTACCTATAGGTAAAAGTACAAAAAGTGGGTTTACAAGCTGCTGTCTACTGTATCCCTTAGACACTCCAGATGCCACCCCATTTTTTGCCGCTACTCCGTTGGTTGCTAGCATGCAGACACAACAACGTTGTGGCCTAGCTGCCAGCATCCTAGCAACCAATGGGTGGCTGTGCAGCATTGGTTGCTAGGGTGCAGGCAGTTAAGCTGTACAGTGTCACTGATTGTTATGGTGCAGGTGGCCCTCAGCTACTAGCATCCCACCAACCAGCTCGGTAACGCTGCCCGGAGTAGACAATGTAATGTTACTGAGCTGCCGTAAGGACACTGGTGTCTGGTATGAATACTCTGGCCTCAGTGCAGTCCCCCCACCAAGTACCACCTGAGTCATCTTACTTTGCTTTGTTGGCAACAGGCCGCTGACCGCACGTCAGGGCCATCTTAAGAGTATTATAGGCCCCCGGGGCAATAAAGTGCACTGGGGCCCTGTCTACAGGATCACGCACAAGAATAAAAATGCAAATTATCAATAAGGCTATATTTATTGGTACTTCCAACAAAATCAGTGTTTAAACATTAACCCGTTTGGACAATCTAACACGAGTTTGATGGGCACAGCGGCAGCGTTTGGGCACAGTGGCAGCGTTTGATGGGCACAGTGGCAGCGTTTAATGGGCACAGTGGCAGCTTTTGATGGGCACAGTGGCAGCTTTGATGGGCACAGTGGCTGTGTTTGATGGGCACAGTGACAGCTTTGATGGGCACAGTGGCTGTTTGATGGGCACAGTGGCAGCTTTTGAGGGGCACAGACAGTGGCTGTGTTTGATGCACAACTTGAACTTACTTAAGTAGACATTGTTAGACTTACTTGAGGCCGCCGGCCTGGTGCAGTACAGTGTGTCACTCACAGCAGCAAGGCAGCGCCAGCTATCATGGGCCGTCTTTCCACTCCGCTCCCTCTCCATGCTGTCTGAAGAACATGGCAGAGGTGGACGGAGCCTTTTCACTAGCCACTGGGGCAGCCGCGGTACGCTATGAATGTTGGGGCGGCCTCTGATTGACGTCACTGGTTGCTAGCTAGATGCCGGCCGGCGAAGTGAGCAACCAGTGCAGTCAGTCAATTTAAGCAGCAGATTGCAGAGCTGAGGATCAGCCCTGGATGGGGCCCTCCAGACAAGTGGGGCCCCCGGGCAACTGCCCAGCATGCCCAGTGGAAAAATCGGCCCTGCCGCACGTAATACAGAGACTTTTATTTTTGTCATTTTGATGGGATGGTGATTTGAGAGATCATTGCTCACTTACACCCTGGTAGCTGTCACTGTATGATATTTTTTATTCACAGTGTGTTTTGTGTATGTATAGAGTGTTTATGTCCATCAGACCTCTGTGCATTCTGATACGTCCATCACTGAGGCTGTCCATCACCGGGGAGAAGTACGCAAAGAGCGATAAACGCTTGTTAAATGTCAGCATGTTTTGTTAATGAGTCACCGGGGCGCTGGGCTGTGCGCAGAAGAGCGAGGAGGGGATTAGCGAGCGATCTCCCACCTACAAATCACATTTTAATAACGGGGCTTAGGAAGAATTTATGTGCAGAATTCGGCTTGTCACGATTCATCCTGAGAAGATAACAAACATTTTCAGCCTCCTAACGGAACGCAGATGCGTGGTGTCATTTTAGTACAAAACATATTCAAGAGCGAGAGAGAAAAGATCTAAAATATATATGTGTGTGTGTATACAGTATTGAGCAAACGTTCTAGGCAGGTGTAAAGAAATGCTGTAACGTAAGAATGCTTTCAAAAAATATATATATTTTAATTATGGACTTGATGGACTCACCTACTATGTAACATTGGAAGATGTCCAGCAGCGCCATCAGCACAGTGTACTGTCCTGAGAAGTCTGGCCAAAGCCTCCGACGTGAAAGCAAGGCTAAGCGACTCAACTATGCATGAAAACACAGTCACTATTATTATTATACATTTATATACACCTTACATATACCGCAGTGCTGTACAGAGAACACAGATCCAGTCACATCACCTCTGCACTAGAGAAGCTTACACTCTAATGTCCCCCCCACAGTCACACACAGTATTATACATTTATATAGCTCTGACATATACCGCAGTGCTGTACAGAGAACACAGATCCAGTCACATCACCTCTGCACTAGAGAAGCTTACACTCTAATGTCCCCCCCACAGTCATACACAGTATTATACATTTATATAGCTCTGACATATACCGCAGTGCTGTACAGAGAACACTGAGCCAGTCACATCACCTCTGCACTAGAGAAGCTTACACTCCAATTTCCCCCACAGTCACACACTATTATTATTATACATTTAAATAGCTCTGACATATACCGCAGTGCTGTACAAAGAACACTGAGCCAGTCACATCAGTCTCTGCATGTCTATCATGTGTTAGGTGAATTGTAAATAAGTCATATACTGTATAAATGCAAAACCTAACTGTAAGATATTTCATTTGATCTGTGTACCTTACAAATATAATTTTTCATTTTTTTTTTTATTCATTTTCATCTTTTTCCCCCTTGCATGTCAGCGTTGCTGTCCTCCTGCAGCCTGTTTGCAGCCACTTCCTGTCTACACCAGCGATGGCTGAGCGGTAGTTGTCATTGTGGGTTTTCCTGATGGGGACCCCTGTGGACCACTGTGTGCAAACTAAACCCCTGTTTTTAACGCATACTGTTAGACAGGATACTTTGGTGGGTTGCAGGCTGGTCGGTGAGTTGAGCTGGGAATTTCTTTGGTTTTGTTTTGCATGCGTTGCCCTTTCCATGTACTCCTTGCTGCAAAGTGCAGTTATAGATGAGGGCAGTGGCCCTGCAGAATGGAGGAGGAGACGCACGGGAACCATGGAGGATGCAGGAGCCGTCGCCTGTCCATCCCACAGCTCGCTGCCATCACCCGGATGGGGTAAGTGCTGGTCTGATGGCGGGGGAGCGGGGGGGGGGGGGGGGGTCACAGTGGCTACATACTATGGGCACAAAAGCTGCATATGGTGGGCACAAAAGCTGCATATGGTGGGCACAGAAGCTGCACATGATGGGCACAATGGCTGCATATGATGGGCAAAATGGCTGCATATGATGGGCACAATGGTTGCATATGATGGGCACAGAGGCTGCATATGATGGACACAGAGGCTGCATATAATGGGCACAGAGGCTGCATATGATGGGCACAGAGGCTGCATATGGTGGGCACAGAAGCTGCATATGGTGGGCACAGAGGCTGCATATGATGGGTACAGAGGTTGCATATGATGGGCACAGAGGCTGCATATGATGGGCACAGAGGTTGCATATGATGGGCACAGAGGCTGCATGTGATGGGCACAGAGGCTGCATATGATGGGCACAGAGGCTGCATATGATGTGCACAGAAGTTGTATATGATGAGCACAGAGGCTGCATATGGTGGCACGGTGGCTGCATTTTATTGGCACAGTGGCTGCAATTGATGGCACAGTGAGGCTGCAATTGATGTTTTTTTTTCAGTGCTTTTCAGTTTGTTTGCGCCCCCCCCCCAAAAAATGTTGAGCACCAGCCGCCACTGATCACAACTTGAAGAGTGTTGTCACCCTATAAGAGGAAGTGCTGAAAGTTTCAGATTTAAAAGTATTGAGGACGACTTTGGACATTTCCAAGCGGAAACGTCAATGAGCTTGTTTAAAAGCAAGGTAAGCTTCGGGCCTACAGGGATTTGAATTTGACTTTTTTCGCTAGTCTTGGCGTTGACGAGGGCGCAACTTTATCTGACAGTTACTAAGAAAAAAAAATTCCGGAGGCGTGCGCTGCGGTTTGTTGCCAAGCTCTGAAAGTTAAGAAGGGATTTGGACGGTTATCAAGAGCGAGGGAGCCGCAGGCCGAGCGCGCGATTCGAGGGTGGCAGCGGGGGAGTTCCCGGCAAGCTTTGTAATGCCTCCTGCTCGGACTTATTAGCGATAACAGGAATAAAGAAGGGAGGTGATTGATGGAAAATGAACCACGATACCGCGAGCAACCTCTAATCACTTGCAATTAAGTAACAAGCGAGCGATGCAAGATGAACGAACAAGGTGGGGGGAGGGGGGGGGATCCACATTTTTATGAATATCTTGACAGAGGATGAAAAAATAACATGTTACTGAAAGTATCCAGAATCTCCCGTGCTCAGAGCAATGCATAACCCAGATAAATCTTTCAGGCACAAATAGAATAAAAAGGATAATCTCTGCTTTGTGTCAAGACTCAACTCTGCACCTTCTCCGTGTAACGAGGAGCTTTGAGGCCATTCCAGAAATGGCCGAGTCACCCTGGAAATGATGGCGGATATAAAGCGCACCTGAGCATAAACATGACACCCGGCCGGGCCAGGACACCACGCTTCCAGATATTCTACAGCAAAATCTTCGGTGAAGGGAAAGTTGTGATTTAATGAAGGAACGTGGACAATGTAGACGTTTCCAAAAATAATTTATAAAAAGGGAAATCGGCGCGTCCTCAAATCCTTCCTTGTGTTCTTTGGTTAAAGTGGAAGTCCTGTTTAAATAAAAAAGAGTCTGCTCACCCTTCTATTACCTCCCTTACCCACCCCCCCAACCTATCCATATATATATAAGTATTGGGACACCTGTATTTAACCACTTCAGCCCCGGACCAATTGGCAGCCAAAGGACCAGGCCCCTTTTTTTGCGATTCGGCACTGCGTCGCTTTAACTGACAATTGCGCGGTCGTGCGATGTGGCTCCCAAACAAAAGTGGGGTCCTTTTTTTCCCACAAATAGAGCTTTCTTTTGGTGGTATTTGATCGCCCCTGCGGTTTTTATTTTTTGCGCTATAAACAAAAATAGAGCGACAATTGTGAAAAAAATTCAATATTTTTTACTTTTTGCTATAATAAATATCCCCAAAAAATATATAAAAAACATTTTTCCCCCTCAGTTTAGGCCGATACGTATTCTTCTACATATTTTTGCGACATTATGGCGGACACATCGGACATTTTTTACACATTTTTGGGACCATTGTCATTTATACAGCAATCAATGCTATTTAAATGCAATGATTCCTGTATAAATGACTCTGGCAGTGAACGAGTTAACCACTAGGGGGCAGGGAGGGGTTATGGTGTGTAACGTGTGTTTTTTTTTTTTACATTAGGGGGCGGGGCTGACGTCTGACGTCATTGATCGGCTTTCCTGATGACCGGGAACAGCCGATCAATGACAGGCATATTAGGAAGCACAGGGAGAGGTTTGTTTACACAGACCTCTACCCGTTCTTCAGCTCTGTGACCCGATCGCGGGACACCAGCGGTGATCGGGTCCGCTAGTCCCGCAGCCGTGGTCACGGAGCTCCCGACCGGGTCGCGAGCGCGCCGCCGCCGGCGCGCGCGACCCCACGGCTAGGCAATTGAAGGGGACGTACCTGTACGTGCTTTTGCCTAGCCGTGCCATTCTGCCGACGTATATCGGCGTGAGGCGGTCGGGAAGCGGTTAAAGCGGGGTTTTACCCAAATTTTTTACTTTATCTTACCCCAATCAGTTAAATGATATCTTTGTAATTACCTTTATATTTTTATTTCTATGGGCACTTCCTGTCTCGACTCCCGTGGGAGTAGGCTTTTTTTTCTCCTTTCCCTGGCCCCGCAATGTCTCCTGGGAGCTTACTGTGCGGCCTCCCATGATTCAGTGTGGACCGCCGTCATGCTCAAATCTCGAGAGATCTTGGAACCAACGGCACTGCTCATTGTTAGCAATGAGCATGCACGGGAATGAGAATGCTGGGAGCACAGCATTCACCGCGTCCCGGAAATAAATGCTTGTGGGCTTCAATTGCCCACAAGCAAAATGATAACCGCCAGGATACAATTATCTAAGTTCTTCTTGCGGACGAAATATGACAGATGCAGCAATTCTAAAGCTAAACTGTGAGTATGATATTTGGAGCATGTAAGTTGATCAATGAATGGAAAAAAAAAAACGATAGGTCGCCGGAATCCACTTTAAGCGCACATGAACCTTACTGGTATCCCAGTCTAATGGCGCGTACACACAATCGGAAATTCGGCCCGCAAAAGACCGATGAGAGCTTTTGGTCGGAAAATGCGACCGTGTGTATGCTCCATCTGACTTATGCTGGCCGAATTCCAGCCAGCAAAAGATTGAGAGCGTGTTCTCAATTTTTCGGGCAGAAAAAGTTCACATCGGAAATTCCGGAAAAAAGAGGGGGTTTTGGGACTTTAAATGAGGCACGGTTAAAGCACCTCCATCCCGATAATCGGATGCATTATAAGGAGGTTTGGGACTTTAAATGAAGCGGTTGAAATGCAAAGGTAGGAGTAAAAGTATTTTATTCATGACGAACATAGATAAAAGATAATTTCATGTATGTACACATAATTAGCACAAGATATAGGCATGATGGATTAAAAAAACATACATATAAAGACATATGATCGTAATAAGAGCACGATAGTAAACTAGTAGTAATACGTATAAAGCAGCCAGATCGCCTGCAGGTGCCAAAGGTGGCCTGCCCGGTAACTGTATCTATGGTCACATGAAGTATATGGATGTAATAGTACTAAAACAGAGGTCTTAAACTGGCGGCCCTCCAGCTGTTGCAAAACTACAAGTCCCATGAGGCATTGCAAGGCTGACAGTTACAAGCATGACTCCCACAGGCAGAGGTATGATGGGACATGTAGTTTCGCAACAGCTGGAGGGCCGCCAGTTTGAGATCCCTGTACTAAAATAATGTTTGATGAGATCATCGGGCGTGATTGGTATAGCTGTAGCATCGAATGTAGCTCTACGCGTTTCGTGGATCATATTCCACTCGTCAGGAGCAGATGCGACAGATTCCTGTGGGATATACATGTAATGTAAACCACACTTTATCTAGAGAATTGTAGAAAAAATATATAGTACTTAAAGAAGTTGGTCAAGCACACTTACCAACCCTGGCAGTAAATGCGACATATGGTAAATAGCACAAAGTGAGTTGTAGGCACAAAATCCCCCCGCGGGAGCTGAGGCGGCATGTGGTGTGGGTGTGGTGCAAGGCCTGGGTTCTGGGATGGTCTCCATGTGGTGTCAATAGTGATATAAAGCTCATCAAAATGGGTATCTGGGGACAAATATTAGTATATATAAATAGTTTCAGAAAATGGTAAGTTTTAGAGATAGTATATAGAAAATAAACCCAGTATGCCTACATGTGGGGTGATAATAGGTAAAGTATTATGAATAGAGAGTATATTAGCCTAGTCGGTTATGTGAAAGGTGATTATAGATAACCTAAATATGTGCAGACATTAAACTAAGGAAAAGGGAATAAGGTGAATGGGGCTAGAATAAAAAGAAAAGAAAAGAATGGGGAGCGATGTGCAGTGAGCCAGGACAGATAATGTAAAACTACACCTAAAGTAATCCCAGAACCAGGGACATTTACCTGTTAGCTGCAGACCATGCAACACCAGCAGAAAAACGGCTAGTGTGCAGGAACCCCAGGAGGAGAATGGCCATAGAGACAGCCAGCTCCAACTGGGAAATGCGTACTTATACATGCCGCCAACTCCACGTGCGTGCACTCGCAGGAGGGAGGGAGGGAGGCGCGCCCACACCTGAGCTAGATGATCGCTCAGTGATCGGAAATTCCGATCGTCTGTAGCAATTCCGATGCGCAAAATTCCTACGCATGCTCGGAAACAATTCGACACATGCTCGGAAGCATTGAACTTAATTTTCTCGGCTCATCGTAGTTTTGTACGTCACCGCTTTCTTGGCGGTCAAAAGTTCAGCAAACTTTTGTGTGACCGTGTGTATGCAAGCCAAGCTTGAGCGGAATTCCGTCGGAAAAACCATCCAAGATTTTTCTGACGGAAAATCGGCTCGTGTGTACGCGGCATTAGTCTGTAGGGTTCAATATTGAGTTGGCCCACACATTGCAGCTATAACAGCTTCAACTCTTCTGGGAAGGCCGTCCACAAGGTTTAGGAGTGTCTATGGGAATGTTTGACCATTCTTCCAGAAGCGATGCATTGAACAGTGCTCAAAGCTTGGGATACTTTTTTATAACCTAACCCTGCTTTAAACTTGGCCAATTATGGCTCTCACTCAGGAGCGTGCTATGATTGGCCAAAGCATGCAAGTCAGGTGTATGCTTTGGCCATTCATCATGCAGCAATGCACTGCGGTCTTGCAGTGCATTATGGGGCGCTCAAATTGGCCGTGAACGCCCCTTAAAGCTTGCTGTTCGGCGAACGGGTGAACACCCTACATTATGATTATGTGCCACTTTGTGTTGGTCAATTACATAAAATCCCAATAAAATACATTTAAGTTTTTGGTTCTAACATGACAAAATGTGGAAAATTTCAAGGGGTGTGAATACTTTTTCAAGGCACTGTATATGGTTGTCTTTTAGCACTGCACTATTTTTATGTACTTTATTTTTGCACAATTTATGTAAATTGAAGTTTGGGGGCTCGTTGGCCTCGTTCATCAGGGCTTATTTTATTTTATTCACAATTCTGGGGCAGTCCCCCTTCATTAGGGGTTGGCAATGGTTGGGTGAGTACAGGGGTCCCCAGGTTACGAACCCGTTAGGGACTGTCCTCCTGTTTGTAATTCGGAAATGTTCGTAAGTCGGCTGCGCATGCGCAGAACGACAATTATGGACATTTTCGATGTTCCGTCGAATGCCGTTCTGCGCATGCTCTGCAAATTACGGACATTTTCGATGTTTCCCATCATTTTCCGAGGCTTTGTCTGGCCACGCATGCGCAGAGCGGCCGATTTCCGCGCAAAATGGCAGAGGGTCTACGCAGCGCCCGGTTCGTAAGTAGGAGGTGTTCGTAGGTCGGGCGTTCGTAAGTCGGGGACCCCCTGTATAAAGGAGCTTAGGGTTCTTTTTAAACCAGCTGAATGGGTTAGACCAGAGATGGGCCTAAAACATATTAAAATTCTACAGATTCCCATCATGACCATGGCGAACCCAACAAGGGGCAATGCAAGTTTGGCGTTTCTCAGAAAATCTTTCGTCCAGCTCTCATTGTTTGGAGTATTTTCCTTCTGGTGATCTCAGCATTAGACGCCATCCTCCCTTTTCCTGGACGACGTCCATTCTCTCTCAGCTGTGGGACGCTCACAGACGGTAAGGTGGGTGGTCAGGTCTTCGCAGCTGATGGGATCCCTCTTTTCCTTTTTATAACTCATGAAAGAAAAGCTCAACCTGTGTTTATGTGCACAGATAGAAAAACAGGTAGAGATTTTTTTTTTTGTGCCCTGCGGTATTTTATTGAAGAACGGGAATTTTTAAAGGGCCTGGTTTTGGGGGCCGCAGGCTTTCCACAAAAGGTCGCATTCATAGCAGAAAACGTTCCCGCCGTCCGTTTTCCTTATTGCTTTCCCGCGCTGCCTACCAATAACACTGAGCTATTTTCCCTGTGTCTGGACAGCGCTGCGGAGGAAAGCTAATATTTGAGGATTCACGGTCGGGTGAGGAGTCTATCTGTACTGGAACACAATCCAGGAGGAGGAATGTGCTGCTGATTTAAATATTTCTTCTGAGCGCAAAAAAGATTTAATACACTCGTGTGTGGGCTGTAATTGTGAAAATACTAATTTGCCCGGCTGTCTTGCTGATCCAATGGCTTGAGTCATAAACCTGGATACGTGCAGAATAGAGGCTCTGCCTTCATGGCTGTGTCTTTAGTCCTTACTGCACTGAACTGCGATCATGTATTGAGGTGTAAGCGCAATTTGGGGTAATAATACTCTGAGCACCATCTTGTGTAACAACGCCGTTCCAGAGGGTGTGTCCATGACTGCCTGGGCTTATAGTAAGTCAAGCAGTGCCATTCAATGAAGGACTGAGGACATCTAGTGGTGAAAGGGAACCACTGCTGGGAACAGCTCCAGATTGAATACTGCAGGGCTGGAGGTTCAGTTTTAAGCACCTCCCGTCCTGCTGTATAAAAAAATGCCGCGGGCAGGGTTCTCTCTTGTTCTGGGATGACGTCATATGATGTTGCCCCAGTCTCACCGCGTTTGCGTGCCCACGGGGGGTGCACAGCACGGCGATCACGGGCGTGTCGTGTCAAAGGGACACAGTGTGATTCCGATCTCGGTAAAGAGCCAATGACGCGGCTCTTTACCCATGTCAGCTGATTACATTTTACAAGGAAATGCCAGTTACCGGGCTTTCCTCTCTAACACTGACAGTGTGAGGCGTTGGCAGTGGCATTTCTTCACAGGGGAGACCTGTACAGATAATCAGAAAAATGATCATCAGTGCAGCCCCAACAGTGCCCAGCAGTTATTCCAATTTGTGCCCATCAGTGATGCAAGTCAGTGCTGCCTTTCAGTGTCCATCAGTGCCTGCTCATCAGTGGTGCCCATCAGTGCCTATCAGTGCTGCCCATCTGTGCCGCCTATTCATGCCACCTATCAGTGCCCATCAGTGCCGCCTATTAGTGCTCATCAGTGCAGCCTTATCAGCACACATCAATGAAGGAGAAAAATTACCTGTTTGCAAAATTTTATAACAAACTATGAAAACTTTTATTTTTTTACATTTTGGTTCTTTTTTGTTTGTTTAGCAAAACTCAGTAGTGAATAAATACCACCAAAAGAAAGCTCTATTTGTGTGAAAAAAATGATAAAAATGTAATTTGTGTACAGTGTCGCATGACCGCGCAATTGTCATTCAAAGTGCGACAGCGCTGAGAGCTGAAAATTGGCCTGGGCAGGAAGGGGGTTTAAGTGCCCAGTGGGCAAGTAGTTAACCACAGCCCCGGAAGAATTTACCCCCTTCCTGACCAGAGCACTTTTTGCGTTTCGGCACTGCGTCGCTTTAACTGACAATTCATCGTGCGACGTTGCTCCCAAACAAAATTGACGTCCTTTTTTCCCACAAATAGAGCTTTCTTTTGGTGGTATTTGATCACCTCTGCGGTTTTTATTTTTTGCGCTATAAACAAAAAAAGAGCGACAATTTTGAAAAAAAAAAAACCTTTATTTTTAACATTTGCTATAATAAATATCCCCCAAAAATATATAAAAAAACATTTTTTTTCCTCAGCTTAGGACGATACGTATTCTTCTACATATTTTTGGTAAAAAAAAAATCGCAATAAGCGATTATTAATTTGTTTGCGCAAAAGTTATAGCGTTTACAAAATAGGGGATAGTTTTATGGCATTTTTATTAATAATTTTCTTTTTTTTTAAATGGCGGCGATCAGCGATTTTTATTGTAACTGCGACATAATGGCGGACACATCGGACATTTTTGACACATTTTTGGGACCATTGTCATTTATACAGCAATCAGTGCTATACAAATGCACTGATTCCTGTGTAAATGACACTGGCAGTGAAGGGGTTAACCACTAGGTGGCAGTGTAAGGGTTTGGTGTGCCCGAGGGGCGTGTTTCTAACTGTGGGGGGGTGTGGCTGTGTATGACTCGTCACTGAGCTCTGCTCTGATCACAGGGAGCAGAGCTCAGTGACAGTGTCGCTAGGCAGAATGGGGAGATGCTTGTTTACATTAGCATCTCCCCGTTCTTCCTCTCTGTGAGGGACCAGCGACCCTCTTCCTCTCCGTGAGACGATCGCGGGTATCTCCGCGGCGATCGAGTCCGTGGGACCCGCGACCTGACTCAAGGAGCTTCCCGCGAAGGGCCTGGTAGGGATTGGAGGGGGGGACCCCACACCCTTTTTTACTTATTTTTTTTCTTGCCAGCAATTCCTTTTTTTACATTCAGCTGTCAGCGGGGAAGCCCACTGACAGCTGATGACTCATCGGTTGCTAAGGATGCGGCGGTCCTCCGCTCCTTAACAACTGACTATTTCCAGTTTGTTATGGAGAAGGAAAAAAAACGCATCAAAAACGCAACACTTTGGTGCAGGTCCATTGAAGTCTATTACATGCAAAATAAGGGAAAAATGTCCCCAACCCTTTCCAAAAATGCAGTGGCTGAAAGATGCATAAATGTGAATGTGTCCCATAAGTAACGATGTTAAATGGACTGTAGTGCGTTTATGCAAAATGCACAAAAAAACACAAAGGTGTAAACCTAGAGTAAACGATTTCAGTCCAGGAGAGCTGCCTGTACAACTGTGCAAGACTGAAGGAAAAGCCGAAGGTTAGATTTAAAGGGATATGCCATAGGGACATCTATTGCAGAAATATACTGAATACCCCCTTTTTACACTTTAAGTTCTATTTCCATGTAAAAACCTCACATACCTACACAGGGATGACTCAGTTGGTCGGTATAATAACCCCAGGCATTTCTAGAGGCCGTCATTACTGAGAACTGCCGCTCGCTCTGGGTGGGCGTATAATCGGCGTCCGGCTCTGCGCAGGGAACACGACGCACCATAGTCCTCCCGCGTTCCTCGGTTTTTGTAACCCCACGCTGGCAGGGCAGACTGGATTGCATTCATGGGAATATTTTTACAGCCTTGTTCTGGGGGGATCGCACTGCTCGCCGGTCAGTGCGGACTGACGTCTGAGTGCTAAGTAAACACGGGGTCGTCGCAGGGGGTGGGGGTCAGCTAAACAGACAGTGGGGGTCGGTTAACTAATATTTATATATTCCAGCAGGACGGCGGGGCCGTCACCGCCACCATCGAAGGCTTTGCAGAAGGATGTTAATATTGCGCTCGCTCAGATCCCAACGCACATTTGGTTCTTTATAGGAGAAATAAAAATAATCGCACAAAAAGAAAGAACAAATATAAAATGCTACATTGTTATTATTAGCTTCATCAACTTTGTATGTTGAAGTGTATCTAAACCCAACAGCAAGAAATAAATATATTGTGGCTTACCAGTTCTTAGATGTGCTGGCTGCATTTGTTTTCATTTTTCAGGCTAAGTACATTTTCTGCAAATCAGGGCTTATTTTCTCAGAGAATAGGTGCAGGAACTCCCCTCCTATGAGTCACCATTTGTCTCCACCCCCTACCCACCTCTGAGCACTGTCTCTTGGCTCCACCCTCTACCCACCTCTGAGCATTGTCTCTTGGCTCCCCCTCTTACCCACCTCCTGAGCATTGTCTCTTGGCTCCACCTCCTACCCACCTCCTGAGCATTGTCTCTTGGCTCCACCCTCTACCCACCTCTAAACACTGTCTCTTGGCTCCCCCTCTTACCCACCTCCTGAGCATTGTCTCTTGGCTCCACCTCCTACCCACCTCCTGAGCATTGTCTCTTGGCTCCACCCACCTCTGAGCATTGTCTCTTGGCTCCACCCACCTCTGAGCATTGTCTCTTGGCTCCACCCTTTACCCACCTCTAAACACTGTTTCTTGGCTCCACCTCCTACCCACCTCTGAGCACTGTCTCTTGGCTCAACCCTCTACCCACCTCTAAACACTGTCTCTTGGCTCCACCTCCTACCCACCTCTGAGCATTGTCTCCTGGCTCCACCCACCTCTGAGCAATGTCTCTTGGCTCCACCCTCCACCCACCTCTAAACACTGTCTCTTGGCTCCACCTCCTACCCACTTCTGAGCATTGTCTTTTAACTTCACCCCCTACCCACCTCTAAACACTGTCTCTTGGCTCCACCCCTACCCACCTCTGAGCACTGTCTCTTGGCTCCAACTCCCTTAACCACCTCTGAGCACTGTCTCTTGGCTCCACCTCTTACCCACCTCTGAGCACTGCCCCTTTTAGAGAATACAGAACCAAGTATAATTTTGTGCTGCTAAGTCATTTGAATGGAATTTGAGGCACCCTTTGTTTCCATCCCCTACCCACCTCTGAGCACTGTCTCCTGGCTCCACCCCCTACCCACCTCTAAACACTGTCTCTTGGATCCACCCCCTACCCACTTCTGAGCACTGTCATTTGGCTCCACCCCCTACCCACCTCTGAGCAGTGTCTCTTGACTTCACCCCCTACCCACCTCTAAACACTGTCTCTTGGCTCCACCCCCTACCCACCTTGGAGCACTGTATCTTGGCTCCACCCCTACCCACCTCTAAACACTGTCTCTTGGCTCCACCCCCTACCCACCTCTAAGCAATGTCTCTTGACTCCACCCCCTACCCACCTCTGAGCACTGTCTCTTGGCTCCGCCCCTTACCAACCTCTGAGCACTGTCTCTTGGCTCCACCCCTTACCCACCTCTGAGCACTGCCACTTTTAGAAAATACAAGTACATGCCTGAAGCTACGGACATCATCTCTGTATTTTTTTTCTGCCGGTGGCTGGCATTTATGGAGAAGCAGTCCTAGCGCCGAATTCGCCGCTGGATGGCTTTTACAGGCAGTGGGAGGGGCTGCTTCCTTTCCTTACACTGCCCGCCAGTGCTTCTCTGGGCTCTCCGGTTCCGCCGGCTTTCCACAGAGATTATCAGGGACCAGAAAGTCCAGTGTCCCGGATGTAAACAGCGGCATTTTAAAATTGGTAAAGCATCTGAATACACCGATCTTGGTGTGAGATCAGATGCTTGTAAGGGTAAAGGAGACATTTGGTGTCTAATAGACCCCAGATCTCTCGATAAAGAGTACCTGTCACATGCCTATTGCTGTCACAAGAGATATTTACATATTACATTCCTTGTGACAGCAAAAAAAGTGCTTAAAAAAAACCCCTTTCCGTCAGTGCTAAAGCCGAAAGACAGCCACAGCACGGGCCTAAATTGCCAGGAAGGCGTCCGTGTAAGTCATCCCATGCTCGAGCAGCCTGCACGGGGCACACGTGGCGCGCTCTGTGATCAGTGAGTCAAGGAGACTCGGCTGATCACAGATCGGAGTAAGGGGCCCATCCTGACCCCTTACCATGTGATCAGCTGTCAGCCAATGACAGGCTGACAGGAGAAAAAAAACCTGATCACTGGCTACTGTCAGAGGGACAACAGTCCCTCACACAGAGAGCCACCGCGGCCTCATCTGTGCCCACCAGTGCCACCTGCCAGTGCCCACCAGTGCCACCTACCAGTGCACAATTGTGCCGCCTACCAGTGCACAACAGTGCCACCTATCAATGCCCACCAGTGCCACCTATCAATGCCCACCAGTGCCACCTACCAGTGCACGACAGTGCTGCCTATCAGTGCCCACCAGTGCCACCTACCAGTGCCCACCAGTGCCACCTATCAATGCCCACCAGTGCCACCTATCAGTGTCGATCAGTGCTGCCAATCAGTGCCCATCAGTGCCTCATCATCAGTGCTACCAATCAGTGATACCTACCAGTGCCACCCATCAATACCACCTATCAGTGCCCATCAGTGCCACATATCAGCGCCACCTATTAGTGCCCGTCAGTGCCGCCCATCAGTGCCACCCATCAGTGTCACCTATCAATGACACCAGTACCGCCTCATCAGTGCCCATCAGTGCCGCCTTATCAGTGCAGCCTATCAGTCCCCAAAGGTGCAGCCTATAAGTGCCCATTAGTGCAGCCTTATCAGCACACATCAATGAAGGAGAAAAATGACCTGTTTGCAAAATGTTATAACAAACTATGAAACCTGTTTTTTTGTTTTTTTTAATTGCGGTTCTTTTTTGTTTGTTTAAACCGCAGTACTGATTAAATACCACCAAAAGAAAGCTCTATTTGTGTGAAAAAAATGATAAAAAATTAATTTGGGTACATTGTTGCATGCGCAATTGCCATTCAAAGTGCGACAGCGCTGAAAGCTGAAAATTGGCCTGGGCAGGAAGGGGGTTTAAGTGCCCAGTAGGCAAGTAGTTAAAGAAACAGTGTAAAAATAAAAATAAATATATTTTTTTAAAGCGACCCCCCCTTCCCCCCGTGCTCATGCGCAAAGTCGAGCGCACGTGTTGGCCCCACGCGCATATGTAAACGACGATCGCACCACACATGTGAGGTATTGTCGCGAACGTCAGAATAAGAGCAATAATTCTAGCAGCAAACCTCCTCTGTAACTCTAAACTGGTAACCTGGAAAGGCATTTAAAGCGTCGCCTATGGTGAGGTCGTTTGTCGCCATTCCACGAGTGTGACATGTTAGGTATCTGTTTACTCGGCGTAACACCATATTTTAAATTTTACCAAAAAAATGGGTATTACATTGTGTTTGTGTACATTCAAGTGTGTCATTAAAGTGTGTTTTTTCCCCAAAATTTGTGTGATATTAAAAATTGCAACCCCCCATTTTATTCTCTAGGGTCTTTTCTAATATATATACACATATGTATATATATATATATATATATATATATATAATGTTTGGGGCTTCTAAGTAATTTTCTACCAAAGAATACAGTTTGAAAAAGGCCTAGTCTTCATGTGGATATGTACACTCCCTCAGCTGCCTTTGCAGGTTAAGGAGGAGAGGTTGCAGGCTGGTAAAAAAAAGTGTCTCAACCATGCTTTTTTACTACCCCTCAACCGCAAGTGTAAATGAGGCCTTAAGGACGAGGTGCCCAGTGTGATGCTAAGTCAACCACTCCAAGGGCCAATCTGATGCCAGGCAGCCATATCTCCTTCATCACAGTGCAAGAGGAAACTTCACACCTACTTACATGGTTTATAATCAGCCAATGGAAATCATTAGATGTTTATTTAACAGAAGATAACATTTTTTTCGCCTTGATCTTCTCCTGGAGTTAAGTTTACTTTAGTTTACTTTAATCAGGAGATAAAATTGTTACATTAGAGGAATCGTAAACCAATAGACACATGGAGCCTGGTAATGCCGACTGCCTTCTGAAAAAGCCAGGCGCCTGGCTGTCATGTTTATCCGTTGGCTTTGGCACTTTCTGACTGGCTGAAGCAGGACAAGGATGCGTTAGCCAGAGATTTGCGATCACAGAGAGGTAAGTAGTCTTCAGCCCAGCAATGAGAGCCTACATATATTCCTTGTGAGAGCTTTACTGAATAGTATCAGTAGCTCTGAGTTTTAGTGAAGATAGGAGGCCTGAGTCCTCTCTCCAGACCAGGAGGCTGGACTGGATCATTGAGGGTCAGCTGTGGCCACGATCTTTGATCCCTCGCCTGATGTGAGCTGGAAAGCCAAGAAGCTAATGACCACCAGGACGCTGTGTGACCTCTGAAGGCCCCGGCTACCATCTACCCATCAATCAAAGACGTGGCCACCACACCAGTCATGCCTCAAAGATTACCCTGAGATTTACATGGAATCCTCCAGGCAGGGAAGCTTCATTTTTCATGTGGTGGTATTCTTCACAATCTACAATGACCCTAAAATAATGGAGGGATATTATTCAGTGCCATCCATACATAAATTTTAGGGCTGTTACTGATTAAAATATTCGTGTTCGATTAATCGTTTTTTTTTTTTGTTTTTTAATCGATTAATCGACTAATTTTGATTAATTATACGCACATACAGATCCAACTACTTTTGGCTGATCTCCTTGCATTACAACTCTGCATTAGTCAGTGGTAAATGTGGTATACACTATATACAATCACCCGACACTAGTTAGTTTCCACAATCCATGACTTAACTTCACAGTTCACACAAATACATTTTAAATTCAAACTGTAGCACTGACGTAAGTAATTTTTTTTCCACAGTAGCGCGACAATCCCTCCACCTCCGGTCTAACTAATCACTCTCACCTTATGGCATGGACCCCTGTGCAAACAGGTGATCATGCAAGCGGGTATCAAAAGGGTTAACTCGGACCATAAACTTTTCTCACGTCTCCTTAGATCTCAGCAAGGACGCCAGGTCATGGGTAGAAAGAAAAGATCTCAGTGCTCACCGCTTAAGTATATAGCCCCATACACACGGTCGGATTTTCCAATGGATTCTGTCCTATCGGACAATGTTGTCGGAAATTCCGACCGTGTGTAGGCACCATCGGACAGTTTCCATCGGATTGTCCGACGGACAAAGTCCTATCTCCTGCTGGATAGATTTTTTGACAACAAAGTCCGATCACACCAAATCCGATCGTGTGTAGCGTAGTCCGACGGACAAAGTGCTACGCATGCTCAGATCACATTACAAGACCAAAGCTATTGGCTACTAGCCTCTACGTAGTCCCGTCGTAGGCAACAAACGTCACCACGTTCAGAATGATCGGATTTTCCGACAACTTTGTCCGACCGTGTGTATGCAACACCAACATCGGACAAAGTACGACGGACAGGATCCGACGGAACTGGTCCTCGGATAATCCGAGCGTGTGTATGGGGCATAAGATTTAATTTTTGTGTTCAAACACAAACTACTCATATAAAGATGATAAAAACACAGCATGTAAAGCCGACAATCGTGTTAGTTCCGTAGGGCAGCAGGGGGTGATGTCATGCGTAGCTCCTCCCCTTGCGCGTTACGTTCAATCAAAACTTCAACATCACCGGACTCCTCCCCCTTCCCTTCGTTAGCATACAGAGGCACTTCGGGAAGGGGGGAGGAGCCCATTGACATCGATGTCCGTGACGTCACCGGATCTCCGACGGAGCTCCCAGAAGACCCGGAAGGCGGCGGGGAGGTGAGTACCGATCAAAAGAATTTTGATCGATCAAAAAAATTAATAGATTAATCGAGAAATTAATCTTTAATTTCCACAGCCCTAATAAATTTGCCTCTGATAATAGATGGAGGAGAAAGAGATGTCTTCAGTAAATCAGACATACTGTTGGCATCCAACCCATTCATCCATTTTCATTTTCTCCATAGGTGAGGGAATAATTGGCCATCAGGCGATACATCTGGATATCTACATGTAGTAATGTCTGATATCTGACAATAGGAAGTTCCAGTACTGAATCCACCAAGCCTTCACTCATCCTCCCTCTGTTTTTCAATGACTCCTTCCCTTCGTTCCCAGGCCAGTAACTAGTCATATAGCTGAAAAGATGAACATCCGTCAACCCAAAGTCATCCATGTGTGAAGATATTTATTTGCTACAGGGTGAATACAGGATAAATATACTTACGCATTTCAGCCATGAGGCCCAAACACAGTGAGCATATTTATCCTGTATTTAGCCTGTAGCAAATAAATATCTTTGCAACTGGGTGACTTTGGGTTCCCGGCTGTTCATCTTTTCAGCTATTGCATCCAAGTGTGAGTGGAAGACACCTTCAGCCTTAATACCGATATCTCCATTTCTTTTCAGGACCCCGTTCAAAGCATTGCTTTCTTGTTGCGTAGAAACTGGTCATAAGCCACATTTTAGAGGCGGTCACTAGGCTTGAATCGCCATTAAATATAGGGTTTTCCCAACTGACTGAAGCCCACCATTGTAGATACCTTTTTTCCAGAATGTGGCTCAAAAGGTTTTCCCAACCATGGCACAGGATTGGCCATTCATCCTCCCTACCGTGACACAGGATTGGCTACTCACCCTAGGATTCCATAGACTTGCCATAGTGCTACAGTCCAGCATCTCAGACCTCCGTCTTGATGATGCTGTGTCCCGGGCTATGTCCTGGGATGTGTTCCCTGCCCCCCCAGAGATAGAACACCTTTGGGATGAATTAGAGAGGAGACACAAGCCTAACCTTCTTGTCCAACATCAGTGCCTGACCTCACAAATGCACTACTGGAAGAATGGTCAAACATTCCCATAGACACACTCCTAAACCTTTTAGTCAGCCTTCCCAAGAGAGTTGAAGCTGTTATAGCCGCAAAGGGTGGGCCAACACAAAATTGAACCCTACAGACTAAAGCCCCATACACACGGTCGGACTTTTTCATGGATTCTGTCCGATCGGACAAGGTTGTTGAAAAATCAGACCGTGTGTATGCACCATCGGACAGTGTTCGTCGGTTTGACCGACGGACAAAGTCTTATCTCCTGCTGGAAAGATTTGCCGTCAACACGGTCCGATCACACCAAATCCGATCGTGTGTACGGTTGTCCGACCGGACAAAGTGCTACGCATGCTCAGATCACATTACAAGACCAAAGCTATTGGCTACTAGCCTCTACGTAGTCCCGTCGTAGGCAACAAACGTCACCACGTTCAGAATGATCGGATTTTCCGACAACTTTGTCCGACCGTGTGTACGCAAAACCAACATCGGACAAAGTATGACGGACATGGTCCGACGGACCTGGTCCGCGGATTGTCCGACCGTGTGTATGGGGCTTAAGACTGGGATGCCGTTAAAGTTCATGTGCGTATAAAGGTAGGTGTCCCAATATTTTTGACAATATAGTGTATATATTACACACACACGCACCTGTGTTTGAGCTTTGGGGTGCACACCCTAATGCAATAGGCTACGCACACCTATGGTGGTTCCCATATAGTTAGGTGAAGGACAGCACCAGAGAGTAGGCATTATCTGATAGTGACAAGCCAGAAAGTGGGCATATCAAGTGTGGGCTGTGAATTCTGTGGAGGATGGCAAACAAGCTGCTTATTTAGGTGGGTATAGTGGGTGGCATGGAGGGAAGTTCTCAGAAGAAGCCCCAGTGCCTAGGGTTTACCATGGGCAAAAGATTGCCTCTATTTAATGCTTATTTCTGGACAGTATATACATTATATTAGGGCTGTGGAAATTAAAGATTAATTCCTCGATTAATCGTAAATTTCTTTTGATCGGTACTCACCTCTCCGCCGGCTTCCGGGTCTTCAAGGAGTTCCGTCGGAGATCTGGTGACGTCACGGACATCGACGTCCCCGGACTCCTCCCCCTTCCCCAAGTTCCTCCGTTTGCTAACGAAGGGAAGGGGGGAGGAGTCCGGTGACGTCAAAGTTCTGATTGAACGTAGCGCGTATGGGGGAGGAGCTATGTATGACGTCACCCGCTGCTGCACTACGGAACACGATTGTCGGCTTTACATGCTGTGTTTTTATCATCTTTATGTGAGTAGTTTGTGTTTGAACACAAAAATGAAATCTTATACTTAAGCGGTGAGCACTGAGATCTTTTCTTTTTACCCATGACCTGCGTCCTTGCTGAGATCTAAGGAGACGTGAGAAAAGTTTATGGTCCATGTTAACCCTTTTGATACCCACTTGCATGAACACCTGTTTGCACAAGGGTCCATGCCATAAGGTGAGAGTGATTAGTTGGACCCGGGGTGGAGGGATTGTCATGCTACTGTGGGAAAAAAAATTACTTACCGTATATACTCGAGTATAAGCCAAGTTTTTCAGCACATTTTATTGTGCTGAAAATGCCCCCCTCGGCTTATACTCGAGTCAAGCACTTTTCTGCAGCAGAAAATTACACTTTTTGAACCGAGTTTGGGGCCCCGTATATCAGGGCCACTTAGTACTAGGAACCAAAAATTTAGTGTGCACAACATATCCAAAGCTGGGGTTCCTAGCACCAAGTGACCCCAAGATACAGGGGCCCCAAATTCGGTTCGGAAAATGTCATTCTCTGCTGCAGAAAAGTGCTTGACATTTTCCGAACCGACTTTGGGGCCCCATATCTCAGGGCCACTTAGTGCTAGGAGGAACCCCAACTTTAGATATGTTGTAGTGCTGGTTCCACTGGATTTGCACATCAAATTTTGGGTTCCTAGCACCAAGTGACCCCGAGATACGGTCCCCAAAGTTGGTCAATTGTGTCCATCTGCAACAATGTCATTTCGGGACCCTTTGGGTCCAGAGACCACAACTTTTGGCTGCAGCTAGAGGGCATCTAGGGACCCTTAACTACCAAGTTTGAAGTTCGGGGGACCTATGGCTGCATATGGGCACAGTGAGGCTGCAAATGGGCATTGTTGACCCTCTTTTCCACTTGCAGTAGCTGCACATTTTTCACCCTAGGCTTGTACTCGAGTCAATAATTTTTTCCATTTTTTTTGTGGTAAAATGAGGTGCCTCGGCTTATATTCGGGTCGGCTTATACTCAAGTATATACGGTACATCAGTGCTACAGTTTGAATTTAAAACATATTTGTGTGAACTGTGAAGTTAAGTCATGGATTGTGGACTAACTAGTGTCGGGTGATTGTATATAGTGTATACCACATTTACCAATGACTAATGCAGAGTTGCAATGCAAGGAGATCAGCTAAAAGTAGTTGGAGCTGTATGTGCGTTATAATTAATCAAAATTAGTCGATTAATCTATTTTAAAAAAAATTGATTAATCAAACACGAAAATTTGAATCAGTAACAGCCCTACATTATATTATTATATATTGCATAGCAGATCAGTAAGAAATGTTCTTTAGGGTGGAATGGCCCTCTAAGTCCAAATTAAAAAGTTCATACCATGGAAGAAGTTAAAAGAACCTCAGCAATGACCTGGGAGCCATCTTTAATTTCTGCCATAAGAGGTGGTTACGAGGACTAGGGCTTTCCATAATCCCTTTTCTTTAGCACCAGTCACTTTCCATTGGCCAAGTCAAATTTTATGTGGAGGATCCATTAAACAGGCAGTTAAATAGCTTAGGTTACATTAAACTGGCTTAGCTGGCTCGGCGAAGGTGGGGGGGCTCAGTGATTTTCCTGCCCCTCATCCAGAGATTCGATAAGGATGTGTCTTCTCCTGTAGGGTCTCCAGGTCTAACGAAGACCAGATGGGCCTAATTAGTCCGTCTGCACTGAGAACATGGCTGAGCTGTCACATTTGCCCCGACTTCTAGTAAATGGGATAGGACCCGTCATGGATTCCAGATGACGAGGATCAGCGCGCATTCCCGGATCGGATATAAAATGGTGCTCCCCTCTTTTTATTGGCTTCTATCGTCGTTTTATTGATGGATTTCAAATATCTTCACCAGGGAACGCAGTTAAAGACCTACTTTAGGCCAGGTTCACACCTAGTTTTTCATGAACGCGCTTTTTTGTGTGTTTTTTTTTTTTTTCACGCGTTTTCATGGCACACACATAGGGAAGCCTATTAATGTTATTGGGCTGCCTTATGCGTGACAACCATGTCAAAGTAGCTCATGTATTTTTTGGGGCCTTCGCATGTTTTTTAACCGTGCGTTTGGAGGCATTTGTGTTTTTAGGTGGGCAAAAACACGTGCCTGCTCGCTGTGTTCGTTCATTAAACCACTTGACGACCGGCCTATAGTAAAAATCCGTAATTAATTTGACGTTTATTACCATGGTTACGGCCGCAGCTAGCTGCCATAACCCCATAGCTCCCAACTGTCCCTGATTTCGAGGAACTGTCCCTGATTTGGAGCAATGTCCCTCTGTCCCTCTGTCATTCCTCCTCATTTGTCCCTCATTTTGGTCTGAGCTATATATTTGTATATAAAATGCACTTTTTATCTATCAAAAAGTGTTTCCCAGTGCTAAACCTTTCATCTGATTTCTAAATTGCTGCATTTGTAAATTCCAAAAGCCAATATAAAGGAATATTAGTGGTAAAAAAAGCACTTGTGAGTTTAACCAAACTTGTTTTTTTGTACAATTCTCCTTTAAGGGGGCGTGGCAATGGGCGTGGCGTATGCCTACATACTTTTTGTGTGTCCCTCCTTCCCATCTCAAAAAGTTGGGAGGTATGCATAACCCCAGTATCATTCTGCGACAGATAAAAGTGGTTCCTCGGGCAGATTCACCCCCCTCCTGCTGCTTCCCGGGTGGTTCCTGGGCTTACCTGACCCATCGGTAAAGCCTGGGAGCCATCTAATGTGGACGTTTGCTGGGCAGGAAGTCGAGTGGGGCCAAGATGGCCGCCACTCATCTCTATGCCCTTGGAGAACCAGAGCGATGTCTGATGTCACTTCCGGTTCTAAAGCATAAATAAATGTTTTTGTATTTTTTTTAAAGTATTTTAAGTTTAAATGCAAAAAAATATTTTTTTTATTTTGGTTTTAAAGGGAACTGAGAGATCTGGGGTCTTTCTGACCCCAGATCTCTCACTAAAGAGGACCTGTCATGCTTATTTCTATTAAAAGGGATGTTTACATTCCTTGTAATAGAAATAAAAGGAATAATGGGAATAAAAGGAATAAAAGTGATAAAAAAAAAAATACAATACAATAAAAGGGCAGTATAAAAATAAGTAAAATAAATAAGAAAAAAAATATATAATCCCTCTGTGCTCGCACGCAGAAGGGAGCCTGAGGACACTGGGAGCCGGAGGAGGACACAGAGGACACGGGGAGCCAGAAGAGAACACTGAGATCTAGAAGAGGACACGGGAGCCGGAGGAGGACACAGAGGACACGGGGAGCCAGAGGAGGACACAGAGATCTAGAAGAGGACACCGGGAGCCAGAGGAGGACACAGAGGACACGGGGAGCCAGAGGAGGACACTGAGACCTAGAAGAGGACACCGGGAGCCAGAGGAGGACACAGAGGACACCGGGAGCCAGAGGAGGACACTGAGACCTAGAAGAGGACACGGGGAGCCGGAGGAGGACACAGAGGTCACGTGGGAGCCAGAGGAGGACACAGAGGACACGGGGAGCCAGCGGAGGACACCGAGATCTAGAAGAGGACACAGGGAGCCAGAGGAGGACACAGAGGACACAGGGAGCCAGTGGAGGACACTGAGATCTAGAAGAGAGCACCGGGAGCCGGAGGAGGACACGGGGAGCCAGAGGAGGACATCGAGATCTAGATGAGGACACCGGGAGCCAGAGGAGGACACGTAGGACACGGGGAGCCAGAGGGGGACACCGAGATCTAGAAGAGGACACCGGGAGCCGGAGGAGGACACAGGGAGCCAGAGGAGGACACAGAGATCTAGAAGAGGACACTGGGAGGTGTAGGAGGACACAGAGGACACAGGGAGCCAGTGGAGGACACGAGATCTAGAAGAGAGCACCGGGAGCCGGAGGAGGACACGGGGAGCCAGAGGAGGACACCGAGATCTAGATGAGGACACCGAGAGCCGGAGGAGGACACGGAGGACACGGGGAGCCAGAGGAGGACACCGAGATCTAGAAGAGGACACCGGGAGCCGGAGGAGGACACAGGGAGCCAGAGGAGGCCACCGAGATCTAGAAGAGAACACCGTGAGCCGGAGGAGGACACGGGGAGCCAGAGGAGGACACCGAGATCTAGAAAAGGAGACTGGGAGCTAGAGGAGGAAACGGGGAGCCAGAGGAGGACACCGAGACCTAGAAGAGGACACTGGGAGCCGGAGGAGGACACAGGGAGCCGGAGGAGGACACAGAGAATACGGGGAGCCAGAGGAGGACACAGGGCCCAGAGATGAAGGGACATTTGATGGGCAGTCAGGGATGATCAGTGCGGCGGTGGGGGAAGTTACAAGTACTGATCTCCCTGGCTTTCAATGAAGCAGCTGACAGTCTCCTACGGTTTCAGCTGCTTCATTGAAAGCCACACAGGAATATCGGTGCTTGTAACTCCCCCTACCACCGCACTGATCATCTGTGAGGCTGTCCTGCCCCCCCCTGCTGAGCAGAGGACACCGGGCCCGGTACACCAGGGCTGGCTGTACTGGCTTATGAGCGGCCCTGCTCAGGATACTTTACTGTTGGCATGACACAGGACTGATGGTGGCGCTCACCTTTTCTTCTCTGGACAAGGTTTTTTCCGAAGGCCCCAAAAAATCGGAATGGGGATTCATCAGAGAAAATGACTTTACCCCAGTCCTCAGCAGTCCTATCCCTTTACCTTTAGCAGAATATCAGTCTGTCTCTGATGTTTTTCCTGGTGAGAAGCGGCTTCTTTGCTGCCCCCTTCTTGACACCAGACCGTCCTCCAAAAGTCTTCTCCTCACTGGGCATGTAGATGCACTTACACCTGCCTGCCGCCATTCCTGAGCAAGATCTGCACTGGTGGTGCCCCGATCCCGCAGCTGAACTGTAGGAGACGGTCCTGGCGCTTGCTGGACCCTCTTGGGTGCTGTTAGCGAAATTTGGCTGTCCGCAGAGCAAACAGTCAATTCCTGAAGCCTTCTTCACAAATGTAGTGGAAATTGTTTTTTTTTTGGGGGGGGGGGGGGGGGGGGATTAAGTTCATTTTCATGGCAAAGAGGGACTTAGCAATTTTTGACAATTCATCCGATCCCTCTTCATAACATTCTGCAGTATATGCAAATTGCCGTCATCAAAAACGGAGGCAAAAGATTTTGGGAAAATTTAATATTTGTGCCATTCTCAAAACTTTTGGCCTTAGCAGTATAGACAACGCTACTACACTGATCTCCACCTGCTTCTGGGTCCCGTGTCGAGCGGCTGCCCTGCTGTATTGTGAACACGAGAGGTCGGTTGCTAGGCACAAGCGCTATTCAGAGACTGCTTTGTATTTTCTCAATGAATGCAAAGCGTTTTCTGATGTGATTGGCTGAAGAGTGTGACATCACCGCCATTCCTCTCCACCTCATCCATCCAGGGAATGCTTTGCAGAAAATGTAAAGCATTCTCTGAATGGCGCCTGTGACCTCCTATGTTCACAATGCAGTAGGGGAGCTGCTCATCGGGGTACCCAGAATCTAGTAAAGATCGGTGTAGTCGTGTTGTGTCTATATAGTGATTAGTAGCAGTGTCATTGTAATAATGGTGTAGTAGCAGTGTTACCTCAGTAGCGGTGTAGTAGCAGTGTCTATAAAGTGGTTTCCAGCTTTTAGAGGGATCCCACAGGTATGGTTTGCTGACAAAGTTAGACCCCCCATACACACCATTAGATTTTCTACAGATTTTTGTCTGTTTTGTTGATTTTCGGATTTACCAAAACAATATAATATGGAGGTCAAACCTTAAGAGTTTCAATCTGTATGCAGTCAGGCAGGCCCTTGCACTACATGGTTTGGTAAATCTGAAGACAATAAATCTGCAGAAAATCTAATAGTGTGTATGGGGCCTTAGTTTCTAGTTCTGCTATGAGTAAGGCTTTGGCCGATGGACCAAATTGATGAAAAAGTCCGACCGTGTGTAAGGCTTTGGCCGAAACGCGTTAGTAGCAATGTAGTAGCAGTGTCACTTCAATAATGGTGTAGTAGCAGTGTCTTTACAGTGATTTCCAGCTTTTAGAGGGATCCTACAGGTATGGTTTGATGGCTAAATTTAGTATCAGTGTCACTGTAGAAACAGTGTAGTAGCAGTGACACTGTAGTAGTGGTGTAGTAGCAATATCACTGTAGTAGAGGTGCCTATACAGTGATTCCATCTTCTAGAGCAGTGGTCTCCAAACTGCGGCCCTGGGGCCAGATGTGGCCCTTCGTTTGCCTTTTTCTGGCCCTGCCACTGACCCCAACAATGGGGCATAATTCCTTCCACTGACAACAAAGATGAGGCACTACCCCCCCCCCCCCCCCCAATGACACCAACTGTTTCTTCCCCTGTTACCAAAGACCAGGCATTGTTTACTCCCACTGGGCACAGTCTGGTCCCTCTAAAGTCTGAAGGACAGTAAACTGGTCCTTTCTATAGAAAGTTTGGAGACCCCTGTTCTAGAGGGATTCCACAGGTATAATTTGGTGGCAACATTCGTTTCTAGTTCTGCTATAAGTCTTCAGCTGAAATGTGTTAGTAGCGGTGTAGTCGCAGTGTCACTGTAGTAGCGGTGTTGTTGCAGTGTAACTGTAGTACCGGTGTAGTCGCAGTGTCACTGTAGTAGCAGTGTTGTTGAAGTGTAACTGTAGTAGCGGTGTAGTCGCAGTGTCGCTGTAGTAGCAGTGTAGTCACTGTAGTAGCGGTGTAGTCGCAGTGTCGCTGTAGTAGCAGTGTAGTCGCAGTGTCGCTGTAATAGCGGTGTAGTCGCAGTATCGCTGTAGTAGCAGTGTAGTCGCAGTGTCACTGCAGTAGCGGTGTAGTCGCAGTGTCACTGTAGTAGCGGTGTTGCTGCAGTGTAACTGTAGTACCGGTGTAGTCGCAGTGTCACTGTAGTAGCGGTGTTGTTGCAGTGTAACTGTAGTACCGGTGTAGTCGCAGTGTCACTGTAGTAGCAGTGTTGTTGAAGTGTAACTGTAGTAGCGGTGTAGTCGCAGTGTCGCTGTAGTAGCAGTGTAGTCACTGTAGTAGCGGTGTAGTCGCTGTAGTCGCAGTGTAGTCGCAGTGTCGCTGTAATAGCGGTGTAGTCGCAGTGTCACTGTAGTAGCAGTGTAGTCGCAGTGACGCTGTAGTAGCGGTGTAGTCGCAGTGTCACTGTAGTAGCGGTGTAGTCGCAGTGTCGCTGTAGTAGCGGTGTAGTCGCAGTGTCGCTATAGTGGTGGTGTAGTCGCAGTGTCACTGTAGTAGCGGTGTTGTTGAAGTGTAACTGTAGTAGCGGTGTAGTCGCAGTGTCGCTGTAGTAGCAGTGTAGTCGCAGTGTCGCTGTAGTGGCGATGTAGTCGCAGTGTCACTGTAGTAGCAGTGTAGTCGCAGTGTCGCTGTAGTGGTGGTGTGGTCGCAGTGTCACTGTAGTAGCAGTGTAGTCGCAGTGTCGCTGTAGTGGTGGTGTAGTCGCAGTGTCACTGTAGTAGCAGTGTCGCTGTAGTAGCGGTGTAGTCGCAGTGTCACTGTAGTAGCGGTGTAGTCGCAGTGTCACTGTAGTAGCGGTGTAGTCGCAGTGTCGCTGTAGTGGCGGTGTAGTCGCAGTGTCACTGTAGTAGCGGTGTTGTCGCAGTGTCGCTGTAGTAGCAGTGTAGTCACTGTAGTAGCGGTGTAGTCGCAGTGTCGCTGTAGTAGCAGTGTAGTCGCAGTGTCGCTGCAATAGCGGTGTAGTCGCAGTGTCACTGTAGTAGCAGTGTAGTCGCAGTGACGCTGTAGTAGCGGTGTAGTTGCAGTGTCACTGTAGTAGCAGTGTAGTCGCAGTGACGCTGTAGTAGCGGTGTAGTCGCAGTGTCACTGTAGTAGCGGTGTAGTCGCAGTGTCGCTGTAGTAGCGGTGTTGTTGAAGTGTAACTGTAGTAGCGGTGTAGTCGCAGTGTCGCTGTAGTGGTGGTGTAGTCGCAGTGTCACTGTAGTAGCAGTGTAGTCGCAGTGTTGCTGTAGTGGCGATGTAGTCGCAGTGTCACTGTAGTAGCAGTGTAGTCGCAGTGTTGCTGTAGTGGCGATGTAGTCGCAGTGTCACTGTAGTAGCAGTGTAGTCGCAGTGTCGCTGTAGTGGTGGTGTAGTCGCAGTGTCACTGTAGTAGCAGTGTAGTCGCAGTGTCGCTGTAGTGGCGGTGTAGTCGCAGTGTCGCTGTAGTAGCAGTGTAGTCGCAGTGTCGCTGTAGTGGCGATGTAGTCGCAGTGTCACTGTAGTAGCAGTGTAGTCGCAGTGTCGCTGTAGTGGTGGTGTAGTCGCAGTGTCACTGTAGTAGCAGTGTAGTCGCAGTGTCGCTGTAGTGGTGGTGTAGTCGCAGTGTCACTGTAGTAGCAGTGTAGTCGCAGTGTCGCTGTAGTAGCGGTGTAGTCGCAGTGTCACTGTAGTAGCGGTGTAGTCGCAGTGTCACTGTAGTAGTGGTGTAGTCGCAGTGTCGCTGTAGTGGCGGTGTAGTCGCAGTGTCACTGTAGTAGCGGTGTAGTCGCAGTGTCGCTGTAGTAGCAATGTAGTCGCAGTGTCGCTGTAGTGGCGGTGTAGTCGCAGTGTCACTGTAGTAGCGGTGTAGTCGCAGTGTCACTGTAGTAGCAGTGTAGTCGCAGTGTCGCTGTAGTGGTGGTGTAGTCGCAGTGTCACTGTAGTAGCAGTGTAGTCGCAGTGTCGCTGTAGTAGCGGTGTAGTCGCAGTGTCACTGTAGTAGCGGTGTAGTCGCAGTGTCACTGTAGTAGTGGTGTAGTCGCAGTGTCGCTGTAGTGGCGGTGTAGTCGCAGTGTCACTGTAGTAGCGGTGTAGTCGCAGTGTCGCTGTAGTAGCGGTGTAGTCGCAGTGTCGCTGTAGTGGCGGTGTAGTCGCAGTGTCGCTGTAGTGGCGGTGTAGTTGCAGTGTCACTGTAACAGTGAAACAGTGGAACAATGTAACTATGTATAAAATATCCAAACCTGGAATTCTTCTCTAAGGGGTCAGGGAGGGACCATGAAGACAAAACTTAGAGAAATGCACAAAGTAAAGTAAATCTTTCCTTCTCCACTTGTAGGGCGCCCGGCGTCTCACTTCTTCAGAAACTCCATAAAATGGTGAAGAAGGAATGTTCCGATGTAATTTACTGAACTCCATTAGAATTTATTATTTGCCGGATGATCTTCCCGCTATAAAAATCTCATCTTATAGTCAACAACTCTGTTTACTGGCGGAGTTATGATTTGTTTATGTCCAGCGGGAAGATTTTTTTTCTTCCGAAAAACGAAATAAGAGATGACAACGTGAAGTGGCTTGAGACGTGTTGTTGCGGAGAGCGAGGGACCACCCGCCCGGCTCCGATCTGCGGATCACTAACAGCCAACCACCATATTTGGACTTTGGGAGCAAATCATGAAATTGTCAAATTCTTCTAAATTGAAAAAATAAATGAAAAAAACTCTTCTTGTGTCACACAGGAAGGAAGTCGGTTCCTATTTGTGGAGGGCGCGCAAGGCGCATCTTCACATCTACTGTACTATATGTTAGGGTGCCACTCCATGTGTTAGGCTTCCCATACATTATACAATATTATTATTCAATTTTCTTTAGATTTACCTTCAACTATGTAGAGCACAGGGGCGGACTGACAACTCATGGGGCCCTCGGGCAATAGGAGATTATGGGGCCCCCAGGCAATCAGAGATTATGGGGCCACACAGTATACAATCCCACAGTATACACATACATGTACACACAGGGCCAGTGCTACCACTAGGCAAACTAGGCAGCCACCTAGGGCGCCATGCTGCCTAGGGGGCGCCGGACACTGGTTTTCCTACTCTCTTCTCTCGGCAGCAAGCAACTAAGTCTCAGCATCAGCAGGCAGCCACCCCTCTGTTCACAGATAGTGTCAGAGGCGCAGCGGCGGTGAAGGACTGTGTCTGTATCCCGACTCCTGAACGAATGGAAGCAAGCAAACATTCATTGATGGGCACTGGTAGGCTGCATTTGATGGGCACTGGTGAGGCTGCATTTGATGGGTCCTGGTGAGGCTAAATGTGATGGGTGCTGGTGAGGCTGCATTTGATGGGCACTGGTAGGCTGCATTTGATGGGCGCTGGTGGACTGCATTGATGGGCGCTGGTAGGTTGCATTGATGGGCGCTGGTGGGCTGCATTTTATGGGCGCTTCGTTAAAAAGGTGGGGTTTACATGGGCAGGGAAAAGGCAGGGCAGGGGTGGAGTCAAGGGGGGGCGGCAAAATTAGGTTTCACCTAGGGTGTCAAAAATCCTTGCACCAGCCCTGTGTACACACAGTATACACAGACATGTTTCTATTGGCTGAGAAGGTACTGGAGAGGCGGGGCAGCTATAATCTCTGTATTTTTAGACCAAAAAGATGTCGGTAAGGGACATTTCAGAAACAGATGTAAAAAAAACACAGATTTTTACATACTGTCCCTGGTTTTACTGAGGCTGGCAACCCTGATGGGGCCCCCTAGTGGCCCAGGGGCCCTCGGGAAGTGCCCGAGTGGCCGAATGGTCATTCCGCCCCTGAGTAGAGCAAGGGCCTGCCTGACTGCATGCAAATTGAAACTGTTTAGGTTTGACCCCATATTATCTGGTTTTGGTAAATCTAAAGGAAAATTGGACAAAAAATAGTTGAATGTATCACCAGCCTTACTGTGTGGCAGGAATTCATAGTAAAATGCAAGTTTAAGTGCGAGTAGTAAAAAAAGGCTAATAATAGCGGTATAGAAATAGTTTATTGAACATCAAAATACTACATAAAAAAGCCATAGACCTAGTGTGTCAGTAACCCAAGGAGGGAGAACCCCAAACCCAGCCCTCCCCCACCCGCAATCCCCCCATCCTATCCAAGCCTTAGGTTATTCAGCTAACTTCGGGACGCTGGAGTGGGGGTTGGCCCTTTTGGGTGGGGGAACCTTAGGTTATTCAGCATACTCCGGGACGCTGGAGTGGGGGTTGGCCCTTTTGGGTGGGGGAACCTTAGGTTATTCAGCATACTCCGGGACGCTGGAGTGGGGGTTGGGCCTTTTTGGGTGGGGGAACCTTAGGTTATTCAGCATACTCCGGGACCCTGGAGTGGGGGTTGGCCCTTTTGGGTGGGGGAACCTTAGGTTATTCAGCATACTCCGGGACCCTGGAGTGGGGGTTGGCCCTTTGGGTGGGGGAACCTTAGGTTATTCAGCATACTCCGGGACGCTGGAGTGGGGGTTGGCCCTTTTGGGTGGGGGAACCTTAGGTTATTCAGCATACTCCGGGACGCTGTAATTTGAGTTGGGGGATGCTTGGATAGGATGGGGGGAGTGCGGGTGGGGGGTGGGCACACTTGGTCTATGGCTAATGTATGTAGTATTCTGATGTCCAATTAACTATTTCTATACCGCTATTAATAGCCTTTGAAATGCTCTATCCTTCTGATGTTCTTTTTCTACTAGATTGGATTTTGGATGCACTTCCCCGGAAAGGGTTTGGCATTTAGTGGGTGGAACCTTAGGTTATTCAGCATACTCCGGGACGCTGGAGTGGGGGTGGGCCCTTTTTGGGTGGGGGGAACCTTAGGTTATTCAGCATACTCCGGGACGCTGGAGTGGGGGTGGGGGGTTGGCCCTTTTGGGTGGGGGGAACCTTAGGTTATTCAGCATTACTCCGGGACGCTGGAGTGGGGGTTGGGCCTTTTTGGGTGGGGGAACCTTAGGTTATTCAGCATACTTCGGGACGCTGGAGTGGGTGTTGGGCCTTTTTGGGTGGGGGGAACCTTAGGTTAACTAGCTTACTCCGGGACGCTGGAGTGGGGGTTGGGCCTTTTGGGTGGGGGGAGCCTTAGGTTAACTAGCTTACTCCGGGACGCTGGAGTGGGGGTTGGGCCTTTTTGGGTGGGGGAACCTTAGGTTATTCGGCATACTCCGGGACGCTGGAGTGGGGGTAGGCCCTTTTGGGTGGGGGGAACCTTAGGTTATTCAGCATACTCCGGGAGGCTGGAGTGGGGGTTGGGCCATTTTGGGTGGGGGAACCTTAGGTTATTCGGCATACTCCGGGACGCTGGAGTGGGGGTTGGGCCTTTTTGGGCGGGGGAACCTTAGGTTATTCAGCATACTCCGGGATGCTGGAGTGGGGGTTGGGCCCTTTTGGGTGGGGGAACCTTAGGTTATTCAGCATACTCCGGGACGCTGTAGTAGGGGTTGGCCCTTTTGGGTGGGGGAACCTTAGGTTATTCAGCATACTCCGGGACGCTGGAGTGGGGGTTAGGCCTTTTTGGGTGGGGGAGCCTTAGGTTATTCAGCATACTCCGGGACGCTGGAGTGGGGGGTTGGCCCTTTTGGGTGGGGGGAACCTTAGGTTATTCAGCATACTCCGGGACGCTGGAGTGGGGGTTGGCCCTTTTGGGTGGGGGAACCCTAGGTTAGGTTAGGTTATTCAGCATACTCCGGGACGCTGGAGTGGTGGTTGGGCCTTTTTGGGTGGGGTAACCTTAGGTTATTCAGCAGCATTATTCGGGACGCTGGAGTGGGGGTTGGCCCTTTTGGGTGGGGGGAACCTTAGGTTATTCAGCATACTCCGGGACGCTGGAGTGGGGGTTGGGCCTTTTTGGGTGGGGGAACCTTAGGTTATTCAGCATACTCCGGGACGCTGGAGTGGGTGTTGGGCCTTTTTGGGTGGGGGGAACCTTAGGTTAACTAGCTTACTCCGGGACGCTGGAGTGGGGGTTGGGCCTTTTTGGGTGGGGTAACCTTAGGTTATTCGGCATACTCCGGGACGCTGGAGTGGGGGTTAGGCCTTTTTGGGTGGGGGAGCCTTAGGTTATTCGGCATACTCCGGGACGCTGGAGTGGGGGTTAGGCCTTTTTGGGTGGGGGAGCCTTAGGTTATTCAGCATACTCCGGGACGCTGGAGTGGGGGTTGGGCCTTTTTGGTGGGGGAACCTTAGGTTATTCAGCATACTCCGGGACGCTGAAGTGGGGGTTGGGCCTTTTTGGGTGGGGGAACCTTAGGTTATTCAGCATACTCCGGGACGCTGGATTGGGGGTTGGCCCTTTTGGGTGGGGGGAACCTTAGGTTATTCAGCATACTCCGGGACGCTGAAGTGGGGGTTGGGCCTTTTTGGGTGGGGGAACCTTAGGTTATTCAGCATACTCCGGGACGCTGGAGTGGGTGTTGGGCCTTTTTGGGTGGGGGGAACCTTAGGTTATTCAGCTTACTCCGGGACGCTGGAGTGGGGGTTGGGCCTTTTTGGGTGGGGGAACCTTAGGTTATTCGGCATACTCCGGGACGCTGGAGTGGGGGTTAGGCCTTTTTGGGTGGGGGAACCTTAGGTTATTCGGCATACTCCGGGACGCTGGAGTGGGGGTTGGGCCTTTTTGAGTGGGGGAACCTAAGGTTATTCGGCATACTCCGGGACGCTGAAGTGGGGGTTAGGCCTTTTTGGATGGGGGAACCTTAGGTTATTCAGCATACTCCGGGACGCTGGAGTGGGGGTTGGGCCTTTTTTGGTGGGGGAACCTTAGGTTATTCAGCCTACTCCGGGACGCTGGAGTGGGTGTTGGGCCTTTTTGGGTGGGGGGAACCTTAGGTTATTCAGCTTACTCCGGACGCTGGAGTGGGGGTTGGGCCTTTTTGGGTGGGGGAACCTTAGGTTATTCAGCATACTCCGGGACGCTGAAGTGGGGGTTGGGCCTTTTTGGGTGGGGGAACCTTAGGTTATTCGGCATACTCTGGGACGCTGGAGTGGGGGTAGGGCCTTTTTGGGTGGGGGAACCTTAGGTTATTCGGCATACTCCGGGACGCTGAAGTGGGGGTTGGGCCTTTTTGGGTGGGGGAACCTTAGGTTATTCGGCATACTCTGGGACGCTGGAGTGGGGGTTGGGCCTTTTTGGTGGGGGAGATGGGGGAACTATGTACTTCCCCGGAAAGGGTTTGGCATTTAGTGGGTTGTCCACTCCCAGGACTTTTTTCGTTTTTTGTTTTTTTTTCATAGGTCTTTTGCATGTATGATATGTAGAGTCTCCCTCTAGTGGCTGTCTTCAACTCACTGCAGTTTCTCAGCCTCCATCATCAACAGCTGCTGAGATCTGCGGTCTTTACTCAGCAGAGATATAGAGAGCGTGCTGATTTATTTTATATACAGTAACTCACAAAAGTGAGTACACCCCTCACATTTTTGTAAATATTTTATTCTATCTTTTCATGTGACAACACAGAAGAAATGACACTTGTCTACAATGTAAAGTAGTGAGTGTACAGCTTGTATAACAGTGTAAATTTGCCGTCCCCTGAAAATAACTCAACACGCAGCCACTAATGTCTAAACCGCTGGCAACAAAAGTGAGTACACCGATAAGTGAAAATGTCCAAACTGGACCCGAAGTGTCAATATTTTGTGTGGCCGCCATTATTTTCCAGCACTGCCTTAACCCTCTTGGGCATGGAGATCACCAGAGCTTCACAGGTTGGCACTGGAGTCCTCTTCCCCTCCTCCATGATGACATCACAGAGCTGGTGGATTTTAGAGACCTTGCCCTCCTCCACCTTCCGCTTGAGGATGCCCAACAGATGCTCAATAGGGTTTAGGTCTGCAGACATGCTTGGCCAGTCCATCACCTTTACCCTCAGCTTCTTTAGCAAGGCAGTGGTCATCTTGGAGGTGTGTTTGAGGTCGTTATCATGTTGGAATACTGCCCTGCGGCCCAGTCTCCAAAGGGAGGGGATCATGCTCTGCTTCAGTATGTCACAGTACATGTTGGCATTCATGGTTCCCTCAATGATCTGTAGCTCCCCTGTGCCGGCAGCACTCATGCAGCCCCAGACCAATTTACGCACAGCTTTACTTATACATTGTACATTCATGTCAGTCCAGTGGCGGCTGGTGCTCAAAATTTTTTGGGGGGGCGCAAACAAACTGAAAAATTCATAAAAAAAAAACCCCATCAATTGCAGCCTCACTAAGCCATCAAAAGAAGCCACTATGCCCATCAAACGCTGGCACTGTGCCCCAAATGCTGCCACTGTGCCCATTAAATGCTGCCACTGTGCCCTAAATACTGCCACTGTTCCCATCGAACGCTGCCACTGTGCCCCAAATGCTGCCACTGTGCCCATTAAATGCTGCCACTGTGCCCCAAATGCTTCCACTGTGCCCATTAAATGCTGCCACTGTGCCCCAAATGTTGCCACTGTGCCCCAAGTGCTGCCACTGTGCCCATTAAATGCTGCCACTCTGCCCCAAGTGCTGCCACTGTGCCCCAAATGCTGCCACTCTGCCCATTAAATGCTGCCACTGTTCCCCCCGCCCGCCGTCTGCCCGGCACTTACCTTGTCTCTAGTGTGCAGCGGGTGATGGCGGCAGGCGACGAGCAGTGTCCGGTGTCCTCCATTTTATCCCGACCCCCGTTGTCTTCTCCCGTGCTCCTCCTCTCATCTTCTGCAATGATTGGACGCTTAGGTGTCCAATCACAGCGCCTGTGATTTCAGCCAATCAGGTGACAGGTAACACAGACCCGGCAACCTGATTGGCTGAGAGGTGGGTCAGTGTTAGGGAAGCGATGTATTCGCTTCTCTAACACAACACTGTGTAAACAGCGAACGCACAGCAGTGCGCCCGCTGTTTACCCTTTTGGAAGCCTATTAGAGCCCACGGCCCTAATCAGGATGCATATTAGAGCCGACAGCTCTAATCAGGCACTTCCAAAGAAACCCCGCCGCTGTAATTCAGTTGCCCGGCGCCCGACAAGGGGCCGGACACCTGAATAGGGGGCGGCAGCGGCGACAATAGATAGATTCATGCAATGCATGAATCTATCTATTGGTGCAGGAGAGACGGGGTGGCGCTCCTGCGCCCTCTATGGACGCACCGCCACTGCGTCAGTCCCTGCCCTTAAGAAGTTTACAATCTACAGTCCCTAACTGACATTCATACATACACATACTAGGGCCAATTTACCTACCAGCATGTCTTTGGAGTGTGGGAGGAAACCCACACAGGTACAGGGAGAGCATGCAAACTCCAGGCAGGTAGTGTCATGGTTGGGATTCAAACCAGCGACCCTTTTGCTGATAGGCGCATGCGCTAACCACTACACCACTGTGCTGTCCTACTGATCCTTGTGTTTAGTCTTTGTGAATTGAGCCTCTAGTATTTGTTGTCTTGTGTTTATTATAATGTTATTGTTATACATCCTCTGTGTATCTCTGCAGATGATGTTGATACTCTAAAAGTAACAATGTTACTATAATGTTTAATGCACATCCTTCTTTTAATAATGAGGATATTGAAATGCTCCGAAGCCATGCTGGGACTTGTAGTTCCCCTCCGATAAGAGGTGCAGGTTGATTAAAACCAACGGCGGTATTATCACATGAAACACGCCGAAGCCGACCTCGCCTTAAACCTCCGCAGAACCGTCGTCTTGCGCTGCCAATAAAAATCTGTTTTTATTGCATGTTGTGGTTACTCATTGTAAATTAGTCAGCCTGATGTCATGGCTGGAACGTCGCCACTCAGTTAAAGGATAGACCGCAAAATGATCAGAACACATTTCACAGGATATTATATGATGCATTACAGTCATTTGGAAATGTTACTCTCCTCGGAGACAGAAGGGGACCGTCTTCTAGCCCTCTTCTCCCCCCACATCGCTCACACGCTGTGCCACCACATCATTCCCAGATAAAGATCCCACTTTCAACTGTGCTAAAACAAGAGGTGGCTTGTAGCAGGATTACACAGAAATGAGGGTGCCACCAACTGGTGAGTCCAGGTATGACCACAAATCCCAACAATCCGATTACAAACTATTACAACAGAAAAAGTATGGTATGGTGGGAACCAGGCCTGGATCTAGGGGGGTGCTGTGCCACCCCAGGTCTCTGAGAGTGGCCAACTGATTCATGAGGCTCTCTCATGAGGACACCTGATGTAAGGGGTACTCCGATAGAGATTTTAATGTAAGGTGCACTCAAATGGGGACCTTGATTTAAGGGGTACTCTGATGTAAGGGGTACTCTGATAGGGCCACCTGATATAAGGGGTACTCTGATGGGGATACCTGATTTAATGGGCACTCCAATAGGGACCTTAATGAAAAAGGTACTCCGATTGGGACCCTGATGTAAGGGGTATTCTGATGGGGGATACCTGATTTAAGGGGTACTCCAATAGTGACCTTAATGAAAGGGGTACCATGATTGGGACCCTGATGTAAGGGGTACTCTGATGGGGATCCTGATGTAAGGGGTACTCCGATTGGGACCCTGATGTAAAGGGTACTCTGATGGAGATCCTGATGTAAGGGGTACTCTGATGGTAATCCTGATGTAAAGGGTACTCTGATGGTAACCCCTGATGTAAGGAGTACTCCAATAGGGACCCTGATGAAAGGAGTACTCTGATGGGGACCCTGATATAAAGGGGGACTCTGATGAACTCATGATGTAAGGGGGGGACTCCTGATAAGGGAGCACAGGTTCTGTTTAATCATCCTAATCTAATGGCAGCCTAATACATACTAGTGTTCCCTGTTCATATATTTCTATATTTAGCGCTGCTTTACCGTCGTTTTAGCGGCGGTATTCAGCCGCTAGCAGTGCAGTTTTAACCCCCGCTAGCGGCCGAAAAATGGTTAAAACTGCCCACAAAGCACCGCTGCAGTGGCGCTTTGCCGGCGGTATTGCCGCGGTGTCCATTGATTTCAATGGGTAGGAGCGGTTTAGGAGCGGTGAATACACGGCTCCTTCACCACTCCAAAGTTTCTGCTAGCAGGACTTTTTTGACCGTCCTGCTAGCGCACCGCTCCAGTGTGAAAGCCGGAGGGCTTTCACACTGGAGTGAAAGGGGCCGGATTTTTTCAGGCGCTGTACAGGCGCTATTTTTAGTGTGAAAGGGGCCTTATACTGTTTGACATTATGCCCTATGACTTTTTTTTTCCTGCACCCTCAGATCATATAGTCTAGATGTAGTCCTGGTGGGAACCCCTCAGCAGCTGTGAAAAACCAGCAACTCAACCCACAGCTTTGGATATTTGATTTAATACTTAAAGGCCAACCCATAACCCCACCTCTGCAGTACATGCACATTTCCCCATTTTCGTTATCCCTTTGAAAATGCTGCAAATACAGAAAAATACGCATTGATCAGAAATTCAATAAAATCCAGACTTCTTGCTGGGGTCAATAAGACCCCAAATCTCTCTTCTACCTTTAAAAGCAAAAGATCAGAAAAAAAAAAATAAATAAAATTATCTTTTGCTTTAAGAAAAAAAAATAGTTTATGTCGGCCCTAGACCGGCGTCTCTCCACTCCTCCAAGACTATACAGGCGGTCAGAGACAATCTGGCCTATGGTAACCTCTATGGCCAGCCACGCGACCTGTCAGATTGTTTCTCGGGCGCGCCGGTAAAAACGATAGTGTTATGCCGCGTACACACGAAGGGACTATCCCGCGGGATTATCCTCTGGACTCAAGTCCAGCGGACAATCCCCTCGTGTGTGGGCGTCGGCGGACTTTTTTTCCCAAAAGTCCGGCGGACCAAAGTTTTGTTTTAAAATTATCCGCTGGACTTGGCAGTCCGGCGGACAATCCCGCCGTTAGTAGGCTAGTCCGCCGGACTTTTGAAAATGAACGGACTTGCCGCTCATCGGCAAGTCCGTTCATTTAGCACGTGACTTCAGGTTACATAGCTAGCGTAGACAGTAAATGCCGGCGCGCTAGCTCCGTCACCTGGCATGGATTTAAAGGGACTCCCCACGCCGAAAAACGGCGTGGGGGTTCCCCCCAAATCCATCTCAGACCCTTATCCGAGCACGCAGCCCGGCCGGCCAGGAAAGGGGTGGGGACGAGCGAGCGCCCCCCCTCCTGAGCCGTACCAGGCCGCGTGCCCTCAACATGGGGGGTGCCTTGGGGAAAGGGGGGCCGTGCGGCCCCCCCACCCCAAAGCACCTTGTCCCCATGTTGATGAGGACAAGGGCCTCTTCCCGACAACCCTGGCCGTTGGTTGTCGGGGTCTGCGGGCGGGGGCTTATCGGAATCTGGGAGCCCCCTTTTAGAAGGGGGCCCTCAGATCCCGGCCCCCCACCCTATGTGAATGAGTATGGAGTACGATGTACCCCTACCCATTCACCTAAGGTGTAAAATGTAAAGTAAAAAAAACACACACACTTTTGAAAAAATATTTTATTGCACTGCTCCGGGGGTCTTCTTCCGTCTTGGGGGTCTTCTCGCCGGACTCCTCCGCCATTTACCTTGCTCTTTTACCGAGCGGAGAAGTCTGGCTACCTTCTTCGTCGTCGCCGCCGTCGTCTGGGGGTCTCGATCCGCCTTCGGGGGGTCTTCCGGGGTCTTCCGGGGTCTCTTCTGTTCTTGCGGCGGTCGTCGTTTTCCGCGCCTCCGGCGCCTTCTTCTTCTTCTTCTTCTTCTTCTTCTTCCTCTTCTTCCGATGTTGACCCGTCGCTCTCTCTGGCCGGAATGGCAGAGCCGCGCTGTGCTGGGACTTATATAGGGACATGGGGACAGGGTCACATGCTCATGTCACATGGTGACCCCGCCCCCTGTGATGTCACAGTCCCGGAGGATGCTGGGACTGTGACATCACAGGGGGCGGGGTCACCATGTGACATGAGCATGTTTTTCGGCGTGGGGAGTCCCTTTAAATCCATGCCAGGTGACGGAGCTAGCGCGCCGGCATTTACTGCCTACGCTAGCTACGTAACCTGAAGTTACGTTCTAAATGAACGACTGCTCCGTGTGTGGGCAAGTCCGTTCATTTTCAAAAGTTCCGCAGACTTTGGCCAGCGGATTGTCCGCCAGAGAAGTCCGTGCGTGTGTGGGCAAGTCACACGCTCGGAAAGTCCGGCGATGCCCCACTGGAAAGTCCGGCGGATTGTCCGCTGGACTAGGTCCGGCGGACAAAGTCCACACGTGTGTACGCGGCATTAGACATACTAGCAGATTTAGGACGGCCATACATGGATCGAAATTCAGCCAGTTTAGCAGGGACTGGTGGAGTTTCAACCCATGTATGGGCAAGCTGGTGATACAGAAGTCCATCTACTAATTGACTTTTGTACAACCAGACTGTTGTTTGTTTCCTGAATGATCAGTGCTGCAGGCTAGAGCTGGCTGCACTGATCAGGGTAATCTTATGGCAGGGAGACTTTAGAACACAATAGCACAGTGGGAGTGATTCTCTTATACACCTCAAATGCATTGGTAGGGAATCAGGTCATTTTTTTTTTTTTTTAACACAATGGTTGCAAAAAAAAAAAAAGTTTAATATATGGCCAGCCTTAGATACACTAACAAATCAAAGTTAAACTTCAGCTCCCACTTTGTAAGCAGTTAGGCCCCTTTCACACTGGGGCGGGAGCCGCGGCAACAGTAAAGCAGCGCTATATTTAGCGCTGCTTTACCGTCGTTTTAGCCGCGGTATTCGGCCGCTTGCGGGGCAGTTTTACCCCCCGTGAGCGGCCGAAAAAGGGTTAAAATCTCCCGCAAAGCACCGCCGTAACTGCGCTTTGCGGCGGTATCCCATTAAAATCAATGGGTAGGAGCGGTGAAGGAGCGGTGAATACACCGCTCCTATACCGCTCCAAAGATGCTGCTAGCAGGACTTTTTTTACCGTCCTGCTAGCGCACCGCTCCAGTGTGAAAGCCCGCCGGCTTTCACACTGGAGTGAATGGGGACGGTTTTTCAGGCGGTGTACAGGCGCTATTTTTAGCGCTGTACCGCCTAAAAAACTGATCGTTGTAAGCACCCCTGTCAGTGGTAAAGGGTTTGTTTCAACCCTCTAACTGCTACATCTGTAAAACTGAAAAAAAAATGGCAGACTTACTGGCTGGATCACCAGGAGAAAAAAGAAAGAAAGCCTAAAAAAGAAAAATAATGCAGCCATGACATCTAAGAATTGGTAAGCAATATAATAAATGGTTGCTTCTGGGTCTAATACCCTGAGAAAATAAAATGTGAATTCTGAATCCAGCGATGGCAGCTACATAAAGCTCTGATTGGAGATACATTGGGAGACATCAATCAATGTTCAATGTTTATGAACTCCTACAATACAGCGAAAAGACTGATGGTAACCCACATCAACCAATCAAAATGCCTCTTTTAATTACATCATTACTGCAAACTGAAATCTGATTGATTGCGACAAATCTTGATTGCACTTCATTTGTTTTTTTTACTAAACGAGCGCCCCAGTCATTGACCGAGGCCAGGCTGCAACTGCACATAGTGTCTTCTTGTTTTAAAGAAATAATCTTGGACATTCCTCATTTAGGGCCCATTCACATTAGGAATTGCATGTGAATCGCACAGGAACACTGTTCCCCGTGACTAAGCTCCGGGGGCTGGGCGAAACGCGTTGGAGACGTGGCTTGGCTGGAGCCCGGGTGAGGCTGTCATTCACACTTTAACAGGGTCTTATTTGAATTGCACAGGAATGCTGTGCGGCTCCTGAGCGATTCACATGCAGTTCTGTGCAGTGCAATTTCAGCCTATTTATTTTGAACGCACCGCACTGCACCAAAAGTAATGCATGCACTACTTCTGGAAACGCGCAGAAACCGGATTGCATGGTACGTTTTTACTATGTGGTCCGGTGTGGGCAAATGCACTGTGTTTGCGACTAGACATGTGCAATTCGTTTAGTTCTGAATAATTTTTTTTTAACGAATTTCGACAAATTTATTAATTCGGAAAATATCCGAATGAACAAAATCCAGTTTAATGAATTTTTCCAAATATTCGTAAATTCGATAATTAGTAAATTTTTAAATTCGAAAGTTCAGAAATTCGAAATCGAAAATCTGAAAACCCATGAAAATCTGAAATAATAACTAACTAATAATAACTTAACTATTACTAAATATAAAATTATAGGTAATGGAATTTCCCTTCAAATTTGTCTGTTAGTGAACGTAACGAATACGAATTTATCCAAAGTTACGAATTATCCGGAATAACGAATGCCGTATCTAAACGAATGGAACGTAACAAATTCATAATAATAAATAACAATAATAATAACAATAAAACCTTTTTATTATTATTATTTATTATTAATTTTTTCCCTTCCATTTGTTTATATTCGTTATTTTGGATAATTTGTTACTTCGAATAAATTCCTGTTTGTTACGTTCACTAACAGCCACATTTGAAAGGAAATTCTAATACCTATTATTTAATAGTTAGTTATTATTAGTTAGTTAGTTAAATACTTTTTATTATTGTTATTTATCATTAATTCGTTCCCTTTCCATTTGTTTAGATGCAGCATTCGTTATTTTGGATAATTTGTAACTCCGGATAAATTTGTATTCGTTACGTTCACTAACAGCCAAATTTGAAAGGAAATTCCAATACCTATAATTTAATAGTTAGTTATTATTAGTTAGTTAGTTAGGCTACTTTCACACTGAGGCGCTGGGTGCGCTGGCGGTAAAGCGGCGCTATATTTAGCGCCGCTTTACCGTCGTTTTATCAGCGCTTTTCGGCCGAGGGTTAAAGGGTCAAAACCCGCCTGCAAAGAGCCGCTGCAGCAGTGCTTTGCGGGTGGTTTTAACCCTTTAACCCCCGGCCGAAAAGCGCTGATAAAACGACGGGTTTGGAGCGCTGCCCCATTGTTTTCAATGGGGAGGGGCGCTGTAGGAGCGGTAAATACACCGCACCTACAGCGCTCCAAAGATGCGGCTTGCAGGACATTTTTCAGCGTCCTGCAAGCGCACCGCTCCAGTGTGAAATTCCCTCGGGGCTTTCACACTGGAGACACAGCAGCGGCTGTTTGAAGGCGCTTTGCAGGCGCTATTTTTAGAACTTTAGCGCCTGCAAAGCGCCTCAGTGTGAAAGGGGCCTTATTCTTTCGAATTTTCGTATTTTAGAATTTTCGTATTTGCTTTCTTATTTTCGGATTTACGAATTTTCGTATTTACAAATTGCGATCATAACGAATGACACAAAAAACGAAAAAAAAAAAAAAAAAAAACGAATCAAATAAAAACAAACAAATTTGTAAAATCGCACTGCCCTTGCGATCTGCTGCAGCTGTCAGGGCAAAGTTAAAGACACTCTAAATGCAGGTCGCAAATAAACACGTGCACTGACGCAAAATGTGTTTGTTTTGTTTCATTCGTATTTGTTTTGTTAGTTCTTTTCGTTTTTCGAGTTATTTGTTATGATCACAATTCGTAAATTGCAAATTGCAATTTACGAATTGCGATCATAACGAATGACCCAAAAAACAAAACAAATGGAACGAAAACGAACGAATTTCGCGGCAGTGCGTGTGTTTATTTGTGACCTGCATTTAGAGTGTCCTTAACTTTGCACTGACAGCTGCAGCAGATCGCAAGGGCAGTGCCTTTTGAACGCGGTGCGGGAAACCGGCAAGGTAACGCGGGTCTCCCGCACCACGTTCCAGTGTGATTGGGAGGTGGTAAAAAGGCACCCCATTCGCGTGCCCCTTAAGCTGCAATAGGCAGCGTATGGGGGGTGTTTGCCTGCCATGGTCACGCATCACGCCAGCGGCAAAATCTGCCCAACATGTGGCAAGCCCGCCCAACCACGACACATTCCGGCAAATGGGGAAAGCGCCGCAATCACCCCACAACTGTGTGCAATGGGGTTAAAACAGGTGGACTCACATCGCCTCCTCACCGCCTTGCGATATTTATGATCCAAATGCGAATCATAAATATAATTATTTTTTTGTTGCCCTGTATACAATTCTTCTTTGACCCGGCAGGCCCGCTGTAACCGAAGGACAATTAAATAATATTAAAATATGTCTTAAAGGAGTTTGATTATTGGGCAGCAGAGCTCGCGGTGGGATTGGCGCAGGGCAGTGTACAGATAAATTGTTGCGTAAAAAAGGGACATTAATTGGGTCAGGCTTGGTGATCGCAGCTGATAAAGCGCCCGGCGGTTTTGTCGCAGTGGCGTTGGGCCCTTGCTGCGATCTCTACATGGCATGAAACGCCATGCGTTTTTGTTTCAGACTAAAAAGGTCACGGCGCTGCCAGGTTCACATTTACAGGGTATTAAATGAGTGTGATGTCAGCTCTGATATATACTGGGAGGATTCTGATGAATGCCTTCTGCTCCTCCACTGACTACTGATAATTCCTTGATTAAGTCCATGCCACAGGAGGCTCTGGCACGGCTGACCTCTGGCTGATGACCCCCAGACCCCGGCTGCTCTGGCTGAAGGATCTACTGTCTGCCGGGCGATAACCTCCCAGACCCATCACACTCCGGGGGTGACCCCTGTCTGCATGACGGATCTGCAAACCATTTAGCCAACCCGGAGGTCGTTAGTTGTGCTAATATGGATGGGCCTGATGGGCCGACCAAAAGTGCGACTGTTACAATCATCCGCGCTTCTCCCTCATTCCCCCGACCCCGCTGACAAATCCATCGATTGTGTGTCAAAAATCATTTTTCCTTGGAATGATAAATATGTGCTCATTGATACATTTATTTATTACAGGTACTTATATAGCACCGTCAGTTTATGCAGCGCTTTACATATATATTATACATTCGCATCAGTCCCTGCCCTCAAGGAGCTTACAATCTAAAGTCCCTAATGCCCCGTACACACGGTCGGAAATTCCGACGGAAAATGTCCGATCGGACCATGTTGTCGGAAAATCCGACCGTGACTTTTTCCTGAGACCCTGCTCTCAAATTTTCCGACAACAAAGTCCGATCGGACTTTTTCCGATCGTGTGTAGAGAATTCCGACGGACAAAGTGCCACGCATGCTCAGATCAAATTACTAAACCAAAGCTATTGGCGACTAGCCTCTACGTAGTTCCGTCATACGCAACGAACGTCACCACGTTCAGAATGATCGGATTTTCCGACAACTTTGTCCGACCGTGTGTATGCAACACCAGTGTCGAACAAAATCCGTCGGAAAAAATCCGTCGGAAAAAATCAGACGGATTTTGTGGTCGGAATTTCCGACCGTGTATACGGGGCATAACTCACATTCAAGAGGAAGTAAAACCCTGGTGGGTTTTACTTCCTCTTTATTTCCCTGCAAAGGTAAAGCATAATGGGCTAGTATGCATCGCATACTAGCCCATTATGTGTCACTTCCCTGAAACCAAAGCCTGCAATGTCATCGTTGTCCCCTCTAGCAGGGAGCGTCCATCTTCGCCCCTCTTCCTTCCGGGGCTGCGAACCCTGGCTCTGTGACTGGCCGCTGTCTCGGGTCCTCATTGGATAGATTGATATCAGCAGGAGCCATTGGGTCCCGCTGCTGTCAATCAAATCCAGTGAGACGGGAGTCGGGGTGGGGCCGAGTCCTGCTGTCTGTGTCAACGGACGCAGCAGCAGGATTCGGGAGCGCGCTTGCACCAGTGTCCCCAGGAAAAGTGCTTCTCTGTCAGGGGCACTCGACAAGAGGAGGAGCCAGGAGCGCTGCAGGGACCCCAGAAGAGGCGGATCGGGCCGACTCCCTTCACAGAGGAGGTAAGTATGACATGTTTGTTTTTGTTTTTTTAAAGAAAAATTTGACTTTACAACCACTTTAAGGCCCCTTTCACACTGGGGCGGGGAGCCGCGGTGACGGTAAAGCAGCGCTATATTTAGCGCTGCTTTACCGTCGTTTTAGCTGCGGTTTTCGGACGCTCGTGGTGCGGTTTTACCCCCCGCGAGCGGCCGAAAAAGGGTTAAAGACCCCCCGCAGAGCGCGGCCGTAGCGGCGCTTTGCGGCGGTATTGCCGCGGTATAACCGCGGTGTCCCATTCTAATCAATGGGAAGGAGCGGTATAGGAGCGGTGAACACACCGCTCCTATACCGCTCCAAAGATGCTGCTAGCAGGACTTTTTTGACCGTCCTGCTAGCGCACCGCTCCAGTGTGAAAGCCCGCCGGCTTTCACACTGGAGTTAAAGGGGCCGGATTTTTTCAGGCGTTATACAGGCGCTATTTTTAGCACTGCACCGCATGAAAAACGCCCCAGTGTGAAAGGGGCCTAATACCAGTAAGAAAATTTGTTTATGCAAAGTCAAGACTGAAAAGCATTTCCTTCCTAACACCCCCTCCCCCTAAGGGTCAGCTTCTATAGAAAGCCCCCAGCTGTGGCGGAGTGACCTCGGGGTTTATCCCGAGTCTTGTCCTCCTGTACAGTGGATGGAGACACATGGTCCCCCCGGCAAGGAATGTGTTAAACAGCTACATACATTAGCGCAGGAGCGCACGCTTGCTGCAGGGTTCACCGCTGTGCTGCTAATGATCCTGTTAATACCCCGGGCCATGCTGGCCGTTCCAGGTCAGATGTGAGGTCAGCGCCGGGGCGACGCGAGGAAAGAACTAACATTTACAGAAACACAAGCTGTGTGTGCGGTGGGTAGGAGTCCCCGAAGACATCGCCGCCGCTCGCTTTTACTTTCCGAGCGAATGATTTGTCATCTTTACCTAGCGACTCTGACAAGCCGCTCGTTAGCTGGCGATTTTCCCATTACATCAATACGGGGAAGGCGGTGAAGGGTGCAAAAGCGCATTTCTTGTAACGGATTATATTGCTTTGTAGCCAGAAAAATGTATAATTAATATTAGAGATGAGCGGCGTGATTTCAGCTTGAGTTGATTTTGCCGCAAAATTACTGCTTAAGGAAAAAAAATCATGGCATGTGGCTTTCCAAAGCATTTGTATTTTTTTTTTTTTTTATCTTAACCACTTGACCTTCAGAAGATTTACTCCCCTTCATGACCAGGCCATTTTTGGTGAAACGGCACTGTAACAACCCCCGCTAGCGGCCGAGAAAGGGTTAAAGCCACCACAAAGCGCTGCTGCAGCAACACTATGCCAGTGGTATAGCCGCGCTGACCCGTAGGTCCGCCACGCGGAGAGGGGCCGACACCTGCAGTGGAGTTCCAGATAGACATGTGCAATTTGTTTTTTGTTTTTTTTTCGTTTTTTTCGTTCGTTCGTTTTCGTACGAATGAACGTATCGTTCGTATTGAACGAATCCGAATAACGAATAGTTCGAATCGTATGAATCCGATTAACGAATCGTTCGAATCGAACGAATCTGAAAAACAACGAAAATCCGAAAAAAAATAATTAGAAACAACGAATGTACGAATGAAGAAAATCCGAAAAACGAAAAAAGGAACAACGAAAATGAACGAAAAAATTTGTAAATTCGTAACTTTTTTTTTTTTTGAATTGGTAATTTTCCGTGTCCCTTACAATGGTGCTGCTTAACGTGCTTCGAATAGATTGAACGAAAAAATTCGTACATTCGTAACTTTTTTTTTTTCGATTCGTAACTTTCTTTTTCGATTCGTAACTTTTTTTTTTTCGATTCGTAACTTTTTTTTTTCGATTCGTAACTTTTTTTTTCGATTCGTAAATTATTAAAATGTAATAATAGCATACACATTACATAAAATTATGAATTATGCTCCGATTACGAATCTACGAATGTTACGAATGTACGAATAAATACGAATGCGTCCGAATTTTGAATAAACGAAAATTAAACTAACGAAAAAACGAATCAACGAAAAATAACTCTAACGAATGTACGAATCGTTACGAATACGAACACCGACGACTTACGAATGTACGAATCGTTACGAATCAACGGAAACGATAAAAACGAAACGAAAATAAACGATTTTTTTTGGAAACGAAAAAAACTAAACGAAAATAAACAAATTTTTTTGTTGTGCACATGTGTAGTTCAAGAGTGGCAGTGCAATCGGTATATATAAATCCAAATACCATATTTTCTGGCGTATAAGACAACCTTTTACATTTAAAAAAACTGGCCAAAAAGCTGGGTTTTCGGTAATACTGTATCTAGCTTCAGCTACATACAGTACCGTATTTATCGGCGTATAACACGCACCGGCGTATAACACGCACTGCAAGTTTAGGAGGGAATTTTAAGGAAAAAAAGTTTTAGGAGAGAAGTTTAGGGAAAAAAAAAAAACTTACACATAAGCGTCATTTGCAGCTTGCCCAGCGTCATTTGCAACCTGCCCAGCGTCATTTGCAGCTTGCCCAGCGTCATTTGCAGCTTGCCCAGCGTCATTTGCAGCCTTTCCCAGCGTCATTTGCAACCTGCCCAGCGTCATTTGCAACCTGTCCAGCGTCATTTGTAGCTTGCCCAGCGTCATTTGCAGCTTGCCCGGCGTCATTTGCAGCTTGCTAGTGTCATTTGCAGCTTGCTAGTGTCATTTGAAGTTCGCCAGCGTTTAAATTTCCAGCCGCGAGAAATACCGCGCATGCGCGGCCGAAAAAGACCGAACCGCGGCCGAAAAAGGCCAAAGTGCGGGCGAAAAAGACCGAGCCGACTGTTCAGCTCCGCTCGGAGTCCCGCCTCCCTGCTGTTTCGGGAGCGAGCGCAGGGAGGCGGGACTACGAGCGGAGCTGAACAGCCGGCTTCGGTCTTTTTCGGCCGCGCTTCGGCTTTTTCCGGCCTTTTTCGGCCGCGGTCGCCATTTTTCGGCGCCGCAACCGATTTTTGTAATTTTTTTTTTGGGGTATCGGCGTATAACACGCACCCACGACTTTCCCCCGATTTTAAGGGGGAAAAAGTGCGTGTTATACGCCGATAAATACGGTATATACCGCTGAGCCAATCCCGGTGAGCGATGTATTCAAATTAATACAGGGCCTGCTCGGATTGGAGTAACAACCTAATAATAACCTGTAATAATTATAATAAATTATATTTGGATTTATATATACTGATTGCACTGACACTCTGGAACTCCACTGCAGATGTCGGCCCCTCTCCGCGTGGCGGGCCTACGGGTCTTAGCGTGTCACTCTTTGCAAGTCGCATGGAATTTGGTTCATTTCTGTCCCGTGGTGTCCCCTGACTTGTCGGCGTGCGGAGTCGCCTGGTCGTCATAGTTCTGGGAAATTTCTGGTCGGGAAATCCCTCCAGTACATATATATAGGTAAAAGTATATACAACAACTTTTGCGTTTTTGTGATCATTTATGCCTTTTTTCAATCTGACATATTTAATGTGATGCGTTTCCCTACCGCAAATTTATCCTCTGAAGAAGACTAATGAATCGGGTCGAAACGCGTGAGTTTTGTCTTGATTGACATATTTGCTATGTAAATGCTGTATATATGGCCTTGTTTCTTCATGTTTTAATATTTGCATTTCATGGGTATACCCGCGTGTCAAGCTCATATTTTAACTTTCATGTTTTATTACATGTTAATTGTTAATAAACTAATTAAATAATCTTATTATTAGGGCTGTGAAAATGAAAGATTAATTCCTCGATTAATCGTTAGATTTTTTGATCGATCAAAATTCTTTTGATTGGTACTCACCTCTCCGCTGGCTTCCGGGTCTTCAGGGAGTGCCTGACGAAGGGAAGGGGGGAGGAGTCCGTGACGTTGAAGTTCTGATTGAACGCAACGCGTATGGAGGAGGAGCTACGCATGACGTCACCCGCTGCTGCCCTACAGAACTAACACTATTGTCGGCTTTACATGCTGTGTTTTTATCATCTTTATGTGAGTAGTTTGTGTTTGAACACAAAAATGAAATCTTATACTTAAGCGGTGAGCACTTAGATCTTTTCTTTCTTCCCATGACCTGGCGTCCTTGCTGAGATCTAAGGAGACGTGAGAGAAGTTTATGGTCCGTGTTAACCCTTTTGATACCCGCTTGCATGAGCACCTGTTTGCACAGGGGTCCATGCCATAAGGTGAGAGGGATTAGTTAGACCGGAGGTGGAGGGATTGTCACGCTACTGTGGAAAAACAAAATGACTTACGTCAGTGCTACAGTTTGAATTTAAAACGTATTTGTGTGAACTGTGAAGTTAAGTCATGGATTGTGGAAACTAACTAGTGTCGGGTGATTGTATATAGTGTATACCACATTTACCACTGACTAATGCAGAGTTGCAATGCAAGGAGTAGTTGGATCTGTATGTGCGTTATAATTAATCGAAATGAGTCGATTAATCGATAAAAAAAAAAAAATTGATTAATCGAACACGAAAATTTTAATCAGTAACAGCCCTACTTATTATAACTCTCTCTGAATTTTGTGATATCTATATACCCCGCTGCTAAAAAAAAAAAACCTTTGGGGGAACCTTCCCACATTGTATATTATTTGGGGTGTGCAGCAAGCCTATCTCTCTGTATATGTATCTTCCCTATGCTAAGGACATACATTTCATTATGTACAGCGTCGCACGACCGCACAATTGTCAGTTAAAGTTGTTAAAGCGCCGCTAAAAATGGCGGCGTTTTACCGCTGATGCACCCACAGCCCCAGTGTGAAAGGCGCCTTTGAGATATCATGTTATGTACGCTCCCATAGTTGCCTGGTTAGTAGACATGTGCAATTTGTTTCTTTTTTTTTCGTTTTTCGCTTTTTTTCGTTCGTTTTCGTACGAATGAACGAATCGTTCGAATCGAACGAATCCGAAAAACAACGAAAATCCGAAAAAAACAAATTAGAAACAACGAATGTACGAATGAAGAAAATCCGAAAAACGAAAAAAGGAACAACGAAAATGAACGAAAAAATTCGTACATTCGTAATTTTTTTTTTTTCCATTCGTAACTTTTTTTTTTTTGTTGAACTGGTAATTTTCTGTGTCCCTTACAATGGTGCTGCTTAATGTGCTTCGAATAGATTGAACGACAAAAATTCGTACATTCGTAACTTTTTTTTTCGATTCGTAACTTTTTTTTTTCGATTCGTAAATTATTAAAATGTAATAATAGCATACACATTACATAAAATTATGAATTATGCTCCGATTACGAATCTACGAATGTTACGCATGTACGAATAAATACGAATGCGTCCGAATTCCGAATAAACGAATAAACGAAAATTAAACTAACGAAAAAACGAATCAACGAAAAATAACTCTTACGGATGTACGAATCGTTACGAATACGAACACCGACGACTTACGAATGTACGAATCGTTACGAATCAAGGGAAACGTAAAAAACGAAACGAAAATAAACAAATTTTTTTTCGGAAACGAAAAAAACGAAACGAAAAATAAACAATTTTTTTGTTGTGCACATGTCTACTGGTTAGCTTTTCTTGTCCCTATGGATGCCCTGTGTACCGACCAATTTTGGGTTATGTGAAACGGATTGCCTCATAACCAACTATATTGTGTTTAATAATCGTTTATAATGTATTGTATTTTATTTATGCTTTTCCCTTTCCACATTTGTTAGTCGTTCTGCTCCTCCTGAAGAAGCGCAAGGGGCGTAACATGTAGAGCCAAAACCAAGTCTACATCGCTATAGTGCATTACAGCCGCACTGTAACCATTATTGTGAAATGATATTCTCATCTTCCAGATTCCATGTAGTTGCAAATCGGTTGTATACAGCTGCATTACTCTTAAACAGTATTTGATTTATTAATGTGTATCTTAATATATAATGTTCTTATGTTTATAAAATAAAAATATATTTTTTTACATTTCATATGGTTATGTCTAAAAAGTCCAAGCCTTATTTCCAACTTTTTCATTTGCTACAATGGTGTCGTGTAATGAAGGGGTTGTGTTGACTTTGGGGGAAATGAGAATGAGGTTATATGACGTCAGGTGAGTTGTGCGTGCTTCGTCTACACGGCACAACCAGCGCCATCCATCACTGGTCTATGTACGCTCTGCTGGAGGTGTCCAGGAAATAGTTCATCTCTTAAACAAATATTCTTCACCTCTGCACACTGCAGGCTTCTAACAGAGAGCCAGAACATTCACATAACGTATTCTGTAACCCCGGGTTATACTTTAGATTGTCAGCTCCTGTGAGCGAGGTCTGATAATCCAAAGAAAGAATACTGCACTTATGAGGACTTCTCAAGTGCCTTGATGTATTTCATAAAGACTGCTTAATGGAGATCTGTGGTCACAGCCATCTAGAACTCAGGGCGAACATGCCAAACTGCCCCCCCCCCCCCCCCCCCAAGATGTTTGAGCACTATGTGTTAGCACAACCCCCCCCCCCCCCCCCCCCCCCCCCAAAAGAAAATTGGAGCATTAGTCTGGATGTTTACATATCTCCCAACTTTCTGGGATGGGAATGAGGGACACCTATCAGCAAAAGTATGCAGGCATAGGACACACCCCTTGCCACACCCCCTTAAAGGAGAATTGTACAAAAAAAACAAGATGGGTTAAACCCACAAGTGCTTTTTTTTACCAATACTATTCCTTTATATTGGATTTTGGAATTTACAAATGCAGCAATTTAGAAATCAGATGAAAGGTTTAGCACTGGAAAACACTTTTTGATAAATAAAAAGTGCATTTTATACACATCTATATAGATGAAGACCAAAATAAGGGACAAATGAGGGGGAAAGAGGGACATTGCTACAAATCAGGGACAGTCCCTCAAAATCAGGAACAGTTGGGAGCTATGTGCTAACCCCCCCTCCCAGGACAAATCCACCCCCCTGATGAAATCCCCCTTCCCAGCACAAATCCCAGCTCAAATCCTCCCTCTCCAAATCCCCCCCAGCACAAATTCCCCTCCGCCCCCCAAGAAAAATCACTCATTAACCACTTGCCGACCAGCCGCCATCATACATGAACCGTCGTAGCTGTACGTCGGCTCCTTTAAGAGGGAAAGCAGGTGCGCGCGCCCGCTGCACTGCGGGGGTGCTGATGCTCCTGACCGGCGGTCGCCATGACCGCTGGCTAGGTGCGATCGCGGGCACGAGAGGCAGAACAGGGACGTGTGTGTGTAAACACACAAATCCCTGTTCTGTAAAGAGAGGAGAGGAAGATCATGAGTTCCTACTAGCTAGGAACTACGATCTGTCATCTCCTATAGTCAGTCCCATCCCCCCACAGTTAGAACACACACTAGGGAACACAGTTAACCCATTGATCACCCCCTAGTGTTAACCCCTTCCCTGCCGGTGACATTTATACAGTAATCAGTGCATTTTTATTGCACTGATCGCTGTATAATTGTCAGTCAACCCAAAAATGTGTCAAAGGTGTCCGATGTGTCCGCCATAATTTCGCAGTCTTGATAAAAATCGCAGATTGCCGCCATTACTAGTAAAAAAAATAATCATAATAAAAATGCCATAAATCTATCCCCTATTTTGTAGACACTTTTGCGCAAACCAATCAATATACACTTATTGTGATTTTTTATTACCAAAAATATGTAGAATAATACATATCGGCCTAAACTGAGAAAAAATTTAAGGATATTTATTATAGAAAAAAAGTACAAAATATTGTGTTTTTTTCAAAATTGGCGCTCTTTTTTTGTTTATAGCGCAAAAAATAAAAACCGCAGAGGTGATCAAATACCACTAAAAGAAAGCTCTATTTGTGCGAAAAAAAAAAGGACGTCAATTTTGTTTGGGTACAGTGTCGCACCACCGTGCAATTGTCAGTTAAATTGATGCAGTGCCGTATCGCAAAAAATGGCCTGGTCATTGAGCAGCCAAATCTTCCGGGGCTGAAGTAGTTAAAGAAAAAAATCACTCCTCCTAGCACAAATCCTCAACCCCTCAAATTTACCCCCTGAGTACACATCCCCCCACTCCAAATCCCCCTCCCAGCATAAATTCTCCCTTTCCCCCCTTTCATCACAAATCCCCCCCCCCCCAATTTTCCCCACCTAGTACAAATATCCTCCAATCATCCCTAATAGAACACCCCCCCCCCCCTTAAAAAAAAATTCCCCTCCTAGCACAAATCCCCTTCCCCCTCTAATATATCGCCTCTTCTAGCACAAATCCTCTTCTCCCACCCCCACCCCCCCCTCTGAACACAAATCCCCCACCTTTCCTAGCACACACACCACAATTTCACAATTTCTCCTCCTAGAACAATTCTTACCCCCCGCTGCCTCCCAAATTTTCCCACCCAACACAAACCCTCCCCCCTCAATCTCCTTGTGGCATCCCCGCACCTCACATGCTACCACAGAGCCCAGGGCAGCAAACCCTCCTGCCCACCCCTTGTCCCGACTCTGGTCACAGCATACACTTTCATTTTATAACATCTGCAGGTAGACAGACATAAATGGACACAAGTCCATTTACATCCACCTGTACATAGGGCTCCATAAACCTTCCAGTCATGTCCTCCTAGAAAACTGATAGGAGACTTGTTCGGAATGTCCGTGTGAAAAGGGCTTTCCTCTTCATTGTATTACTACACATGCGTACACATGATGTACCCTACTGTATTCCGCACAGACACTGCATAGTGCCTTTACCCACTGCCAACCACACAGGCACTGCAGATATTGAATCTGTAAATTGGGAATTGTCAAAATGGACCTTCATTCCCTCAGTGTACTTTTTCTGCCCCCCCCCCCCCCCCCACTCTGGCACCACCATTATGGAATATGCACAGATGTGCCAAAGGGTTCTGCAGAGCAGAGCCATTTGGCACATCTGCAGGTGATTTTGCAAATATTCCTTTGTGGGAAATCCTTGGTGACCCTGAGAGTCCCCCTTGCTTTTTTTATTTCAAACTGACCACACTAGGCTGTTGTGCTGGGAGAAAACCCGCCCTGCTTTACAAATTTTGTTGCATTTTGTTGCAAATGGTCAAACATTCCCATAGACACACTCCTAAACCTTGTGGACGGCCTTCCCAGAAGAGTTGAAGCTGTTATAGCTGCAAAGGGTGGGCCAACCCAATATTGTCCCCTACGGACTAAGACTGGGATTCCATTAAAGTTCATGTGTGTAGAGCAGGGATCTCAAACTGGCAGCCCTCCAGCTGTTGCGAAACTACAAGTCCCATGGGGCATTGCAAGGCTGACAGTTACAAACATGACTCCCTCAGGCAGTGGCATGATGGGACTTGTAGTTCCGCAACAGCTGGAGGGCCGCCAGTTTGAGATCCCTGGTGTAGAGGCAGGTGTCCCAATACTTTTGGTAACATTATATATATATATATATATATATATATATATATATATATATATATATATATGTGTATATGTATGTATGTATGCATGTATATTATGTATATACATACAGGGCTTTTTTTCAGCAGGAATGTGGGGGAACGCAGTTCCGGCACCTCCAGAACTGAATATATGTAATGGCAAGGGGTGCTGGAGGGTCTATTGATGATGGCTGATGGGAAATCTATTGTTTCTGGAGGGGATGTATTTTTTCAGAGGGTGGGGGGGGGGGTCTTCTGTTTTCTTGTGGGGGTCTATTGTTGCTGGGGATGGGAATTATGTTGTTGGGGTGTCAATCGTTTATAGGAAGGATGTACTGTTGCTGGAGGGGATCTATTTTTGCAATGGGATCTATTGTTGCTGGTGAAGATTATTGTTGCTGGTGGGGGAATCTCTTGTTCCTGGCGGGTAAATCTACTGTTGTGGAAGTGGTCTAATGATGCTGGCTACTGGAGATGTTGTCTGCTTGGAGTCTGTTGTTGCTGGGGTGGATCTATTGTCACTGTGGTGGGAGGGGGGGGTCCATTGTTGCTAGATCTATTTTCTTGTTGTTATCATTAAGAAATTCCCTACAAATGACTTTGCACCACAAGATAATGCTTGGTTCTGTATCCTCTAAAAGGGGTGGTAATGAGCAGTGTTGGTCATCTTACTTTAAAAAAGTAATTAGTTAAAGAGGAGGGCCCATCAAAAATTTTTTTTTAAAAGTCAGCAGCTACAAATACTGCAGCTGCTGACTTTTAAAAATCGGACACTTACCTGTCCCAGGGTCCAGCGATGCGGGGGAACGATGCCCCCTTCATTCCCCGCTCCGCTCGCGGCGCCGGCATCCTTACTGTGGGCACCCGGCTGTGGCTTCACAGCCAGGCACCCACTGCGCATGCGCGAGCGGCGCCTTACATCGTGATACGCCGCACAGTGACTGACTGCCGAGGGGAAGTGACGTTTCTAGCCCGGGCTGAGGAAGAGGCAGATTTCGTGGGACCACCTAGCAACAGGGAGAAATAGGTAAGTGAATTTTTTTTTTTTATCCAATTTCTTTTTTTTTTGTCAGATTTTATGTAAATACATATAATGTAATTTTGGTGGAAACACCACTTTAAGTTACAAATTACTTCTCCCGAAAAGTAATTGCGTTAGTAACTCAGTTACTACATTGGAAAAGTAATTAGTTACGCAGCAAAGTAACTGTGACTTTTTTTAAAATATTCTAATTCTATACGTGTAACTAAGGGGCGGGTCTAGTATTACTGTAACCAAGGGGCGCATTTATTATTATTGTTATATATCGTGTAACCAAGGGGCTGCTCTATTATTACTCTAACCAAGGGGCAGATCTGTTATAGCGTGTAAGCAAGGGGCGGGTCTATTATTATTATATCGTGTAAGCAAGGGGCGGGTCTATTATTATTATATTCTGTAAGCAAGGGGCGGGTCTATTATTATTATATCGTGTAAGCAAGGGGCGGGTCTATTATTATTATATTCTGTAAGCAAGGGGCGGGTCTATTATTATTATATTGTGTAAGGGGCGGATGGCTACAGAAGAGGGCGAATGTTAAATTAATGGGCAGAGCTCGATATATATAACAATAATAATAAATGCGCCCCTTGGTTACAGTAATACTAGACCCGCCCCTTAGTTACACGATAGACGCCCCTTGCAGAGTAGCACGAGCATCGGGAGCGTGCGGCATCGCCTCGTACAATTACATGTTAACTGCGCCTGCGTGGTGTAGAGTTCACTCAGAGCTGTTTAGGTTCGGCAATTTTTGTAAGCTCCGTAGTTCTTCGTACTGCGCAAGCCCTGCGCCTGCGCAGTACAGGGGGTCCTTCTCCGGCGGGGGAAATTTTTCGGCAGGACACCGGAATTACACTACTGCCATCTAGTGGCGGTAGATGTAATTGGGGTAACGCCGCCCAAGTAATGGGAACTGAGTTACCATGAGGGGAAAAGTAATCAGTTAGATTACTCGTTACCCTCTAAAGTAACTGCGTTAGGTAACTCCGTTTATTTTAACTCAGTTACTTACATCACTGGTAATGAGAGGTGGGTAGGGGGTGGATTCAAGGAACAGCGCTCGAAGGTGGGTAGGGGAGGAGACGAGGGGTGACTCGGAAGGGAGGAGTTCCTGCACCTATTCTCTGAGGAAAAAAAGCCATGTATATGTATATATATATATATATATATATATATATATATACCCTATTTATCGGCGTATAACATGCACTTTTTCCCCCTTAAAATCGGGGGAAAGTCGTGGGTGCGTGTTATACGATGATACCCCCCCAAAAAATGACAAAAATGCCAAGCGCCGCCGAAAAATAGCGAGCGCTGCCGAAAAAGACAGAATCGCGGCCGAAAAAACCCGAAGCGGGGCCGGAAAAGACTGAGCAGACTGTTCGGCTCCGCTCGTAGTCCCGCCTCCCTGCGCTCGCTCCGGAAACAGCAGGGAGGCGGGACCGCGAGCGGAGCCGAACAGTCGGCTCGGCTTTTTCCAGGGGCGCTTCGGTCTTTTTCGGCCGTGCTTCGGTCTTTTTCGGCGGCGCATGCGACAGAGCTTCTCGGCGGCGGGAAATTTAACCCCGGACAAGACTGAAAATGACGCTGGCAAGCTACAATGACACTGGGCAAGGCTGCACTGACGCTGGGCAAGCTACAATGACACTGGGCAAGGCTGCAATGACGCTGGGCAAGGCTGCAATGACACTGGGCAAGCTACAATGACACTGGGCAAGGCTGCATTAAAACTGGGCATGGCTGCAAATGACGCTGGGCAAGGCTGCAAATGACGCTGGGCAAGGCTGCAAATGACGCTGGGCAAGGCTGCAAATGACGCTGGGCAAGGCTGCAATGACGCTGGGCAAGCTACAATGGCACTGGGCAAGCTGCAAATGACGCTTAAATGTAAGTTTTTTTTTTTTTTTTCCCTAAACTTCCCTCCTAAAACTTTTTTTCCTTAAAATGCCCTCCTAAACTTGGGGTGCGTGTTATACGCCGATAAATACGGTATGTATATATATATATATATATATATATATATATATATATTTTTTTTTTTTTTTTTTTTATGTTTTGCATTTTATTTCTATTTTGAACTGAATGGGTTGTTATACAAGTTGAGGTCTCACATACTCTATACTTTAGTTGAAGGCACATCGACAACTGTAATTTTCCTAAATTTCTTTTGCATTTACCAGAATCATTTTACTTCTTACGCAGAGTCATTTTTTTATGAATAATAAACTCTTTTTTACTTTATTTCCTGTTTTTCCTTCAGTCGGAGTAATTTGGGAATAGAGTCAGAATTGTCTTGCTGGTCTCGTGTCGTTTATCTCAATCACAATCTGCTTGTTGCATAATTTTCCTGGATAATCAAAATATTTCATTATGAATTGTGGAGCGCGCTGAGCCTCCCCCCGGGCGTCCTCGCCCCCTGCAGATTCTATCCAATTAAAGGAGAAGGACGTTTATTTTGTTACTGCGCACAATCAGCGTACAGCATGCTACATTGTTTCTTCCACCCCGCAATTATTTTCAGATTGCAGTGAAGAAACAAAGACCGCTAGATAGGAATCCTCCGCTTTTTAACGCTCTTTGAAAAAAAGGACGGTGTTAATTTTGATTGTATGGTAATACATTGGCCATAGCGATGTTGCGTGGGGGGGGGGGGGGTCATTTGATCTACCTTATTTGGGCATGTCCACATGAGAAAATATGCAAAAGCCACTTTTTGTACCAAAAGACAAACATGACATCTTCATTCTGCTGTTCCTTAAAGAGAGAAACTTTGGTCTGGGAAAAAAAAAAAAAAAATCAAAAGTTAAAATTACTGTAGCTGCTGACTTGTAATCATAGGCGTGCGCAGGGGGTGTGCCAAGTGTGCCTAATTGACATGTGTGGTGCTGATTCCCTCTACTGCCCGGGCTTCCCCCCTTCCTTATTAGCCGTCCACCCCGCAATTATTTTCAGATTGCAGTGAAGAAACAAAGACCGCTAGATAGGAATCCTCCGCTTTTTAACGCTCTTTGAAAAAAAGGACGGTGTTAATTTTGATTGTATGGTAATACATTGGCCATAGCGATGTTGCGTGGGGGGGGGGGGGGTCATTTGATCTACCTTATTTGGGCATGTCCACATGAGAAAATATGCAAAAGCCACTTTTTGTACCAAAAGACAAACATGACATCTTCATTCTGCTGTTCCTTAAAGAGAGAAACTTTGGTCTGGGAAAAAAAAAAAAAAAAATCAAAAGTTAAAATTACTGTAGCTGCTGACTTGTAATCATAGGCGTGCGCAGGGGGTGTGCCAAGTGTGCCTAATTGACATGTGTGGTGCTGATTCCCTCTACTGCCCGGGCTTCCCCCCTTCCTTATTAGCCGTCGTACCCGCAGTCCTGCTGGCTTCCCTCTTCTCCTCTCCCCCTGGTCGCTACGGGGGATGTTTCACAATGGAGAGTGGGGGAAGGGGCTAGTAAATATGTAAATATGATGACGCAGACATACATGCGAAACGCGTAGAGGCTGCTGGGTAACAATCAAGACGCCAAACTGGTCCACAGCACAAGCGGTCCTTTCTGTGATTTGAGGTCCTTTTATACATGGCTGGAGAGGCTCAGTGCCGGCTTTGAGGGCACTATCCTATGTGAGTGGAATAGTTCTCTTGTTTTATTTGTTTTAATAAATTGTTTAAACATAATACGCTATGGGAGCATCTTTTTATCATTTTCCCTGAGAATGAAGGACGCTACCTGCATTAAACTTATCCGGACCTTGTAAAGTGGAGATATAACAAGGAGAAGGAGTGGTTGTCCGGCTAAATAAACCAAACGCTTATTACTCACCTAAATCTGGTGAGTGGCCATTCTCTATGGTGGTGGATTCACAGGGTGAACACAATATATTTTGAAAGCACTAATTACTAGTCACTGTACTAATTGGAACTTACCTGTTTTGGAGCGGCTGGAACGTCGGTGGTGGCAACACATGGACTCTTTTTTTCACATAGTTTATGTTGATACACCATTGGGGACTACACCTATATTGTTTTGAAATTTCCTTTGCAGGATTTGGATTAAAAGGGTATTGCTTTGGGGTTTTTTATTGGGTTTTTTTTGGTTTGTTTTTGGTTTTTTATCTTTTTCACAGAATTGTGATACACTTATATATTTTTTCCACAGAATTGTGATATTGTGGTATTGTGTTTTTTCTCCAACAGCAATTGTGGGGAGGGGGACAAAAAAAGTTTTCTTTTCACAGGAAAAAAGTTTTTCTTTTCACAGGGATATTGACACAAAAGTATAGGTCGTCTGACACATTTTTTTGCCTAATTTCCCTCTGCAGGATTGGGAGTTTTAGGATTGTAGGGTTCTTATTTATTTACTTGTTTGTTCACAACAATAGTGATTTTGTCACAAGAGTTTTGATTAGTAGACAACCACCTATAGCATACTTCATATTTATAGATAAGAGTGTCTAGTGGCATATGATAAACTAAGGCTAATAGTATTTGTCACCACAATTCTTTTATACTTTTTTATGTACCCTATTTTACTTTATTTTACTATATAACACTTTACTAGCCAACAATAATATTTCTCATACTCATCTGACATAACCTAGAACTGGCCGAACCCCCAAAGGGATCTGTAATTGACAGTAGCAGCAAAAAAATAAGCCCGTTACAATTAGGGCTCAGAGGATAACAAAATAACAGTTTGATTGGCGCAATTCTCCATCTTACCACAATTTTAAATATGTAATTTACCCGCCCCTTCCTTTTCTAAATGAACATACTTGCTCACTGTGTCCATTCATAACTGAAGGATAGTAAACTGTGTTTAATATGCTTCAGTTTGCGAATGAACAGGAAGCCACTAAGCACAGAGCACTTTCTATTCATTCACTGTCCAGTGCAGCTGATGCTTCAGAGAAAGTCTTGTGTGTTTGAGCTTTAGGGTGCACACCCTACTGCAATAGGCAGTGCACACCTTTGCTTTGTAATAAACACATACTTTCCAGTCCAGGCCTCCAGCGCTGTCCTCACCCAGGACATTTTTTACCGGTCTTTGGGTCTCGCTTTTCTTCCATCTTGGATGTGGGAAGCCAGCTGTGAATTCCTGGTGCTTCAGAGCCAGCTTCCCGCTGTGTATGTGTGAGTAGCACTTCGCTTTCTCAATGGACCCGCAGCCTCCTGGGGCCCGTGACGTGTCCCAGGAGGCTGCGGTCGGGGGGCTGATGAAATTTTGCTTAGATCACTTAGGCCAGGGGTCTCCAAACTTTCTAAACAAAGGGCCAGTTTACTGTCCTACAGACTTTAGGGGGGGGGGGGGGGGCGGATTGGGGCTATCGAAAGTAGAAAAGGTCCTGGCATCAGTGGGAGTAAATAATGCCCCCTTCTTGGTATCATTGGGAGAAATTGTGCCCCATCATTGGTGTCATTAGGCCTCATTATTGGTGTCATTGGGAGGAACTGTGCCCCATCGATGGTGTCATTGGGAGGAATTGGGCCCCATCATTGGTGTCATTGGGCCCCGTTGGTGTCATTAAGAGAAATTGTACCCCTTTGTTGTTATCAGTGGATGAAATTGTTGTCATTGGGCCTCTTTATTGGTGCCATTAGGAATTGTGGCCCATCGTTGGTGTCATTGGGAGGAATTGTGCCCCATCATTGGTGTCATTGGGCCCCGTTGGTGTCATTAAGAGAAATTGTACCCCTTTGATGTTATCAGTGGATGAAATTGTTGTCATTGGGCCTCTTTATTGGTGCCATTAGGAATTGTGCCCCATCGTTGGTGTCATTGGGAGGAATTGTGCCCCATCATTGGTGTCATTGGGCCCCGTTGGTGTCATTAAGAGAAATTGTACCCCTTTGTTGTTATCAGTGGATGAAATTGGTGTCATTGGGCCTCATTCTTGGTGTCATTAGAAAGATCTGTGCCCCAATGTTGGGGGGGGGGGGCGGGTAAACTTCACTGCCACTAACCACCAATTTGGTGTTTTAAATAGAACTGCTACTGAGCAAAAATCTGGGGTTTATTATTGACACCAATGCTGAGGGTTATTATTGGGTCCACTGACCCAAATGCTGGGGGTTGAGTTCATTGACAGCAATGCTGGGGGTTATTAGTAAATTGACACCAATGCTGGGGGTTATTATTGCGGTCACTGACACCAATGCTAACGTTTTTTTTATGTGGTCACTGACACCACTGCTGGGGGTTATTATTGTGGTCACTGACACCACTGCTGGGGGTTATTATTGTGGTCACTGACACCACTGCTGGGGGTTATTATTGCATCCACTGACAGCAATGCTGAGGTTATTACTGCAATGACTGACACCAATGCTGAGGGTTAATATTGCAATCACTGACACCAATGGTTATTATTAAATTGACACCAATGCTGAGGGTTATTATTGGGTCCACTGGCCCGGATGCTGAGGGTTATTATTGGGTCCACTGGCCCGGATGCTGGGGGTTATTAGTAAATTGACACCAATGCTGGGGGTTATTATTGCGGTCACTGACACCAATGCTAAGGTTTTTTTTGTGGTCACTGACACCAGTTCTGGGGATTATTTTTGTGGTCACTGACACCACTGCTGGGGGTTATTATTGCATCCACTGTCAACAATGCTGAGGGTTATTATTGCAATCACTGACACTAATGCTGAGGGTTATTATTGCGGTCACTGACACCAATGCTGAGGGTTATTTATGCAATCACTGACACCAATGCTAAGGGGTTTTTTTGTGGTCACTGACACCAATGCTGGGGGTTATTATTGCGGGCACTGACACCAATGCTGAGGGTTATTATTGTGGTCACTGACACCAATGCTGAGGGTTATTTATGCAATCACTGACACCAATGCTAAGGGTTTTTTTTGTGGTCACTGACACCAATGCTGAGGGTTAATATTGCGGGCACTGACACCAATGCCGGGGGACTGATGTGAATGTACAATATATATGTAAAACGCTGCGTAGATTGATATGGGAGTTCACCGCTCTTAGACAATCACCCCTCCTAGGATCAGCTGTCTCCACAACGAAATGGGTGCCGGCTCTGTGTGCAACAAAGATATGCTGGATAGCCGCACTCCAATATTCATCTTTTTAGTATGTAAAAACAAAAAAGTCCAACGCATCCACAGGTAGATACTGACCAACTCGCAACAGCTAACGCGTTTCACACCGGATATGGTGCTTAATCATACTAGAGTGCTACACACACATACAGGTATAACTAAACACACACCAAGGTAATCTAGACTAATAGACAAGAGCATGTGGGACATTAATTGTCAATAGAAAACACCTGTGAGCATCAAATTGCAGATAGCAACCATTAACCAATGAAAAAATCTTCACAGAGAATTCTACATTTAGAAATGTATGAAAACAAAAACAAAAAAGACATAAAACATCCACACATAGTATAAAACTTGTATGTAATAAAATACACATGCACAAACACGTACAATGAAGAAAAGGTATGAAATATGCTGCGTACATTGATGGCGCTATATAAGTATCAATAATAAATAAAAAAGAATAATAATAAATTATTGCATCCACTGACACCCATGATGGGGGTTATTGTTGTGGCCACTGACACCAATGAATGAGGGTTATTATCTATCCACTGACACCAATGAATGAGTGTTATCTATCCACTGACACCAATGAATGAGGATTATCTATCCACTGACACCAATGAATGAGGGTTATTATGTATCCACTGACACCAATGAATGAGGGTTATCATCTATCCACTGACACCAATGAATGAGGATTATCTATCCACTGACACCAATAAATGAGTGTTATTATCTATCCAATGACACCAATGAATGAGGATTATCTATCCACTGACAACAATGAATGAGGATTATCTATTCACTGACACCAATGAATGAGGATTATCTATCCACTGATACCAATGAATGAGGATTATCTATCCACTGACACCAATGAATGAGGATTATCTATCCACTGACACAAATGAATGAGGGTTATTACCTATCCACTGACACCAGTGAATGAGGGTTATTATCTATCCACTGACACCAATGAATGAGGGTTATCTATCCACTGACACCAATGAATGAGGGTTATCATCTATCCACTGACACCAATGAATGAGGGTTATTATCTATCCACTGACACCAATGAATGAGGGTTATTATCTATCCACTGACACCAATGAATGAGGATTATCTATCCACTGACACCAATGAATGAGGATTATCTATCCACTGACACCAATGATGGGGCTTATTGTACTCCAACTCTATTTTCACTCTTTGTTGTGGTGTGCACCAAAAAATGCAGCAGAACCACAACTTTTGGTTGTTGACTTATGTTACAGTTCATTCATTTTATTTTAATTTTTTCTTCAATATTTTTATTGATTTTTTAGAAGTAATGTTAACATCAGAATTTCCCACGCAGGGGGTTGAAATGAATAAGAAGTCAATTTTAATGGGAAAAATAGACAAAAAGGAATATAATGCATAGGCAGAACAATTCCGTTTGGCGAGACGGCCGGGGCGGTCGGGGCACCAGCAGAAGCCGTCCACCATGACACCGAGTCTCCAGACTTACTGCAAAGAGAGAAGAGAAAAGGGCAGAGAGGAGGAATGTTGAAGGAACATTTAGGTATGAATAACCACCAGGCTTTACTCCAGTCCTCCAAGTCCATGGGTGTTCCAAGATCCCACTCCAAAAACCACAGCTCCCAACTGTCCCTGATTTGGAGGGACTGTCCCTGATTTGGAGAGACTGTCCCTGATTTGGAGAGACTGTCCCTGATTTGGAGAGACTGTCCCTGATTTGGAGCAATGTCCCTCTGTCCCTCATTGCTCCTCATTTGTCCCTCATTTTGGTCTGATCTATATAGTTGGATATAAAATGCACTTTTTATCTATTAAAAAGAGTTTCCCAGCGCTAAACCTTTCATCTGATTTCTAATTTGCTGCATTTGTAAATTCCAAAAGCCAATATAAAGGAATAGTAGTGGTAAAAAAAAAAGCACTTGTGATTTTAACCAATCTTGTTATTTTTATGCAATTCTCCTTTAAGGGGGCGTGGCAAGGGGTGTGTCCTATGCCTGCATACTTTTGCTGATAGGTGTCCCTCATTCCCATCTCAAAAAGTTGGGAGTTGTATGAAAAAGGTTAACATAGGAAAGCATTGATAGGGAGCCACGATCATTCTTGGTGGAGTATATAGTAGATATAAGCTTAGGGGACTCCGTGGAATGTAAGCAGATATGTTCAAAGCTTACATCGCGAAAGTTGAAGTCAGAGGTACGATGTAGGGACATGATCCAGTGGCAGATTTTTAAATATCTGTAGTATTCTGAGTTGAGTGCATTGTGGTGTTCCATAAAAGTAGTCCAGGGGGGAAATACGCAAGAGGACAAGAAGTGATGTACATGTTTGAAGCCACGGGAGGACCACCATGTGAAGGCACCATGTTTCAGTCCAGGGGGGAATAATGGGTTGTTCTGGAGTGGTAAAAGAGGCAGCAGTGAGATTTCTCTGCAGTTGTTTGTGTCTCTGCCCCTCCCACAATGGTGAGAATTCCTTGAAGTGGGTTGTGTCTCTGCCCCTCCCACAATGGTGAGATTTCCTTGTAGTAAGTTGGGTCTCTGCCCCTCCCACAATGGTGAGATTTCCTTGTAGTAAGTTGTGTCTCTGCCCCTCCCACAATGGTGAGAATTCCTTGAAGTGGGTTGTGTCTCTGCCCCTCCCACAATGGTGAGATTTCCTTGTAGTAAGTTGTGTCTCTGCCCCTCCCACAATGGTGAGATTTCCTTGTAGTAAGTTGCGTCTCTGCCCCTCCCACAATGGTGAGATTTCCTTGTAGTAAGTTGTGTCTCTGCCCCTCCCACAATGGTGAGATTTCCTTGTAGTAAGTTGTGTCTCTGCCCCTCCCACAATGGTGAGAATTCCTTGAAGTGGGTTGTGTCTCTGCCCCTCCCACAATGGTGAGATTTCCTTGTAGTAAGTTGTGTCTCTGCCCCTCCCACAATGGTGAGAATTACTTGCAGCGGGTTGTGTTTATGCCCCTCCCACAATGGTGAGATTCCCCGCAGTACTTTTTTGCCTCTGTACCAGGAAGATTTGATTTAACAATGCCAGTAGCAAAACTGGAATTATGGTGATGAGAACTCATGGAACATGTCAGAATGTGATTAATCCCACCAACAACCACCCCAATCTGAGTTACCAGCATTGGGTGGAGTTATACTTTAAGGGTGGAGTTTTCCTCCAACAAGGTGAGGTCTCCAGGCTCCCATAGACACTCACGCATCAGCTTCCCAGCAAGGAATCTGCTTTCCATCAGCTGTGTTGTAATGCGCGTAACGGCAGATCCGACCTCCCATAATCCTCCGGGGCCTGTTTAGCCAGGGTGCTGTTGTTGTGCAATCTGTTTGCTGTTGCCCATATAAGGCAGATCGCGTTCGAGCTTTCAGAGTTGGACTCAATTTGTCGTCGTGAAAACCTTTTTAATAAATTCCACCGCTGACAACGGTGTCTGTACAATATGCCAGAGGGTTAGCACATAACGCCTACTGCTTAATTCGTACTTGGCCCCGCGCTCCAGCGATGCCGAAATTCTTGGCTGCATTCCCAGGGCTGCTGCTTAGCTTGGAAAGATCAAGCCGTTTGGCAGGAGACGTTATGAGGCTCATGCAGAAAACCGTTCTTACAAAAGGTATTGTTCCACTTGGCGCTTACAAGTCGCCCGCAATGTACAAAGGGCGCAGCTTTCTGTCCGTGCTGAAAAAAGACGCCTCTCATTGGAGGAACTATAGAATTACAGATATACTCTACATGTGACCTGATACATTGTAAACCATTGGTAATGTTTTAATAAAACCTTTAACTATATTTATAAATATAATTTGAGGTTTATTTCATATATATATATATATATATATATATATATATATATATATATATATATATATATATATATATATATATATATATATATATTTATTTATATATAACCTACACCTCCCTTTAGATTTTAAGTTCCATAACATATGAACTTTTATGATTATAGGTTTGGATCCATTGGGGAGAGAAGGAACTAATGCTTGTCTCTCTTTTTTTTTTTGCCTTTCTCCTATAGATTTATTATTGTTATGCCTCGTACACACGAGCGGACTTTCCCGCGGGAATGTTTTAAGTTTTGTTTTAAAGTGGAGTGCCAACAAAAAAAAAAAAAAAATTAAAAGTCAGCAGCTACAAATACTGCAGCTGCTGACTTTTAATAATCGGACACTTACCCCCCTCGTTCCCCGCTCCACTCGCGGCGCCAGCATGCTTAATGTGGGAACCCGGCTGTGGCTTCACAGCCGGGCACCCACTGCGCATGCGCGAGCGGGGCCAAGCGCCGTGATTCGACGCTCACTCATCTGGGACACATGACAGGTCCCAGATGACTGTGCGGCGCCTACAGGAAGTGACGTTTAGCCTGGGCAATGAAGGTGGCAGACTACGAGGGACCCCCTAGCAACAGGCATTTAGAGGTGAGTAAAAAATTTTTTTTTTCCAATTATTTTTTATTTATTTTTTTTATGATTTTTAAGCCACATTTTTTTTTTTGGTCGCAACCCCACTTTAAATTTGTCCGCGGGACTCGGCAGGAAAGTCCGAGCGTGTGTACGGGGCATTACACTGGATTTTGAACTTGTTTTTATTCAAATTTCCAGTTCAATGTGTATGATGTTTTTATGTATTATTATTTTTTTTTTGTGATTTGTGTTGTTGTTTGTTAAGGAAATTAATAAAAAAGATTTATGAAAAAAAAAAAAAAGGTTCAATTTTTCCAGCTCCTATTCCTTCTGTATTGAACTGTATTGTAATTGTACTGTCCCCTTTATATTGTAAAGCGATGTGTAAACTGTTGGCGCCATATAAATCCTCTATAATAATACCAGTAATAATATATGTAATTGGGAATATCCATATCTAACCATTGCAGACATTGCTTTCTGTTTTCGTAATGCTGTGCAGTGATTGATCTTTACTTCTCCTCTCTCTCCCAAGTAAAGTCTACTACCAGTCAGACCAGACTGAATAAAAACACACATTACATTGTTATACAGATACCCACTACATGGAGGATCTGCAAATTTATTTTATAACATAATAACAGAAATAAAAGTTGCAATAAAAATTACTTTTTAATGATAACAGGAAGGTCATGTTCACTGAAAGTACACCATAGTGTTTGAGTGCTATTTGTTATGCGATTTGACAGTTCAAAATCACATGACATGTCGCACCCCATCGCCGGCAATGGGACTGCTCAAATCAAGTCACAGCGATTTCACTTGCATTGACTTCTGTTAAATGAAGTCGCAAGCCGCAATGAAACTGGAGGACCCGTCTATGCTGTGATTAAATACAGCAGATGCCGATCAGCCAATGGATGACCGCCGGCACCCGCCGATCAAGGTGAATTCACACAGGACAGAGCTCTGCCTATGTAAACAAGGCTGAGCCCTGTTCTGTCAGTGAGGACGCAATGGATTTTTTTCCCCTGCAAAGCAGGGAAAGAAAAATCATTTACTGTATATACTTGAGTATAAGGCCTCATGCACACGAGACGCTGTTAAACACGCGTTCAGAGGCAGTTGGACACTTTTTTCAACTACACCTGAACGCAGGCAATTTTATCCTATGTGTCCATGTACACAGTCTCGTTTTTTTCCCTTTTTTATGCAGTTGCGTTTAACCTCGTTTTTCCAGAAGCAAAAAAATGCTTTTCAGACGCAAAACGCAGCTAAACGCGGCTAAACGCAGACACCTGCGTTTAGCCGCGTTTGCGTTTATAAGCCTTTTTAAAGGAACCCAATTTTTTGGACCAGAAAACTCAGAAATATGATGGTAAACCATAAAAAATACTAGAAAAATTGGTTTAAAATGTCGTAATTAGTTTAGATAGTTCATAGAGCATATATACTCACTAATGTATACATGTTTGTGAAATGCATACATGTTTGTGAAATATCCAACGGACATTCACTGTGCCATCAACGGATGGGTCCAATATCGACAAGCTCTGATTCTGGACCTCTCATGCAAATTTGCGACGACATTGCTGCCTCATCAAGAGCGACATCAGGAGCATTTCCTAACATATTCAATATGGGATCCATTTCCAAAAAAAACACAGAAAGAGAGGCAAATGCAAGTGTACAACTGCTCTCTCTCTGCTGCTGCTGCTGCTCACTCTGATCAAAATGGCAGAAATAGTTAATAATACATGCTTTCTGAGCTTGGGGAGGGTCTATATGATGTTATCTTTACAAATGCTTATAGACGCAAACGCGGCTAAACGTGGCTAAATGCGGTATGAAAACTCAGCAAAACGTGCGTTTTTAAACGCAAGTTTCTGCTTTTTAAAACATGCGCTCAGCAGAGTTTGCATCTGCGTCTCGTGTGCATGGGGCCTAAGCCGAGTTTTTCAGCACATTTTTTTGTGCTGAAAATGCCCCCCTCGGCTTATACTTGAGTCAAGCACTTTTCTGCAGCAGAAAATGACATTTTCCGACCCGAAAATTGGGGCCCCGTATCTCGGAGCCACTTGGTGCTGATTGGCCCTGTGCTGATCACATGCACCCTCCCAAATACAAAAACTCTCTAGCAATACACACCAAACTGAGCATGTGGAGAGTGCCTCCAAGAATCTGTTCTATCAAAGGGATGGATTGGGGACAGTAAAAAAAAAGGGGAGGATCAAAGAAGACAGGATCAAACAGCCTTTTTTTTTTTTTTTACACAATGCAGAGGATTAACCCATTAGGTTCCACAGTGAGTATAACAAGCATGCTTTACTGAATATACAGACTGCTTTTACAGTTATGGGTTTAGTAGCAAAAGTGTTTGTTACCCTAAAAAAAAAAAAAAATGTAATCCTGTTCCCTTAACCACTTCCCACCCGGCCACTGCACATATACGGCCGGGTGGGAGCCGTCTACTTCTGACTGGACGTTCCGGAACGTCCTTCAGAAGTAGCGGGATCGCGCGGGCGCGCTCCCGCGCATCCGCGCGATCCCGATGCGCGCGTGTCCCCCGCACACGCCGCATCTCGGCACGGCAGGTGGGCAATGTATTTGCCCTCCTGATCCATGCGATGGCTGTGTCTAATCACAGCCATCGCAATGTCAACAAAGGGGGAAGGGCGGCAGATGACAGGAGATCGCGCCACTGCGTGCCCGCGCAGCGGCGCGATCCCGATCTGCCTGTGTCCCCCAGAGACAGCTGAGCAGTGTGAGACAGGAGGGCCATCTGATTGGCACTCCTGATCACATGACGACTGTGTCCAATCACAGTCGTCATGTAATGTAAATAGAGAGCAGTTGTAACTGCTCTCATCTCTTCCTCTCCTCACACAGAGCCTGTCAGTGAGGAGAGGAAGAGAGATCTGTGCTGCAGCCAGGAGATCAGTGAGTTATATAGCTGTTTGTCTGCTGTTAACCCACTGATCACCTAGCTAGTGTCCCCAAAACACAGTGTCCCCAAAACACAGTGTCCCCAAAACACAGTGTCCCCAAAACACAGTGTCCATCTGTCCGCCATCATCCGGCACATCTGTCCGCCATCATCCGGCACATCTGTCCGCCATCATCCGGCACATCTGTCCGCCATCATCCGGCACATCTGCCCGCCATCATCCGGCACATCTGCCCGCCATCATCCGGCACATCTGCCCGCCATAATCCGCAAATCTTCCGGCCATCAGCCGCCCGCCACCAAACACATCAGCCCGCCACCATCAGGCACATCTGTCCGCCCGCCATCAGGCACATCTGTCCGCCCGCCATCAGGCACATCTGTCCGCCCGCCATCAGGCACATCTGTCCGCCCGCCATCAGGCACATCTGTCCGCCCGCCATCAGGCACATCTGTCCGCCCGCCATCAGGCACATCTGTCCGCCCGCCATCAGGCACATCTGTCCGCCCGCCATCATCCGGCACATCTGTCCGCCATCATCCGGCACATCTGTCCGCCATCATCCGGCACATCTGCCCGCCATCATCCGGCACATCTGCCCGCCATCATCCGGCACATCTGCCCGCCATCATCCGGCACAGCTGCCCGCCATCATCCGGCACATCTGCCCGCCATCATCCGGCACAGCTGCCCGCCATCATCCGGCACAGCTGCCCGCCATAATCCGCAAATCTTCCGGCCATCAGCCGCCCGCCACCAAACACATCAGCCCGCCACCATCAGGCACATCTGTCCGCCCGCCATCAGGCACATCTGTCCGCCCGCCATCAGGCACATCTGACACCCGCCATCAGTCGCATCTGCCCGCCATCAGTCGCATCTGCCAGTCAACATGACTAAAAGGTCATACAGCGCAGAGGAGGCTTGCCAGATACTCCAAAGTATGTCAGACGAGAGTAGCGGGGAACTCTCTCTGTCAGACTCGGATAGCGACTATGAGCCAGTGGACAGCAGTGGCTCCGAGATGGAAACAGAGGATGATAGAATCCTAACAAAGAGAAGGAGGAGAAATGAGCAGGCGCAGGCATCCACCAGCAGCGCAGCACTCCAGGATGATATGCAGGCATCCACCAGCAGCACAGCACTCCAGGATGATATGCAGGCATCCACCAGCAGCGCAGCACTCCGGGATAGGCAGCCATCCACCAGCAGTTTGGCAACCTTCCTAGAAGATAGGCCAGATGCTAGCAATGGAGCATCACATCAACGAGGCAGTACTACCCTTCCAGATGTTCTACTGTATCCAACATGGCTGCCCGATACGTCAGTAGAACCTGTAATTCCCTTTTTTACAGCCCAGCCAGGCCCTCAGATACGGACGGAAAATGTAACCCCACTTTATTATTTTCACTTATTTTTTCCCAATGATCTCCTAACCTACATTGTGGAGCAATGTAATCTATATGCCAGCCAACATATAGCCAACAATCCAAGTTCTTCCTATGCCCGCCCTTTTGTTTGGAAACCCCTCACCATTGAAGAATTTAAAATTTTCCTTGGCCTAACCCTCAACATGGGGCTGACAAAAAAAAAATGAACTCCATTCCTACTGGTCTACCCTACATATCCACCACATGCCGATCTATTCATCAATGATGCCCAGAACCCGTTATGAAATGATAATGCGATTTTTACATTTCAATAACAATGCCCAATGCCTCCCTCGAAATCATCCCAGTTATGATAAATTATTCAAAATTCGGCCCCTAATCAATTTTTTTTTGCGCCAGCTTCAAACGACTGTTTACCCCAGATAAAAATATCTGTGTAGATGAGTCACTATTACACTTCACTGGAAGACTTGGAATCCAACAATACATGCCCAGTAAACGAGCCAGACGTGGGGTAAAATTTTATAAGGCGTGTGACAGGGCCACGGCCTACACATATGATTTCATAATTTATGAGGGAAAAGACAAAAAGCTAAACCCCCCTGGATGCCCTACCTACATGGGAACAAGTGGCAAAATTGTCTGGCAGCTGATCCAACCACTGCTTGGGAAAGGTTATCACCTATATGTAGACAATTTCTACACAAGTCTCCCACTTTTCCGCCATCTCTACCTAAAGCAGACTGTGGCCTGTGGGACAGCGCGGACCAACCGCAAAGGCTTTCCACAGACATTGGTCACCAAGAACTTGAAGACGGGTGAAAAGGCCAGTATGCGGACTGAAGAGGTACTAGCGCTGAAGTGGCGAGACAAAAAAAGAGACGTCTACATCCTTTCCACAATACACAACGACACCTTGGTGGAACTGCAGAGAAGAAAAGGCCCCGTCCAGAAGCCAAAATGTATCCACGAGTATAACCTATACATGGGGGGGGTGGATATGAACGACCAGATGATGCAGCCCTACTTGGCCACCAGGAGATCGCTTTTTTGGTACAAAAAAGTCGCCATTTATTTGATGCAACTAGCCATGTTCAATTCCTATATTATTTTTTCTAAGTGCACCCAAAGTTCCATGACCTATCTAAGATTTCAAGAAGACGTCCTCACAGCCCTCATCTATCCCCATGGCCAACCCACTCAACTAATTCGCTCTGATGAAGTATCCAGACTCCATGAAAGGCACTTTCCTGAACTTCTCCCTCCTACCCAAACAGGTCGCAAACCCCAAAAAAAATGTCGTGTGTGTTCAAGTAGGGGAAATCGCCGCGACACCCGATACTACTGTCCCGACTGTCCCTCCCATCCAGGCCTCTGTATTGGAACGTGCTTTCGAAGCTATCATACTTCACTGCACTATTAGATGACTTTTTTCCAGTTTCCACTTTCTGCCATTTCTGTGAATGACCCGGACTGTTAACGACTATGCCTCTGCCAAACATCTTTCTGCCTTCAACGTGAATTGACCTCGGCCTGTTAAATGACCATTCTTTTTGCCTGCCTCCTGAACTGATCATTTGCCCTGCCACTGTACAGCACAGGGGTCTCACATGTGAGGGGCTCCAGAAAAGGTTTTCCGAGTGGAGAAAACATTTTTCTCCAGGTTTTGTTTTCTCGGATTAGGGTCTGGAGACTCGGAGGCTTCGTAGAGATTTGGGTGGGAAGAAGCCTCTACCCCTGTCCTCAGGTCTTACCTGACCAAGGCCTAATGTACAAAGTGCCACCTGCTGCCATCTGAACTGGTCATGCCTCTGCCTGCCACCTGAACTGGCCGTGCCTTTGCATGGCACCTGAACTGGCCGTGCCTATGCATGGCACCTGAACTGGCCGTGCCTTTGCATGGCACCTGAACTGGCCATGCCTTTGCCTGGCACCTGAACTGGCCATGCCTTTGCCTGTTACCTGAACTAGCCATACCTATGCCTGTTACCTGAACTGAACTTTGACTGCTCTGGAACGGTATTCCTGCCTGCTAGAACCACAGGTGAGCCTTTTTTTTTACCCTTTGCTCAGCAGAATGTATTTTGGGGTGCAATTCTTGGTGTATACATGCTATGTGTTAGAAGCCTAAAGGTGCTACTTGCATGTTGGGCTTCTGTATGTGGCCAGGTAGTGGAAAAGTCTGACACATGGGGTATCGCCATACTCAGGACGAGTAGCAGAATGTATTTTGGGGTGTAATTTTGGCTATGTACATTCTACGTGTTATAAAGATCTTCTAAATTGACAACTTTGTAAGAAAAAAATTGGTTTTAATTTTCTTTCCACATTTTCCAAAAACTTGTGGAAAGAAATTACATGTTCAAAAGACTCATTATGCCTCATAGAATATACATTGGGGTGTTTTCTTTCCAAAATGGGGTCACTTTGTGGGTAATTCTATTGTCCTGGTGCTCCAGGGCCTTCAAAAATGTGATAGGTACTCAGGAAATGAAATGTGTAATTTATGCCTTTAGAACACCTGATGGTGCTACATGGATGTTGGGCCTCTGTATGTGGCCAAGCTGTGTAAAAGTCTCACACATTTGGGATCGCCATACTCAGGAGGAGTAGCAGAATGTATTTTGGGGTGTAATTTTTGCTATGTACTTGCTATGTGTTGGAAATATCTTATAAATGAACAACTTAGCGTAAAAAAAATGCGTTTTCATTTTTTTCCCACATTTTCCCAAAACTTCTGGAAAAAAATGAACCGTTCAAAAGACTCATTATGCCTCATAGATTATACGTTAGGGTGTTAGCTTTCCAAAATGGGGTCACTTTGTGGGCGTTTCCATTGTCCTGGTGCTCCAGGGCCTTCAAAAGTGTAATAGGTGGTTGAGAAATGAGATGTGTCATTTATGCTTGTAGAACGCCTGAAGGTGCTACTTCACTGGCGGGCCTCTGTATGTGGCCAGGCTGTGTAAAAGTCTCACACATTTGGTATCGCCATACTCAGGAGGAGTAGCAGAATGTATTTTGGGGTGCAATTTTTGCTATGTACATGCTATGTGTTGGAAATATCTTATAAATTAACAACTTAGCGTAAAAAAAATGCGTTTTCATTTTTTTTTCCACATTTTCCCAAAACTTCTGGAAAAAAATGAACCGTTCAAAAGACTCATTATGCCTCATAGATTATACGTTGGGGTGTTAGCTTTCCAAAATGGGGTCACTTTGTGGGCGTTTCCATTGTCCTGGTGCTCCAGGGCCTTCAAAAGTGTAATAGGTGGTTGAGAAATGAGATGTGTCATTTATGCTTGTAGAACGCCTGAAGGTGCTACTTCACTGGCGGGCCTCTGTATGTGGCCAGGCTGTGTAAAAGTCTCACACATTTGGTATCGCTATACTCAGGAGGAGTAGCAGAATGTATTTTGGGGTGCAATTTTTGCTATGTACATGCTATGTGTTGGAAATATCTTATAAATTAACAACTTAGCGTAAAAAAAATGCGTTTTCATTTTTTTTTCCACATTTTCCCAAAACTTCTGGAAAAAAATGAACCGTTCAAAAGACTCATTATGCCTCATAGATTATACGTTGGGGTGTTAGCTTTCCAAAATGGGGTCACTTTGTGGGCGTTTCCATTGTCCTGGTGCTCCAGGGCCTTCAAAAGTGTAATAGGTGGTTGAGAAATGAGATGTGTCATTTATGCTTGTAGAACGCCTGAAGGTGCTACTTCACTGGCGGGCCTCTGTATGTGGCCAGGCTGTGTAAAAGTCTCACACATTTGGTATCGCCATACTCAGGAGGAGTAGCAGAATGTATTTTGGGGTGTAATTTTTGCTATGTACATGCTATGTGTTGGAAATATCTTATAAATGAACAACTTAGCGTAAGAAAAATGCGTTTTCATTTTTTTTCCACATTTTCCCAAAACTTCTGGAAAAAAATGAACCGTTCAAAAGACTCATTATGCCTCATAGATTATACGTTGGGGTGTTAGCTTTCCAAAATGGGGTCACTTTGTGGGCGTTTCCATTGTCCTGGTGCTCCAGGGCCTTCAAAAGTGTAATAGGTGGTTGAGAAATGAGATGTGTCATTTATGCATGTAGAACGCCTGATGGTGCTACTTCACTGGTGGGCCTCTGTATGTGGCCAGGCTGTGTAAAAGTCCCACACATGTGGTATCGTAATACTCAGGAGGCGTAGCAGAATGTATTTTGGGGTGTCATTTGTGGTATACACATGCCATGTGAGAGAAATAACCTATTACAATGAACATTTTGTGGGGAAAAAATAAAAAATAAAAATTCTTCATTTTGCAAAGAATTGTGGGAAAAAAATTACAACATCAAAAACCTCACCATGCCTCTTACTAAATACCTTGGAATGTCTACTTTCAAAAAAGGGGTCATTTGGGGGGTATTTGTACTTTCCTGGCTTGTTTGGGTCGCAAGAAATGAGATAGGTCACCAGTACATCAGATGTGATCAATTTTGTATGATTCGCACCACCGCTTGTAGACTCTATAACTTTCACAAAGACCAAATAGTATCCACTAATTTGGGTTATTTTTACCAAAGATATGTAGCAATATAAATTGTGGCCAAAATTTATGAAGAAAAATTAATAATTTGCAAAATTTTATCACATAAACTAAGAAAAATTCGTTTTTTTTCAAAATTTTCCGTCTTTTTTCATTTATAGCGCAAAAAATAAAAAACCCAGAGGTGATCAAATACCACCAAAAGAAAGCTCTATTTGTGGGAAAAAAAGGACAAAAAAATCATTTGGGTACAGTGTTGCATGACTGAGTAATTGTGATTCAAAGTGTGAGAGCACCGAAAGCTGAAAATTGGTCTGGGCAGGAAGGGTGTTTAAGTGCACAGTAAGCAAGTGGTTAAAACATGTTATACAACACAGTGCTTTTACTGTGTCATTTGGCCTCTTCTATCACCTAAAAAACATGGCTGATCCTGCCTGGCTATACCTGTAAACTGACCACAGTTTATCATGGCCACTGAGCCCTGACACCGTGGTCAGTTTATGTGTCTCTGTCAGCTGCAGCCCCCCTCTGTCCTATCCTCTGTCCCCCCTCCGTCCCCCCTGCTAGCCTGTCTGCTCATGTCAGTGCCCGCCCTTCCCCTACTGCTGCCATAGCACCCAACTGTCCCTGATTTTGAGGGACTGTCCCTGATTTGGAGCAATGCCCCTCTGTCCCTCATTCCTCCTCATTTGTCCCACATTTTGGTCTGATCTACAGTGGTGTGAAAAAGTGTTTGCCCCCTTCCTCATTTCCTGTTCCTTTGCATGTTTGTCACACTTAAGTGTTTCGGAACATCAAACCAATTTAAACAATAGTCAAGGACAACACAAGTAAACACAAAATGCAATTTGTAAATGAAGGTGTTTATTATTAAAGGTGAAAAAAAATCCAAACCATCATGGCCCTGTGTGAAAAAGTGATTGCCCCCCTTGTTAAAACATACTATAACTGTGGTTGTCCACACCTGAGTTCAATTTCTCTAGCCACACCCAGGCCTGATTATTGCCACACCTGTTCACAATCAAGGCATCACTTAAATAGGTGCTGCTTGACACAGTAAGGTCCACCAGAAGATCCTTAAAAGCTACACATCATGCCGAGACCCAAAGAAATTCAGGAACAATTGAGAAAGAAAGTAATTGAGATCTATCAGTCTGGAAAGGGTTATAAAGCCATTTCCAAAGCTTTGGGAATCCAGCGAACCACAGTGAGAGACATTATCCACAAATGGCGAAGACATGGAACAGTGGTGAACCTTCCCAGGAGTGGCCGCCCGCCCAAAATTACCCCAAGAGCGCAGCGACGACTCATCCAAGAGGTCACAAAAGACCCCACAACAACGTCCAAGGAACTGCAGGCCTCACTTGCCTCAGTTAAGGTCAGCGTTCATGCCTCCACCATCAGGAAAAGACTGGGCAAAAATGGCCTGCATGGCAGAGTTCCAAGGAGAAAACCACTGCTGAGCAAAAAGAACATCAAAGCTTGTCTCAATTTCTCCACAACACATCTTGATGATCCCCAAGACTTTTGGGACAACATTCTGTGGACCGATGAGACAAAAGTGGAACTCTTTGGAAGGTGTGTGTCCAAGTATATCTGGCGTAGAAGGAACACTGCATTTCAGAAAAAGAACATTATACCAACAGTAAAATATGGTGGTGGTAGTGTGATGGTCTGGGGCTGTTTTGCTGCTTCAGGACCTGGAAGACTTGCCGTGATAAAAGGAACTATGAATTCTGCTGTCTACCAAGAGATCCTGAAGGAGAATGTCCGACCATCTGTTCGTGTACTAAAGCTGAAACGAACTTGGGTTCTGCAGCAGGACAATGATCCTAAACACACCAGCAAGTCCACCACCGAATGGCTGAAGAAAAACAAAATGAAGACTTTGGAGGGGCCTAGCCAAAGTCCTGACCTGAATCCTATTGAGATGTTGTGGTATGACCTTAAAAAGGCCGTTCATGCTCGAAAACCCTCTAATGTAACTGAATTAGGACAATTCTGCAAAGATGAGTGGGCCAAAATTCCTCCAGGACGCTGTAAAAGCCTCATTGCACGTTATCGCAAACGCTTGGTTGCAGTTGTTGCTGCTAAGGGTGGCCCAACCAGTTATTAGGTTTAGGGGGCAATCACTTTTTCACACAGGGCCATGATGGTTTGGATTTTTTTTCACCTTTAATAATAAACACCTTCATTTACAAATTGCATTTTGTGTTTACTTGTGTTGTCCTTGACTATTGTTTAAATTGGTTTGATGTTCCGAAACACTTAAGTGTGACAAACATGCAAAGGAACAGGAAATGAGGAAGGGGGCAAACACTTTTTCACACCACTGTATATAGTTGTATATAAAATGCACTTTTTATCTTTCAAAAAGTGTTTCCCAGCGCTAAACCTTTCATCCAAATTCTAAATTGCTGCATTTGTAAAATTCAAAAGCCAATATAAAAGAATAGTAGTGGTAAAAAAAGCCCTTATACCTACAAAAGCCTACATACATTTGCTAGTAGGCGTCCCTAATTCCCATCTCAGAATGTTGGGAGGTATGCCTTCTGCTATTATAACTACCTTAAAAACATCCCATTCCTGCTGTAAAATTATTTGCCCCTGTGCCTGTGTTATATAAAAAATATGCCGATCTGTACCTATACCAGAGCGGCTCCTGGTGCTCACGTGACTCCTTGGCTCTCTCTCTCCTCTCTCCTCCCCTCCTCCCTGGCTGACGTCATTGGGAGTGCTCAACCCGCCTGCTATAGCTGTCAGGCGGGCAGAGAAGAGAGCCGAGGAGTCACATGAGCACCGTGAGATATAAGTACAGATTGGCAGCTTTTTTATATAACACAGGCACAGGGACACATATTGTTATGTTTTTTTGTTTTTACACATATTGTTATGTTTTTTTGTTTTTACACATATTGTTATGTTTTTTTGTTTGTTTTTACACATATTTTTATGTTACAGAGGGGATGGAAGGTTTTTATTATGTTGGCTTAAAGTGGTTGTAAACCTCTGTTTGTGACTTTTACCTAAAGGTAAGCCTAGAATAAGGCTTACCTATCGGTAGTGGAAATATCTCCTAAACGTGTGCTGTTTAGGAGATATTTCCACTACCTATAGGTAAGCCTTATTCTAAGCTTACCTATAGATAAAAGTCACAATCAGAGGTTTACAACCACTTTAAGCCAACATATTTGCTGTACACTGCGCTGATGGTGTCATCAGCGCACACGCTGTGAAGAAATGGCCCTCCGTGACGTTTCTTCACTCGCAAGTGCCGTGACTGACGGCTCCCGTGCGCATGTGCGGGAGTGACGTCACGCGGCTCTGGCCATTCACAGAGCCGGAGTCCACGGCCCCCCAGGAAGGAAGAGGGGCGAAGATGGATGAGGCCACCAGCAGGGACAACGCGGGCTTCGTTTGCAGGTAAGTGCGATGCATACTAGCCCATTATGCTTTTACTTTGCAGGGGAACAAAGAGGAAGTAAAACACATCAGGGTTTACTTCCTCTTTAAAGTGGTTGTAAACCCTTACAAACTACTTTGGCCTACAGGTAAGCCTAGATTAAGGCTTACCTGTAGGTCCAATAAATATCTCCTAAACCTACACGGTTTAGGAGATATTTACAAAAAAACAGGCACCGCTGTCTACGGCGCAGGTGCCGTAGACAGCGGCGCGCAGGCGCACTGAGCAGGCCGGAGATCGCGGCGATATGCCGCTCTTGGCGGCTCCCGTGCGCATGCGCGGGAGTGACGTCATCGCAACTCCAGCGAATGACAGCGCCGGAGCAGCGAGACCCGGAAGTCACTCCGGATTGATGGCGGCGGAGGAGGACGTGGACGAGGGTCGCTTCGGGGGCTTCGTTCTCAGGTAAGTTATTCATAATGAGCTAGTATGCTCATATACTAGTTCATTATGCCTTTGCCTTGCAGGTTCCGTTTAAAAAAAAAAAAAAAGGAGGCTTTACTTCCTCTTTATCATCCACTACAAATACTGCAGCTGCTGACTTTTAAAATAAGGACACTTACCTGTCCCAGGGTCCAGCGATGTTGGCACCCGAGGCCGAACAGTCCCTCGACCCCCATGGGAGTCTATGCACGAAAGTGGGTGCAAATACCTGTCTTAAACTGGTATCTGCACCCCCCTCCCCCCTGAAAGGTGGCAAATGTGACACCGGAGGGGGGGGAGGGTTCCGAAAAGCGGAGGTTCAATTTTTGTGTGAACCTCCGCTTTAAGTACCCTGGGTCAATGGACCTTTGTTTCTGTGCGCCACAACCTGGTTACTCTGCATTACATTGCGGCCTGCTGCCTTCAAAAATCTCTGGAGGTCTGTTTAATTTTTTTGTACGTTGCCTTTTGTGACAGTCCTTTAAAAGTAAATGAGTTATCAGAACATAACACACATTAACGCGCAAAACACTGCCCCTTAACGCGTACAAAATGACGCACCACAATAGAGATTGCAGGTATAAGGAGGAATGGATGCGTCTGTCTTGGAATTGAGGTCTATCCTGGTCTAACCTCAGACAGGGAAGGTAATTATGTCTGGAGGCAGAAGTGAAGGACTGTTCATGGAGGTCTGCAGGCAGAGACGCGCCTGGTGTTAAAATGATGATCGCCCCGGCTGCTTTATTAATCCTGTGAAGTATCAGCCCTACAAGACGCCGACGAGGCAGGATCTCCGTCCCGGGGCCACCCAGGCTCCAAACGCAAAGTTCAACCCAAACATGAGCGGCCCATGGCGTGAATTACTTCAGCAGCCGCTCCTGACACTGTTTACACTGCACGTCGTGTGTCCGTGGGCGCTCGCAGACCGCCGCTTAATGAGGAAATATAACGTGTTTATGTAGAGGATTTAACGTTGATCTGATTTACATGTGCGGAGAAGCGGCCTTCCATACCGTCTTCGTGCCGTTCAGCTAATCTTTTATTTTTACAGAGATTCTTTTTTACATGGAAAGGTAATCAGTAGGGATAAGCAAAGTCAATTTGCTTTAAATCTGCTTAGGAAAATTTAAATCAAAGAAACTACTCTTTATTTAGATAATGTGTTTTTTTTATATGCTTATCGGACCATGTTGTCGGAAAATCCGCCCGTGTGTGGGCTCCATCGGACTTTTTCAGTTGGAATTTCCGACGGAAAAAATTTGAGATCCTGCTCTCAAATTTTCCGACAACAAAATCTGACTTTTTCCAATCGTGTGTAGAGAATTCCGATGGACAAAGTGCCACGCATGCTCAGATCAAATTACGAGACCAAAGCTATTGGCTACAAGCCTCTACGTAGTTCTGTCGTACGCAACGAACGTCACCACGTTCAGAATGATCAAATTTTCCGACAACTTTGTCCGACCGCGTGTATGCAACACCAGTGTCGGACAAAACCCGCCGGAAAAAATCCGACAGATTTTGTGGTCGGAATTTCCGACCGTGTGTACGGGGGGCTTAGAGTGATTTTGTATATTTAATTTATTATTTGTATTCTTTATTATTATTTTAATTTATGATTTTATTGTTGGTATTATTATTAGAGTTATTAATAGTATTATATAATACTATAATAATATTATAGTATTATTTTTGTATTATTTCATTTCATTAATAATTGTATTATTTTATTGTATTATAATAGTAGTGTTAATAGAGTAGAGCAAGTGTTAAGATTGTAAGCATAAGCGCTTACAATCTAATAGGGTGGGGCAAGTGATACAAAAGGTAATAACTGTGAGGGATGAACTCATGGAAGAATTCAAAGTCCAGTTGTTAGGTGGAGGCGTGATAGGTTTCCCTAAAGAGATGTGTTTTTTTGAGGGATCGCCTAAAGGTGGCCAGAGTAGGCGATAGCTGGACAGATTGAGGTAGAGAGGTCCAGAGGATGAGAGAGGCTCTGGAGAAGTCCTGGAGATCAGCATAGGAAGAGGAGATAAGAGAGCTAGAGAGCAGGAGGTCTTGGGAGGAGCAGAGAGGATGGTTTGGGTGATATTTATTACCGTATTTATCGGCATATAACACGCACCTTCATTTTAGGAGGGAAGTTTCAGGAAAAAAATACAATTTTAAATAAAGAATTTGAAGAAAAATAAGGGTCAGTGCCCATCAATGCAGCCTCACCATTGCCCATCTGCAGCCTGATAAATGTCCATCTGCAGCCTCACGATTGCCCATCAATGCAGCTTGATCAATGCCCATCTACTGCCTCACGATTGCCATGAATGCAGCCTGATCAATGCCCATCTGCAGCCTCAACTCAGATTACTGATGCCTCAGAGGGGACAGGGAGGGGGGTGGGGCAAGCACAGTCAGATTACATACATCGAGAATCTCCTGTTTAATCGGCGGCCTCTTTAATACAAATGAAACAGGAAGAAGTTCAGGACAGCCGCACTCCAAAAATTGCCTTTTATTCAAATAACAGGATCAAAAAATACATGCCACAGCAGAACAGACAGAAGAACTGACGCGTTTCACACTATCAAACAGTGCTTAACCACTTTAAGACCGGACCAATTTGCAGCCAAAAGACCAGGCCCCTTTTTGCGATTCGGCACTGCGTCGCTTTAACTGACAATTGCGTGGTCATGTGGCGTGGCTCCCAAACAAAATTGACGTCCTTTTTTTCCCACAAATAGAGCTTTCTTTTGGTGGTATTTGATCGCCCCTGCGGTTTTTATTTTTTTGCGCTATAAACAAAAATAGAGCGTCAATTTTGAAAAGAACGCATTCTTTTTTATTTTTTGCTATAATAAATATCCCCCAAAAATATATAAAAAAAAAAAATTTTTCCTCAGTTTAGGCCGATACGTATTCTTCTACATATTTTTGGTAAAAAAATCGCAATAAGCGATTATTGATTGGTTTGCGCAGAAGTTATAGCGTTTACAAAATAGGGGATAGTTTTATAGCATTTTTATTAATAATTTTTTTTTATTAGTAATGGCGGCGATCAGCGATTTTTATTGTGACTGCGACATTATGGCGGACACATCGGACATTTTTGACACATTTTTGGGACCATTGTCATTTATACAGCAATCAATGCTATTTAAATGCATTGATTCTTGTATAAATGACACTGGCAGTGAAGGGGTTAACCACTAGGGGGCAGGGTAGGGGTTAAGTGTGCCTAGGGGTGTGTTTCTTACTGTGGGGGGGCGTGGCTGTCAGCTAGTGAATGCTGATCTCTGCTCCAATCACAGGGAGCAGAGATCGGCGTCACTAGTTGCTAGGCAGAACGGGGAGATGCTGTTTATTTCCGCATCTCCCCGTTCAGCCTTCCCGTGAGACGATCGCGGGTGTCGAATCCGCGGGTCCCGCGACCGGCCTCACGGGGGTCCCGACCGGCGCGCGCCCGATGGCACGGCGGCATCTTAAAGGGGACATATATATACGCCCATATGCCTGTCCGTGCCATTCTGCCGACGTATATCGTCGTGCGCCAGTCGGGAAGCGGTTAAGCTATGATTAACACCTGTGGCTTCTAAGCCAGCACCTGTGGCTTCTAAACTGGAGGAGAGGTTTTACTTTTGGCTGACCTACCTGGAGCGGTGATATTTCCTTCCCTCTTTAATACAAAGTCCAGCTTCCTGGAACGGCCGGTCCTGATTGGATAGATTGATAGCAGCGCAGCCATTGGCTCCCGCTGCTGTCAATCAAATCCAATGACGCGGCACCGGGGGGCGGGGCCGAGTCCTGCATTCTGTGTGAATGGACACAGACGCATTACTCTGGAGCACGCCCCCACGGGTGTCCACCTTAGGAGAACGCTTCCCCAACGTGGACACTCGATGCGCTGAGGGACCACAGAAGAGGAGGACCAGGGCCACTCTGTGCAAAACTAACTGCACAGAGGAGGTAAGTATGACATGTTTGTTACTTAAAAAAAAAAAACAACCCCTTTAATAGTAGAAAGTAAAAAATATAGTTTGTTTCAAAATTGTTGGTCTTTTTTTATTTATAGCGCAAAAATAAAAAAACGCAGAGGTGATCAAATACCACCAAAAGAAAGCTCTATTTTTTGGAAAAAAGGACGTATATTTTGTTTAGATACAGCTTCGCATGACTACGCAATTGTCAGTTAAGGTAACGCAGTGCCGTATCGCAAAAAAATGGCCTGGTCATGAAAGGGGGGTAAATCTTCCGGAGGTCAAGTGGTTAAGCTTTGACGATAAGATCTGGAAGTTAATTGGTTTCTTTGGTTTCTATGCAGAGCTGCACCAAATTTTGCACTCTCAAGACTTAGTAAAATATTCCCCCAGAAGAAGACACCCACTTCTAAGGTCGAAACGCGTCAGTTAGCATAGTATGATTACATAAATGTTTATATCATGTCTTTTCTATGCACCCATGGCTGTATTTTTATGTACATGTTCTAGCTAGATGTCCAGAGCTCATGTTTTAATACATCAATATCCTTCTTGTATTTTCACTCAATAAAATATTTATATTTTTCTAAGGACGAGAGAATAATTTTTCTTTAATTAATGTTTTTCTGGCAATAAAACCCCATGGGGAAATCTTTCCATTTCAAGTTTTAGTAAATAACCTCTCTTGTGACTTGCTACTAAGTTTCAATGTTGCAGTCTGCTCACTGGGGGAGGGGAGACTGGGGAAATGCTTCCTCCTGCCTGCAGCAGACTGATGACATCATCTCATCTCAGCCTAGGCAAAGCCTCTGATTGGAGCTTAGGATGACATTTTAATGATTAAAGGATGATTTTCTAGAAAATTATCCTGTTTCTGTATACTGAGACAAGTTAGGGGTTTAACCACTTTCAGACCGGACCAATTTGCAGCCAAAGGACCAGGCCCCTTTTTGCGATTCGGCACTGCATCGCTTTAACTGACAATTGCGCGGTCATGCGGCGTGGCTCCCAAACTAAATTGACGTCCCTTTTTCCCACAAATAGAGCTTTCTTTTGGTGGTATTTGATCGCCCCTGCGGTTTTTATTTTTTGCGCTACAAAAAGAGCGACAATTTAGAAAAAAACGCATTATTTTTTTATTTTTTGCTATAATAAATATCCCCCAAAAATATATAAAAATTTTTTTTTTTCCTCAGTTTAGGCCGATACGTATTCTTCTACATATTTCTGGTAAAAAAAATCACAATAAGCGATTATTGATTGGTTTGCGCAGAAGTTATAGCGTCTACAAGATAGGGAATAGTTTTATAGCATTTTTATTAATTTTTTTTTTTTTACAAGTAATGGCGGCGATCAGCGATTTTTATTGTGACTGCGACATTATGGCGGACACATCGGACATTTTTGACACATTTTTGGGACCATTGTCATTTATACAGCAATCAATGCTATTTAAATGCATTGATTCCTGTATAAATGACACTGGCAGTAAAGGGGTGAACCACTAGGTGGCAGTGTAGGGGTTAAGTATGCCTAGAGGTGTGTTTCTCTTACTGTGGGGGGGGGCGTGGCTGTCAACTAGTGAATGCTGATCTCTGCTCCAATCGCAGGGAGCAGAGATCGGCGTCACTAGTTGCTAGGCAGAATGGGGAGATGCTGTTTATTTCCGTATCTCCCCGTTCAGCCTTCCCGTGAGACGATCGCGGGTGTCCCCACGACGATCGAGTCCGCGGGACCCACGACCGGCCTCACGGGGGTCCCCGCCCGATGGCACGGCAGCATCTTAAATGGGATGTATATATACGCCCTTATGCCTGTCCGTGCCATTCTGTCGACGTATATCGTCGTGCGCCGGTCGGGAAGTGGTTAAAGGGGTTGTAAAGGTTCGCGTTTTTTCACCTTATTGCATCCTATGCATTAAGATGAAAAAACATCCGACAATACCGCCCCCCCCCCCTCCAGCCCCCCGTTTTACTTACCTGAGCCCGTTCACCTGCTGCGCTCTTCCCCTGATCTCCTCTTTGCCGCTCAGCCTGGCCATTGATTGGCTAGAGTGGATGGATTGAAAGCAGCGCAGCCATTGGCTGTCAATCACATCCAAGTGATACAGTGAGCGGCTATAGTCGCCAGCAGTATCACGGGAGCGCGCCCGCAAGAACTAACCACCATGCTAGAGAGCTCGCATGAAGGTGCTTAGTTCTTGTGGGGAGGAGCCGAGACAGCCGCCGAGGGACCCCAGAAGTTGAGGTTCGGGAGCACTCTGTCAAAACGAGCTGCACAGTGGAGGTAAGTATAACATGTTTGTTATTTAAAAAAATAAAAAAAATGTACCTTTACAACCCCTTTAATTCATGACTTGTACAGAGACTCTAAAATATATATTTTTTTGCCTATTAATCTCAGGCTCTTCTCTAGCAAATTTGGCACTTTCAGTTAAGACAGAGGATTAATCTTCATAGGTTTATTTTCACTGTCCAGACCGCCTTTGACATCTTTATGTAAAATGTTTTGCGTCTCGTTAAAAAAAAATATATATATATCCCAGTGCAGAGAGTTTTGGATTTTTCCCAGAACTGGGATTGTCTTGCAGGTGATTTGGGGTCACTTGGCACGAGATCTGGCCGGTTGGTAAAGAGTCGACAGGGAAATCTAATCTCTTCGCAGTCTTATCGTTTCTGATAGATCTGATTATGTTTGCGGCTTTTTTCCCGAAGCCATTTTCCGGGATGTTTACAATAATATTTGTATTTATTGGGAACAAAGTCCTCTCCGCTGTTTTCGTTGTCACTTTGCATATATCAGATTCTGACAGGGAACCGGATACGAGATTGAGATGGCCGCGTTCTGGACCATTATTACAGTAAATCTAATAGAGTGAGTTAGGCAAATGTTGGGGGTGGAAGGATGCCTTTCTCCTCGGGGGAATCTAAGCCGAGCGTGCCATGTAACACGGGATGATGGGAAACCGGCCATGATGGTGCCTCCATTTTGACTTCTTGCAGCACCGCCATGGGAATAAACAGAGCCAGCTACTATCCCAGGGGATCATGGGAAAGAATGACACAGCAACCATAACTTTTCTTTAATACTTAGGCAAAAAGACATACTTGGATGTTGAATTAAAGGAAAACTATAATAATTTGAAATAATTTGATACTACTTTTTTAAATTACTATTTTATAAAGGAGTTTTAATTAAAGAAAGATCCTAAAAGTAAAGCTCCAGAGCAGAAACCGTGCACTTTCAGACTCTTTCCCTAATTAAAACTTCCTACAGCCTCCTCTGAAAAAGTAAGCAAGAGGAATAGTCACCGCTCTTCGGTGTGTGTAGTTTGGAGCTTGAGCTTTTGAACTTTGTAAATAGTGTTGGGCAAACCGTTTGAGCTGAGCAAAAGTTTGACCTGAACACTGGCTGTTCATCCGTTCGGTGAACACCCGAATTGCACAGTGCATTCTAAGCCCTGATTGGCTGAAGCAATGAGGACTTTGCCCAATCATGGCACAAAGCACTGTCAGAGCCATGATTGAAGAAAGTCATTGCCCAATCATGGCTCGTTAAACCCACCGCACACTACAAAAGGTTTCTTCGCAGAGGAGCCATTTGCAGTGTGATATTGGAGTGGAGATATATAGAACAGGGCTCAGCTCATTGCTACTAGTGTGCTATAGTGTGCTATTGTGGTTTTATTGTGAGTGTAGAGTGTCAGTGTAGTGCGAATATAGTGATAGTGTAGCATCAGTGTAGTGTGTCCGTACAGTTTTACTGCAGTATATTGAAGTGTGTCAGTGTAGTGTGTCAGGGCAGTTTTACTGCAGTATATTGAAGTGTGTCAGTGCAGTTTTACTGCAGTATATTGAATTGTGTCAGGGACGTTTTACTGCAGTATATTGAAATGTGTCAGTGCAGTTTTACTGCAGTATATTGAAGTGCGTCACTGCAGTTTTACTGCAATATATTGTAGTGCGTCACTGCAGTTTTACTGCAGTATATTGTAGTAAGTCGGTGCAGTGTTACTGCAGCATCTTGAAGTGCATCAGTGTAGTTTTACTGCAGTATATTGTGGTGTGTCGGTGCAGTTTTACTGCAGTATATTGTAGTGCCTCAGTGCAGTTTTACTGCAGTATATTGTAGTGTGTCAGTGGAGTGTGTCTGTGTAGTGCAGTGTTTTACACTGCATTACATAACATTTAGTGCTGTATACAGTGCTGTAAACCCCCCCCCCCTTTTTTTTTGGGCTGCTCTATGTTATTTTTTTTTGTCCTGTGCCTGCCCCCTTTTTTAAAATTGTGAGCTGCAGCTTTTCTGACTGCGGCACTGTTGTTCCCTCCTTTTTATTTATTTTTTATAGTTTGGACATTTCTGTCAGCGGCAGTCCTCAAGTTATTAAAGTGCACCAAACACCACTCTCCATTGAAAGTGCACCCAGTTACACGTTTCCCCATCTCAAATACATTTCGGTAATAAGCCCCCCCCCCCTCCCCCGTCATGTCTGGGAGGCCAACAAGGAGAGGCAGATGTTCCCATGCCACTGTAAGGGGGCCAGCAGCGTCTATGTCTACAGACAAAGGTGGACGTAGTCCATCCTCAGGCAGGGCACATTTGTCTGTTTAGTAATGTTGCCCATGCTATCCAGCCACAGCATGTAGAGGAGATGGCAGGCTGGCTTACTAAACCATCCTCATTCTCTATCACCAAAGCAGAGACTAGCACACAGTCCACTGCAGCTGCCCGAGTGGCTTATTCTGCCTCCTTGTCCAGAGCTACCCCTGCCATAGCCCCAGCATCACGCATGGAGGAATCAGCTGAATTATTTGAACACAGCATCAGCCACTTGCTTCTTGAGGATGCACAACCATTACTTGATTCTGATGTTGGTTCTGAGGTAGAGAAAGGGAGTAACATGAGTCTACAGAGAGGGAAGAACACTGATAAACAATAAATTGACAGTTATGTTCCCCCAGCCGCAGTTTTTTACAGCACGGCCAATTCTTGCTTTCATCAAGCGTACCTCTGTAGGGTTACAGTGTGAAGGCACCACCAACACCCAAAGCCCAATTTTTCCACAACTGTTACTTCTAACCAAAGTCTGTGAAAGAGACAACAGACTTTATCTAAAAAAAATAAAAAGTATGGCCTGAGTGTACTATAATGTGGCTTCTTCACATAAGGCTTGTTCACTGTGGAGCAAAACATTGTTATTTACATCCAATGTCTGCCAAAGAGACACCAGAATGTATCCAAACAATCTCTAATCTTGTTTTGAGTGCACCAAATAGGGGCCTCATCATACAGACTGGCTCCCCAAGCCGTTGTTTTGAAAATAAAGAAAGCTTGCAGGGAAAGTGTCTTTTTTTTTTTTATAAATGTCATTTTTGCTGCAGCAGGTTCTATACATGGTACATATATGCCACTTTACAGGCAGACTATGGGGGCACCGCAGGCGCTATATTTAAATACATTTTTATTGTTTCACTTTAAGCATCATTAAACCACTGCTCATTTAAAAATTATTTTTTTTTTCATTGATAGATGTCCCTCAGGGCAGTACCTGCGGGTCTTCTCCTAAGTTGAGGATTTTGCAGGGAAAGCTTGCAGGTAAATTGTCTTTTATTTTTTCTTTACGAATGTAATTTTTGCTGCAGCAGGTTCTATACATGGTACACATATGCCATTTTACAGGCAGACTATGGGGGCCCCCCAGGCGCTATATTTAAATGAATTTTTATTGTTTCACTTTAAGCATCATTAAATCACTGCTCATTTAAAAAAAAAAAAATTGTTTTCATTGATACATGTCCCCCGGGGAAGTACCTGCAGGTCTTCTCCTAAGTTGTGGTGGCAGCCAGTCACAGTCCTCCTTCCTTTCTTCCAATTTTGGTCTTCTAAAATATGGTCATTGCTCCCCCTGTGTTGGGGACACTTTGTCCTCTCTGTACTGCCTGTCAATATCAAAGAGGGAGGAACAAACTGGAAAAGGGAAAAATGTTCTGCAGGGCAGCTTAAAGGGGTCATAGGCCGGGCTACACCATTGAGGGACCAAGAACCATATTGAGGGACTGTCACGCATTCCTCCACTTCTGAATGTGGATTGGGCTCTCGCAATAGATATGGCCCATGTGGGTGCCAAAGGAATTTAGGTGCAAGTTCTAAAGATAAAAATGTTAAATGTTACTTTATATAGTATGGGCAAAATACAGATCTACTTTAAGGCTCCATGCACACTGGGCTTAGAAAAAGGCTTCTCTTGGGAGTAAAAAAAAGACTAGATGAGTTTAGAAAAGTTTTAAGTATTTTCTGCCAGTGAGCTCTAATCAGAAATGCGAACCAGAAGGTTTTTTTTCCTGCCTCTAAATGTTGAGCTCAAAATATGCCTGTAAATGTCCTAATGAACACATAGGATAACATTGAGTTGCTTTTACAGGCAGAACACAAAACTCCTCTGGGAAGGCTGTCCACAAGGTATAGAAGTGTGTCTATGGGAATGCTTGACCATTTTTCCAGAAGCGCATTTGTGAGGTCAGGCACTGATGTTGGAAGGCCTGGCTCGTACTCTTTGCAGTAATTCCTCTTAAAGGTGTTCTATTGGGTTGAGGTCAGGACTCTGTGCAGGCCAGTCAAGTTCCTCCACTCCAAACTCGCTCATGTCTTATGGACCGTGCGCAGTCATGTTGGAACAGGAAGCAGCCATCCCCAAACTGTTCCCACAAAGTTGGGAGCATGAAATTGTCCAAAATGTCTTGGTATGCTGACGCCTTAAGAGTTCTCTTTACTGGAACTAAAGGGGCCAAGCCCAACTCCTGAAAAACACCCCCCACACCATAACCCCCCTCCCCTCCACCAAAGGATTTGGACCAGTGCACAAAGCAAGGTCCATAAAGACATGGATGAGTGCATTTGGGGTGGAGGAACTTGACTGGCCTCAGTGGCCTGCACCTCATTCTGATAGAACAAGAAGCTTTTATCGCTGCAAAGGGTGGGCCAACTCAATATTGAACCATACGGACTTAGCCCCCGTACACACAGTCGGAAATTCCGACCACAAAATCCATCCGATTTTTTCCAACGGATTTTGTTCGAAACTGGTGTTGCATACACACGGTCGGACAAAGTTGTCGGAAAATCCGATCGTTCCGAACGTGGTGACGTTCGTTGCGTACTACGTAACTACGTAGAGGCTAGTAGCCAATAGCTTTGGTCTCGTAATTTGATCTGAGCATGCGTGGCACTTTGTCCGTCGGAATTCCCTACACACGATCGGAAAAAGTCTGATCGGATTTTGTTGTCGGAAATTTTGAGATCCTGCTCTCAAATTTTTTCCGTCGGAAATTCCGACAGAAAAAGTCCACTAGAGCCCACACATGATCGGATTTTCCGACAACATAATCCGATCTGACTTTTTCCATCGGAATGTCCGACCGTGTGTACGGGGCATAAGACTGGGATGCCATTAAATTTCATGTGCATGTAAAGGCATGTTGGCGTCCCAATACTTTTGACAATATGGAGTAGATAGATAGAATTTTCCCCTTGTAGGCCGAAGAGGAAAAGTTCACGTTTGATTGAACATAACACCGCATACAATAATGTGACTCCAACCCAGGACGGGTTTATTGTCAATTCTTTGGCTGTTGTCTCTGCAGACGGCTGTAAAACAAAGAATAAAAAAAAAAAAAAATCCTGTGAGCTGCCAGGAGGGATTGGAGGGGTCTGGAGAGGATCTGGGATGGGACCTGTCTGCAGGATGAGGACACATTGAACGCCTCCTATGATCCTGAGAACAGCCTTGTGAGACTGTGCAGGGTCAGCAGGTAAATTATCTCTCTGCAGATACATAACCCCTGAATGCTGCAAAACCTGGTCCCTCTAATCCCTCTGACAGGAGCCATGACACCAGAAGGGGGCTGGGGGTGTGGGGGGGGGGGGTTATCCTTTAAAAAGTACAACTATTAAGACCATGAATTTACTTGAAAAATCTCCCAAACGATGATAAAATATGTAGATTAGTGACTTTTTCAGCTTAAGCAAAATCTTTTTGAAAATCTTGACATGTTGCCAAAATTTCTCCATTTTTGGTGACGTTCCTTGGGATCAGAATTAGAAATGGAAATCTCCCAAAGGTTACAGAAGCTCCTTTTTTTTATATATTATTTTTTTCATATTTTGTACGGTTATACAGACATTCCATTTTGATCAATAAACCTTTTCCAGGCATACATAACATTTAATTTATTACAACTTTTCCCTTATCCCCCAACCGCCGCCCCCCCCCCCCCCAATCTCCCACCAAAAAAAAAAAAAAAGGAAAAGAAAGAGAAAGGTGCATTAGCATGCATTGTGATGTAGTTTGCGTTACACACTGATGCGTGTCAAGACAGTATTTGTATGTATATTATAGGTATTTTATTATTATTTTTATTTATTTTTTCAAACAAAAAAAAGGCAAAAAATAGTAATAATAAAAAATGTATTTGTGCTTTTTTCCCCCTTCATTTTCTGGTGTCTGGTGAATTTGCAGATACCTAATATTTTATTATTATTTTTATTTATTTTTTCAAACAAAAAAAAGGCAAAAAATAGTAATAATAAAAAATGCATTTGTGCTTTTTTCCCCCTTCATTTTCTGGTGTCTGGTGAATTTGCAGATACCTAATATTTTATTATTATTTTTATTTATTTTTTCAAACAAAAAAAAGGCAAAAAATAGTAATAATAAAAAATGTATTTGTGCTTTTTTCCCCCTTTCATTTTCTGGTGTCTGGTGAATTTGCAGATACCTAATATTTTATTATTTTTTCAAACAAAAAAACCTTTTTATTTATTTTTTATTTTTTTTTTATTTATTTTTTCAAACAAAAAAAAGGCAAAAAATAGTAATAATAAAAAATGTATTTGTGCTTTTTTCCCCCTTTCATTTTCTGGTGTCTGGTGAATTTGCAGATACCTAATATTTTATTATTATTTTTATTTATTTTTTCAAACAAAAAAAAGGCAAAAAATAGTAATAATAAAAAATGTATTTGTGCTTTTTTCCCCCTTTCATTTTCTGGTGTCTGGTGAATTTGCAGATACCTAATATTTTATTATTATTTTTATTTATTTTTTCAAACAAAAAAAAGGCAAAAAATAGTAATAATAAAAAATGTATTTGTGCTTTTTTCCCCCTTTCATTTTCTGGTGTCTGGTGAATTTGCAGATACCTAATATTTTTCATCAAATACCAATAAAACATGCAAAAATAAGCAGAAATCTATCTTAGATCCATCTGAGAATAATACCCCGTATTTACTCAGATTGATCTAAAATAGATTTCTGCTTATTTTTGCGTGTTTTATTGGTATTTGATGAAAAATAATAGGTATATGCAAAATACACCAGACACCAGAAAATGAAGGGGAAAAAAAGCACAAATACATTTTTTATTATTACAATTTTTTGCCTTTTTTTTTTTTGTTTGAAAAAAAAGGAGAGACAGAGGAGGTTTACCTCATTTTCTACTCACCCCCTCCTTTTTTTTTTTTCATTCTCCCTTTTCTTCCCCCTATATCTTCTTCCACAATTCCCCCCCCCCCCCCCCCCCCTTTTTTAAATTTGGGTATCCATAAATAGAAAGGGATTGGATTATCATCCAAAAAATCAAAAACACTTTGCAAAGCAACATGGAAAGCTTTTATTACATGTTATTTATTATAATTAATGACAATAATAGTTTTTTTTTCTTTTTAAAGCCAATTACGCTTAAGCAGAAATGTGGAGCTTGTTACAGAAGAAGTAAAATGGGGAATTTTGTCGTGAAATCAATTTTGCCAAAATCACGGCGTTTGGTTCCAAATGCAGATTTAAAATCACTTCTGGTTTTTGGTACTCCTTTTATAGCACTGTATTTATATTATTCTTGAATTTTCATCTCTATATATTAGAGCAGATGCATTTTTTTTTTTACATTGTATATCCATAGCTGTTCTGGAGGGACCAACATGGATGTCATAATTTGGTGAGGCTTAGTAAAAAATATTTGGAAGTTTAGTAAGCATGCAGGAATTTTTTGGCACTCAAGGAGCCCTTTTATTCGTTCACTTTTGGAAAGAGATTCGGACATTCTGGGGCATTAATGAGGACCTGTCATTCTGGGACACTAAAGAGAACCTGTCACCAGACCATTCATTCCAACGAGAAACTTCTCATATGATTATATATTTAACATATTCCATGTATGCTATTTACAAGTAAATGCCTCCTTTGTGTAAACATCTAAAAGCCCAGAGACTGCCTCTGGGTGCCGCCATCTTGGATGGGATTTCAGCAGCCCCAGCAAACTTAGAGGTGACACTCTATAGTATCCCTGTTCGCTCCTTCCATAAAAGTTTTTTTGTGGAAAGTGTGGAAGAGCTGGGCCAGCACTGACAATAAATAGACAAACCCAGAAGAGGAGAGGGCTATGACTAGAGGGGGTTGTACTATTTTTATTTATTTAAGGTACTTATATAGCGCCGTCAATTTACGCAGCGCTTTACATATACATTTAGGCCGATACATGCCCGGGTCAGAGGGGATAGTTTTTATAGCATTTTTATTATAATTTTTTTTTAGTACTTTTTATTGTGACTGCGACATTATGGCACCGTCAATTTACGCAGCGCTGTATAAATGATACTGGCAGTGAAGGGGTTTACAGTGTAGGGGTTACATGGCCCTCAGAGGAGCTTACAATCTAAGTTCTGCCTTCCCGTGAGACATTCGTATACTAGGGCCAATTTAGACAGAAGCTGATTAACCTACTGGCATGTCTTTGGAGTGTGGGAGGAAACTGGAGTACCCGGAGGAAACCCACACAGGCACAGGGAGAACATGCAAACTCCAGGCAGGTAATGTCATGGTTGGGATTCGAACCAGCGACCCTTTTTACTGCTAGGTGAGAGTGCTAACCACTACACCACTGTACTAGGAAGATGACTGTTCTGTAATAGTCAGATTTTTTTTTTTTTTTTTAGCAAGCTTAAATTGCACATAGAAAAATATGAAAGGGGAAAACAGTGCAAGTAAGCATTTAAAATACCTTTTTGTGCATTCACCTACAATTTTTTATTTATTTATTTATTTATTATTTATTTTTATCTATGACATGCGCTGCAAGGAGAAGGCATTTCTGGATCGTCATTGTTATAGATAATAAATCAGCCCATATCTTCCCTTCACAGGACCCCAACAGACCCTAAATACAAGCTCTAGTGGCAAAATCCTGTTTTTCTGAATTACACCTGGCCAGTTCGACCCACCGCCGGGCAACAGCCAGCCATAAATCTTTCCCGACTGTAAACTGGCAAGACAAAATATAGAAAGGCTACTGGAGGTCAGGAGGTCACAACAACTAATCTTCACATGGCAGGACCCTTGGCTGCTGGTTTTACAGTCATGTTCAGCTCTACAATCCGAGGGTCAAAGGTCGCTGTACAGCCCCCAAATCCAGGGCCTGCTAAGGAAATGTCATGTGTAGTTTATGGTGTGTGATGCTGATTGTGCATTATCAGAGTGAGAATTGCAATCACTGTCCATATGTTTATGTACCTGCTGTATATAATCCTATGGGTTCATTTAAAAAAAAAAAAGTTTAGTTTCCTCTATGTACTGTGTATTATTAATAATTGGCAAAAAAATGTTTTCACTTTTTTATCATTTGTTACATCTGAGTGCTGCAAATAAAAAAAATGTATTATAGATATATTAATGCAGTGGTCTCCAAACTGCGGCCCGGGGGCCAGATGTGGCCCTTTGCTTGCTTCTATCTGGCCCTGGGACACTATTCCTCCCACCGACACCATTGATGGGGCACAATTCCTCCTACTAAGACCAATGTTGGGGCACTATTCCTCCCACTGACACCATCAATGGGGAACTGCTCCTCCTACTAAGACCAATTATGGGGCACTATTCCTCCCACGGATACCATCTATGGGGCACTGTTCTTCCTACTATGACCAATGATGGGGAATCATTCCTCCCACTGACACCATTGATGGAGCACCATTCTTCCTGCTAAAACCAATGACGGGACAGTGTTTACTCCCACTGATACCAGGACCAGTGGCGGCTGGTGCTCAAAATATTTGGGGGGGAGGCACAAACTGAAAAAAAAAACAACATCAATTGCAGCCTCACTGTGCCCATCAAAACGCAGCCACTGTGCCCATCAAAACGCAGCCACTGTGCCATCAAACACAGCCACTGTACCCATCAAATTGCCACCACTGTGCCATCAAACATGAAGATTGACAGGTGCAGGAGTGGGGGGCGGCGCACCGTCACTGGCCGGGACATTTTCTACTCACACTGGCCAAAGTCCAGCCCACCTGAAGCCCGAAGGACAGTAAACTGGCACTTTGTGTAGGAAGTTTGGAGACTCCAGCATTAAAGGATAAGTCCACCTTTGTAAAAAAAAAAAAAAAAATGAAATGCACATCTTTTTGCAGGTAAAAAAAACTCTTGCAGACTGTCAGTGTAAGCTGTCTGCTTGTACCTTCTACGGACACTACACACTGACTAGAAGACTCAATGAACTACCTAGAGTGCTCAACAGCACCATGGTAGTTCGTTGAGACACAATTATTCCTCATTTCAAGACAGTGGGCGGGCCATGCAAATCACTGCCCATGGGTCAGATGTAAATCAAGAAATGTTGGTGTATAGTGCAAATAATGCCTAATATTATAAAGCCACTTATTCTAAACTGCATACAGCTGTTTCAGTCTTTTTGGTTATCATCAGTCTAGAACAGGGGTCTCCAAACTACGGTCCATGGGCCACAGCCCACTACAGGATTTTACATTGGCATATCCTCAATGTGTACAGACTATGGATTCGGAGGGGGGGGGGACTGATATAAGAGAGGCTCTGAAGCAAGGGGGGACTCTGATGGGGACCCTGATGTAAGAGGGGCTCTGATGGGGACATTGATACTAGTGTGGACTCTGATTGGAACCGTGATGTAAAGAGGAACTCTACTGGTGACCAGTGATGGCCCGTCCATTAGGGACTCACAGGCGCTGCCCCTCCTATCCATGCGTCTGGCCCCCTGATCTACAGTACATACAGGGTCCCGGACCATGGATTCCAATGGACGGGGTGGGGTTTGGGGGTTGAAGCACGTGATTAGAGCCAGAGACTCTAATAGGCTTCAAAAAAGGGTTGGCTCTGGGCACAGAGCACTGCGCTGGGAGCCCACCCAGTTGTGTGTTGATAGTGAATGAATATTCACTATTCTCTCACTGATTCTCCTCCCAGCCAATCAGGAAGCTAGTCATGAGACCCGTTTCCCAATTGGCCAAAAGGAGAAGCGATATTATTAGCCAAGCGGGAGAAGGAGGACGAAGGAGACGCACGGCCGGAGGAGAATCGGGGGAAGAGCGACGGACCCACCAGCTGCCACTCCAGGGATGGCCCACCATCCAGCACTCCCTGGCTCGAGGAGGGGAGATCGGAGTCTGGGCAGGACAGAGGAAAGCAGGCCGTCTGTCTCCCGTGGCGGCAGGGGTGTTCCCAGTGTTCCCCGCGTTAATGTGTTGGTTTCCGCGCCCCTACCCCCCCGAGTTATTGAGCGCAAGCGCCAATGCTGGGGACACTGATGTAAGGGTGACTCTGATAAGGACCTTGATGTAAGGGCACACCCTGATGTAAAGGAGGACTCTGATGCTAAAGTGAACGTGCCCTGATGGGGACTCTGATGTAAAGGGGACTCTAATGGGAATACTGATTGCGAATATTTTTTAAATATATGGTGTGGCCCTTGTATTGAAAAGTTTGGAGACCCCCGGTCTAGAGTATGGAAATCATGGTTTCTATGAACTACATTTCTGCACTACATGCATATTCCACATTATTTATCCCTTTAAAAAGGAACTCTACCCTCTCCAGATAAAATGTTTTTTTCCCTTGGTAATTGTTTCTGTATGTACAGTAAATGATAAAATAGATACGTTCTAGCCCATAGAGTCCAGTGTTGTCCTCCTCCAGCCCCAAGCTCTTTTTCGGAATTGGTTCAATTGTAGGTCCATATCCCATACATGGGTAGACACGCCATGGGTCTATAGGACCTGGCAGAGACCCATGACATGTCTTCTCATGTGTGACCCCCCCTCCCCGCACATGGGACAAAACAGACCCAACAGACTTAATAGAGTGTCTGCGCATGTGCTAGATACGCACAGATATCACAAAATGTATGTTAGCCTTGCCTAGGTGAGGATGGCAGAAGAAAAACTATAAAGATATATTAGAAAAGGTATTAATTGATTAAAAAAAAAAAATGTTCATTTAAAATATTAGTAAGGCTTACTGTAACTATTCTTAAAAAAAAAAAAAAAAAATACCGTAATGTTCCCTCTATGCTCTTTCCACCTATCCTGCATGTCCTGTACAAAAAAAGATCTGTGTGCTTCCGTTTTTTTATTTCAGTCTGGTGCTGTCACTGGATCCAGCAGCTTGGGCTCCTCTGAGTAAGGGAGCGCTCGACAACGGCTGTAAAATTCCGGGAGCCGTGATGTCACCCACAGGCTCCCATGGCCCATCCGTTGTCGGTGCTCCCTCCCGGTGGAAAAAAGGTAAGTTCAAAGATATTTTACGTACAGGGTATGCAGTATAGGTAGGAGGTGGGGGCAGGGATAATTTTTAAGAATAGTTAAAGTTAGCCTTATCTTCCACCTTGAGAGGGAGGAGTCAGAGGAGAGGAAGTGCTATGGGTGAAGGTCCAATTTAACCACTTCAATACCGGGCACTCCCTTCCTGCCAGGGCCAATTTTCAGCTTTTAGCGCTGTCACATTTTGAATGACAATTGCGCGGTCATGCTATACTGTACATATATGACATTTTTATCTTTTTTTTTTTTACACATATTGAGCGCTGTTTTTTTTTTTCTAATTTTTTTTAAAAAGGACCAAAAGTTTTGAAAAAAAAAAAAAGGTTTTCTTAGTTTCTGTCAGAAAAAACAGAAATAAGTAATTTTTCTCCTTTACTGATGTGCTCTGATGAGGCTGCACTGATGTGCACTGATGAGGCGGCACTGAAGGGCACTGATGAGAAGGCACTAATATGCAGCACTGATGAGCACTGATATTCAGAACTGATGAGCACTGATAGGTGGCATTGAGGGCACTGATATGTGGCACTGATGGGCAATGGTAGGCGGCACGGATAGGCGACACTGATATGGGCACTGATGTGCGGCACTGATAAGCGGCACTGATAAGCAGGCACTGAAAGGCAGCACTGATTTGCATCACTGATGGGCACAGACCGGCATCACTGATGGGCACTGAGTGGCATCACTGATGGGCACTGAGTGGCATCACTGCTGTGCGCTGTTGGGGCTGCACTGATGATCAGTGCCCTGATTATCTGTACAGGTCTCCCCTGTGGGGAAATGCTGCTGATCGGCTCTCCTGGCCACACACTCTGTCAGTGTGAGAAGAGGAAAGCCGATAACCGGCATTTCCTTGTTTGCATGTGATTGGACACACTGTTTACTGAGATTGGGGTCGCGCGATTGGTGTCCGTGATCGCCGCGCTAAATTTTATTATTAACTTTCTGGAAGATTTGTATAGAGTATCCATTTTTATTTATATATTTATATTTATTCGAGTCCTTTCCCGGAAGGGTAGCGCCACATACCATCTGAATTTATAATTATTATACTGTGTGAGATCACTTTTACGTTGGCAGCTTCCCATTACTAATTTTCAGTGAGGTTGTGCACACTGGTTACCCCTCTCTTTTTTACTGAGACAGGGGAAACGTCATATGATGTCATCCCAGAAAAAAAGAGCAACCCGCCCCCTGTCATTGGTCTATATAGCAGGCGGGACGTGGTTACAGACCAGTACAGAAAAATATCTGTTGATCTGCCAAAAATGCACTCAGCTCCTAAGTCGTGCTGTGGGGTGTCAGCCCTGTCCAGTTTTCTTTTGCTAAACTACTCATTCATTATGCTTTTCTGCTCGACATACAGCCTAGACACCTTGAGATAACACAGGAAGTGTACAAAGGACAGCTCTGAATTTCTGACGTGATTAAATAGTATTTTTTGAACTTATCAAACAGATATAACAAAATGCTTCCAATGAAAAAGGAGTGAATAAGAAAAGTTCATCATTAGGGTTTAGCCAAACTTAAGTAAGTCAAACCCTGAACTTTATTGCAATTACAAGGAGGCCAACAAGCCCCCTAAGTGAGAGCATGGGTAGAGGTGACTCAAGCACAATATATGTTTGAATAGCTGCATCCTCAGCTACACTAGCTGAGAAATTACAGCTGTGACCTTGGAACTAATGTAATATGACGCTTCTGGGGTCATTAGTTGCAGGAGAGATCGGGGAATAGAAGTGCCCCAAGTTCCTCCTGCTTTCACTGGGGAAACTGTTTCCCACAGTCTTGGGCTTCCCAGAGCAAAGGGAGAGGCTGGAAAAACACTGCAGAGGCTTCCAGCAGGATGAGGAGAGCGTGCCCTTTGAGAGCCCCATAAATGTGATCGAGTGGCTCTGGAGCCATCCGATCATTTTTATCGGAAAGCACTTCATTGGCCCCTAAAGCTGGTATCTGGTACTGCTGTGCTGTGAGCTTGATTTAACCACTTGTATACCATGCTATTTTTAAATGCACTTTGGCAGACAAGTGGTTAAGGAGGAAAAGGGGGTGCCTCCAGGAAAGCCTGCTCTCAATTTATCCATTGCTATATACAGTATATATGTTGCATGGATGGGAACGCATTTTATAGAGGTCCTTGATGTAGCACCCTGGGGTTTAGTCAGGGAGCGCCTCACAAATTGACTTGCCAAGAGTAGTCATCTTGGTCGATTGATTTCTTCCTAAGTTTGGCCTGGTTGCACTTTTCTCTTCTACCACTAGGTGGCTGGGAACTTGGTGGTACTAGATATGAGGAGGGTAACTCAAGGTCAGGTTATGAGTATATGGGGTATCACAGACAATGGGCAGGGGTTTTCTTGAATCCCTCGGCCTGCTGTGAGAACCTATATATTCGGGAGAGGTCAGGTGATCAGTGTTCTGTGCCACCAGGACTGCCTTCTGGGTGGACGTGTGTCGTCTGCCCCGGGCTGCTAGGCCAGAGATTTTGCCTATCCCGAGGGCATCTGGCTGCCAGGCTGTCACACAGCCTATCCAGAAGTAAGAGGGCAGCGCAGGGACTGCGGGTTGCAGTCCAAACGAAAGTAACCGTTCTGCCGACCGGAGAACCTGTCGTGGTCGGAGGTAGAAGGAAAGCTGTCGCCACTAAGGGACCGACCACCTTTACCAGGGACCACAGTGAGTAACTGAAGCAAGTACCGGAGCAGTATTCTCACCGTACAGGTACGGTGGAGAATCGGAAAACTTCAGACGGTGATCAAGTCACGGACCCTACCAGCGGAGGTGACGCTTGCGCAGCAGCCTTGTGTACCAAGCTAGGGACCGAGCCAGTCAGCAGGGGTAAAGCTTAAAGGTATCTGGAGTGCCAAGCTAGGGACCCAGCAGGGAACAAAGGGAGACGCTTGAGGGAGATACCACTGTAAAAGCCTTGAGGAGCTCACGGGATTCAGAGTTAGTGAATCAGAGGGTCCAGTGAGAGACCAGGAACTCAAGGGGCTGAAGAACTACAAGTAGAAGTTGTAGTAAAGCTGAGAGAACTGTTACATTTGAATTAGGAACTGTTAGGTACTGTAGCCATAGGGGACGGCAAACCTGCACGTGCAGAAGTGGCACCTTGCTGGGGCCTTTCCCTGTACGGCTCTCTTCCTATTGAAGTCTCGGTGTCTGCTTATTGAAATTGCAACTTCTTAAGGGTGTCCTAGCCCCAACCCTCTTTCCCTTGCAAACTATAAAAGAAATAAAACCTCTTTTGCATCCAAGAAGTGTCTGGTGCCCAATGACTTTTACCACCTCTGCACCCACTATGCCTCACAACCCACTACATATTGAAGGATGTCAGCGGTCTGTGGCCTCAAAGGTTCTTATTAGACTGGAAGAGGTTTCTACATTTAATTCAGCATTAGAGCTTCACATATATTTACAAATGTATGCTACTTTTCCCCATTTTTGCTAAGTTTAAAGCGATCTTAGCGGCTGCCATTGTTGCTTTATGGAATAAGTCAGCATATAGAAAGTTCAGAGGAAGCACTATTATGAAGTGACCTTTTATCAAACTTTGCACTCTAGGCCTGAACGCTCCCCCCACCTCCCCGACTATTAGGGAACTTATGCAACTTGCAGCCATCGGTCATGACCTGGAGACTCTCTCCCAGCTGTCCCCGTATTGCTGCTTGCCTTCTGTTGCTACAACATTCAGGATGCCTTGTCCTATTTTTGTTTCCCTTTGTTTGGAGGGAATCTCTCTCTGCCGGTCCGGACAAGGAAAAGCCCACTTAGAGTCCTGACATGTAAATGCGTTGCGGAAGAGGTGTGGGTTTCATCCACAGCCATTAATCCGGCTCAGACAGCTCCAAGCCATTTTCTGAATGGTCGTGTAGCCGAGAAACACTCGCATAAATTAGGTCGGGGGGTCTTCTACTGACGTGGGAAACAAATGGACAATCGAGAGTTATTCTGTCCCAATGGGAAATATTTTCAGAACTCTGCAGCTTTAAAAAGGAACCTCGTTAATTGAGAAACTTGCGTCATTTTCTATAAGTGGCTATTCTCACCTTCCGCGATGCTTTTTACAGATGCATTCAGAATTGTTTCCACAAGAAAGGAGCTCCAATTTTGGTTTCCTAAACCAATAAGGGATTGGCATATCCAAGACTTGAAAATAATGGTAAGAATGCAAAATAACCTATTCCCCAGAGAATTTTGGAACCTCTGAGAAAGCAGCCAATCCATTCACTAGAGACTGGTGACATCCCTGAGAATGCAACACCTATCCATTCACTAAAGGTCAGTGACATCACTGACAATTCAGCCTATCCATTCACTAGAGACTGGTGACATCACTGAGAACACAGCCTATCCATTCACTAGAGACTAGTGACATCACTGAGAATGCAGCCTATCCATTCACTAGAGACCAGTGACATCACTGAGAATGCAGCCTATTCATTCACTAGAGACCGGTGACATCACTGAGAATGTAGCCTATCCATTCTCTAGAGACCAGTTACATCACTGAGAATGTAGCCTATACATTCTCTAGAGACCAGTGACATCACTGAGAATTCAGCCTATCCATTCACTAGAGACTAGTGACATCACTGAGAATGCAGCCTATTCATTCACTAGAGACCGGTGACATCACTAAGAATGTAGCCTATCCATTCTCTAGAGACCAGTGACATCACTGGGAATGCAGCCTATCCATTTACTAGAGACAGGTGACATCACTGATAATGCAGCCTATCCATTCTCTAGAGACCAGTGACATCACTGGGAATGCAGCCTATCCATTCACTAGAGACCGGTGACATCACTAAGAATGCAGCCTATCCATTCACTAGAGACAGGTGACATCACTTAGAATGCAGCCTATCCATTCACTAGAGACAGGTGACATCACTGGGAATGCAGCCTATCCATTTACTAGAGAGCAGTGACATCACTGAGAATGCAGCCTATCCATTCACTAGAGACCGGTGACATCACTAAGAATGCAGCCTATCCATTCACTAGAGACTGGTGACATCACTGGGAATGCAGCCTATCAATTTACTAGAGACCGGTGACATCACTGAGTATGCAGCCTATGCATTCACTAGAGACCAGTGACATCACTGAGAATGCAGCCTATCCATTCACTAGAGACCGGTGACATCACTGAGAATGCAGCCTATCCATTCACTAGAGACCAGTGACATCACTGAGAATGCACCTATCCATTCACTAGAGACCAGTGACATCACTGAGAATGCAGCCTATCCATTCACCAGAGACCAGTGACATCACTGAGAATGCAGCCTATGCATTCACCAGAGACCAGTGACATCACTGAGAATGTAGCCTATCCATTCACTAGAGACCGGTGACATCACTAAGAATGCAGCCTATCCATTCACTAGAGACCGGTGACATCACTGAGAATGCAGCCTATCCATTCACTAGAGACCAGTGACATCACTGAGAATGCAGCCTATCCATTCATTGGAGACTGGAATAATAATTATACATTATTTTCTGGTTTAGTTCATGAAACCCAACAACGTGGTAGACCCCCCAGAAAGGAAGATGGAATTGGTCAAACATGACTTGATTTATGCCCACTGCAACAGGAAATTTTTTTTGAAGCAGCCATTGTATTTCAGAAAAATAGCTTCCAAAAGGTCTTGTTGCCTGCCGGTTCCCAGGCCGAGGCGCAGGGTTATAGCAGAGGTTAGCGGTATTGTGTTGCTAGGAGCCGCTGTGTGTTGCTCTGCATTCTGAATCAGCAACGTCATTAAACTGTACATTCCCTGTATGACTGGAGCCAGCGGAAGCCTTTCCTGCCTGGGACGGCACGCAACAAGCAAAAAACTAAAATTGTATCTTCCTGTCCGACCCAAAGATGACACGACAATGAAAAAAAAAGGGCCGAGCACAGAATAAATCAGGGACTTTTTGCAAAAAGAGAAAAAAAAAAAAAAAACTCTATTCCAACTAATCATTCTTGGAAATGTGGAATTTTCACAGAAAGATTAGGTTACAGAGAGAATTCTCTGGCCTGAAGGCTCAACAACCACCAACTTCCTGCTGGATTTTGTGCTCATACTTTAAAACTTTAATTGTCCCAAACCAAAAAAAAAATGTTTTCAATATAAAACTGCCTGTGCATCTAAGGACTCATCTCCAGCCAAAATGTTTCTTATTAGTTCTTGATGGATTTAGGGAAAGTAATGATTTATTTCAAGTTGTATTGTCGTTTTTGTCCCCATTTGGATTTCACCTCACCTTCCGGTTTCTGTGACACCAGGACAGGTAATGACATGGGGGGGCAAGAAGACCCAGAGAGTAAAAAAAAATTTGGCCGACCATACATTTTGGGATTTCTAACCCAAAAAGAGAAATCACTTGATTCCCTTAACCGCGCTATTTTATTCCGTGGCTTGGCACCCCAGGCTGATTGAATGCTGGCAATATTTGATGAAGAATTTTCTACCCAGCTCCTTTGACAAAAGTCTATTGAGAAATGGACTTTTGTCGAGCCAGTTCGTGCCACCCGGGCCACCGACAGTTATGCCACGTACACACGGTCGGAATTTCCGATGGAAACAGTCCGATGGGAGCTTTTCAACGGATTTTCCGACCGTGTGTATGCCCATCTGCCTTTTTCTGTCGGAATTTCCGACGGACTTTGGATTGAGAACCTGTTCTCAATTTTTCCGACGGAAAACCTTTCTATCGGATTTTCCGATCGTGTGTATGCAATTCCGACACGCAAAATTCCGACGCATGCACGGAAACAATTCGACGCATGCTCGGAAGCATTAAACTTCCCTTTTATAGTGCTGTCGAACGTGTTTTATGCCGCTGTGTTATTGACCGTCGGAATTTGGTGTGACGGTGTGTAGGCAAGACAGTTTGAGCGAAATTCCTTCGGAATTCCGACGGGAAAACCATCAGAGCTTTTTCCGACGAGGATTCCGACCGTGTGTACGCAGCATTACAGATTCTGCTGATTCAGCAGAAATCAACAGAAATCTGAGTATGACCAGATGAACCCTTCCCAGTTTTCCCAAGTACTTTTTCATCAAATTTTTTGTCCCCAACAGGAAGTGAGGGAGCTGAGATTTGGGTTGTCACCTGAACAGAAATAGAGGGGAAATCTTCCAATGGGCACACTAGTTCTGGTGACAACCAGGGATTCCCTTACTTTGAAGGGATTTCCTATCACTTCCTGTGTTGACTCTGGAAATCTGGCAGAGGTTATAACCTTTTATATATCCTTTACTCTATTCAAAATAAAAATAAAGTTTTTCTTAATTGTCTAATTAATTGTACGTAATTTATATGAAATACATAATAAATGAAAATGAATTGTCCCCCTACCCCACTGTACTGATTACTGAGTAAAAGAAAGGTGGAAACCTCTTTTCAAGAACCTGTTCTGCTCCAATGGCCCCCACTAGACATGTGCGATTAGTTTCGTACGAATCGGAAATTCGTACATTCGTACGAATCCGAATTACCAATTTTTACGAATACGAATTCTGTACGAAATACGAAATTTCGTTTACGAATTTTGGATCCAAATTATCCAAATCCAAACTACCAAATAACTAATTTCAACTAATATGAAAGAAATTATAGCGGATATAACGAATGATTCGAATGAATTCGAGATTCAGTATAAGGAATATCGACACTCTGCGAATAATAACGAATTATCCGAAAACGTATTAATGTTACATAACACAAGTCTATTGTTCACCAATCACTCAGAGGAAGTACGAAATACGAAATTTCGTATTTGTAAACTAAATTTCGTATTTTGTACTTCCTCTGAGTGATTGGTGAACAATAGACAATAGACTTGTGTTATGTAACGTTAATACGTTTTCAGATAATTCGTTATTATTCATAGAGTGTCGATATTCGTTATCCAAATTAACAAAAACGTTTAAAATTTACGATTTGTACGAAATTCGTATTTCGTTTGAATCCAAATTAAATTTCGTGAACAATAGACAATAGACTTGTGTTATGTAACGTTAATACGTTTTCGGATAATTCGTTATTATTCGTAGAGTGTCGATATTCGTTATCCGAATTAACAGAAACATTTAAAATTTACGATTCGTAGGAAATTCGTATTTCGTACGAATCCGAATTAAATTTTGTGAACAATAGACTTGTGTTATGTAACGTTAATATGTTTTCAGATAATTCGTTATTATTCGTAGAGTGTCAATATTCATTATCCAAATGAACGATTCGTACAAAATTCGTATTTCGGACGAATCCGAATTAAATTTCGTGAACGAATTACGATTTTTTTTATACGAAACGAAACAAATTTTTTGACGGCTCCCATGTCTAGCCGCCACCCCTTTGACAACATCATTCTTGGCTCTCTCAGTAAAATGACTCTCTGCAAATCTACCCACATTCCGTCACTTTCCACCTATTAGCATAACCACTTCAGCCCCGGAAGGATTTACTCCCTTCATGACCAGGCCATTTTTCGTGATACGGCACTGCGCGTTCATGTGACGCTGTACCCAAACAAAATTTATGTCCTCCCCCCCCCCCCCCCCCCCCACAAAAGCTTTCTTTTAGTGGTATTTTATCACCTCTGCTGTTTACATTTTTTGCGCTATAAACAAATAAAGGCCGACAATTTTGGAAAATAAAAAAAATATATATTTTTTACTTTTTGTTATAAAAAATATCCAATAAAAAAAATGTAAAAATCGAATTTCTTTATCAGTTTAGGCCAATATGTATTCTGCTACATATTTTTGGTAAAAAAAAAATCCCAATAAGCGTAGAGTGGCACAGGACGGTGACGTCACAAGAATGTGACACGTTTCTAAGCGTGCGCGCTACCTGTCCAACATCAGTGCCTGACCTCACAAATGCGCTTCTGGAAGAATGGTCAAACATTCCCATAGACACCCTCCTAAACCTTGTGGACGGCCTTCCCAGAAGAGTTGAAGCTGTTATAGCTGCAAAGGGTGGGCCAACTCAATATTGAACCCTACAGACTAATGCCCCGTACACACGGTCGTAAAATCCGACAGAAAATGCCCGATAAGACCATGTTGTCGGAAAATCCGACCGTGTGTAGGCTCCATCTGACTTTTTCCGTCTGAATTTCCGATGGAAAAATTTGAGATCCTGCTCTCAAATTTTCCGACAACAAAATCCGATCAGACTTTTTCCGATCGTGTGTAGAGAATTCCGACGGACAAAGTGCCACGCATGCTCAGATCAAATTAGGAGACCAAACCTATTGGCTACTAGCCTCTACGTAGTTCTGTCGTACGCAACGTACGTCACCACGTTCAGAATGATCGGATTTTCCGACAACTTTGTCCGACCGTGTGTATGCAACACCAGTGTCGGACAAAATCCGTCGGAAAAAATTCGACTAATTTTGTGGTCAGAATTTCCCACGGGGCATAAGACTGGGATATTTATTTATTTTTTGCGAATGTACATGATTGGGGGGGGGGGGGCTGTGCAGAAATAGGTGAACTTCCTCTTTAAATTAGATATGGAGCCAAACATTTTTTTCATTTCAAATTGAGTGGCAAAGGGTTACAACCTCACCATGTTTTTCTCCCACCATTTGTGTTGTGTGGAAGAGAATTATTCTTCAAAGTGAGTGACAACCCCTCTCAGACAGTTGTCACCATTGGATGATTTCCTCTCTATTTCTGTTCTGGCGACAACCCAAAGTTTTGGATTTTCCCATCACTTTCTGTTCTGGTCAGGGCCAATCTTTCTAGAGGGCACACAGAGAGAAATAAAAACCCAGGGGGTTATAATCTTTTCCTTTTCTAACAAAAACTAAAATAAGTTTGGGGCTTAGATACACTTTAACCTAAAATTCAACAAAATGTTGCAATACTGTTGGGAATTTCTCAAAGTATTTACTGAATGTTTATTAATTTAGAGCAACACAGGAGAATTAGCAACTAGATGTTTGCAACAACAATTTTCCTTGGATTGCCGACACACTATCTACAATATGATTACTGCCAAATACCCCTCGGTGATTTATCTTTGATAAAACTTTATTAAATAGCAGTGTCTGGTACTCACAAACATTCTTGGCAACACAGCTTATAACATAAAACCATCTGGAATGAGACCTGCTCAACCATCTACTATGGGGGAGATCCTCCATTGTGGATCCCATTGGACAAACGCGTAACCACTGCCTCAAGCCTGTGTCCTACCTCACTTTAGCTTGTTTTTAACTTTTATTAAAGTGGGGTGCCCCTTAACAAAAAAATGTAAAAGTCAGCAGCTACAAATACTGCAGCTGCTGACTTTTAATAATCGGATATTTATCTGTCCCAAGGTACAGCGATGCGGGGGATCGAAGCCCCGCTCGTTCTCCGCTCTGCTCGGCGGCGCCGGCATTCTTACTGTGGGCACCCGGCTGTGGCTTCACAGCCGGGCACCCACAGCGCATGCGCGAGCGCCGCCGCGCGCCGTGGTACACCGCGCAGTCATCTGGGACCTGTCACGTGTCCCAGATGACTGACTGCGCCGAGGGGAAGTGTTGTCACCAGCCCGGGCAATGAAGGAGGCGGACTATGAGGGACCCCCTAGCAACAGGCATTTAGAGGTGAGTAAAAAAAAATTTTTTTACATTTTTATTTTTTTAGGAATCTTAAGATATTACATTTTTTTGGTGGAAATACCACTTTAAATAGCAGCAATGTCTGGTACTCAAAAACACAGGTAATCACATAAAACTGTCTGGAATGAGACCTGCTCAACCTCCTGGAAGTGGGAGATCCTCTATTGTGGATCCTGCTAGGCCAGGGGTCTCCAACCTGTGGCCCTGGGGCCAGATGTGGCCCTTTGCCTGCTTTATCCGGCCCTTGAGGCACTATTCATTCCACTAATATGAGACACTATTCTGCCCCCTGACACCAGAAATGGGGCATAATTCCTGCCACGGACATCAACAATGGGGTGCCATTTCTTCCACTGACACCAACAATGGGGTGAAATTCCTCCCCCCTAATTCAAAAGATTGAGCACTGTTTACTCCCCCAGAAAAAATGTCTATTCCTGCTGGCCACACTCTGGCCCCCCCCTGAGGTCTGAAGGCCAGTAAATTGGCCTTTTGTTTACAAAGTTTGGAGACCCCTGTGCTAGGCTATTGCATTAGGATGTGCACCCCAAAGCTCAAACACACATGCCTTTCTCTGCAGCCTCAGCTGCACTGGACAGTGAATGAATGGGAAGTGCTCTGTGCTGAGCGGCTTTTTGTTCATTCATAAACTGAAGCATAGTGAACATAGTTTACTATGCTTCAGTTATGAATGAACACATTGGGTGAGTGTGTTAATTTAGAAACAGAAGGCGCTAGTAAATTACATATTTACTAGCCCCATCCCCCGCTCTTGATCTTGAAACATCCACCGCAGCAGTGGGTAGAAGAGAGGAGGCAAAGCAGAGGAAGCCCGGGCAGTAGGGGGAATCGGCACGGCATGTAGTGATTAGGGTGTGCAGGCCTACGCCTAGTTCACTTTTTTTAATAGCAATGTCTGCTACTCAAAAACGTTCTTGGTAACACAACTTATCAGGTAAAACCATTTGGAATGAGACACGCTCAACTATTAAGAAGTGGGAGATCCTCCATTGTTGATCCCGCTTGGCAACACGTAGCCGATGCCCTAAGCGTGCTTCCCAGCTTACTTTTACAAATTTTTTACTCAATAAAACTTTCTTGGACAGCAATGTCTGGTGCTTAAACCAGTAGTAAACCCGCACTTTTTTTTTTTTTTAACCACTACAATACCGGGCACTTTCGCCCCCTTCCTTCCCAGACCAATTTTCAGCTTTCAGCGCTCTCGCACCTTCAATGACAATTGCGCGGTCATGCAATGCTGTACCCAAATGAAATTTTTATCATTTTTATCGTTCGCACAAATAGAGCTTTAGTTTGGTGGTATTTATTCACGACTCCGTTTTTTATTTTTTGCGATATGAGCGAAAAAATAGCGAAAATTTTGAAAAAAAACAATATTTTCGCCTTTCTTTTTTAAACGAAATCCAATAAAATCTAATTTTGTCATAAATTTAAGCCAAAATGTATTCTGCTACATGTTTTTAGTAAAAAAAAATTCCGTTAAGTGTATAATAATTGGTTCGCGGGATCACGGACATATGTGAACAAATGATCATGTACAGATGTGTGCAGGTGATCACGGACATATGTGTGCAGATAATCATTGGCACATGTGATTTTACTGGGACATATGTGAGGGACATGTGTTTTTATTTGGGGACATGTGTGTTTTGGGGACATGTATGTTTTGGGGACATGTGTGGGGGACATGTGTGTTTACTGGTGTTTACTGGTTAGACTGGTAATCAGTGAGTAAAAAAACAGCTAATACTCACTGATCACCAGCCGGCTGCAGCGATCCGCTCTCCTCTCCTCAGCAACGACTTCCGTGTGAGGAGAGGAGAGCCGATTGCCTAGCAACCAGCTGTTTGCTAACATCACATGGCGGCTGTGATTGGACACGGCCGTCATGTGATCAGGAGGGCCAATCACAGAGCCCTCCTGCCGATCTGAGATGCGCCGTGTCCGGGTGACACGAGCGCATCGGGATAGCGCCGCTGCGTGGGCACGCACGCACGCGATCCCCCTACTTCTGATTAGACGTTCGGGAACATCCGATCAGAAGTAGGCGGCTCCCACCCGGCCACTGTATATATACGGCCGGGTGGGAGTAGTTAAACAAAAAAACCTGCAAGGCAAAGGCATAATGAGCTAGTATGCAGCACATACTAACTCATTATGAAATACTCACCTTAGAACGAGGCGCCGGTATCTCACCCGATCCACGCTGAGGGAGCTGACATGTTGCCTCGGCGTGTCTTCCGGGTATCGCAGCTCCGGCGCTGTGAGTGGCCGAAGCCGCAATACGTCACTCCCGCGCATTCACGCGGGAGTCTTTTTCCCGGCAAGGTCTGGCAGTTCTGCCGGACTTCAGCCGGGCCTTAACAGCGCATGCATGGCATGACGTCAGCAGCTGCATGAAAAGTAAATATCTCTTAAACTGTACAGGTTTAGGACATATTCATTTTACCTACAGAACTGGGACATGTGTGTGTAAACACACAAATCCCTGTTCTGTTATGTGAGGAGTGACAGATCGTGAGTTTCTAATAGCTAGGAACCACAATCTGTCATTTCCTCCACACAGCGGTGTAGTGGTTAGCACTTTCACCTACAGTGGTGTGAAAAAGTGTTTGCCCCTTCCTCATTTCCTGTTCCTTTGCATGTTTGTCACACTTAAGTGTTTCGGAACATCAAACCAATTTAAACAATAGTCAAGGACAACACAAGTAAACACAAAATGCAATTTGTAAATGAAGGTGTTTATTATTAAAGGTGAAAAAAAATCCAAACCATCATGGCCCTGTGTGAAAAAGTGATTGCCCCCTAAACCTAATAACTGGTTGGGCCACCCTTAGCAGCAACAACTGCAACCAAGCGTTTGCGATAACGTGCAATGAGGCTTTTACAGCGTCCTGGAGGAATTTTGGCCCACTCATCTTTGCAGAATTGTCCTAATTCAGTTACATTAGAGGGTTTTCGAGCATGAACGGCCTTTTTAAGGTCATACCACAACATCTCAATAGGATTCAGGTCTGGACTTTGGCTAGGCCACTCCAAAGTCTTCATTTTGTTTTTCTTCAGCCATTCGGTGGTGGACTTGCTGGTGTGTTTAGGATCATTGTCCTGCTGCAGAACCCAAGTTCGTTTCAGCTTGAGTACACGAACAGATGGTCGGACATTCTCCTTCAGGATCTCTTGGTAGACAGCAGAATTCATAGTTCCTTTTATCACGGCAAGTCTTCCAGGTCCTGAAGCAGCAAAACAGCCCCAGACCATCACACTACCACCACCATATTTTACTGTTGGTATAATGTTCTTTTTCTGAAATGCAGTGTTCCTTCTACGCCAGATATACTTGGACACACACCTTCCAAAGAGTTCCACTTTTGTCTCATCGGTCCACAGAATGTTGTCCCAAAAGTCTTGGGGATCATCAAGATGTGTTGTGGAGAAATTGAGACGAGCTTTGATGTTCTTTTTGCTCAGCAGTGGTTTTCTCCTTGGAACTCTGCCATGCAGGCCATTTTTGCCCAGTCTTTTCCTGATGGTGGAGGCATGAACGCTGACCTTAACTGAGGCAAGTGAGGCCTGCAGTTCCTTGGACGTTGTTGTGGGGTCTTTTGTGACCTCTTGGATGAGTTGTTGCTGCGCTCTTGGGGTAATTTTGGGCGGCCGGCCACTCCTGGGAAGGTTCACCACTGTTCCATGTCTTCGCCATTTGTGGATAATGGCTCTCACTGTGGTTCGCTGGATTCCCAAAGCTTTGGAAATGGCTTTATAACCCTTTCCAGACTGATAGATCTCAATTACTTTCTTTCTCAATTGTTCCTGAATTTCTTTGGGTCTCGGCATGATGTGTAGCTTTTAAGGATCTTCTGGTGGACCTTACTGTGTCAAGCAGCTCCTATTTAAGTGATGCCTTGATTGTGAACAGGTGTGGCAATAATCAGGCCTGGGTGTGGCTAGAGAAATTGAACTCAGGTGTGGACAACCACAGTTATAGTATGTTTTAACAAGGGGGGCAATCACTTTTTCACACAGGGCCATGATGGTTTGGATTTTTTTTCACCTTTAATAATAAACACCTTCATTTACAAATTGCATTTTGTGTTTACTTGTGTTGTCCTTGACTATTGTTTAAATTGGTTTGATGTTCCGAAACACTTAAGTGTGACAAACATGCAAAGGAACAGGAAATGAGGAAGGGGGCAAACACTTTTTCACACCACTGTAGCCGCAATAGGGTCGCTGGTTCAAATCCCAACCACAGCACCATCTGCCTGGAGTTTGCATGTTCTCCCTGTGCCTGCATGGGTTTCCTCCGGGTACTCCGGTTTCCTCCCACACTCCAAAGACATGCTGCTAGGTTAATACGACCCTGTCTAAAAATTGGCTATAATATGTCTATGTGTACAGGGTAAAGGACCACGCTATGCCACAGATGGACACCGGTGGCAAAAACAGCACCCTGAGACGATTCAGTTCGCATAGGTAGCGCTATACAAGTCATTCATTCATTCATTCAAGTCAGTCGCCTCCCCCTACAGTTAGAAACACACACAGGGAACACAGTTAACTCCTTGATCGCACTTAGTGTTAACCCCTTCCCTGCCAGTGTAATTTTTACAGTAATCAATGCATTATTATAGCAATGGTCGCTGTATAAATGCCAATGGTCCCAAAAATGTGTCCGATGTGTCCGCCATAATGTCGCAGTCCTGATAGAAATCGCAGATCTCTGCCATTACTAGTAAGAAAATAATAATAATAATAATGCTATAAATCTATCCCCTATTTTGTAGACGCAATAACTTTTGTGCAAACCAATCAACACTTATTGCATTTTTATTTTACCAAAAATATGTAGAAGAATACATATTGGCCTAAACTGAGAAAAAAAATTGCTTTTTTTAAAAAAAAATAAGGTTATTTATTATAGCAAAAAATTTTTTTTTCAAAATTGTCAAAAAAAAAAAAAAAAACGCAGAGGTGATGAAATACCACCAAAAGAAAGCTCTATTTGTGGGAAAAAAAGGACATCAATTTTGTTTGGGTACAACGTCGCACGACCGCGCAATTGTCAGTTAAAGCGAGACAGTGCCGTATCGCAAAAAATGGCCCGGTCATTCAGCAGCCAAATCTTAAACACTAATGCGGCGTACACACGGTCGGAATTTCCGATGGAAACAGTCCGATGGGAGCTTTTCAACGGATTTTCCGACCGTGTGTATGCCCATCGGTCTTTTTCTGTCGGAATTTACGACGGACTTTGGATTGAGAACCTGTTCTCAATTTTTCTGACGGAAAACCTTTCTATCGGATTTTCCGATCGTGTGTATGCAATTCCGACACGCAAAATTCCGCCGCATGCTCAGAAACAATTCGACGCATGCTCAGAAGCATTAAACTTCCCTTCTATAGTGCTGTCGTGTTTTATGCCGCTGTGTTACAGACCATCGGAATTTGGTGTGACGGTGTGTAGGCAAGACAGTTTGAGCGAAATTCCGTCGGCATTCCGACAGGAAAACCATCAGAGCTTTTTCCGACGAGAATTCCGACCGTGTGTACGCGGCATTAAGCTCGGTCATATTGTATCTCTTCTTTTGTATTTGTACACATTGCACTGTAATGTTTCCAGGTTTTTTTTTTTTTTATATAAATTATATTATATTTATTCCCCTACAGCAATGAAAAGGCACATGAGCGGGTCCTGAGCCCCCGAGATCGCCCACCCCAGTGGCTCGCCGTTCACTCATTAAACTTCTTGTGTTACAGGACTAATTAGAAGGGCACAGCCCATTAAATCCTATCCAAGCCACTTCATAATACGCTTAATCATCCCAAGAAAATTGACCCGGGCGTTTGGCTGGGTCATTGGATGTCAGAAAATGGACGCCCCGGGGCGGTTACCTCCCGCGTGCCACCCCAACGAGTGGGGAAAGAAAAACCTCCTACTGAAAGGGCCCTTTAAATTTACACCTCGCACAGATGCTTACACTCACCGAAGCTCCGTAATGGGATCACAGTTAACAGATTTCATAGGAAATCACAGACCCCCCCCCCCCCCCAGCCACAGGCAAACACTAATGAGAACCAAAGCTCAGGTCATAAATCTATTGTGTAACCATTCCATGGGCTGCGGATTTAATGTATTCCTTCCAGGCACATAGAGCCGTATCGGCCCTAATAGTCCAACTTGTAATAATTAGTGACTAAGTGAAACTGATAGTTCTGCTTTCTCTGAATATTTGGCAAAAATCTTGAGATTTCAGTCGAATTTTGCCATTTTTGGTGAAATGTTTTGGGGTCAAAAGGGAGGTGAAGCTAAAGGGGGCGATGTTTAAGGGTGTACTGAGCTTTAACCACTTCAATACCGGGGGGCACTCATACACCTTCCTGCCCAGACCAATTATCAGCTTTCAGCGCTTTTGCACTTTGAATGACAATTGCGCGGTCATGCTACACTGTACCCAAACTACATTTTTATCATTTTGTTCCCACAAATAGAACTTTCTTTTGGTGGTATTTGATCACCTCTGCGATTTTTATTTTCTGCTAAACAAATAAAAAAATACTGAAAATTTTGAAAAAAATATGTTTTTTTTGTTTCTGTTACAAAACTTTGTAAATAAGTAAGTTTTCTCCTTCACTGATGGGCACTGATGGGGCTACACTGACGGTCACTGATAAGGCAGCACTGATGGGCACTGATGAGGTGGCACCAATGAGGTGGCACTGATGGGGCACTGATAGGTGGCACTGATGGGGCACTGATAGGTGGCACTGATGGGCACTGATAGGTGGCACTGATGTGCGGCACTGGGTACACATAGGTGGCACTGATGGGCACTGAAAGGCGGCGCAGATTGGCACTGATAGGTGGCAGGGATGGGCATGGATGGGCACTGATAGGTGGCACTGATGTACACAAAGATATGGTGGATGCCAATCAGTGCCAAACAATAATGCCTGCCAATTAGTGATGCCCATTGTGGGCACTGATTGGCATCCATTGTGGGCACTGATTGGCATCCATTGTGGGCACTGATTGGCACCCATTGTGGGCACTGATTGGCATTCCCTGATGGTCTAGAGTGGCATACATGGTGGTGACATCCCTGGTGGTCCTGGTGGCGTCCCTGGTGGTCCAGTGTGGGCATCCTCGGGGGGGGGGGGGGGCTGCACTGATAATCAATCAGCACAGACCCCCCCTGTCAGAGGAGCAGCCGATCGGCTCTCCTCTACTAGTGAGGAAAAGCTGATCAACGGCTCTTCCTGTTTACATCATGATCAGCCGTGATTGGACACGGCTGATCACGTGGTAAAGAGTCTCTGTCAGAGACTCTTTACCTAGATCTGTGTTATGGTGTGGCGGACTGACACACCGCAAGAACGATCGCAGCGATGTGCGCCCCTGGGGGCACGCAGCGGCTTGATATTCTGGCAACGTCATATGACGTCCGGTCATGATTTGCCGTCGTCATTTTGCTATATGGTGGGTGGCAAGTGGTTAAATGGCTCCCACCTGGGTGAAACACTGTATTAATTTGCCTGCCGCTGAATGGAGATGATGCTTTTATTGACTGTCAGGGGGTGCAGGGGGTTATAGGGTGAGAATACCCACCCATTATGACATTATCACCAAAAAAAATGTAGTGCTTACTATTTTTTTTTTTTATGACATCACAGTGGGTGAGGAATCATGGCGTTAATCCGATATTTACAGTGCCTTGAAAAAAGTATTCATACCCCTTGAAATTTTCCACATTTTGTCATGTGACAACCAAAAACATAAATGTATTTTATTTGGATTTTATGTGATAGACCAACACAAAGTGGCACATAATTGTAAAGTGGAAGGAAAATGATAAATTGTTTTAATTTTTTTTTTTACAAATAAATATGTGAAAATTTGTATTGAGCCCCCTTTACTCTGATACCCCTAACTAAAATCTAGTGCAACCAATTGCCTTCAGAAGTCACCTAATTAGTAAACAGAGTCCACCTGTGTGTAATGGAATATCAGCATAAATACAGCTGTTCTGTGAAGCCCTCAGAGGTTTGTTAGAGAACCTTAGTGAACAAACCGAATCATGAAGGCCAAGGAACACACCAAACAGGTCAGGGATAAAGTTGTGGAAACGTTTAAAGCAGGGTTAGGTTATAAAAAAATATAACATTTTATTCTAATTACTGGACTGAGAGGCCAGCTCAAAGATGACACAGTCACCCAATCAGGGGTCTTCAAACTTTCAAAGTTTACTGTCCCTCAGAGTTTAGGGGGGGCAAACTGTGGCCACTGGAAGTAGAAAAATTCCCAAAGTCAGTGGGAAAAAACAATGCCCCATCTTTGTTGTCAGTGGGAGGAATAGTGCCCCACCTTTGGTGTCAGTGGGAGGATTGGTGCCCCACCTTTGGTGTCAGTGGGAGGAATAGTGCCCCACCTTGGGTGTCAGTGGGAGGAATAGTGCCCCACCTTTGGTGTCAGTGGGAGGAATAGTGCCCCACCTTGGGTGTCAGTGGGAGGAATAGTGCCCCAGCATTGGTGTCACTGGGCCCCATTGTCGATGTCATTGGAAGAAATTGGGCACCATCATTGGTGTCATTGGGACCCATTGTTGGTGTCACTGGGAGAAATTTGCCCCGTTGTTGGCGTCAGTGGGAAGAATATTGCCTCATCATTGGTGTCAGTGAATGAAATGGTGCCCCAAGGGCCGTATAAAAGCAAGCAAAGGGCCGCATCTGGTCCCCGGGCCACAGTTTGGAGAGCACTGATCTAAATTCTGGCACCTGTGCAGCTCTTGACTGTGTTCACAAATGTCTGACACAGATTAGCCCCTGGCAAAGCTTCTCACCTTGTGACCTGCTACAAAGTCCACTGCAGGGGTTTAGCGATCTGGTGAGTGCCGATCTGAGGGGGGAGCACGAGTGATTTCCACACATTCGGCGAGGGTGTCACTTCCTCTCATAGCAACTAGAGGATTTACACTTGGAAGCCAATGTGCCCGGCAGATGCTGCTTTTATTCTTTCTCATGTGAGTGCATTACCTTCATTAAATCCTGTTGGAAAAATGTTTTACTTTATATTGGCATTTATCTCTTATTTGGGGTACACTGTCTGATGCCACGATTGGATTGAGAGGATTCGTTACTTCCCCCGCTGGCCATTTGGAGCCACATCTCTTGCATACCTTATGTGGATCTCACAACGGAGTTGGAGTATCCCAGACACACACAAGCCCTTGTTGACCTCCCGTAATAGGGGGGGTCAACGCTTTCTGGTAAGAGCACATCTTGATCATTGGTGGTGGTTTGTTCACAAGGTGGAGGAAGTTGGTGAAGGGTCTATATCGCTATAGACCCTTCATTTCTTTGTAAGTGGGCAAACTTACAAAATCTACAAGGGATCAAATTATTATTTTCCCCACTGTTTTTGAGATAGGTGATATAATTATTTTTGCACGCAGCAACAGACAGGGTGTGTGTATTTTCTTTTCTATGTTTTTGGTTTGGGAGTCACATCAAATTTTAAGAGGTGACACAATGGTTTGAGATGCATATGTTTTTTTTTTTTTTTATTCCATAAAATGTTATTGAAGTGAATAAAACATACAGAAATACATTGAGATGCATATGTTGTAGTACTCAATTTAAAGAGACAGCACTTAGTTCACTTTTACATGGATATTACATAGCAATATCACGCAGCGACACTCATACCTCTCTTTCTAACCACAAAGTTACAATGTTGCAGCCTGATCACTGGGGCAGGAGAGACTGAGGAAATGCTTCCTGAGTCATTGAGCTCAAGAACAGCTTTTTAATGATAAAAGGTGGAGTTTTTCTAAAAAATAAAAATAAAAAATAAAAATGATACTGTTGCTGTATATTCTGACATATCAGAGATTTATCCATGTGGACTTGCAAGGTTACTGACAGGTCCCCTTTAACCCCTTCAATACCCGCCCATAGTCATATGACGCCCACAAGGTGGATCTACCATCCTGGTGGGCGTCATATGACGTCCTCCCATTCCCGGCCGCCTGGGGGGCGTGCCCGTGTCGTCGCTCGGGACCCGGTGCGGGTGCCCGGCGGCCTCGATGTCCGCCGGGCACCCGCGATTGCCCGTTACAACAACGGGACCATGCGGGACCGTGGAGCTGTGTGTGTAAACACACAGCTCCACGTCCTGTCAGCACGGAGGAGACCGATCATGTGATCCAAGTACGGAGGAACACATGATCGGTCTCCTCCCCTTGAGTCCCCTCCCCCCACAGTTAGAATCACACATATAGGGAATACATTAACCCCTGCAGCGCCCCCTAGTGTTAACCCCTTCCCTGCCAGTCACATTTACACAGTAATCAATGCAATTTTATAGCAACGATCGCTGTGTAAATGTGAATGGTCCCAAAAATGTGTCAAAAGTGTCCGAAGTGTCCGCCGCAATGTCGCAGTCACGAAAAAAAATCGCAGATCGCCGCCATTACTAGTAAAAAAAAAAAAATGCAATAAATCTATCCCCTATTTTGTAGACGCTATAACTTTTGCGCAAACCGATCAATATACGTTTATTGCGATTTTTTTTACCAAAAATATGTAGAAGAATACGTATCGGCCTAAACTGAGGAAAAAAATAGTTTTTTTAAAAAAAATGGGATATTTATTATAGCAAAAAGTAAAAAATATTGTGTTTTTTTTCAAAATTGTCGCTCTTCTTTTGTTTATAGTGCAAAAAATAAAAACCGCAGGGGCGATCAAATACCACAAAAAGAAAGCTCTATTTGTGGGGAAAAAAAGGACGTCAATTTTGTTTGGGTGTAACGTCGCACGACCGCGCAATTGTCAGTTAAAGCGACGCAGTGCCGAATCGCAAAAAGTGCTCTGTTAAGGAAGGGTGTTTAAAAGCCCTGTATTGAAGCGGTTAAGGATATCAGTGTAGCCTCTTCCAGGGTGTTCTAATGCTTGTCTCTTACAGAATAGTTTAGGAATTACAATTCATACAGAGTCTGATAGCGGTTTTGCTTTTTTTTTTTATACTTTTGCAATGATAGTAGTAGTAATAATAATAATAATAATAATAATAATAATAATGTTAAAAGTAGCAGTGTTCGCTTTGCTGACTCTCGAGATTTTGTGCCACTCACTTTGTATTACCGGTATGTCTTTGTAGTATTACTATTTTCCCTCTTCTACACATTACTCACTGCTGCTTATAAATGAATGAGCTGTATGCCATTTTCTCTCTCTTACAATAAAAAACAATTTTGACATTGCAATAATATTTCTCATTTTCATGTTGGTAACAATTACAGAATTAAAAAGGCCTATGGTACAGCAAGCAGTACATTGAATGCAATCCTACCCAGAATTCTCTTTTCTGCTTGGTCCCCTTGCTGGGTGGTTCTTGCCCTCAGTACAGTCTGCCATTCTTCATTATGGCCGATCAGATCCATTACCAGCTCCAGCCTGGCACTGTTCATCCATATTGTGCACAAGTATAAATTGAATTTTGTTTGCTGACCACAATCATTGTAACTAGTGGCTAGAAAAATACATTTCTGTTACTGTTACAAATATATACAAGATTGTAACAAAGATACAACCAATTCAGCAAGGGATTGTCCTAAACAAATTCATATGTGTGTTAAATGTTGGAGCTTTATATGTAAACTGGTAATACTAATACAGCCAAATATTCTCCTTTAGCCAAGTACACATGGACAGGACACAGTACTACTTCTCTTGTCCTGTATGCTGGGTGTCATTCTCAGTATCTGTTCTTATTCTGTATGTATGGACTCTGCACAGTACAACTTCTCTTGTCCTGTATGCCGGGTGTAATTCTCAGTATCTGTTCCTATTCTGTATGTATGGACTCTGCACAGTACTACTTCTCTTGTCCTGTATGCTGGGTGTCATTCTCGGTATCTGTTCTTATTCTGTATGTATGGACTCTGCACAGTACTACTTCTCTTATCCTGTATGCCGGGTGTAATTCTCAGTATCTGTTCCTATTCTGTATGTATGGACTCTGCACAGTACTACTTCTCTTGTCCTGTATGCTGGGTGTCATTCTCGGTATCTGCTCTTATTCTGTATGTATGGACTCTGCACAGTACTACTTCTCTTGTCCTGTATGCTGGGTGTCATTCTCAGTATCTGTTCTTATTCGGTATGTATGGAGATTTTTATTTGTAAAAAACAAACAAGATACATAATAACAAACTAAATGACTGAAAATAACATAAATACAACAATTACTGACATGTTATTTAGGTCAAAAACTCAGCAGTTAAAAAAAAAAAAGGCGTTAATAGGAAATAAATGTCATGTGACAATCAGACTCCTTTCCATAAATCTATACTTCTCCAACATTTCATTACAAGTCAGAATCGGAGTCACTCAGCTGACTACCAGTTTCCATATCAGATTCTGCGGATACAGGATCAGGGGGCGGACGCCTTTTAGTGGGCGGGTCATCCTCTGAGCCAGTCGCATACTCCTTTTCCACTCTTTTTAATTCCTGCTCCAGTTCCTTGGCCTCTAGAGAATAGGAGTCAGCATCCGAATCTGATAACGCTTCATACCTATTGGTGGAAACTGCCGTACCCACTTCTGGTGCCCCTTTCACTTTTTTAGCTGGCTTCTGCACTAATGTCCACTCACTTTCGGGTTTACGGGTAGACTTATCCTTTTTATTCCTCCTCTTCTGACCAGTGATCTTCATAGGGACCGGAACAGAAGAAGAGTGTGCGGCCGGCTGCTCCTCAGCCTTCTGAACACCTTCTGCCCGTCCGGGAGTCTCCTGGACCTCTGGGACCACCTCCTCCCTACTCAATACAGCCCCATTCATTAAGGCTTCCTCCTCCAGTTGTTCTGCTGCAGCCAACAATTCATTGTCTGCAGATTCCCCACCCATATTATGGAAGGCCTCCGGGCAATCCCTATGGAAATGGCCAAGCCCACCACATAGATTGCACTTGACCGTCTCGCAGGCAGAACTGATGTGGCCGACCTCCCCACAAAGATTACACTTCAGGATCGTGCAAACACTCGCCACATGGCCAGATTTACCACATTTAAAACATAACCTGGGCTGACCTGCATAGAAGCAAACTCCTCTCTCCCGCCCAATGAAAAAAGAGTTTGGCAGGTGATGGGTAACATTGTTACTTTGCCTCAACTTAACAAGAACCCTCCAACCACCAGTCCAGATCCCATCACTGTCTTTAGTTTTTGTCAACTCAGAAACCATTTCACAATGTCTTCTAAGCCAGATGACAATATCCTGGGGGGGCACAGACTCATTCCAGAAAATGATGTTCACATTTGCTGTGTCAGGTTTGGAGATGGGAATAAGGATGAAATTCCTCCATCCCTCCTTGTCCCGCAACCCACTAAAGTTGTCCCAGAACCTGTCCAAGTCAGACATGAGCTTAAAGCTGACATCATAACCTTGTCTGTCCGGGAGATTGATGACCGCCAGTATGTCTGCAGGCGCAAACCCCATCTGATGACACAGCAACTCCCTTACTACAAACCTCCTATCGGGGAGCTCCTCTCTGGAACCCCTATGCTTAAATCTCACCACGTTCCTCCTCTTAAAGGCCTGACCAGTATAACTGTTACTGGTGGAAAAAGAAGGGGCCCCACGGCTCCAGGCATTCCGAGGAGGGACATGACCAGATGGACCAGCGTTCCCTTGTGGAGCAGGTGGTGGAGCCACCAAAGGGGGGAAGTCCTGAGGGTTATTCTGAACTGACTCCTCCATCGCTACATTCTCAGAGCCCTCAGACTGCTGATGACCCCATTCAGATGTATCAGCATTAGGATTAATAGCATCAGAATTATTCACCACATCAATATTAGTGACATCATCACTGCACCTCATATCATCATTACTGGTTACCCCAATGTTACTCCCACCATGAACCCCAGTCACCCCAGCATGGCCCCCACCATGAACCCCAGTCACCCCAGCATGGCCCCCACCAGGAGTACTAGTGACAGCAGCACTGTTCTCACAGTCCATGTGCTGGGAGTCCACCATGTCACTCCTCTGAGTCTCCTGTACTGTGAATGTCTGCTGGGTTATACTAAGTCCATCAGGAGGATCTGCTCCAACCTCACTGTCCTCCAGAGGACGCACAGTCTTCCCTTCAGGAGACGCATGTGGTGGCTTTGTGCGTTGGACTGGTTCCCCAGAGTCTGACTCTGTAGAAGATTCAATCCTTCCACTCAATCCCGCCTCAAATCGATCACGATTGCGGTACACCTCCCCCACTGGTCCCAATTCTTCCAGAACAGCATCAATGTCCCTTGACACACCGGCCAGTTCAATGCCCAGGGAGTTCAGTTTGCTGTCATATAAAATTTCTTTCTTGGGGTTGGCAGCTTTAAGTCTATAGACAGAATCAATCTGCTTCTGGATTCTGGCCTTGGCTTTTCTCAGGGTCTCTATTCTTTTTACCAGGGAAGGAATTTTATCAGCCAGGTGCAGCGCAGGTTCAGACTTTAACCCCTTCTGCTTCGCAGCTGCAGGCCGCTTGAAGTCCTGATCCACCTTCCCATTACCAGTGCTGGGCTGAGGGTCTCTGCTGGGTGTAGATGGTTTCACTGGGGCAGGTTGTGGAAAATTATTACCACCCTCCTCTTTGTTTTGCTGCAGCTTAGAGCGGGATGAACGTCCCTGGCCGCTGCCCACCATTACACACTGCTGTAAGTTCTCTTTAATTGTTTTTTGCTCCAAGGAAGTTCTGGTGTATCTGCGAGGAGTACTGGGAGAAGCCGAAGTCTCTGCTCCATTCTGAGCTCTATGAGCTGCACTGTGCTGGGCTTGCTGTGGCTGTAATGGCTGACTGCCTTGGATCACGCTTCCAGAGCTTGGACTGTACTGGGAGGTATTAGTGTGTTGCTGTACTGAATAAGCCCCTCTCTGCGGGGACTGCAATGACTGGCTGGACTGAGCTGCACTTCCAGAGTTTGGACTGCGCTGAGCAATAACATGTTGCTGACCAGACTGAGCTGCACTGTGCTGGGCTTGCTGGGCCTGCAATGGCTGACTGGACTGAGCTGCACTGTGCTGGGCTTGCTGGGCCTGCAATGGCTGACTGGACTGAATAACATCATCAGACTTCTTCTTATCAGTACTTTTCACACAAACATTTCCACGTCTACTTACAGTCTCTGCAGATTGCTTCCCATTCCCAGAACTCTGTCCTCCTGCTTCACCACCAACCACAACTTCACCTGACAGTCCTTGTGTAGGCCGGGAAGCCTGGGACTCTCCTGGGAGACATCCCCGCCCAGGGGAGCCCAACCCTGGGCTTGTACCAGACATCAGAGGAGCTCAGCACCACACAGGCTTCAGCTGCTCCACAAGCAGCCACACCCTCTGCACAGTACCACTTCTCGTGTCCTGTATGCTGGGTGTCATTCTCGGTATTTGTTCTTATTCTGTATGTATGGACTCTGCACAGTACTACTTCTCTTATCCTGTATGCCGGGTGTAATTCTCAGTATCTGTTCCTATTCTGTATGTATGGACTCTGCCCAGTACTACTTCTCTTGTCCTGTATGCTGGGTGTAATTCTCGGTATCTGCTCTTATTCTGTATGTATGGACTCTGCACAGTACTACTTCTCTTGTCCTGTATGCTGGGTGTAATTCTCAGTATCTGTTCTTATTCTGTATGTATGGACTCTGCACAGTACTACTTCTGTTGTCCTGTAGACATGTGCACAACAAAAAAAATTGTTTATTTTCGTTTCGTTTTTTTCGTTTCCGAAAAAAATTTGTTTTTTTTCGTTTCGTTTTTTTCGTTTCCGTTGATTCGTAACGATTCGTACATTCGTAAGTTGACGTTGTTCGTATTCGTAACGATTCGTACATTTGTAAGTTGTCGTTGTTCGTATTCGTAACGATTCGTACATTTGTAAGAGTTATTTTTCGTTGATTCGTTTTTTCGTTAGTTTAATTTTCGTTCATTCGTTTATTCGAAATTCGGACGCATTCGTAGTTATTCGTACATTCGTAACATTCGTAGATTCGTAATCGGAGCATAATTCATAATTTTATGTAATATGTATGCTATTATTACATTTTAATAATTTACGAATCGAAAAAAAAGTTACGAATCGAAAAAAAAAAAGTTACGAATGTATGAATTTTTTTGCTCAATCCATTCATTACGAATCGAAAAAAATAAAAAAAGTTACGAATGGAAAAAAAAAGTGACGAATCGAAAAAAAAAGTTACGAATGTAAGAATTTTTTTGTTCAATCCATCCGAAGCACGTTAAGCAGCACCATTGTAAGGGACACGGAAAATTACCAATTCAACAAAAAAAAGTTACGAATGTATGAATTTTTTCGTTCATTTTGGTTGTTCCTTTTTTCGTTTTTCGGATTTTCGTTGTTTGGTTTTTCGGATTTTCGTTGCTTTTCGGATTCGTTCGATTCGTTAATCTGATTCGTACGATTTGAACGATTCGTTCATTCGTACGAAAACGAACGAACGAAAAAAACGAAACGAATTGCACATGTCTATTGTCCTGTATGCTGGGTGTAATTCTCAATATAGTATAGTATAATGTATAGTATAGTCTATGATTACAGCTGTCCATTCAGTATCTGTTTCTCTCTGGCTGGATAATGTGAAGCTCTCTGTATTCTCTCTGTACAGTGTGGACGTAAAACAGAGTGACATGAATTGAAAAGACGGATCTGGTGTCTCATCAGACATTCACCTCTGTTAGAGCGTGCTGTCCTCACTCGATCATTGACCTCCTTCGGTCCGCACCCCAGGGAGAAACTCCTTTTTATTTTTTAGAAAGTTATTTCCTATTATCTTGTCCTAGGAATGTGAATTCCACCAGAATGAGGACTCACCTCCTAAGTTTTTGAATGTGCACTGACATCTTCAGACATCGGTGGTCTTACTGTGCCGAAACACATTGAATAGGGAAGCCTTTGCCACTTAGTGACTAAATGTGTCACAGACAGTGTTCTGTATCCAAGAAGAGTAAGATAGTCCAGGTGATAGCAGGAGTGTACCTGAAGATGGAGAGGCTGCAGAGGGCTATGGCAGTACAGCGTAGCAGGCCAGACAACTGTTGGGTGTACCAGAGGCTGTGTGAGAAACAGGGGTGCACTCAGAGTTATGGGGGCACACAAAGGTACACTAGACACAGCAGAGCACTCTGAGTCACAGGGGCATACAGGGGTGCATTGGAGATACAGGAGTGCACAGAGGCACACTGGAGTCATGGGGGTGCACTTGGAGTTGCATTGGGTGCAATGGAGTGACAGAAGTGCACAGGGGTCACAAAAACACTGGTTCACAATGGAACTGAGGAACACTGAATACAGTAGACACAATGGCACTGGAGAACATTGGATACAGGAGTTTAATGGTACACAGCTACAATTGATTGACACAGTAACTGCGTTTGATGGGCACAGTGGCTGGTTTGATGGCACAGTGAGGCTGCAATTGAAGAATTTTTCAGTTTGTTTGCGCCCCCCCAAAAATTTTTGAGCACCAGTCGCCACTGGACACAAGGACATTGAGGAACATTGAATACAGGGGGCACAATGGTACTGACAAGCACTGGATACAGGCGACACAATGGCCCTGAGGAACACTGGATACAGGAGAGACAATAGCACTGAGGAAGACTGGATACAGCAGACACAATGGCACTGGAGAAGATTGGATACAGCAGACACAATGACACTGGAGAAGATTGGATACAGCAGACACAATGGCACTGGAGAAGATTGGATACAGCAGACACAATGACACTGGAGAAGATTGGATAAGCAGACACAATGGCACTGGAGAAGATTGGATACAGCAGACACAATGGTACTGGAGAAGATTGGATACAGCAGATACAATGGCACTGGAGAAGACTGGATACAGCAGACAGAATGGCACTGAAGAAGATTGGATACAGCAGTCACAATGGCACTGGAGAAGACTGGATACAGCAGACAAAATGGCACTGGAGAAGATTGGATACAGCAGACACAATGGCACTGGAGAAGACTGGATACAGCAGACAAAATGGCACTGGAAAAGATTGGATACAGCAGACACAATGGCACTGGAGAAGATTGGATACAGTAGACACAATGGCACTGGAGAAGATTGGATACAGGAAGCACAATGGTACTGGAGAAGACTGGATATAGCAGACAAAATGGCACTGGAGAAGATTGGATACAGCAGACACAATGGCACTGGAGAAGATTGGATACAGTAGACACAATGACACTGGAGAAGATTGGATAAACAGACACAATGGCACTGGAGAAGATTGGATACAGCAGACACAATGGTACTGGAGAAGATTGGATACAGCAAATACAATGGCACTGGAGAAGACTGGATACAGCAGACAGAATGGCACTGAAGAAGATTGGATACAGCAGTCACAATGGCACTGGAGAAGACTGGATACAGCAGACAAAATGGCACTGGAGAAGATTGGATACAGCAGACACAATGGCACTGGAGAAGACTGGATACAGCAGACAAAATGGCACTGGAGAAGATTGGATACAGCAGACACAATGGCACTGGAGAAGACTGGATACAGCAGACACAATGGCACTGGAGAAGATTGGATACAGCAGACACAATGGCACTGGAGAAGATTGGATACAGTAGACACAATGGCACTGGAGAAGATTGGATACAGGAAGCACAATGGTACTGGGGAAAACTGGACACAGAAGGTACAACGGCAATGGAGAACAGTGGACACATGTGGACAACAGACAGAGACAGGTAGCAAGAGGGCTCAGTTTAGGCATAACGGCACATTGCTCAGCCCTATAAGTGAGCACCAATCAGGAGAGCTTTTTCCTGATTGGTTGCGGTGCTGACACTCTGGGAGATACCTGGAAGTGGCAGTTGCCACATGCTGAAGAGAAAACCAGATGCTTGATCCCTGCAAAAGTGAGTGCAACAATATGTATATCATTTGTGGGGATAAGTTTATCAAAATTTCATTAAAATTACCCTCTAATTTTGCCTTTCAGAGCTGCAAAAGAGAAATGAAAGTGATGTAAAGCTGCCTGTGAGAAGTGGAAAGCTCAAAGTAAGACTCATTTAGTGCAGACACTCTTTGTTGCTTTGAGACAATGTCAGTGTAATGTTATCACTGCAATCATCACCCCCCAATCATCACTCCACAAGAAAACATTGTTAGTTAAAGGCATCTCATTCCCCACTGCAGTCAATGGGCATTTGATGTTTGTACATCACATCCCTGACAACATGATGAGATATTGCCATGTCCTCATATCAGCTTTCCCGTGTCTATTCAATGAATTTACAATACAGCTCATTGATAATGAAGTCTATTGACAACAATTATTTTTAAGAATGGACTTTTTTATCGATGATCTGTACTGTAAAGAAAAGGCATTTAGTACACTCTGAGTAGGTGAAATGAAACCATGGTAATGAGCATGTGCAGTAGTCATGTGCACTTAATAAATTAATGTGAATTTGTTTACAAAACAACAAATTCCCTTTTATTAAATTAAAGAAAAGAAAAAAGAACACTTGAAAAATAAAATAATATTATACCCTCTCCATTTTTTGCCTTTTTTTTTTTTTTTTAGGTGAGTAGGTTTTTGAGCTTGGATGGATAAAAACAGTAACAATAGAAAGACTGAAATCTTAAAAAGACAGTAACACAAACATATGCCCAATATTAAATGTGCAATTGTTGTTTTTTTTGCCAATTTTTTTTATAATTTAGAAAACCTAAAACAACAAAATACACCAAAAAAGTAAATAAATAACTAAAAGAATAATAAAAAATGCAGAGAAAATATTTGCCATTTTTTAAAGTATATTCAATGGTATGCATTTTCATGCATACCATGATGAAAAAAAAGGTAGAAAATAATGTGCCAATTTGTTTGTTGTTGTTTTTTTCTTTATTACTTTTTATACAATAAGAAAGAAAGCAGTGTGTGAATAGCAACTTAAAACATTTAAAGAGACAGTATACAGTTTTCAAAAAAATGATTAATTGTTTAATGTATTTTCCTGTTATATGTTAGGAGACATCAAATAACTGTAATATACACCAAACACAAAGAAACCTACAGTGTGCACCTAGTTTCTAAAATCCCTCAAGTAACAGCAAACAATGATTAAATTAATTTAAAAATGTATTAAAAAGCCTTGAAAAAGCCTGTAAAAGCCTAAAAGGCAACGAAAAACCATCATACTTTATAATTTACATTTGTAAATTTTTAAATCAGCATTTGGAGTTTTTTTTTTTATCACACCCATTGCCTGCAAGACCTTGTGTACCAACAAACTATATCCATAAACTATATCCATTTTCAACGGGGCCATGTGCAGTATTTACATTGATACTATCCCAATAGTCCCCACAGCAGGATGGATATAGATACGTCCAGATGCTGTGCTTGGGATATAGCACATCCAGATATATTGATAATAAAACATATTTTATGAAGTCAGAACAGTAATTCCACCCTCCAACCTGTACACATACACACACAGCCCCGTACCCCACCATTGCTCACATTTGCTACAGTGGCGGCTGGCGCTCAAAATTTTGGGGGGCCGCAAACAAATTGAAAAATACTGAAACACTACACTTCAACAATTGCAGCCTCATTGTGCCCATCAATTGCAGCCACTGTGCCCATCAATTGCAGCCATTGTGCCCATCCAACGCAGCCACTGTGCCCATAATATGCAGCCATGTGTGCCCATCATATACAGCCATGTGTGCCCATCATATGCAGCCACTGTGCACCTCATATGCAACCACTGTCCCCATCATATGCAGCCATTGTGCCCATCATATGCAGCCATTGTGCCCATCATATGCAGCCACTGTGCCCATCATATGCAGCCATTGTGCCCATCAATTGACGCCACTGTGCCCATCAAATGCCGCCACTTGTGCCCTATCAATTGCCGCCACTTGTGCCCATCAATTCCTGCCACTGTGCCCATCAATTGTTCCCACTGTGCCCGATCAAACGCAGCCACTGTGCCATATCAAATGCTGCCAGTGTGCCCCCCGCTGGCCTGCCATCTGCACTTACCTGTGAGACAACTCCTCGATTTCTTCTCCCGTCCTCTCTTCCCATCCTCTGCTATGATTGGATGGCTGGCATCCAATCACAGCGCCTGTTGTTTCAGCCAATCAGGTGATGGGTAACAGATCCGTGCACCTGATTGGTGGAGAGGCGGTTTAGTTTAGTGTTAGGAAAATGAATATTCATTTGCTTTTCTAACACAGCTGAGTGACCTGCGAGCGCCCAGCATGGTGCTTGCAGGTCACCTTTTTTGACGCCTATTAGAGCCTATAGCAACCCCCCCCCCCCCCCGCGCTTCTGTAATTCAGGCACCTTGTGCCCGAAAAAGGCGCCGGGCGCCTGAATAGGGGGTGGCAGCGGCGGTCATAGATAGATTCATGCAATGAATGCATGAATCTATCTATTGATGCTAGAGGGGGGGCAGGAGAGAGGGTGCGGCGCCCGTGCGCCCTTATGGACGCACCACCACTGCCCTGCTACGTTTCACAAAAGACTTTTGTTGAAGGAGGCGGCTGGAAAATCTTTGGCTGAACAGCGTCAGCATCCAATCAGTGTATACAGCTTAGAGCAGAATTAGACCCAAAAGAAAAAATGCATTATTTTGCAGCTTACTAATTCTTAGATGTGGTGGTTGTATTAGTTTTTTTTATAATATATTTGTATGCCCGCGCTATGGTAGAAAAAAGTGTCTCTTAAATAATAATAACATTAAAGTGCTGCAAACTAGTGCATTGGCTGCTGCTGGTAAAAGAAAAAGGTGTGTGGTCCCTAAATGATATATATATATATATATATGCAATCCCCAGCACTGTCCCTTTAATGAATGAATGCTCAGATGTCGTTTCTCCAGCTCCTCCACTTCTCTCGATACGATGGCAGGTTAATAGTCACATAAAGAGGTAGAGAAATCTCCATAGTGTAATTCCATTTTAGCTCAGGTTCAAACTAAGCTACGGGAATGAAGCTGGGCGAGTTCAGCTGAACTCGCACGATTTAACTCCCGCATGTCAGTCCTGATTGCGGCTGCGATTTCACAGACATCTGTGAAGGTTTCTGTACAGATGTCAATTGGAAATCGCACCCCAAAATCGCAAAAAGCAGTACAGAAACTAATTTTTGAAATCGGCCAATGGCTGCGCTGCTATCAATCTATCCAATCAAGAGCCGGGACCCCGTGGAGAGAGGGACAGCGCGTCCCCGCCAAGGAGATAAAGGGGCTCAGGTAAGTAAAATGGGGGGCTGGGGGGCTGGTGACTGCCAGGTTTTTTTTTCACTTTATTGGATAGGATCCATTAAGGTGAAAAAACACAAGGGTTTACAACCCCTTTAAGGCAGCTCCGGCATCTCTTCTGACCAGGGCCGTCTTTAAGACAAGGCAAAAGGGGCAGCTGCCCTGGGCCCTGTCATTGTTGTGGGGCCAAAAGCAGCTGCCTCATACTTACCAACTATCCCAGTTTAAATTCTCTTGTCCCTTGAAGTTTTAGTCCCTTGCTGTGTCACGATATCTCAGTGTGAAGTGCTGGTACTAATGCTGCCCAGCTCTGCCCTATTGTTGTGTCAGATGACTCACCTGCAAACCCTGTGTTTACATGTAAATAACTGGCATTTATATGTAAATAGTGGCAGCATTAAAAAGTAAATAGCTGTGGCCGCCAGCATTGATATGTAAATAAAGGTGGCATTCATATGTATATTATGCCCCCCTGCAGTGAGGAGATGATGTGCTGTAACCTCTAGCAACCAGTGAGCAGTATTACTGTACAGTAATCTCTAGCAACCAATTAACAAGCAGAAATCATTTGCTGTAACCTCTAGCAACTAATCAGTGAGCCGTAATGTGTGCTGTAACCTCTAGCAACCAGTCAGTAAGCAGTAATGACATGCTGTAACCGCTGGCAACCAATCGCAATTGCTTCCTGATCTGATACAGTAAACAGATTTTAAGTCTAGCTGCTATTTATTGTATATCTCAGAGCAGGTGGAGAGTGAAATTGCATGGAGGGGGGGTGGGGGGGGGGGGGGGGGGGGGGGGGGGGGGGGGGGGGGGCAAGAAAGTTTTTGCCCAGGGTACAATCAACATTAAAGATGGCCCTGCTTCCCACTTCTTCTCCCCTCTCCGGCTCTTCCGTTTCCTTCTCCGCTGTCTTCTCGCTCTGTTCTTCTTCCGATGCTGACTCAACGTTCTCTTCCGCTCTAATGCTGGGTGCGTGGTGTGCCACTACTTATATTGGTATGGGCAGGGTCACCGGAGGCCCGCCCCTTATGACGTCACCACCGATCAAGCTGGGGGGGGGGGGCTCACCCGATGACCCCGCCCCATGCTAATATAAGTAGTGGCACACTACTCACCCAGCATTAGAGCGAGAGAGAGTGTTGAGTCAACATCGAAAGAAGAACAGAGGGAGAAGACAGCAGAGAAGACCCGGCAGAGGCAGAAGACAGCGGACAAAGGGGAGAAGAACCGGAGAGGGCTAGAAGACATCAGCGGAGAGCAGAGAAGACCTGGAGAGGGGAGAAGAAGAACTGGCAGAGGCAGAAGACAGCAGACAGAGGGAAGAAGAACCGGAGAGGGCTAGAAGACATCAGCGGAGAGCGGAGAAGACCCCCGAGAGGGGAGAAGAAGAACCGGCAGAGGCAGAAGACGTTAGTGGAGGAGGCAAAAGAGCCGGAGAAGGGAGAAGAGATCAGAAGAGACGACAGAGCTGCCTTAATAAATTACTTTAAAAACCTGTGTACTGCATTTCATTTTTGACACTTTTTTTTAGGTGAATGGGTAGGGGTACAATGTACCCGATACCCATTCACATAGGGTGGGGGGCTGGGATCTGGGGGCCCCTTGTTAAAGGGGGCCTCCAGATTCTGAAAAGCTCCCCGCCCACAGACCCCGACAACCAACGGGCCAGGGTTGTCGGGTAGAGGCCCCTGTCCTCATCAACATGGGGGCAAGGTCCATAAAGACATGGATAAGCAAGTTTGGGGTGGAGGAACTTGACTGGCCTGCATAGAGTCCTGACCTCAACCCGACAGAACACCTTTGGATTGAATTAGAGTGGAGACTGCGAGCCAGGCCTTCTAATCCAACATCAGTGCCTGACCTCAGAAATGGGCTTCTGGAAGAATGGTCAAACATTCCCATAGACACACTCCTAAACCTTGTGGACGGCCTTCCCAGAAGAGTAGAAGCTGTTACAGCTGCAAAGGGTGGGCCAACTCATTATTGAACCCCACGGACTAAGGCCTGATTCACACCTATGCATTTTTTGTGCTTTTTGAATTTTGCAGATTTGCACTACAGAACGTGTTCCATAGGAAACCATGTTAACCGCTTCCCGACCGCTGCATGTAAATATACGTCGGCAAAATGGCACGTCTAGGCAAAAGCACGTATATACGTGCCCTTTAATTGCCTAGCCATGGGGTCACGCGCGCACCACAGGTGGCGTGCTCGCGACCCAGTCGGGAGCTCCGTGACCGCGGCCGCGGGACCAGCGGACCCGATCGCTGCTGGTGTCCCTGATCGGGTCACAGAGCTGAAGAACAGGGAGAGGTCTGTGTAAACAAACCTGTCATGAAGATCCTGCCAGAAATCTAAACCCGGGCCGTCCTGGCCCTCAGATTCCATTGCGCATGCGCATGCGCGCCCCGGGCGCGGGCACGTGCACAACCGCGCACAGGGAGACGGGCGCGCGCCCTAGTTAGCACCAGCCGGCCTATTTAAGCCTGACTTGAGCAGACGGTCTTTGCTGTCTGCTCTACAGCGTTGTGGTGTAGTAAAAGAAACCTGATCCTGTGATACCTGTTCCTTTGACCCGGCTTGCCATAAAGACTATCCAGCTTTCTGCCTGTACCCGACCCCGGCTTCCAGTGACCATCCTCCTGCCTGATCCATTGTACCTTGCTCTAGTTCAGATTCATTACCTGACTTCTTTGATGAACTCTGGTTCCTTGTTTAGCCTTTGTCCAGTCTGCAGTCTGGCCCTCTGTAACGATCCTGTTCACCTGTTGGTTCCAGTCCATTCAGTGGTTCCGTTTCCTGTGTCCAGTTCCTGTCAGCTCTGCTATCCAAGCTTACCTGTGAACCTGTTCGCCAAGCCATTGTCCAGTGATCCTGCCAGCTCTGCTATCCAGTTTACCTGTGAGCCTGCTTTCCTGTGATCCTGCCAGCTCTGCTATCCAGTTTACCTGTGAGCCTGCTTTCCTGTGATCCTGCCAGCTCTGCTATCCAGTTTACCTGTGAGCCTGCTTTCCAGTGATCCTGCCAGCTCTGCTATCCAGTTTACCTGTGAGCCTGCTTTCCTGTGATCCTGCCAGCTCTGCTATCCAGTTTACCTGTGAGCCTGCTTCCTGTGATCCTGCCAGCTCTGCTATCCAGTTTACCTGTGAGCCTGCCTTCCTGTGATCCTGCCAGCTCCGCTATCCGGTTTACCTGTGAGCCTGCCTTCCTGTGATCCTGCCAGCTCCGCTATCCGGTTTACCTGTGAGCCTGCTTTCCTGTGATCCTGCCAGCTCTGCTATCCAGTTTACCTGTGAGCCTGCTTTCCAGTGATCCTGCCAGCTCTGCTATCCAGTTTACCTGTGAGCCTGTTTTCCTGTGATCCTGCCAGCTCTGCTATCCAGTTTACCTGTGAGCCTGCTTCCTGTGATCCTGCCAGCTCTGCTATCCAGTTTACCTGTGAGCCTGCCTTCCTGTGATCCTGCCAGCTCCGCTATCCGGTTTACCTGTGAGCCTGCTTTCCTGTGATCCTGCCAGCTCCGCTATCCGGTTTACCTGTGAGCCTGCTTTCCTGTGATCCTGCCAGCTCTGCTATCCATTTTACCTGTGAGCCTGCTTTCCTGTGATCCTGCCAGCTCTGCTATCCGGTTTACCTGTGAGCCTGCTTTCCAGCGATCCTGCCAGCTCTGCAATCCAGTTTACCTGTGGGCCTGCTTTCCAGTGATCCTGCCAGCTCTGCTATCCCGTTTACCTGTGAGCCTGCTTTCCAGAGATCCCGCCAGCTCAGCTAACCTGTTTCCTTCCCACCGGTCTGTTGATCCTGCCAGGCACCCGTGCTCCTCCTCACTCCTGGCTCTCCTGTTCCCACACCAGGGGACCAGGAGTGGGAGACGCAAGGGAGGCCTCTCCCTGCAATCTCGGGCTCGCACCACCAGGTACGTGACAGTAGCAGACAGCCATGTCTGAGCCCGAGCAGGGAGCCCCCGCCATGGAGGGGCTATGCCAACACCTGGCAGGTCTGACCGAGGCGGTGAAGAACCTCCAGCAAGGGTACACCCGGCTGGAGGAACGGGTACTGGCCCTGTCTGGTCCATCCAGTACCCAAGGAACTCCTCACCCAGCAATACCCCCAACGGGGCCTGCACCTACCCAGACTATAGTGATGCTACCACCTGAGCCCAAGGTACCTACTCCAGAGAAATTTACGGGTGCCCGTGGTAGCTTCAGAACTTTCCGTAACTCCTGTGAACTCCATTTTGCCCTGCAACCTAGGACCTTTTCTCTAGAGACCACCAAGGTGGGTTTTGTGGTAGCCCTACTGACTGGGGATCCCCAAATCTGGGCCCACCGTCTCGTGGAACAAAAGGATGCAGCATTGACCAGTCTCTCCACCTTTTTTGATGCCATGGCGCAGCTTTATGAGGACCCCCAACTCTCAACCACTGCGGAGGCCGCCTTACGTTCTCTCCAACAGGGTCGAAGACCAGCAGAGGACTATGTGGCTGAGTTCAGGCATTGGGGTGCCGACACCGACTGGAACGATGCTGCTCTCCGTCACCAATTCCGCATGGGCCTCTCAGACGCACTCAAGGACGAGCTCGCCAGAGTGGGGGTACCTCAGACCCTGAATTCCCTCATAGACCTAAGCATCCAAATTGACCGGCGCCTACGGGAGCGTAGGGCCGAACGAACCTTGGGGTCCCCAAGACCTACCTGAATGCTTCCCAGGGGTCCAAGTCACTTCCGCACTGCTCCCCCTGTTAAACCTGCTCATGCCTCTTCAGCATCAGAACCCATGCAACTTGGACTCCTGCGGCCTTCTCTCACCCCAGCAGAACGCCAGAGACGCCGCAGCAACAATCTGTGCCTGTATTGTGGAGAGCCTGGTCATTATGTCCGGAACTGCCCGGCTAAACTTCGTAAGTTCCCCACTATTCTCTCCAGTTATGTGGATCCTGTGACCGGGGTTTCATCTCATCTTGCCCTTTCTGTTTCCTTCCAGTTCTCAGGAAGGACCCTACAAACCACAGCTATCATTGACTCTGGTGCCTGTAGTTGCTTCATGGACTCTGCTTTTGCTGCCCGGCATCGAATTCCTCTCCGTCCAAGAGAACAGGGCCTGTCCGTCCACCTGGCGGATGGGTCCACCATCAAATCTGGCCCAGTGACTCAGGAGACTGCCCCATTGGACACAGTGATCTCAGAGTCACATCAAGAACTGTTATGTTTGGATATAATTTCTTCTCCCTTGTTTCCAGTCATTCTAGGGATTCCCTGGCTGCAAGCGCACAACCCGGTCATCAACTGGTCCACAGGAGAGGTGGCCTTCTCTTCTCCCTACTGCCAAAGGTCCTGCGGCTCCTTGGCCCCCGCAGGACCCTCTGCTTTGCTCTGCCTCAAAAACGAGGCAGGTCTACGTCAGTCCATCCCTGAAGTCTACCATGCATACCTGGATGTGTTCAGCAAACGAAGGGCAGATGTGCTGCCACCCCATAGGCCCTATGACTGTCCCATTGAACTCCTTCCCGGGGCCAAGATTCCCTTCGGTAGGGTTTTTCCGTTAACAGAGGCGGAGCAGGGAAAACTAAAGGACTATATTGATGACAACCTGAAAAAAGGGTTTATCCGCCCGTCTACGTCTCCTGCAGGTGCAGGAATATTTTTCGTAGAGAAGAAGGACCATTCTCTCAGACCCTGTGTGGACTACCGTGCCCTAAACGAGGTCACAGTCAAAAATCGCTACCCCCCCCCGCTTCCCCTGGTACCTGAACTGTTTCAGAGGCTTGGCACGGCCTCCATCTTTTCTAAACTGGACCTCAGAGGGGCATACAATTTAATACGTATAAAGGATGGGGACGAATGGAAGACGGCATTTCGGTCTCGATTTGGGCACTTCGAGTACCTGGTGATGCCGTTCGGACTCTGTAACGCCCCCGCTACCTTCCAGTCTTTCATAAATGATGTGCTTCGGGACTTCCTTGATGTTTTTGCTGGTGTTTATCTTGATGACATACTAATTTTCTCTTCCTCCCTAGAGCTGCATCGTGGACATGTTAAAAGTGTGTTGGGCCGTCTCCGGCAACATGGCCTCTATGCCAAGGCAGAAAAATGTCTCTTTGAGGTAGAAAGCATACCCTTCCTAGGTTTGATCATTTCCAGTAGAGGCATCCGGATGGACCCCCAGAAAATCTCAGCCATCCTGGACTGGCCAGTTCCCGCAGATAAAAAGGGGATCCAGCGATTCATTGGCTTTGCCAATTTTTATCGCAAATTCATCAAGGGATTCTCGGCCATAGTGGCACCCATTACTCAACTCACCAAACAAAGTACCCGTTTTCATTGGTCCCCTGAGGCCCAAGGGGCCTTCAAGGCCCTCAAGGGGCTCTTTACCTCAGCTCCTATCCTGAAGCATCCAGATCCTTCTCTGCCCTTTGTCCTCGAAGTGGATGCCTCAGAGATAGCTGTAGGGGCCATCCTGTCCCAGAGACAGGGCATCAAAGCCCTGCTACACCCCGTGGCATTTTTCTCACGGAAACTGTCCCCAGCCGAGAAGAACTACGATGTGGGGGATCGGGAATTACTGGCCATAAAGACCGCCCTCGAGGAATGGCGTTACCTGCTAGAAGGGGCTACTCACCCAATCCTGATCTTCACAGATCACAAAAATCTAGAGTACTTGAAGACTGCCAAGAGGTTGAGACCTAGACAGGCCCGTTGGGCCTTATTTTTCTCTCGTTTTACCTTTCACGTGACATATCGTCCGGGTTCCAAAAACGCGAAGCCGGACGCTCTGTCTCGTATGTATCACAAATCCCAGGATGGTTCCCCTCCAGACACTATCCTTGCCCCTGGAAACTTTCTCCTGCTACAGGAAGACCTACTGTCCCAGCTCAGACGGGCTTCCAGTGGCCTCATACCCACTCCCGGTCCTGGGTTGCTGGCCAAGGATGGGCTATTGTGGCATGGGGATAAGATTTTCATTCCCGAGGGTCTGCGGGTAACCGTCCTGGAATTGTGCCATGATCACAAGCTTGCCGGACACTTTGGTGTCACCAAAACCACTGAATTGGTACAACGTACCTTCTGGTGGCCTCAGCTAAGGGAAGACTGCAGGAAATTTGTGGAAACATGTACTGTGTGTATTCGGAGCAAAAGTCACAGAACCAAGGCCTGGGGCCTACTCAAGCCATTACCAGTCCCAGATCGCCCCTGGAAAATGCTGTCCATAGATTTCATTGTGGAACTGCCCCCAGCAGAGGACCACACTACGATCTTCGTGATAGTTGATCGTCTGTCAAAAATGGCACACTTTGTTCCCATGAAGGGCACCCCTTCTGCCTCAGAAACCGCACAAGTGTTCATCCGAGAAGTCATCAGACTCCATGGGGTACCAGCCAACATAGTGTCCGACCGAGGGGTACAATTCACCTCTCGGTTCTGGAAATCACTTTGCAAAGCCCTCAACATTGAGCTATCGTTTTCTTCCGCTTATCACCCTCAAACCAATGGGCAGACCGAAAGAACCAATCAGACCCTGGAACAATATCTTCGATGCTTTTCTTCCTTCTCCCAAGACGATTGGATCTCCCTGTTACCAGTTGCCGAGTTTGCATATAACAATGCTATCCACTCGGCCACCCAACAGACACCTTTCTTCGCCAACTATGGCTTTCATCCTTCATTCCTGCCCAATTCTCTTCCTGAATGTACTGTGCCCGCAGTCCAGGAAAAGATTGATTTCTTTGCTTCCAATAACCAACTCCTGCAGGACACCATGGCCCGGACCCAGGAACATAACAAAGCAGTCTTTGACCGAAAGAGGCGTGGAGAATTGGTACTGGCACCGGGTGACACAGCGTGGCTCTCCACCTTGAATCTGAAGTTGGCTTGTCCCTCAAAAAAACTGGGCCCTAAGTTCTTAGGTCCCTTTCCAGTCAAACGAAAGATTAATGAAGTAGCCTATGAGTTGGAACTTCCTGATTCCCTCAAGGTCCATCCAGTCTTTCATGTTTCTCTGTTAAAGCCCTCCACTTCCAACCCCTTTTCCAACAGAAGGACTGTACCCCCGGACCCAGTCTTGGTAGATGGCGAGGAAGAATATGAGGTAGAGGCTATACTAAATGTTAGAAAGAGGAGAAATCAGAATCAGTTCTTGATCAAATGGAAGGGATATGGTCCTGAAGAGAATTCCTGGGAGCCCGAGTGTAATATCCATGCTAAGAGTCTAGTTCAAGCCTTCAAAAGAGCTCATCCTGAGAGATTTGCCCAGAGGGGCCAGAAATCTAAACCCGGGCCGTCCTGGCCCTCAGATTCCATTGCGCATGCGCATGCGCGCCCGGGCGCGGGCACGTGCACAACCGCGCACAGGGAGACGGGTGCGCGCCCTAGTTAGCACCAGCCGGCCTATTTAAGCCTGACTTGAGCAGACGGTCTTTGCTGTCTGCTCTACAGCGTTGTGGTGTAGTAAAAGAAACCTGATCCTGTTATACCTGTTCCTTTGACCCGGCTTGCCATAAAGACTATCCAGCTTTCTGCCTGTACCCGACCCCGGCTTCCAGTGACCATCCTCCTGCCTGATCCATTGTACCTTGCTCTAGTTCAGATTCATTACCTGACTTCTTTGATGAACTCTGGTTCCTTGTTTAGCCTTTGTCCAGTCTGCAGTCTGGCCCTCTGTAACGATCCTGTTCACCTGTTGGTTCCAGTCCATTCAGTGGTTCAGTTTCCTGTGTCCAGTTCCTGTCAGCTCTGCTATCCAAGCTTACCTGTGAACCTGTTCGCCAAGCCATTGTCCAGTGATCCTGCCAGCTCTGCTATCCAGTTTACCTGTGAGCCTGCTTTCCTGTGATCCTGCCAGCTCTGCTATCCAGTTTACCTGTGAGCCTGCTTCCTGTGATCCTGCCAGCTCTGCTATCCAGTTTACCTGTGAGCCTGCTTTCCAGTGATCCTGCCAGCTCTGCTATCCAGTTTACCTGTGAGCCTGCTTCCTGTGATCCTGCCAGCTCTGCTATCCAGTTTACCTGTGAGCCTGCCTTCCTGTGATCCTGCCAGCTCCGCTATCCGGTTTACCTGTGAGCCTGCTTTCCTGTGATCCTGCCAGCTCTGCTATCCAGTTTACCTGTGAGCCTGCTTTCCAGTGATCCTGCCAGCTCTGCTATCCAGTTTACCTGTGAGCCTGCTTTCCTGTGATCCTGCCAGCTCTGCTATCCAGTTTACCTGTGAGCCTGCTTCCTGTGATCCTGCCAGCTCTGCTATCCAGTTTACCTGTGAGCCTGCCTTCCTGTGATCCTGCCAGCTCCGCTATCCGGTTTACCTGTGAGCCTGCTTTCCTGTGATCCTGCCAGCTCCGCTATCCGGTTTACCTGTGAGCCTGCTTTCCTGTGATCCTGCCAGCTCTGCTATCCAGTTTACCTGTGAGCCTGCTTTCCTGTGATCCTGCCAGCTCTGCTATCCGGTTTACCTGTGAGCCTGCTTTCCAGCGATCCTGCCAGCTCTGCAATCCAGTTTACCTGTGAGCCTGCTTCCTGTGATCCTTCCAGCTCTGCTATCCAGTTTACCTGTGAGCCTGCTTTCCAGTGATCCTGCCAGCTCTGCTATCCAGTTTACCTGTGAGCCTGCTTTCCTGTGATCCTGCCAGCTCTGCTATCCAGTTTTACCTGTGAGCCTGCTTCCTGTGATCCTGCCAGCTCTGCTATCCAGTTTACCTGTGAGCCTGCCTTCCTGTGATCCTGCCAGCTCCGCTATCCGGTTTACCTGTGAGCCTGCTTTCCTGTGAACCTCCCAGCTCCGCTATCCGGTTTACCTGTGAGCCTGCTTTCTGTGATCCTGCCAGCTCTGCTATCCAGTTTACCTGTGAGCCTGCTTTCCTGTGATCCTGCCAGCTCTGCTATCCGGTTTACCTGTGAGCCTGCTTTCCAGCGATCCTGCCAGCTCTGCAATCCAGTTTACCTGTGGGCCTGCTTTCCAGTGATCCTGCCAGCTCTGCTATCCCGTTTACCTGTGAGCCTGCTTTCCAGAGATCCCGCCAGCTCAGCTAACCTGTTTCCTTCCCACCGGTCTGTTGATCCTGCCAGGCACCCGTGCTCCTCCTCACTCCTGGCTCTCCAGTTCCCACACCAGGGGACCAGGAGTGGGAGACGCAAGGGAGGCCTCTCCCTGCAATCTCGGGCTCGCACCACCAGGTACGTGACAAAACCTCTCCCCGCGCTTCCTTCACTGCCTGTCATTGATCTGCTGTTCCCTGTCATCGGGAACAGCCGATCAGTGACGTCAGACGTCAGCCACGCCCCCTACTGTAAAAAAAAACACAACACGTCACACTAACTCCTCCCCGCCCCCTAGTGGTTAACTCCTTCACTGCCACTGTCATTTACATAGGAATCAGTGCATTTAAATAGCACTGATTTCTGTATAAATGACAATGGCCCCAAAAATGTGTCAAAAATGCCTGATGTGTCCGCCATAATGTCGCAGTCACAATAAAAATCGCCGCCATTACTAGTAAAAAAAAAAAATATTAATAAAAATGCTATAAAACTATCCCCTATATTGTAAACACTATAACTTTTGCGCAAACCAATCAATAATCGCTAATTGCGGTATTTTTTACTAAAAATATGTAGAAGAATACGTATCGGCCTAAACTGAGGGAAAAAAAATGTTTTTTTATATATTTTTTGGGGATATTTATTATAGCAAAAAGTAAAAAATATTGCATTTTTTTCAAAATTGTCGCTCTATTTTTGTTTATAGCGCAAAAAATAAAAACCGCAGGGGCGATCAAATACCACCAAAAGAAAGCTCTATTTGTGGGGAAAAAAAGGACGCCAATTTTGTTTGGAAGCCACATCGCACGACCGCGCAATTGTCAGTTAAAGCGAAGCAGTGCCGAATCGCAAAAAGGGGCCTGGTCCTTTGGCTGCCAATTGTTCCGGGGCTGAAGTGGTTAAATGGACTGTAGTGCAAATCTGCAAAGTGCAAAAAGCACATGTGTGTGTACTTTTAGTAATATAGTGTATATTGACCACAAACAAGCATGAAGATCAGAACATCGGAGTGAACTCAAAACTCCTCATTCATTTACTTGTTCCAGTTCAGTGACTGGGACAGAAATAAAGCCTGTAAATTAACATGACAGCCAGGGAATTGGCAATTTCAGAAGAAGAGGTCAGCAACAGCTGCCACCCCACTTATTTAAATTTCTTTTAATAGGAATTTTTTTTTTTTTTAGAAACATTTAGAATATTTATTAACCATTTTTATATGGGAACTTAAAATGCGAGGACTTTGGGGTTGAAGTAGGTCAGACGGATTTAGGTCAGACAGAGGGAAAGTCGTCCTAAATTAGGTACAACCAGGAACTACGGAAACAGAATTCATTCTTCAACTTGCTATACAAAAAGGTCATTAAAAAGTGCGTTTTGTAAAAATACATTTTTATTAAAAAAAAAAAAAAAAAAAAAAGCACAGCGGATCTTGTCACCTGAACATTCCCTGTTTTATTTCCATTTAATGTGCGCTGGAAGAAGGATGGAGGAAGCATTTCGTCTTGCACCGAGCTGCAGAGAAAGGCCTGTGCAGTGTATTACTGGCAGAGTGGAGTGACATGATTGAACGCTGCGATTGCCGGGTTCCTGTTGACCCCCGGGAACCGCGCTGCGCTCCACTCTTCCTGTGCTATATCAAACTTTCCACTTGTTACTGGCCACACGAGCTCCACCATGAATTTTTCTGCACTTTCTCACGCAGCGAGGCGTACAGGGGTCGGGGTGAGAAGTGAACGCCGAAGTCAACCATTACAGTTACATTCATAGCTGTGCAATGACCTCAATGCAGCAAAATGTCCTAAAGAACCACAACGTAAAAAAAAAAAAAAAAAAATTGAATTATATAAATGGATTATCACTAAATACCCACATCAGCAAGGAAAATTTGAATTTTTGTATTCTTTTAAAACAATGAAAAAACTTTGTTGTTTTTATAGCATTGTTGTAACTATAGCTATTGATCTAACATAGGATTATATCATGCATTTGTGTGAATATATATACAGTATATATATATATATATATATATATATATATCTCAGGGCTCAAAATTTGAGCTACTAGCCAGGCCTTAAGTGTTACTCGCCACCAGTTGCCCCACCCGTCCCTTACCCTGCCTCGCCCCTAATTCCCTCCCCCCTAAACACGGCCTCGTAAATTATCTCATGAAATGACTCTGTTAAATGTTTTATGCAGAATTAAGTTACAAAAAAAAAATATTAACAACAATTTTAAGGATTTTAACATAAAGCATATCAGCACAGTACAGTACAACAGTGCAGCCTCATCAGTGCCCATCAGTGCAGCCTATCAGTGTCCATCAGTGCAGCCTATCAGTGCCCATTAGTGCAGCCTATCAGTGCCCATCAGTGCCGCCTATCAGTGCCCATCAGTGCAGCCTCATCAGTGCCCATCAGTACAGCCTATCAGTGTCCATCAGTGCAGTCCATCAGTGCAGCCCATCAGTGCCCATTGGTGCAGCCTTATCAGTGTCCATCAATGCAGCCTATCAGTGTCCATCAATGCAGCCTATCAGTGCCCATCAGTGCAGCCTATCAGTGTCCATCAGTGCAGCCTATCAGTGTCCATCAGTGCAGCCCACCAGTGCCCATCGGTGCAGCCTTATCAGTGTCCATTAATGCAGCCTATCAGTGCCCACTCAGTGCAGCCTCATCAGTGCCCATCAGTGCAGCCTTATCAGTGCCCAACAGTGCCTATCAGTGCAGCCTCATCAGTGCTTATCAGTGCCCATCAATGCAGCCTATCAGTGTCCATCAGTGCAGCCTCATCAGTGCCCATCAATGCAGCCTATTACTGCATGGGGATCGCAGGGAGGAATCAGGAGGGGAGCCAACTGGATCACACAGAGAGAGGATCTCCCATTGTGACACAGCTTGGATCCGAAACGCCAGCAGCTGTCAAAGTCCCGCCTCCTGGACCAACTCCTATGATAGATAACACACTGATTCAATTTTCCGGCATTTCAGATCCAAGCTGTGTCAGAGCGGGAGATTTTCTCTCTGTGTGATCCAGTCGGCTCTCCTTCGGACAGTTTCCTGGCTTCTGGCTGAAGCGGTGTGGCCTTTTTTACAAGGCATCAGAGCGCCCCAGGCGGCAGTTGCCACCCTGCCCCCCGGCCCAGTTCGCCCCTGCTCCACATTTGCCCTCAGCTTATTTCCACTCGCCTATAGCAAGCAGGCAAGTGGAAATTTTGAAGGCTGTATATATTATATAATAATATATATATATATATATATACATACAGAGTTAAAAGAGTTAAAGTTAAAGATGAAAGCTATACATGTTGTAAAACAGATATAGAAGTTTTTTCTTTTATTAAAAAGTGATATTAAAGGCCCTTTTAAAAAAAAAAAAAAATAACAAACATGTCATACTTACCTACTCTGTGCAGTGGTTTTGCACAGAGCAGCCCCAATCCTCCTCTTCTCAGGTCCCCCACTGGCGCTCCTGGCCCCTCCCTCATGCCGAGAGTAAGCAGCTTGCAATGGGGACACCCGAGCAGGCTCGCTCCCGAGCCGTGTCTCTGCGTGTCTATTCACACACAGAACCGCAGCTCACCCCGCCCCTTCTCTCTCTCCATTGGCTCACTGGCTGTGATTGACAGGAGTGGAAGCCAATGGCTCCCTCTGCTGTCTCAGCCAATGTGGAAGGAGAATCCCCTGAGAGCCGAGTCTCTCGTGCACATCGCTGGATCGCGATGGGGCTTAGGTAAGTGTTAGGGGGGGGCCGCTGCACAGAGAAGATTTTTTCTTAATGCATAGAAATGCGTGAAGGTTAAAATCATGGAGCCTTTGGAACCACTGTAAGTAAATATGAAATTAATCCTCCCCCTCCTTTCACCATCCTATATATATCCCCCCCCCCCCCCCCCAGAGGTTCCAATCAGAGACAGAGTGCCTAAAGGTTAATATCTTCTGCTGTCCTGCCTCATGTTAAATCAGTCTTCTACAGTTCTCTGTGATTTTCTTTAAAGAGTAACTCCACTTTTATTATGTTTTAAAAAAACATTCCCCTCTGGGTGATCTACTGTATGTACACTGCAAGGATTATAACAACCTTTGTTGCAGATTCCTAACTTTTTTATTCTGAAGAAATCACTGTTTGTTCCTCTGTGTCTCTGTGCCCAGTGGGTCTAATGGGAGTGGTTTCATAACTATCAGTCAGCTGTGCAGCTGCAGAGCACTAATGAGGAAGGCTGCTGGGCCTGCATCCCTTTAGATGTGATTTCCTATTGGGAGTATCTCACCAAAAATTACATTTTTGTTGCAGGGGATGCCTGAATTCCGTTGGAATTCCGTCTGAAAAAACATCCAAGATTTTTCTGATTTTTGTGTACGGGCATTATAGTATTTATAATATATTATGATAATTGAAATATATATACCGGTCAGAAAGGCTGTACAGGGCCACACGATTTCTAATAGCAGCCCTATACATCAGTACCGTGTGCAATTGTTATGCCCTGTACACACAGTCGGAAAATCCGACGGAAAAGGTCCGATCGGATTATATTGTCGGAAAATCCAATCGTGTGGCGGACTTTTTCCGTCGGAAATTCAGTCGGAAAAAATTTGAGAGCAGGATCTCAAATTTTCCGACAACAAAATCCGATCAAACTTTGTCCGATCGTTTGTCGAGAATTCCGATTGGAAAAAGTGCCACGCATGCTCAGATCAAATTACGAGACCAAAGCTATCGGCTACTAGCCTGAACGTAGTTCCGTCGTACCGAACGAACGTCATCACGTTCCGAACGATCGGATTTTCCGACAACTTTGTCCGACCGTGTGTATGCAACGCCAGTTTTGGACAAAATCCGTCTAAAAAAATCAGACGTATTTTGTGGTCGGAATGTCCGACCGTGTGTACGGGGGCTTAGGCTGCGTCCTTCTCTAGCGCCCGCTCCTGGACACAAGCACGTGTGAGTTTTTTGCTGGGATGGGTTGAAACAATTTGGACCACACTAATAGATCTCAGCAGCGACAGCTGGAAAAATGAAGGATATTTCGGGTTTTTTTTGACCGAGGGAAGGAAATAGACGAACGTTCTTCCACTTATCACGTGACTCGTTCTAAATCAACCATCAAGTGGCAGAAGAAATGCCAATGCCTCAGATGATTATAAAAATGTTCCGTTCATTCCCGCAGAAGGGGGGGGGGGCGGGTTTACCAAGATTTGGGAATGTTCCAGAGCCCGCGGCCAGGTGCCAAAACCGGCAAAGCCTGGCATCCTACAAGGGAACAAATACTGGAACATACAATACATCCCGCAGCTTGTCCCGAGAGGGGCAGACATTGTAACTGGTGATAGAGTCATCCCTGGCTACAGCTGGAAGCAGCTAGTCAACTGCTAATGCTATCCAGCAAATGCTGCAGTCAGGCTAAAGTGCATTCTGTATTATAGACACACCGGACACTTTATTAGGTACACCTGTTCAATTGTTTGGTAACACAAATTGCTAATCAGCCAGACACATGGCAGCAACTCAATGCATTTAGGCATCTAGACGCGGTGAAGACGACTTGCTGAAGTTCAAACCGAGCATCAGAATGGGAAAGGAAGGGGATTTAAGTGACTTTGAACGTGGCATGGTTGTTGGTGTGGAGTATTTCAAAAACTGCTGATCTGCTGGGATTTTCACACACAACCATCTCTCGGGTTTACAGAGAATAGTCCAAAAAAGAGAAAATATCCAGTGAGTGGCGGTTGTATGGAGGAAAACACCTTGTTGATGTCAGAGGAGAATGAGCAGACTGGTTCCAGATGATAGAAAGGCAACAGTAACTCAAATAACCACTTGTTACACCCAAGGTATGCAGAATACCATCTCTGAACGCACAACACATTCAACCTTGAAGCAGATGGGCTACAGCAGAAGAAGACAACACCGGGTGCCACTCCTGTCAGCTAAGAACAGGAAACTGAGGCTACAATTCGCACAGAATCACCAAAATTGGACAATAGAGGATTGGAGAAACATTGCCTGGTCTGATGAGTCTCGATTTCAGATGCAACATTCAGATGGTCGGGTCAGAATTTGGTGTAAACAACATGAAAGCATGGATCCATCCTGCCTTGTATCACCGGTTCAGGCTGGTGGTGGTGTAATGGTGTGGGGGATATTTTCTTGGCACACTTTGGGCCCCTTAGTGCCAGTTGAGCATCGTTTAAACACCACAACCTATCTGAGTATTGTTGCTGACCATGTCCATCCCTTTATGACTACAGTGTCCCCATCTTCTGATGGCTCCTTCCAGCAGGATAATACACCATGTCACAAAGATCCAATCATCTCACCACTGGACAATGAGGTCACTGTACTCCAATGGTCCCCACACTCACCAGATCTCATCCAATAGAGACACTCACCAGATCTCATCCAATGCAGACACTCACCAGATCTCATCCAATAGAGACACTCACCAGATCTCATCCAATGCAGACACTCACCAGATCTCATCCACTAGAGACACTCACCAGATCTCATCCAATAGAGACACTCACACATCTCATCCAATAGAGACACTCACCAGATCTCATCCAATAGAGACACTCACCAGATCTCATCCAATAGAGACACTCACCAGATCTCATCCAATAGAAACACTCACCAGATCTCATCCAATAGAGACACACCAGATCTCATCCAATAGAGCACTTTTGGGGTGTGGTTGAACGGGGGATTCGCATCATGGATGTGCAGCCGACAAATCTGCAGCAACTGCGTGATTCTATCATGTCACTATGGAGCAAAATCTCTGAGGAATGTTTCCAACACCTTGTTGAATCTATGCCACCAAGAATGAAGGCAAAAGGGGGTCCAACCCGGTACTAGCAAGGGGTACCTAATAAAGTGGCCAGTGAATGTATGTAAATATGAGTTCTATATAATCCAGCCACATTCCAGAGAGAGCCTCACATGTTTGATGGAGGGGGGGAGGTCTGCTTTGTGAATCTGGGCTGTCCCTATTTATCACCACTTCTTGTCTCTCTTCCTCATGGACCACCAATCAGAACTATCCTATCCTTTCACAGCTGAGTGGGCTGGCCCTTGGGAGGAGTTATGCAAATATAAACACGCCTTGGTGGGTATCAGTCTGGAGAAGAGGGCATTCCTAGGCAGGCTTGATTTGCATGCACATGGCCCTAGGTATCACCCACATGTGATGCTGAGCCTGTAGGTGCCACTTTGGAGGAGTGGGTGTTTCTAGGCAGGCTATGTTTGCTTAGTAACACCCACATGTGATGCCGAGCCTCCCTCATTGGAAGAACTGAAATCCTAAACCTTGTTAACAGCCTTCCCAGAAGAGTTTAAGCTGTTATAGCTGCAGTCTTAGTCCATAGGGTTCAATATTTGAGTTGGCCAACCCTTTGCAGCTATAACAGCTTCAACTCTTCTGGGAAGGCCGTCCACAAGGTTTTGGGATGAATTAGAGCGGGGAAACACCGTCCAACATCAGTGCCTGACCTCACAGATGCGCTTCTGGAAGAATGGTCAAACATTCCCATAGACACCCTCCTAAACCTTGTGGACAGACTTCCCAGAAGAGTTGAAGCTGTTATAGCTGCAAAGGGCGGGCCAACTCAATATTGAACCCTACGGACTAAGACTGGGATGCCATTAAAGTTCATGTGCGTGTAAAGGCAGGTGTCCCAATACTTTTGACAATGTAGTGTTTATTTGGTACTTCTACCATTAGATTGCTTACTATAGCTTCTCCTTTGTATTTTATTATATCCTTATTTTACTTTCTGTTTGGTTATATTATTTTGTAATTTCTTGGAAAATGCTAAAAATGACATAGAAACAAAGAAAATAAAAAATGTACATTTTAGTTCCTTCCCTAGGGGTGGGACTACAACTCCCAGCATGCACTGCAGACAGAAGACTGACCCTGAGCGATCGAGTCCCACAAGGAGGATTAATAACAACTGTGTGAACCCGGCTGTCAGCGCTGTGAATATACAGCATAACCCGTAGGATCTTCTGGCATAAATAGAGACATTAGGGGAAATTTATTGCACTCTGTGTTGTGTTCTTAGTGTTTCCTGATGCCCTGGGGGGCCATTCCTCACCGTGCAGACAGCTGGAGTGGGGGGGGGGGGATGATTACAACTCACATGTTACACCCCAAATCCAGATGTCAGTGCCAGGATTATAGACATGGCCCCTGAGTGATCAGCTGGCCGATGTGTCATTGCTGATTTAATCTGACCTCCTGCCTTCCCTTCAGTCTTGCACAGTTGTAGCGGCTCCTCTCCTGGACTGAAATGCCTTACTCTGATTTCACCGCACACTGTGAGCTTCTCACAATGTGCATTAGAAGCTGCAGCAAGTCAAATAGAGCCCCGCCTCTTTTCCTGTCTGGAGTAGAAGGACTGCAGACTGTGTACAGTGTACATCATACTGTATGTAGGCTCAGAATGTCACTATTAATGTCCCTTTAAGCCACGCCCAATAAACAGCGCAACTAAGCCACACCCAATAAACAGCGCAACTAAGCCACGCCCATAATCCTTCATCTCCAGTGTTCCTCTTTCTCAAGTTGGTGACTCGGTCCCTCCTCCATGCATGCCTATATATATATTTATATATATATATATAAATTTATATTTCCTTTTACTACAGATAGATAAATAATTAAAGATAGATAGATAGATAGATAGATATATAGATAGATAGATAGATAGATAGATAGATAGATAGATAGATAGATAGATAGATAATCTGTGTCACTGTTCCACGTCCTACCTGCTTTTTTTGGACTACTAGAAAGCTCCCCACCCTCATCATTTCAACCCTCAGCTCTCTCTAATGCTGCGTGCACACGATTGGAATTTCGGCCAGCAAAAGACAGATGTGAGCTTTTTGTCGGAAAATGTGACCGTGTGTAGGCTCCATCGGACTTTTGCTGGCCGAATTTCCGCCAGCAAAATTTTGTGAGCATGTTCTCAATTTTTCAGACGGAAAAAGTTTTCGATTGTCTGTAGCAATTCCAATGCGCAAAATTCCTACTCATGCTCGGAAACAATTCGACGCATGCTCGGAAGCATTGAACTTCATTTTCGCGGCTCATCGTAGTTTAGTACGCCACTGCGTTCTTGACGGTCGGAATTTGGTGTGACCGTGCGTAGGCAACACAAGCTTGAGCGTAATTCCATCGGAATTCCGTCGGAAAAACCATACAAGGCTTTTCCGACGAGAATTCCGATCGTGTATACGCGGCATTACTCTTATAAGCCCAGCTAAGTCGTTCCCACTCCCGGGCCTCAGTTTACTCTTTTTGTCAGCCTGATTTCAGCTTACAGCTAGTGATTGGTAAGGCTGCATAAACACATTTTAGTAAATGACACAGACTCAGCTGAAATATGATTTTATGATTTTTTTTTTTTGACATTTTTTTTTTTTTTGAAGGTGCTCTTAACACTATTTTTAGATTTATTTCCACTTTTCCAAAAACGATAAATTGTGAAGAAGGGTCCGGCGGCTGGGGGTCAGGAGGTTGTCTGCAGGGTGTGGTTTTCCAGAACAATTGTATATCCCCCGTACACGGGGGTCACCGTCTCCACCAGTTAATAACATCCTGCACACTTCCTACACAAGATGGCATCCCCAACGACCCTCCAACCAAGTGTGACCCTGGAGTAGAGTCTGTACTATATATTGTATTGTATTATATTGTATTATATTATATTTGTATTATATTGTATTATATTGTATTTTATTGTATTATATTGTATTGTATTGTATTATATTGTATTGTATTATATTGTATTATATTGTATTGTATTATATTGTATTATATTATATTGTATTGTATTGTATTGTATTGTATTGTATTGTATTGTATTATATTGTATTATATTGTATTATATTGTATTGTATTATATTGTATTATATTGTATTGTATTATATTGTATTGTATTATATGGTATTGTATTATATTGTATTATATTATATTTGTATTATATTGTATTATATTGTATTGTATTGTATTGTATTGTATTATATTGTATTGTATTATATTGTATTATATTGTATTGTATTATATTGTATTATATTGTATTATATTGTATTGTATTATATTGTATTATATTGTATTATATTGTATTGTATTATATTGTATTATATTGTATTGTATTATATGGTATTGTATTATATTGTATTATATTGTATTGTATTGTATTGTATTGTATTGTATTGTATTGTATTATATTGTATTATATTGTATTGTATTGTATTGTATTATATTGTATTGTATTATATTGTATTATATTGTATTGTATTATATTGTATTATATTGTATTGTATTATATTGTATTATATTGTATTATATTGTATTGTATTATATTGTATTATATTGTATTGTATTATATGGTATTGTATTATATTGTATTATATTGTATTGTATTGTATTGTATTGTATTGTATTGTATTGTATTATATTGTATTATATTGTATTGTATTGTATTGTATTATATTGTATTGTATTATATTGTATTATATTGTATTGTATTATATTGTATTATATTGTATTGTATTATATGGTATTGTATTATATTGTATTATATTGTATTGTATTGTATTGTATTGTATTGTATTGTATTGTATTATATTGTATTATATTGTATTGTATTATATTGTATTATATTGTATTATATTGTATTATATTGTATTATATTGTATTGTATTGTATTGTATTATATTATATTGTATTATATTGTATTATATTATATCCATATGTCCATGAAGAGCCAGACTACAGCCCAATGGTGATGTTCTCTGTATGTTCTAGGCAATTGTATAATATGTATCAGATGATTGTTTTCATTTCCAGTTCCTGTTTGCAACAATTACATTATTTGTTACATTGTTATTAGACATGTTTCTTGTCTAAAAAGGGAGAATCGTGTTGGTAAAGTGATTATGCTTTTTCCTTAAATAATATTTCCTTTTTCATCAATTAGTATCCTTTGTGGTTTATGGACTGTCTTACCTAGCGTGACACCCTTTATTAATCTTTTAATTATTCTTCAGTGTTGTCACTGCTCCGCCTCCTGGGCAAAGCTGCAAGATTCAGTGCTCCCTTAAAGTGGTGGGCCACCCTGAAAAAAAAAACTTTAAAGAAATGTTAATAAAAATGTAAAATGAAAAAAAAAAATACATTTTTTTTTTTACTTACCAGCAATGGCTGTTGCTAGGCAGATCGTCCTAATCTGCCTCTTCCTGCTCCGCGGTGATGTTCTCTCCTCTGCTCCGAGCTTCTAGTGAATGGGGAGCGGTGTGTTATGGGAACTGTGTCCCACAACACATCGCGTTCCCCATTCACAAATTCGACTTGCGCCTGCGCAGTAGGCCGCGCGCCGACTCACGCATGCGCAGTAGGCCGCACGCCGACTCACGCATGCGCAGTAGGAAACGGGCAGGGCTCGCTGCTCGTTTCCCTTACTGAGGATGGCGGCGCTGGAACCGGATCGCCGAGGGACATCTCGGCCTCCACGACCAACATCGCGGGCGCCCTGGGAGGGTAAGTGTACTTATCAAAAGTCAGCAGCTACTTTTTTTTTAGCTGCTGACTTTTAAAAAAAAAAAATTTTTTAGGTGAAATACCGCTTTAAAGTAGGTTGACCAGACATCCCCGGATTGAGGACACTGTCCCCGAACCAAGTCTGTCCCCGGTTTGGATTGGATTTGAACAGGGGCTGTGGCAATTTCAAAGCGAGTCAGTGCAGAATTAGTGCAGAAAAAAAAAAAAATTCTGAAAAATCTGAATTACAGCCGCTCCTACTAGCTTAGGGGGTGGGGGTGTATTTTTTTCTTTATCTGTGCCCCTTTCTGATGATCATGTGCTGGTCGGAGAGAGAATATTTCTTCAGTTTCGGGGGCGTGCCCAATCCGCTCCTGCTCACATGTTCTTCTGCCTTGGCTCAAGTCCCGGCCAGCCGCCTGCCCATCTCCTTGCCTTCCCTTGCGGAGTGATCTTCCTCCGCTCCGCACCCAGTAGTAGCCGGGGGCCCGGAGAATAAGACTTGACAGGCTGTGAGGCGGGCAGCGGCGGCGACGGGCAGAGAGTCGCTAATTGCCGATATTACTAGTAAAAAAAAAATATGTCCCCAGATTTCATTTAAAAAATTTGGTCACCTTACCTTAAAGCATATGTAAATACTAACAATGAACTTATCTTATTTGCTCCCTTATAGTGTTACTAAACCCAGGAGCCTGCATTCGCTATATCTGGTCTCCCACAGTACACAAGACATGGAAATGCAATTATTTTAGTAAATATAAACTGCTAAATACCTTTTCTCATCAGCAGTATATAGCAGTCTTGTGACTTCTATCAGTGGCCAGCCAAGCACTGAATAAAGCTTGTAGGAGAAGTTGTCTGATTGTCCTATGAGGCTGCAGGACCCCTGACCCTCTGTGACCCCCTGACCCCCTGACTGCAGCCCCCTGACCCTCTGTGACCCCCTGACCCCCTGACTGCAGCCCCCTGACCCTCTGTGACCCCCTGACCCTCTGCCTAGACAGTGCTGATTGGCCCTGTACTGATCACATGCATTCTCCTAAGAAAATAAAACCTCTCTAGCAATACAGTACACACCAAACTGAGCATGTGCAGCCTGACTCCATAGACTCTGTGTTATCAGGAAGTTATCAAGGGACAGTGGAAGAAGGGGAGGAACAGAGAAGACAGGATTAAACAGCCTTTTTATGCAATGCAGAGGATTAACCCCTTAGGTTCCACAGTGAGTATAACAAGCATGCTTTACTGCATATACAGACTGATTTTACTGTTGTGGGTTTAGTAACATTTTAAAGCATACATAACTGCTAACAATGAACTTCTCACATTTCCTCCCTTTTGGTCTGTTAAATATACAACCGAAAGTTTTATTTATGTCTGTTTAACTGGTTTCCACCCGCTGTATTGTAGAATGACGGTCGGGTGGAACCACTCTTGTTCTGGGGGGACGTCATAGGTCGTCCTCCCATTCTTGGCGCGCAGTGTGGCGATCGGTGGTGCGTTATGTCCCTCGGACACAGCACATCTCTGATCGCGCTAAAGAGCCAATGATGTAGGCTCTTTACCATGTGATCATCTGTGTGCAATCACAGCTGACCACAAGTAAATAAATGCCAGTTAAAGCGGAGTTCCACCAAAAAATGGAACTTCCGCTTTAAGTGAAGGTGACCCCCTGACATGCCACATTTGGCATGTCGTTTTTTTTTGTCTGGGGGTGGGGCTAGGGGGCTGTTACCCTCTTTTTTTAGGGGCATTCAGCTCCCACTTCCACCTCTGGCTCAGTGGAGCCGGAAGGAACTTCACCTCTCCCCCTCCCTCCGTGCAATCTTCTGGGACACGTCACAGGTCCTAGAAGATTGCCCGGCCAATCACAGCGCACAGTGCGGCTCGCGCGTGCGCCCAGCTGTGCAGCCGCAGCCAGGCACCCACAGTCACAATGCCGACGCCGAGGAGAGGAGGGGGAGAGGAGCGGGGCTTCATTTGCCCGCATTGCTGGACCCTGGGACAGGTAAGTGTCCGATTATTAAAAGTCAGCAGCTACACTTTTTGTAGGTTTGTTGGTGGAACTCCGCTTTAACGGCATTTTCTTTTCTCAGCGCTGTCAGTGTCTGAGGAAAGGAAGGGGATAACCAACTTTCCTGTGGTGAAAGGGGCATTTATACTTACTGTATAATCAGGGCAATGATCCAATGTTTATCAGTGCGGCCCCATCATTGTCCATCAGTGCAGCATATCAGTGCCCAGCAGTGCTGAATAGCAGTGTTCATCAGTGCAGCATATCAGTGCCGCCTAAAAGTGCCGCCTCATCAGTGCCCATTGGTGCAGCCTCATCAGTTCCCATCAGTGCCACCTATTAATGCCCATCAATGCTGCCTTATCAGTGCAGCCTCATCAATGCCTCTTCATTAGTGCCCATCAGTGCAGCTTATCAGTGCCCATCAGTGCAGTCTCATCAGTGCAGTCTCATCAGTGCCTAGCAGTGCAACCTCATCAGTGCCCATCAGTACAGCCTCATTAGTGCCCATCAGTGCAGCCTATCAGTGCCCATCAGTGCAGCCTATCAATGTCCATCAGTGCAGCCTATCAGTGCCCATCAGTGCAGCCTATCAGTGCCCATCAGTGCAGCTTTATCAGCGCACATCAATGGAGCCTCATCAGTGCCCAGCAGTGCAACCTCATTAGTGCCCATCAGTGGAGCCTCATCAGCGCAGCCTATCAGTGTCCATGAGTGCAGCCTCTCAGTACCCATCAGTGCAGTCTAATCAGCGCACATCAGTAAAGAAGAAAAATTACTTATTAGCAAGATTTTACAACAGAAACAGAAAAAGGTATTTTTTTTGTCTTTTATTAGTTTGTTTAGCAAAAAATGAAAAACCAAGTGCTGATTAAATACCACCAAAAGAAAGCTCTGTCTGTCTTAAAGCGGTTCTGCACTCTTTTTTTTTTTTTTTTGGGCTATATGCCAAGGGCATATAGCTCAATTGGGGGACTTACCTGTTCCATCTTCCATCTCGATCGCCGCCGTTTTTCATCTTCATCTTCTTCTTGTCTTCTTCTTGTCTGCTGGGGTCCATCTTGCCTGTGGGCATGTGAAACCCCACAGGCACTTTAGATGGCCCAGCATGCACCGCCGTTACTCGCGCGTGCGCAGTAACGGCACATCTGCCGACATCTCACGTGATTTCGGAAGATGTGGCCGAAATCTCGCGAGATTTCGGAAGATGTGGCCGAAATCTTGCGAGATTTCGGAAGATGCCCGCACTGACTCCTGGGATCAATGACACCAGATCCCAGGAGACAGTGCGGCGTGACGACGATCGGCGCAGAGACCCCGCCCGCCGCCGAAGAGAGAGAAGACCGAAGTCATCAATTACAAGGTAAGTAAAAAAAAAAAAAACATTTCATTTAGTACTCTTTGCCTGATTTGGAAGGCAAAGAGATTTACTAAATGAAATGGGTGCAGAACCGCTTTAAAAAAAAATGATAAAAATGTCATATGGGTACAGTCTTGCATGACCGCGCAAATGTCATTCAAAATGCAACAGCACTGGAAGCTGAAAATTGGCCTGTACATATTGACATATTGACCTAAATTTATGAAGAAATGCGATTTTTTTAATTTTTTTTATTGGATATGTTTTATAGCAGAAAGTAAAAAATATTGTTTTTTTTTTTTTCAAAATTGTCGTTTTTTTCTTGTTTATAGCGCAAAAAATAAAACCCGCAGAGGTGATTAAATACCACCAAAAGAAAGCTCTATTTTTGGGAAAAAAAGCACATCAATTTTTTTTGGGTACAGCGCCGCACGACCGCGCAATTGTCAGTTAAAGTAATGCAGTGCCTTATCGCAAAATATGGCCCGGTCATTAAAGGGGTGAAACCTTCTGGAGGGCAAGTGGTTAAATAGCTTTCTTGGTTTGTGGTACTCAGATGCAGTGTAGCTTTGTTTTAACCAGTTGCTGACCATCCTATAGCAGATTTACTGCTATAGGGCAGCAGTTCTGTGTAGAATCACCTATATATATATATACGGGAGTCTGCACTTGCGGGCAGGGGGCGCGCACATGTGCCCCTTCTGCTGTGAATAGTCACAGCAGAAGCCAATCAGCGGGTGCCAGCCAATGGAGGACCGTCAGCACCCGCTGATCGGTGGGGAGACACACTGGATGGAGCTCTGTATATATAAACAATACAGAGCTCCGTCCTGTCAGCAGGGCACATCCCTTAGTGAAAGCACCACACACAATACACATAAACACTGGCTAAGCACACATTTAACCCTTCAATCGCCCCTGATGTTTAACCCTTCCCTGCCAGTGTCATTAGTACAGTGACAGTGCATATTTTTTAGCACTGATCACTGTATTAAGCCCCATACACACGGTCGGATTTTCAGATGGATTCTGTCCTATCGGACAATGTTGCCGGAAATTCCGACCGTGTGTAGGCACCATCGGACAGTTTCCATCGGATTGTCCGACGGACAAAGTTCTATCTCCTGCTCTATAAATATTCCGACAACAAAGTCCGATCATACCAATTCCGATCGTGTGTAGCGTAGTCCGACGGACAAAGTGCCACGCATGCTCAGATCACATTACAAGACCAAAGCTATTGGCTACTAGCCTCTACGTAGTCCCGTCGTAGGCAACAAACGTCACCACGTTCAGAATGATCGGATTTTCCGACAACTTTGTCCGACCGTGTGTATGCAACACCAGTGTCGGACTAAATCCGTCGACCAAATCCGATGGATTTGGTGGTCGGATTTTTCCGACCGTGTGTACGGGGCTAGTGTCACTGGTTCCCGCAAAGTGTTAGTTAGTTTCAGATTGTTCGCTGCAATATTGCAGTCCCACTATAAGTCACTGATCGCCCGCATTACTAGTATTAAAAAAAAAAATACAAATTTCAGTATATCCCATAGTTTGTAGGCGCTATAACTTTTGCGCAAACCAGTCAATATACGCTTATTGTGATTATTTTTTTTCAAAAATATGTACATATTGACCTAAATTTATGAAGAAATTCAATTGTTTACATTTTTTTTATTGGATATGTTTTATAGCAGAAAGTAAAAAAATAAATACAAATTATTTCAAAATTGTCGGTCTTTTTTCGTTCATATCGATAGAAAGCTCTATTTGTGGGGGAATAAACTGGCATACATTTTTATTTATGTACAGCTCTGCATGACAGCGCCATTGTCAGTTAAAGTAATGCAGTGCCTTATCGCAAAAATGGCCTGGTCATGAAGGGGGGGGGTAAATCTTCCAGAGCTGATGTTGTTATAGCAGAAAGTAAAAAATATATATTTATTTTTTCAAAATTGTCGGTCTTTTTTTGTTTTGTTTATAGAGCAAAAAAAATAAAAACCGCAGAGGTAATCAAATGCCACCAAATGAAAGCTCTATTTGTGGGGAAAAAATGGCATAAATGTTATTTGAGTACAGCATTGCATGACCGTGCAATTGTCAGTTAAAGTAACACAATGCTGTATCGCAAAAAATGGCCTGGTCATGAAGGGGGGTAAATCTTCCGGAGGTCGAGTGGTTAAGATACATAAGATGCCCCCCCCACATAACACCCAACTCCCAGGTGATGTAACATACAGAATCATGTATGGAATCGCTGCGGTAATATCATATAAATCCAGAAATATACAGAAATGGATTTTATCGGCGCACCATAGACGCCATAAGCGTGGAATTTCACTGCAATTTTTTTTCTTCTGTTTTTTTTTTTCCTACAAAATACATCCTGTCCTATCGCCGTGTTATTATAGATTTTTTTTTTTTTTGCCTAACTGCGTTTCCTCCAACACGGAAAACAGAGCCGGGTGAGTAATCTCCTCCGCCATGTCTGCTCTTAATGCACCTTGGCTCGGCCGTGCCAGCAGGAGAAGCGTTGGCCCGGAGGGCTGCTCTTTTCTTGAAGTGGGTCCTGTTTTGGAATATTAATGGAAATGGAACATTTATTTTGGCAGGAACACGCTCACTTATTTCCTCTATGAAATTAAGGACTCCTTCCCCCGTGAAGTGCGTGCGCGCTCACACACACACCCCTGTGCACGTGCACACAGCGAGGCACACAGGTGTTTGTTGGGAACGTGTTTTTCCTGCACTGTGGTGCCCATAACGATGAAATATGGGAGAAAATATAAAACTCTGTAATGTATCCAGTTATTTTATTCAATTAGGAAACTTCAAATTGGACCCGTTATCAGATATTTGTTTCCATGCTAAGTGTAGCATATTATGTAATGTGTCAGTGTAACCCTTCCAGGTATGTATTACCTGTTTGCTCTCCAGAAGGATGGCACCATGTTTCTTCAGGCATCATTCAGGATCACCATCTACTGGCTCAGAGATGACACGAGCATGTAAATACTGGTGCTTGTGTTATTGCTCAGGGACCCCTAACTGTCAGTGTGTCATTGTTCTGGGCTCCCAACTGTCAGTGTGTTATTGTTCTGGGCTCCCAACTGTCAGTGTGTCATTGTTCTGGGCCCCCAACTGTCAGTGTGTCATTGTTCTGGGCCCCAACTGTCAGTGTGTCATTGTTTTGGCCCCCCAACTGTCAGTGTGTCATTGTTCTGGGCCCCCAACTGTCAGTGTGTCATTGTTCTGGATCCCCAAGTGTCAGTGTGTCATTGTTCTGGGCCCCAACTGTCAGTGTGTCATTGTTCTGGGCCCCAACTGTCAGTGTGTCATTGTTCTGGGCCCCTAACTGTCAGTGTGTCATTGTTCTGGATCCCCAAGTGTCAGTGTGTCATTGTTCTGGGCCCCAACTGTTATTGTGTCATTGTTCTGGTCCCCAACTGTCACTGTGTCTTTGTTCTTGACCCCCAACTGTCAGTGTGTCATTGTTCTTAACCCCCAGGTGTCAGTGTGTCATTGTTCTGGACTCCCAAGTGTCAGTGTGTCATTGTTCTGGGCCCCCAAGTGTCATTGTTCTGGGCTCCCCGGGTGTCATTGTTCTGGGCTCCCCAAGTGTCAGTGTGTCATTGTTCTGGGCCCCCAAGTGTCATTGTTCTGGGCCCCCAAGTGTCAGTGTGTCATTGTTCTGGGCAACCAAGTGTCATTGTTCTGGGCTCCCCAAGTGTCAGTGTGTCATTGTTCTGGGCCCCCAAGTGTCAGTGTGTCATTGTTCTGGGCCCCCAAGTGTCATTGTTCTGGGCCCCCAAGTGTCAGTGTGTCATTGTTCTGGGCCCCCAAGTGTCATTGTTCTGGGCCCCCCAAGTGTCAGTGTGCCATTGTTCTGGGTCCCCAAGTGTCAGCGTGTCATTGTTCTGAGCCCCCAAGTGTCATTGTTCTGGGCCCCCAAGTGTCATTGTTCTGGGTCCCCAAGTGTCATTGTGTAATTGTTCTGGGCCCCCAAGTGTCAGTGTGTAATTGTTCTGGATCCCCAAGTGTCAGTGTGTCATTGTTCTGGCCCTCCAAGTGTCATTGTTCTGGGCCCTCCAAGTGTCGTTGTTCTGGGCCCTCCAAGTGTCGTTGTTCTGGGCCCCTAAGTGTCATTGTTCTGGACCCCCAAGTGTCATTGTTCTGCGCCCCCAAGTGTCAGTGTGTCATCATTCTGGGCCCCCAAGTGTCATTGTTCTGGGCCCCCCAAGTGTCGTTGTTCTGGACCCCAAAGTGTCATTGTTCTGGGCCCCCAAGTGTCAGTGTGTCATCGTTCTGGGCCCCCAAGTGTCATTGTTCTGGCCCCCCAAGTGTCATTGTTCTGGGCCCCCCAAGTGTCATTGTTTTGGGCCCCCCAAGTGTCATTGTTCTGAGCCCCCAAGTGTCATTGTTCTGCGCCCCCAAGTGTCAGTGTGTCATCATTCTGGGCCCCCAAGTGTCACTGTTCTGGGCCCCCAAGTGTCAGTGTGTCATCGTTCTGGGCCCCCAAGTGTCACTGTTCTGGCCCCCCAAGTGTCATCGTTCTGGGCCCCCAAGTGTCATTGTTCTGGCCCCCCAAGTGTCATTGTTCTGGGCCCCCCAAGTGTCATTGTTTTGTGCCCCCCAAGTGTCATTGTTCTGGCCCCCAAGTGTCATTGTTCTGCGCCCCCAAGTGTCAGTGTGTCATCATTCTGGGCCCCCAAGTGTCACTGTTCTGGGCCCCCAAGTGTCAGTGTGTCATCGTTCTGGGCCCCCAAGTGTCACTGTTCTGGCCCCCCAAGTGTCATTGTTCTGGCCCCCCAAGTGTCATTGTTTTGGGCCCCCCAAGTGTCACTGTTTTGGGCCCCCCAAGTGTCATTGTTCTGGGCCCCCTAAGTGTCATTGTTCTGGACCCCCAAGTGTCATTGTTCTGCGCCCCCAAGTGTCAGTGTGTCATCATTCTGGGCCCCCAAGTGTCATTGTTCTGGGCCCCCCAAGTGTCGTTGTTCTGGACCCCAAAGTGTCATTGTTCTGGGCCCCCAAGTGTCAGTGTGTCATCATTCTGGGCCCCCAAGTGTCACTGTTCTGGGCCCCCAAGTGTCAGTGTGTCATCGTTCTGGGCCCCCAAGTGTCATTGTTCTGGGCCCCCCCAAGTGTCATTGTTCTGGGCCCCCAAGTGTCATTGTTCTGGGCCCCCAAGTGTCATTGTTCTGGGCCCCTCCAAATGTCATTGTTCTGGGCCCCTACAAGTGTCATTGTTCTGGCCCCCCCCAAGTGTCGTTGTTCTGGGCCCCCCCCCCCCAAGTGTCGTTCTGGACCCCCAATTCTTCCCCCCATTCATTTTTGTAAACCTTATTAATGACCATTTTGCACTGGGAACTCTGTACTTGTCTATGGAAGGAATGTAGCAGACTGTGGCAGTAAAATGTTACATTGTAGATGAAGAGTCTCCTTTGCTTTGTCTTATTTGCCTCCAGGTGTCTTCCATCCTCCCTCACCATGTCCAGTATAAAGACCTCACTTCACATTGGAAGTGTTAATGCTGAATCCTCAGACAGGGATGTACAGAGCTGACCCGACTCGCAGAACTGTACACAGCGATGTATAGACAGCGCCCCCTGCAGGATACACATACACCCTGATATTCAGGGATTTGGGGCCTGTGAATGGAGAATCCGATAAAAATCAGCCAGAAATCAATGTGACGGATATCAGGAGACGGATTGTTAGTTCTTATCTTTTCACACAAGCTTTAGTCTTGGTGAATATTACTATCTCTTAGATTGGAAGCTCCAATGAGCAGGACCCTCTGATTCCTTCTGTATTGAATTGTATTGTAAGTGTACTGTCTGCCCTCATGTTGTAAAGCGCTGAGTAAACTGTTGGCACTATATAAATCCTGTATAATAATAATGCTAAGGGCCCTTTCACACTGTGTGTTGAGCTGCATAAACTGCTGGCGCTAAATAAATCCTCTATAATAATATAATAATAATAATTTTAAGGACTCCTTCACACTGTGTGTTGTGTTATTGCATGTAGTAACCGTTATCATAGGATAAGGTGTTCTGCATTTTAGGCAGCTCACTCATTTGGACCCACAGAGCCCTTGAGTCCCTGTTTGGTAAGGGATTCTCAGCGATTCCTGTGCGTTTCCCACACTGCAATCACTCTGCGTTCATGCGAACCGCAGCTGGTGTCAAGATTAAAGCGGAGTTCCACTTAAAAAAAAAAAAAATTAAATAAAAGTCAGCAGCTACAAATACTGCAGTTGCTGACTTTTAATAATCGGACACTTACCTGTCCCAGGGTCCAGCGATGCGGGTGATCGAAGCCCCGCTCGTCTCCCCCTCCGTTCGGTGGTGCCGGCATTTTAACTGTGGACCCCCGGCTGTGCCTTCACAGCCGGGCACCCACGTTGCCGTGACTGGCCGCACAATCATCTGGGACCTGTGACGTGTCCCACATGATTGCCTAGAGGGAGGGGGGAGAGCGGATCTTCCTTCCTGCTCCAAGGGAAGTGACATCAGGAGCCCAGGCGCCGAAGGAGGCAGATTTCGAGGGACCACATAGCAACAGGCATAAAACATATTTTTTTGGGTGGAACTCCACTTTAAGTTAACAACACCCCACAAATGGTTTGTAAAACACAGTGGGATTAGCTTAATCGGATCGCATTTGGTGTGACTACCCATGCGATTAGATTCCAGTGCAAAAACGAATTGTATGCACCTTTCCTGCGGGTGAGGTGAGATTTGCGGTGCGATTTGATCAATACAAAATTAATGTCTCAAATCGCACTGTGTAGCATCGCATATGATTTGAACAGGAATGCGGTGCGATTGCTATCCGAGTCACATGCGGTTTTCCTGCACCGCAAAAGTGTAAAATGTGGTCTAAATTACATAAAAAACATTTAACAATTTGCCAACCAAGCTATAGCCGAATGACGGCTACAACGCTGTCGTCCAGTTCTGGGAGGGATCTATTGGCGTGCTCTGTGATCGATGTGTACTTTGGAAACAGCTGATCACAGATCAGGGTAAACAGCCAATCACAGCAGCTCTTTATCACATGATCAGCTGTGTCCAATCACAGCTGATCACGATGTAAACACACTTGCCATTTATCGGCATTCCTTTCCTCACACTGTCACAGAATGAGGAGAGAAGAGAGCCAGTAACCAGCTAGTGTGAAAGGGGAAATCTGCACTGCACTGATAATCAGTGCAGCCCCAACAGTGCAATCAGTGTCCATCTGTGCCCATCAGTGCTACCAATCAGTGCCCATCACTACCTCCTCATCAGTGCCGCCTATCAGTGCCCATCAGTGCTGCCTTTTAGTGCCCATCACTGCCCACCAATGCCACCTCATCAGTGCAGCCTATCAGTACTGCCTATTAGTGCCAATCAATGCTGTATCATCAGCACACATCAGTGAAGGAGAAAATTTACTTGTTTGCTAAATTCTGTAACAAAAACTAAGAGAAAAAAATGTTTTTTTCTAAATTTGTGGTCTTTTATCATTTGTTTACCAAAAAATAAAAAACCCAGCGGTAATTAAATACCACCAAAAGAAAGCTCTATTTGTGTGAAAAAAATGATAAAAATGTCATATGGGTACAGTGTTGCATGACTGAGTAATTGTCATTCAAATTGTGACAGCGCTGAAAGCTGAAAATTGGCCTGGGCAGGAAGGGGGTGAAAGTGCCCGGTAGGCAAGTGGTTAAGCAGATTCCCAGACAGATATAAAAGGCACACATTAATGCAGCTCCATAATCGATATGACTATCAATAAATGCATTTGTTTACATGCAAGCAGTGTAAGTAAATTAATCTGACTTAGTATCATCTCCTATACAGCAGAGCTGAGACTGGGGGAGGGGGTAGCAGCACAAGGATCCAATCATTTAATAAGCTGACTAGGAGCATGCTGATAGGAGGAGAGAGCAATAAGGGATGAGATTATCATTGGACTGCTTCTCCTTTCACTGTCCAGTCAGAGGCTGGGGCGGCTACAGGACAACTGGGGCTCAGAGCATTGGCGGCTGGTGCTCAAATTTTTTTGGGGGGAGCAAACAAACTTAAAAATTCTGAAAAAAAACCCATCAATTGCCACCACTGTACCATTAAACGCAGCCACTGTGCCCATCAATTGCTGCCACTGTGCCATCAAACACAGCTACTGTGCCATCAAACGCAGCCACTGTACCATCAAACGCAGCCACTGTACCATCAAACAGTCAAACAGAGCCACTGTGCCATCAAACGCAGCCACTGTGCCCATCAATTGCTGCCACTGTGCCCATCAACTGCTGCCACTGTGCCATCAAATGCTGCCACTGTGCCATCAAATGCAGCCACTGTGCCCATCAACAAATTCTGCCACTGTACCATCAAACACAGCCACTGTGCCATCAAACGCAGCCACTGTACCATCAAATGCAGCCACTGTACCATCAAACACAGTCACTGTGCCATCAAACGCAGCCACTGTGCCCATCAATTGCAGCCACTGTACTATCAAACGCAGCCACTGTACTATCAAACGCAGCCACTGACTGTGCCCATCAATTGCAGCCACTGTACTATCAAACGCAGCCACTGTGCCATCAAACGCAGCCACTGTGCCCATCACCGCCACTGGCTCAGAGTAAGTGGGTTTAATGATGCTGGCCAGCAGACTGAGGGCATCTAGTGGCAGAAAAAAAGTACTGTGGCACCATCTCTGTTCAGACATCATCTAAGGTCACCATCTACTTCCTGCACTGAGATACTGGCTTAGAGATGACACAATCGTGTAAATCCTGGGGCCTGTGTAGTTCTTTGCTGTGTTCATAAATGTCTGATACAGATAAGCCCCTGCTGCAGTGTCTCACTGTGCTCCAAAGTTACAATGGACCGTCTGATCACTGAAGGAGGGAGGGGAGACTGAGGAAAGGCTTCTTCCTGCCTGCAGCAGACTGAAGACATCATCTCAGCCTCAGGGCCGTCTTTAACGCAGGGCAAAAGGGGCAGCTGCCCCGGGCCCAGTCATTGTTGCGGGGCCCAAAGCAGCTGCCCTTTGAGCCCACGCTGCCCGCAAATAGTTGATAAGTCGATTCGGGAGGGCCCAAGAAAATGTTTGCCCAGGGTCCAATCAATATTAAAGATGGCCCTGCTCAGCCTAGGCAAAGTCATTGAGTACTGCTGTCTTTTTAATGATAAATGATTTTCGGAAAAGTATATGCTGTGTATTGGGACAATTTAGGAACGTATTGAGGCATACTCCACTTTAAGCACTATTGCAAAATAATAAATATAATCATTTATTTCTACAGAACAGTCTAAGCACCTTCACAGTGTCTTCATAAAATCCATTTGATTTAATAGGCTTTTTAAAACCGCCTCCGGTTTTAACATGAGCTCCGGGGCTGACACATCAGAGGCGGGTGTACAAGTGTCCGATTAATGATGACCGAGGTTTGGTGCACACATGTCGTAAATGCCACGTATCGCAGACACGCACAGCCGTGGAAGGCCCTCCGATCGCTCACCGCGCCAAGATGGATATTTATCTTATGCCGAGTAAATATTTTGCAGGTTATGGAGTTGTAGGCGTCTTGTTAATGCATCCAATATTTATATATGAAGTGGTTTTCCAGCTCAGTGAGTCATGGGTGATCCCGAACACCAGAATGGGTCAGCTTCCAGATTCCACTAATCTCTTCACATTACAGACCCACCAGGCAGAGGAGGATGAGACCCCGGCCACGGGGGAGGGGGTGTCCTACATAGTATTCAGACTAATAATTCAGTGAGAAGGACCTTAAACCCCCCAAGATATCTCTATTTTTGTATACTTCAGTCAATTATATAGCACTGACATATACCACAGTGCTGTACAGAGAACACTGAGCCAGTCCCATCAGTCTCTGCACCAGAGGAGCTTACACTCTAACCCCCCCCCCCCCCCCCTCCCACAGTCACACACTATTATTATTACTATAATACATTTATATAGCTCTGACATATACCACAGTGCTGTACAGAGAACATTGAGCCAGTCCCATCAGTCTCTGCACCAGAGGAGCTTACACTCTAACCCCCCCCCCTCCCACAGTCACACACTATTATTATTACTATAATACATTTATATAGCTCTGACATATACCACAGTGCTGTACAGAGAACATTGAGCCAGTCCCATCAGTCTCTGCACCAGAGGAGCTTACACTCTAACCCCCCCCCCCCCCCCCCCAGTCACACAGTATTATTATTATTATTACTATAATACATTTATATAGCTCTGACATATACCACAGTGCTGTACAGAGAACATTGAGCCAGTCCCATCAGTCTGTGCACCAGAGGAGCTTACACTCTTCTACCCCCCCCCCCCCCCCCCCCCAGTCACACAGTATTATTATTATTATTACTATAATACATTTATATAGCTCTGACATATACCACAGTGCTGTACAGAGAACATTGAGCCAGTCCCATCAGTCTCTGCACCAGAGGAGCTTACACTCTAACCCCCCCCCCCTCCCACAGTCACACACTATTATTATTACTATAATACATTTATATAGCTCTGACATATACCACAGTGCTGTACAGAGAACATTGAGCCAGTCCCATCAGTCTCTGCACCAGAGGAGCTTACACTCTAACCCCCCCCCCCCCCCCAGTCACACAGTATTATTATTATTATTACTATAATACATTTATATAGCTCTGACATATACCACAGTGCTGTACAGAGAACATTGAGCCAGTCCCATCAGTCTGTGCACCAGAGGAGCTTACACTCTAACCCCCCCAGTCACACAGTATTATTATTATTACTATAATACATTTATATAGCTCTGACATATACCACAGCGATGTTCAGAGAGCACTGAACCAGTTTCATCAGTCTCTGCACCATAAAAGCTTACACTCTATTGCCCCCCCCCCCCCCCCCCCAACACACACACACACACTATTATGCCGCGTACACACGGCCGGACTTTTCGTCAGCAAAGGTCCGACGGAACGAATCTGTCAGACAATTCAATCGTGTGTGGGCTTCATCAGACCTTTGCTGTCTAAAAATCATGCGGACGTTAGATTTAGAACATGTTTCAAATCTTTCCGACGGACTCGAGCCCGGTCGAAAAATCTGTTCGTCTGTATGCTAGTCCGACGGACGAAAACCGACGCTAGGGCAGCTATTGGCTACTGGCTATGAACTTATTCTAGTCTGGTCGTACGTTATGACGGTCAAATCCGTCGGACTTTGGTGTGCTTGTGTGTGGCCAAGTCCGTTCATTCAGAAAGTCCGTCAGAAGTCCGCCGAAAGTCCGTCGGGAAGACCGTCGGACCTAGTCTGCCGGAAAGTCCGGTCGTGTATTATACATTTATATAGCTCTGACATATACCGCAGTGCTGTACAGAGAACACTGAGCCAGTCACATCAATCTCTGCACTATAAGAGCTTCAACTCTACCCCCCCCCCCCCCCAGTCACACACTATTATTAATTTATATAGCTCTGACATTATTACTGTTATTATTATTATTATTATAATACATTTGTATAGCTCTGACATATACCACAGTGATGTACATAGAACACTGAGCCAGTCACATCAGTCTTTGCACCAGAAGAGCTTAGACTCTATCCACACACACACACAGTCACAAATTATTATTAATTTATATAGCTCTGGCATATACAGCATTGCTGTAAAGAGAATATTCAGCCAGCCACATCAGTCTCTGAACCAGAAGAGCTTACACTCTTATGTCCCCCCACAGTCACCCACCATTATTATTATTATTATAATACATTTGTATAGCTCTGACATTTACCACAGTGCTGTACAAAGAACACAGAGCCAGTCACATCAGTCTCTGTACTAGAGGAGCTTCTCCACCAGGTGGTGCTGTTTTGCATTGTGCTTTTGGCTCTGCTTTGCTCCCAGTTGGAGGAGCCTGGTCCTGTCCTGCAGGCTTCTCCCCCAGCCCCCATGCAGTGGGTGGGGGGCAGGGCCGGGACAAGGGGTGGGCAGGAGGGGCGACTGCCCCTGGCGCAATGGTATATTGCAGGAGTAGGGGGCACCCTGAGCCTAACCCTAAGGGAAAGGGGGGCACAGATTGGAATATTTGCCCTGGGCACTGGATGACCTTGTCCCGGCACTGGTGGGGGGAGATGAAGGTGGAGGCTCTCCAGAGGCACTGAGGCCTAATCCATGTGCTCAAGCTGCAATGGATCCTGGGCCTGTGCCTATGCAAGAAGAATCCTTACCAGTCCTCCAGGATAGAGTGGTGAACAGACTTTGCCACATTGCTAAAGAGGAACAGAAACTTTCTGTCATGAAAGAGGATCTCAGGAAAAAGAAATCCCTGCACAGTAAGTCTGGAAACAGTAAGAGGGAAGTTTCCAAGCTGAAGACTCTGGAAGAGGCTTTGAAAAAGCAGGAGAAGTTGGTTGCCTCACAGATGAAGGAAAGTGCCTGTGCCAGTACCAGCCAGAGGGTGGATACTAGAGCAATGGCGACAGTATAGATGGGGGTAAGGAAGTGGCTTCACATGGTGGCCACAGTACTACCCCTGTCTCAGGATCTGTCATGTCTGAGTCAGTATCTGCCCCCCTCCCTAGCAGCCTGGGTCATCTTAGGAGGATGTTGAGGAAAATGGCGGATTGTTGCAGGCCATTACAGAAATGGAATCTCCCTTGAGCGGCACTGACTCATCAGATGAGGATCATGATAATGGAGTGCTTGCTGAAAATCTCTCTCAATGTGTGGAGGACTTTCCAGAGATTTCATCTGCCAACAGATCCTTCCAATCAGCAGAGAATGCAGGAGGAGCTGTCCCACATGGACACTAACAGTGCAGAGCAGGAATGTCGCATGAACATTGAAACTGCAGAGCAGGAGAGCCGTATGAACGCTGAAACAGCTGGTGTTTTTTCTAAACAGAAGACTTTACTTGATGACGGGACTGCTGGTATCTGTGGGTGGTACTTCTGGGACTATGGTGAGCGGGACTGTTGTGCTGGAGGGGAGTAGGGAGGATCAAGTGGTGGGTAATTTACCAAACCAGATTTCCGAGGTTCCTATGCAGCCAGTTAATATTCCTATGCAACCAGTTAATGTGTCATCTGTCCCAGTTAGGAATTAGGCTAAGGCTGTGTCAGGACAAAGGCATGCTGTTGGTGGTGGAAGGAAGCCAGTTGTGCGACTTTCACCTAACCTTCCATTAAATGCAGGAATGTGGTACAGCTCAGGTGGGAAGGAGGAGATATTCCAACTATCAGGAGGGTGGTTGTGGATAAGATCCTAGCCATGGGATTTAAGGCAGAGGATATTTATGCTCTTATCAGTCCGGCTGGTTCCTATGAATATGATTTGTCATTTGTGCGTCCAGAATCGCTGTATCTGTTTTGGGAGTGGTTTGAGCATGTATATGGGGGCCAGCAGGACTGGAAGGGGCTTGTCCCCAAAGTTGTCTCAAGACAGTCCTTGATAAAAAAATGTGACTATCCTGACAAGAAATTAGTCTATATCCCCAAGGATTTATGGGTCTGGTTGAGGCGGTTTGGTGAAATGTTGTGTCCCCTAAAAAAGATTGTGGATGATAGAGGAATATGGACGGGTGGGTGGTCAGTATCAATGAGGTTCAGTGTGTGTGGTCCAGCATTTGCCCTCCTTTGCCTTTATTAGTAGAGATAGAATTACCGTCCTTTACCCTGGTCAACCTAAGCTGTGCCAAAATGTGGAGTCAAGGGATATTTCTCCTCTAAATGTCCAGAACAGAAGTGCTCTTTGTGCCAGGAACTGGGGCATCTGGCAAGGGACTGTAACATCATTAAATTTAACCTATGTGATAAGGTTGGTCACCCTAATAGTCGGTGCCCTGAGGCTTTGCACAATAAGCCAGAGTTAGTTGAGGAATTCTTCCGTCCGGGTTGGGAGAAGAGTCTGGGTTGGCGGAGGTTGTACCAGGGAATCCTGGTGCCTCTGTCCCATCAGAATCTGTGTCTGTGAGGCCCTCTGTGGTGTCAGTGTCACCCCAGTCTGTGGTTCCATAGTCAGTGTCAGAAAGTGTGGTTGTCAAGTCTGTGTCTGCACCTATTGTTTCTCCTAGTGTAGTGAAGGCAGTGGAGGGTGCTGGACCAGAATGTATGGTGGTGCCAACCGAAGTGAGGCTGTAGGTTGGCAGACACCGAGGGGTGGAGTGAGGGATGGATTGGATGATGGTGGAGGGGGAGGTGGGAAGGGAATGAGAGTGGCTGGTGCAGAATGCAAGGTGAATGATGTGGAAGTTAATGGGGGGGATTTTGGAATCGCATTCCTGATGGCGATTAAATCTCAAAAGGTTTTTTAGCCTGGATTGTGTTTAAGCTGAGGTTCGGGGTTTGTAGTCTCTTTTTTTTTTTTGTCATTAAAATATGTTTTTTTTCTATGTTATCTTGTCAGGATACAGTTTTCTTTACTTGCTGATGTAAGCACGCTTGTTTTTGTTTAGTTGTTGTTTATTTTTGTGTAAATATGTTTTTATTAGTAAGCTGTATCTTTGTATGATTTTTTTAATTAAAAAAAATGTACACTCTAATGTCCTCACCACAGTCGCACACTATTATTATACATTGATATAGCTCTGACATTTTCCATAGCGCAGTACAGAGAACACTGAGCCACTCAGAGAAGTGTCCCCAGTACATTTTCAGGATTTTTTCTTTTAATCAAAGTTATTACTTATAAAACATGTTCTGTGTAACGCGGCAGGATCTCGCCAGTAATCTTGATTCCTTGCAGGCCAGAGATTTGAGTTATTAGGCAGCACTCGGAGCGACGTTCTCACGGTTTTGGGATTTATCATGCAGGATTCAGGCGCTATTTTTGTAGGTGACTTTTTTTATTTTTTTCAGAACAAGAACAAAACTGTCCAGAACAGGCGAGGCCTGCTTAGTGTTATCGCAGCGCTTCCCTTCGCTTTCGGGGATTGCACTTGTCGGACAGGTTGCAGCCCAAAATATCAGGCCTGGTCTTCCTTATTCTGACAGGACTTCCAGGTGCCAAAATACTGAAATCTCCTCACTGTAAGGATCAGAAAAAGGAAAAACTCTGCTGGAAACAAGCAATAATAATTACAACCACATGGGGGCGCAAGAACTCAACATGTTATTATAACAGTGATAAAAATCATGTGCCAAAGTTTGCAGGAAGGCACTTACCTAGAATCACCTCCACTCTTCCATGCATTTCCCTTTGACTGATACATATTGATATACGCTGCAGATTATTCCATCACCAAACTCTCTAGAGGCAGAACATTGCTCCGTCCCATCTCCCTGCTGACGGATAGATATTTATATATTCTGCAGATGATTTAATCACTGACCTTTCTAGAGATCTGCAGAGCATCGCTCCATCCCATTTCCCCCCTGATAGATCCATATTGATATGTTCTGCAGATTATTCCATCATTGACCTCTCTAGAGATTTGCAGAACATTGCTCTGTCCCATCTCCCTGCTGACGGATAGATATTTATATATTCTGAAGATTATTTAATCACTGACCTTTCTAGAGATCTGCAGAGCATCGCTCCATCCCATTTCCTCCCTGACAGATCCATATTGATATGTTCTGCAGATTATTCCATCATTGACCTCTCTAGAGATTTGCAGAACATTGCTCCATCCCATCTCCCTTCTATTGATATATTCTGCAGATAATTCCATTACTGGCCTCCTGCAGAGCATTGCTCCATCCCACCTCCCTCCTGCCGATATATATTGATGTATTCTGCAGATTATTCCATCACTGACCTCTCTATAGATCCGCAGAACGTTGCTCCATCCCATCTCCCCCTGCAGATACAATATACAGTATATTGATATATTCTGCAGATTATTCCATCACTGACCCCTCTAGAGATCTGCAGAACATTGCTCCATCCCATCTCCCTCCTGATGGAATAATATGCAGAATATATCAATATCTATCTATCAGGAGGGAGATGGGATGGAGCAATGTTCTGCAGGACTGTAGAGACTAAATGATGGAATAATCTACAGAATATATGAATATGTATGTGCAGGAGAGAAATGGGACGGAGCAATGTTCTGCAGATCTCTAGAGGGGTCAGTGATGGAATAATCTGTCGAATTTATCAATATATATTGTATCTGCAGGAGGGAGATGGTACGGAGCAATGTTCTGCAGATCTCTAGAGAGGTCAGTGATGGAATAATCTGTAGAATACATCAATATATATTGTATCTGCAGGAGAGAAATGGGACGGAGCAATGTTCTGCAGATCTCTAGAGAGGTCAGTGATGGAATAATCTGTAGAGTACATCAATATATATTGTATCTGCAGGAGAGAAATGGGACGGAGCAATGTTCTGCAGATCTCTAGAGGGGTCAGTGATGGAATAATCTGTAGAATACAGTGGTGTGAAAAAGTGTTTGCCCCCCTCCTCATTTCCTGTTCCTTTGCATGTTTGTCACACTTAAGTGTTTCGGAACATCAAACCAATTTAAACAATAGTCAAGGACAACACAAGTAAACACAAAATGCAATTTGTAAATGAAGGGGTTTATTATTAAAGGTGAAAAAAAATCCAAACCATCATGGCCCTGTGTGAAAAAGTGATTGCCCCCCCTTGTTAAAACATACTATAACTGTGGTTGTCCACACCTGAGTTCAATTTCTCTAGCCACACCCAGGCCTGATTATTGCCACACCTGTTCACAATCAAGGCATCACTTAAATAGGAGCTGCTTGACACAGTAAGGTCCACCAGAAGATCCTTAAAAGCTACACATCATGCCGAGACCCAAAGAAATTCAGGAACAATTGAGAAAGAAAGTAATTGAGATCTATCAGTCTGGAAAGGGTTATAAAGCCATTTCCAAAGCTTTGGGAATCCAGCGAACCACAGTGAGAGCCATTATCCATAAATGGCGAAGACATGGAACAGTGGTGAACCTTCCCAGGAGTGGCCAGCCGCCCAAAATTACCCCAAGAGCGCAGCGACGACTCATCCAAGAGGTCACAAAAGACCCCACAACAACGTCCAAGGAACTGCAGGCCTCACTTGCCTCAGTTAAGGTCAGCGTTCATGCCTCCACCATCAGGAAAAGACTGGGCAAAAATGGCCTGCATGGCAGAGTTCCAAGGAGAAAACCACTGCTGAGCAAAAAGAACATCAAAGCTCGTCTCAATTTCTCCACAACACATCTTGATGATCCCCAAGACTTTTGGGACAACATTCTGTGGACCGATGAGACAAAAGTGGAACTCTTTGGAAGGTGTGTGTCCAAGTATATCTGGCGTAGAAGGAACACTGCATTTCAGAAAAAGAACATTATACCAACAGTAAAATATGGTGGTGGTAGTGTGATGGTCTGGGGCTGTTTTGCTGCTTCAGGACCTGGAAGACTTGCCGTGATAAAAGGAACTATGAATTCTGCTGTCTACCAAGAGATCCTGAAGGAGAATGTCCGACCATCTGTTCGTGTACTCAAGCTGAAACGAACTTGGGTTCTGCAGCAGGACAATGATCCTAAACACACCAGCAAGTCCACCACCGAATGGCTGAAGAAAAACAAAATGAAGACTTTGGAGTGGCCTAGCCAAAGTCCTGACCTGAATCCTATTGAGATGTTGTGGTATGACCTTAAAAAGGCCGTTCATGCTCGAAAACCCTCTAATGTAACTGAATTAGGACAATTCTGCAAAGATGAGTGTGCCAAAATTCCTCCAGGACGCTGTAAAAGCCTCATTGCACGTTATCGCAAACGCTTGGTTGCAGTTGTTGCTGCTAAGGGTGGCCCAACCAGTTATTAGGTTTAGGGGGCAATCACTTTTTCACACAGGGCCATGATGGTTTGGATTTTTTTTCACCTTTAATAATAAACACCTTCATTTACAAATTGCATTTTGTGTTTACTTGTGTTGTCCTTGATTATTGTTTAAATTGGTTTGATGTTCCGAAACACTTAAGTGTGACAAACATGCAAAGGAACAGGAAATGAGGAAGGGGGCAAACACTTTTTCACACCACTGTACATCAATATATATCTGCAGGAGGGAGGTCAATGATGGAATCATCTGCAGAATATATCAATATGGATCTATCAGGAGGGAGATGGGATAGAGCAATTACAGCAAGCCAGTGATGGAATAATCTGCAGAATATATCAACATCTATCTATAACTGGCTTGCTGTAGCACATTTCTCTATCCGATCTCCCTCCTGATAGATCCACATTGATATATTCTGCAGATTATTCCATCACTAACCCGTCTAGAGATCTGCAGAGCATTGCTCTACCCCATCTCCCTCCTGCAGATACATATTGATATAGTCTGCAGCTTATTCCATCACTGACCTCTCTAGAGATCTGCAGAACATTGCTCCATCACATCTCCCCCCCCCCCCCCCCCTGACAGATCCATACTGACATATTCTGCAGATTACTCCATTACTGACCCCTCTAGAGATCTGCAGAACATTGCTCCATCCCATCTCCCCCTGATAGATCTATATTGATATATTCTGCAGATTATTCCATTTCTCTAAAGATCCGCAGAGCATTCCCATCTCTGTCCTGAGAGATCTATATCGATACATTCTGCAGATCACTCCATCACTGACCTCTCTAGAGATCTGCAGAGCATCGCTCCATCCCATCTCCTCCATGACAGATCTATACTGACACATCTTGCAGAGTTGACTCACATTATATAGAATAGTTTATAGTTATTACATTCTCTTAGTGGAATCCATAGATGTCACTTGATTTACAGATTTTATTTTTTAAGGAAGTTGAAATATTAAAGATGTTACAACTGATTAAAACCCACAAATAATCTTTATCATTCGATTTCAGAGAAGCAGATTTCAGTTGACTTTTAGTAATTGAGTGAATCTTTATTTTTTTACTCTGCCAATAATCTGATTTAAAAAAAAAATGGCATCTTTCATTTTAATGATCCCTGAAGAAAATGTACAAAAGTATCCTTGATCTCCTTTATACATTATTTCTTTCTTGTTGACCTGGATTGGCAGACCAAATCTAATCAAAGCCGTTACTGTAGGTTGTTTCCTATTTTACAGCAGCTCTGTAATGAGTCTGTTCCAAGAGAACCAGAGGGTGTTCACATCTTTGTCTTCTCTACATCTGGAATTTATAAAGCTTGTCTGAGCTGTCAGAAAAAAAAAGGAGGTGGAGAGCTGAAGTTACACTCTGCAGTGAGGAGAGCTCTGAAAGCTGATTGGAGGGAAGGGACACACCCCCTTCACACAGCCCACAGAGCTGAGGCTGTCAACCAGCTGGAGTTCCCTCCCTGTCACCATTTTTCTTTTGGTGTCAGGAAAAATTGTCAGAAATGACTCATGCTGATAGCAGAGGAATGAAGCAGCAGACAGAAATTACACTTAGTGCTCTGGATTGAGAGTACTCACTATAGAGAGATATGCTATGTTCATATTTCATGTATGAGGTTTACAACCACTTTAAAGCGGAGCTCCGCCTAATTTTTTTTTGTTAAAAGTCATCAGCTACAAATACTGCAGCTGCTGAATTTTAAAATAAGGACACTTACCTGTCCAGTGCGCCCGCGATGTTGGCACCCAAAACCGACCCGTCCCTCGGCTCTCGGGTGGAGGCGCCGCCACCTTCGCGGTAAGGCAATCAGGAAATGTCCTTTAGGATCACAGTGGCCCTTTATTACGCTATCAGCTGTGTCAAATCACAGCTGATCATGATGTAATTACAAGCCTGTTATCAGCATTCCTTTCCTCGTGCTGACAGCATGAGGAGAGGAGAGCCGCTAACCGGCTTGTGTGAAAGGGATATCTGCACTGATAATCAGGGCACTGATTATCAGTGTAGTCCCAACAGTGCCCACCAGTGCTGCCAATCAGTGCCCACCTGTGCTGCCAATCAGGGCCCACCAGTGCTGCCAATCAGTGCCCAGTAGTGCCTCCTCATCAGTGTCACCTACCAGTTCCCATCAGTATGAAAACACATTATTCAGTCCTATGCACTATTAGCTATTACCAGTAGGGGGAGTCCTCCACAAACCGACATACTAGACAAACTAAAAAAGGACAATGGATATGAACTCAACCCCTATTCGCCTACTCATATATAGTACAATTAGGCCCCTTTCACACCGGGGCGTTTTTCATGCAGTGCGGCGCTAAAAATAGCGCCTGTTCACCGCATGAAAAAAATCCGGCCCCTTTAACTCCAGTGTGAAAGCCGGCGGGCTTTCACACTGGAGCGGTGCGCTAGCAGGATGACAAAAAAAGTCCTGCTAGCAGCATCTTTGGAGCGGGATAGGAGCGGTGTGTTCACCGCTCCTATACCGCTCCTTCCCATTGAAAAGAAAGGGAGACCGCGGTAAAACCGCGGCTACAGAGGCGCTCTGCGGGGGGTGTTTAACCCTTTTTCGGCCGCTCGCGGGGGGTAAAACCGCACCGCGAGCGGCCGAAAACCGCGGTGAAAACGACGGTAAAGCAGCGCTAAATATAGCGCTGCTTTACCGTCACCGCGCTCACCGCCCCAGTGTGAAAGGGGTCTTATGGTAGAGTTATAAGAAATACAAGAAGAATCAACCATAATTGTACTATATATGAGTAGGTGAATAGGGGTTGAGTTCATATACATTGTCCTTTTTTCGTTTGTCCAGTGCCCTTCATTGCCGCCTATCAGTGCCCATCAGTGCCACCTATTAGTGCCCCCTCATCAGTGCCCATCAGTGGAGCCTCATCAGCGCACATCAGTGAGGAGAAAAATTACCTGTTTGCAAAATTTTTTATAACAAACTATGAAAAAAAATGTTTTCCTCCATTTTTTTTTAATTATTATTTATTTAGCAAAAAAATAAAAAACCTCAGTGGTGATTAACCACTTTAGCCTCAGAAGGTTTTACCCCCTTAATGACCAGGCCATTTTTTGCGATACGGCACTGCGATAATTTCAATGACAATTACACGTGCAACACTTTACCCAAATAAAATTGACGTCCTTTTTTTTCCCACAAATAGAGCTTTCTTTTGGTGGTATTTGATCCCCCCTGCGGTTTTTATTTTTTGCACTATAAACAAAAAAAGAGCAACAAATTTGAAAAAAAAAGCAATATTTTTTTAACTTTTTGCTATAATAAATGTCCCCCAAAAATATATATTAAAAAAATATTTTTTTCCTCCGTTTAGGCCGATACGTATTCTTCTACGTATTTTTATTTTAAAAAAATCGCATTAAGCGTATATTGATTGGTTTGCGCAAAAGTTATCACGTCTACAAAATAGGGGATCGTTTTATGGCATTTTTATTATTATTTTTTTTTATTAGTATAGATAGGCGGCTATCTGCGATTTTTATCGTGATTGCGACATTATGGCAGACATATCGGACACTATTGACACTATTATTGCAGCCCCAGACCATGATACTCCCCCACCATGCTTGACTGTAGGCAAGACACACTTGTCTTTGTACTCCTCACCTGGTTGCCGTCACACACGCTTGTCACCATATGAACCAAATACGTTTATCTTGGTCTCATCAGACCACAGGACATAGTTCCAGTAATCCATGTCCTTAGTCTGCTTGTCTTCAGCAAACTGTTTGCAGGCTTTCTTGTGCATCATCTTTAGAAGAGGCTTCCTTCTGAGACAACAGCCATGCAGATCAATTTGATGCAGTGTGCGGCGTATGGTCTGAGCACTGACAGGCTGACCCCCCACCCCACCCCTTCAACCTCTGCAGCAATGCTGGCAGCACTCATACATCTATTTCCCAAAGACGATGGGCTGCCCTGTAAGCTATTTTTCACTCAAAAGAAGCTCCTGCGCCTTTTTTAGGCAACAATCTTTTTAACTGCGTGTTTTGCTGCAGTTGCGGTGCAATTTTGTTGTGTGACAATCCCGGCAGAATCGCACCACGTTTGGGGTGCCGTTAAAAATAATGTCACCCAAATGCGCGCCCAAATGCCGCACTTTCAAGTCGCCTTATATGAACGGGGTACTTACAGAGTCTCTCAATCTTCTAAGACTGGTGATGTATTGTACACGATGTACCTTGGAATAAGGGACTTTCTGCGATAATATTGTAGCCAGAATTTGGGTACTTTACAAATGACAAGGTAGCATGCACAGGGAATTTTCTCTCACAGGGCGTTCATCATACATGATCACATCTGTTGCAAGTGTGTTACCCACGAGAACAACAGAAGAAAAAAAAATCACATTATTTCTATATTGTCGTTTGCAACAGAAAAGCCATGTGACTCAGTTGTATGATGAAACGCGCCCACACGGGTTTATGAAATGCTGAAACAGGAAAAGATTGTATCAGTGCAGCACAGCTGGAAATGGTCTTCTAGGATTTTAAAGTGGAAATATTGCAAGTTTGAAATTTCACATTTATTGCAGTTTACAGTGTGAGAAAAAACTCGAAAGTGAATCTGGCACAGTAAGACCCCATTCATATGGTGAATGGGATTCACATCTCCACTCCAAGTCGTCTGCAGCTCCAAAAAGTTCTGGAACTTCTTCTGTAGCTCAAATCGGGCAGATTTGAGCATTTTTGTGAAATGAATGGAAATGCGCCATTTACGCATTTTTGTGCGCATTCGCGCGTTTTGTCACGCGTTTTTGCGCAATTTTCTGCTCAAATAATTCTTTTTTAAATCATAAAAATTAAATATATTTAAAATAAATACACAAATAACTAAAAATCATCAAAAATAAATACAATTAATTAATAATATGCAATAATACATAAATAAAAAAAAAACCCTACACTTAAAAAATATTAATTAAATTCTTAATATTATTTTTAAAGCGGGAGCCCCACCGTTTTTTTTTTTTTAAAGTCAGCAGCTACAAATAGTGCAGCTGCTGACTTTTAAAATATGGACACTTACCCGTCCAGCGCGTTCGCGATGTCGGCACCTTAAGCCGATCTGTCGCTCGGCTCTCGGGTGGTGCCGATGCCATCTTCGGTATGGGAATCAGGAAGTGAAGCCTTGCAGCTTCACTTCCCGGTTCCCTACTGCGCATGCGCGAGTCGCGCTGCACAATAAGGACGGTCCCTGCTGTCTCTGGGATCTGTGTGTTTCCCAGCAGACAGCGGGGGCCCCGCAGGAAGTGGCGTAATAGCTGCAGAATCTGCGGCTATCTATGCCCGGAAGTGGGTGCAGATACCCCCCTCCCCCCTGAAAGGTGCCAATTGTGGCACCGGAGGGGGGAGGGTTCCGATGAGCGGAAGTTCCACTTTAGGGTGGAGCTCCGCTTTAATAATAATAATAATAATTATTTTATTATAATAATAATAAAAAATAAATAATAAAATAATAATAAACACCCAAACCCAAAAATATTAATAATAATGGATGTATTTATTTATTTTGTGTTAGGTTGTTTATTTATTAAGGACAGGGATGGTCGGCACTCAGGATGACATCCAAAATAGTATTTCTTTATTAAGTAAACATGTCCAATGCTGTAAAACAGCCTACGCGTTTCGGAGGTTATTCCATCCATATTCATGGCTGATAAAAAACAAAATATGTAACACTTAAATTGCACAACAAAGCCTGGTTACAGGGGGATATCACACACTAAGTTCTGGTTACAGGGGAGAAATCACACAGAGGCCTAGTCACAGGGGGTATCACACAGCGAGACCTAGTTACAGGGGGGTTATCACACAGCAAGGCTTGGTTGCAGGTGAGATATCACAAAAGCGAGAGAGGCCTGGTTGCAGGGGGATATCATACAGAGGCCTAGTTACAGGGGATATCACACTGCAAGTTCTGGTTGCAGGGGGGATATTACACAGTGAGATCTGGTTACAGGGGGATATCACACAAAAAGGACTGGTTATAAAGGGGACAGTGCACAACAAGGCATGGTTACTGGGGGGGGGGGGATATCACACAGAGAGGCCTGGTTGCTGGGGAGTTATCACACAGGAAGGCTTGATTACAGGGGGTATAACACAGCAGGACCTAGTTGCAGGGGAGATATCACACAGTGAGATCTGGTTACAGGGAGGGATATCACACCGTGAAGACTGGTTACCTGGGGTATAGGTATAATCATACAGCAGGGCCTTTTACCCCAAGAGGGTCATTGGCCTGGGAAATAGCAAAAAAAAGTCTGTGCTTACATACACCCCTCACCTGAGGCTTCTCCCCTACTGTCTCCCCTCACCTGAGGTTTCTTCTCTACTGTCTCCCTTCACCTTAGGCTTCTTCCCTACTGTCTCCTCTCGGCTGAGGCTTCTCCTCTACTGTCTCCCCTCACATGAGGCTTCTTCCCACTGTCCCCCCTCAGCTGAGGCTTCACCCATAATATCGGCCCTTGGCTCAAGCTTTTCCCTACTGTCCCCCCTTGGCTCAGGCTTCTTCCCTACTGTCTGCCCTTGGCTGAGACTTCTTACCTAGCGTCTCCCTTCACCTTAGGCTTCTTCCCTACTGTCTCCTCTTGGCTGAGGCTTCTTCTCTACTGTCTCCCCTCAGCTGTGGCTTTGCCCCTACTGTCTCCACTCAGGTGAGGCTTCTCCCATAATATCGGCCCTTGGCTCAAGCTTTTCCCTACTGTCTCCCCTTGGCTCAGGCTTCTTCCCTACTGTCTGCCCTTGGCTGAGACTTCTTACCTACCATCTCCCCTCACCTGAGGCTTCTTCCCTACTGTCTCCCTTCACCTTAGGCTTCTCCTCTACTGTCTCCCCTCAGCTGTGGCTTCGCCCCCACTGTCTGCCATTATCTGAGGCTTCCCCTTACTGTCTCCCCTAGGCTGAGGATTCACCCCTATTGTCCCCGCTTGGCTGAGGCTTCTTCCCTACTGTCTGCCCTTGGCTGAGTCTTTGCCACTACTGTCTGTTATCAGCTGAAGCTTCCCCTACTGTCTCTTCTCGGCTGAGACTTTGCCCCCTACTGTCATCCCTCGGCTAGGGTTGCCACCTCCTCCCTTTAAAACTGAACACATGCGATTTACATTATGTTTTGTGGCCAATTAAGGTGGTAATTAAACTCACTTGGTGCCTTATCTGCATTAAATTAGCCTTAGAACCTGTGTAATTCATATGTGTTTGGGTTTAAAGGGATGAGGTGGCAACCATACCCTCGGCTGAGGTTTCTTCCCTACTGTCTCCCCTCGGATAAAGCTTCTCCTCTACTGTCTCCCCTCGGATAAAGCTTCTCCTCTACTGTCTCCCCTCGGATAAAGCTTCTCCTCTACTGTCTCCCCTCGGATAAAGCTTCTCCTCTACTGTCTCCCCTCGGCTGAGGTTTCTTCCCTACTGTCTCTCCTCGGCTAAAGCTTCTCCTTTACTGTGTCCCCTTGGCTGAGGCTTCTCCCCTACTGTCTCCCATTGGCTGCAGTTTTACCTCTACTGTCTCCCCTCAGCTGAGTCTTCTCCCCTACTTTCTGCCCTCACATAAGGCTTTTCCCCTACTGTCTCCTCTTGGCTGAGGCTTCCCCCTACTGTCTCCTCTCAGCTAAAGCTTTCTCCCCTCCTGTCTCCCCCTGGCTGAGGCTTCCGCCCCTCCTGTCTCCCCCTGGCTGAGGCTTCCGCCCCTCCTGTCTCCCCCTGGCTGAGACTTTCTCCCTACTGTTTCCCCCTTCGGTTGAGGCCCGGTCCTTTTCTAACTGAGAATCCTGAGACGCTGTGATTCTCTGACTTCTGTCGTGCTTCGGTGTTGCAATCTGCATTGTGGTTGAGTTACACACACAGCAAAAAAGCAAAACCCTCAGGGTCTCGGCACAGTCTGAGAGGGGGCGAGTGCCTAGACCAACAGCTTCACCACGGGCGCCACACAGGAACTGACTTCCACGTCTAGTTTCAGCTCCTTCCCCTTTTCTCAGAGCCTTGGGTCTGAGCCCAGCACTCGCTTCAAGTAGACTTTGGCTGAGATGTGGCTAAGCAGCTACAGGAGTCACCAGGCTCTGCTAGCCAATGAGTGAGCAGGAACTAACGCCACCACACAGGGGAAATAATTATTCACTATGGGCTGATAAGAAAGTCCTTCAGCTTTCAGAAATGTACTGGGGAACGACCACTAATTGTTGAGATCGGTATCATGGGCAGGGAAAGAGTTAATCTGGAACACACAGGAATTATCAGCAAGCCAATCTGATAACGATCGGTGCAGTGGCTTCTGTCAATGAAAATGAAGTACCCACAAGTGCAAAGTCAAAAGAAAGTGCCCCGCAAAGGCTCTTAGAATTATTTTAATATTTCTAATGGGTTATAACAAGACAACACAGAACAGCCAACACGTTTCAGGGGGTCTCTCCCTTCCTCAGGGCTTATGCATTGAAATGAATAAAGAGGACCCAAATCGTGATGACTATTCTATGTTGTCTTGTTATGAACCATTACCAATATTATATAAATTTGGACTTTTAAACAATGTATTTGAAAAAAAAATACAAGCTGTTCATTCGCCAAACTGTAAGTAAATTCTTTTTTGTGAATGGAGCAAAATATAATGTTTACAGACTATAGTCTTTGTAGATCAAATGTGTGAATGGAGAAAATACTGCATTATGACCACAAGATGGCGCTGAGTATCATAGAAAATAGGTATCCACCTCATGTCTATCTATCTATCTATCTATCTATCTATCTATCTATCTATCTATCTATCTATCTATCTATCTATTCACACATTTTATCTGTAGAGAATAAAGCCTGAGAACATTTGACTTTGCCTGATTTGCAAAGAATTTATATGCAGTTTGCATTGACAAACAGCTATGCAAATTTTGCTTTGTACACAGGGAAAGAATTAAGGTTGAATTTAAGGTGTCACTAAAGCATTTAAGTGGTTCTAAAGGTGGACAGGTATTCACTTTAATGGATTCTATGATTTAGGTAAAAAAAAAAACTTCTGTGTTTAGCTCCCCCCCCCCCCCCCAGCCCACTTTTACTTACCTGAGCCCAATCTCAATCCAGTGCTGTGCATGAGAGCAGCGGCTCTCTCTGCTCTCTCCCTCCTCTCAGGACATGGAGGCAGCAGAGGGAACCATTTGCTCCTGCTGCAGTCAATCACAACCTGTGAGTACTGTCGCCACCTGTCCGGTTTTGACCCGGACAGTCCAGGTTTTGACCTGGGTTTCAGTCCGCCTAAAACCCGGACACACATACCTCCAGTTTAACCATCCTGAGACAAATTCAAGTAACTCTAATTCTGTCCTGGAGATGGAAGCCAATGGCGAGCAAGTTCCGGGTGCTCTCAGTGCACCAGTGAAGATTCCTGTCGGGCCGGCACTGTGGCACATTGCCTGCCTGTCAGTGGCAGCTGGTGCTTAAATTTTTTTTTTGGGGCGGGGGGGGGGGCTGAAAAATACTGAGCCCAATCCCCCATCAAAAGCAGTCACTGTGCCCATCAAATGCAGCCATTGTGCCCATCAAACGCAGCCACTGTGCCCATCATACGCAGCCACTTGTGCCCATAATATGCAGCCACTTGTGCCCATCCTATGCAGCCACTTGTGCCCAATCATATGCAGCCATTTGTGCCCCATCATATGCAGCCACTGTGCCCATCATATGCAGCCTCTTGTGCCCATCATATGCAGCCACTTGTGCCCCATCATATGCATCCACTTGTGCCCCATCATATGCAGCCACTGTGCCCATCATATGCAGCCACTGTGCCCATCATATGCAGCCACTTGTGCTCATCATATGCAGCCACTTGTGCCCAGTATATGCAGCCACTTGTGCCCAGTATATGCAGCCACTTGTGCCCATCAATGCAGCCACTTGTGCCCATCATATGCAGCCACTTGTGTCCATCATATGCAGCCACTTGTGCCCCATCATATGCAGCCACTTGTGCCCCATCATATGCAGCCACTTGTGCCATAATATGCAGCCACTGTGCCCATCATACACAGCCACTTGTGCTCATCATATGCAGCCACTTGTGCGCCATCATATGCAGCCACTGTGCCCATCATATGCAGCCACTTGTGCCCATCATATGCAGCCACTTGTGCGCCATCATATGCAGCCACTTGTGCGCCATCATATGCAGCCACTTGTGCGCCATCATATGCAGCCACTTGTGCGCCATCATATGCATCCACTTGTGCCCCATCATATGCATCCACTTGTGCCCATCACATGCAGCCACTTGTGCGCCATCACATGCAGCCACTTGTGCGCCATCATATGCAGCCACTTGTGCCCATCATATGCAGCCACTTGTGCGCCATCATATGCAGCCACTTGTGCCCATCATATGCAGCCACTTGTGCCCATCATATGCAGCCACTTGTGCGCCATCATATGCAGCCACTTGTGGCCATAATATGCAGCCACTTGTGCCCATCATATGCAGCCACTTGTGCCCATCATATGCAGCCACTTGTGCCCAGTATATGCAGCCACTTATGCCCAGTATATGCAGCCACTTGTTCCCAGTATATGCAGCCACTTGTGCCCATCAAATGCAACCGCTTGTGCCCAGTATAGGCAGCCACTTGTTCCCAGTATATGCAGCCACTTGTGCCCATCAAATGCAGCCACTTGTGCCCATCAAATGCAGCCACTTGTGCCCAGTATATGCAGCCCCTTGTGCCTATCAAATGCAGCCATTTCTGCCCAGTATATGCAGCCACTTGTGGATTGGGTTGGAGGTTTACTCCACCATTCATACAGTATTATGTGTATCAGGATTGCACAGTATATATTTAAATAAGACTGGAGTGTATTAATACTTGGATTAACCTCGGGGGGGTTTCCACCATCATTCACAACCATGTTTTCACATATGAATTAATATAATTAAGGGGGGAGATTGCGCAGCATTTTTTAATTTTTTAACATTTGAATTTGTGTTGGGGCCTCCAAGGGGAGCACTGATATAATGGGGAATTTGATCTAATGTGGGTCTCTATGAGGGGCCCCTGTATTATGGAGGGGGGTGACACTGACCCCTGTATTATGAAGTTGGGTGATTAGGGTGTGCCCAGGCACACCCGACACACCCCCAGCGCACGTCTATGGGCTGCGCATTGACAATCAATGCACGAATAGGGATCATGACCCCATAGGTGTGCGCAGCCTATTGGATTAGGGGGTGCACCCCAAAGCTCAAACACACGTGACTTTCTCTCCACAAATTGGTCTTGAGAACCCCACAAAACATTTCTATGCAGCCTCAGCTGAATGAATGGGAAGTGCTCTGTGCTGAGCGGCTTCCGGTTCATTTACAAACTGAAGTATACTATGCTTCAGTTATGAATGGACACAGTGAGCGAGTGTGTTCATTTAGAAAAGGAAGGGGCTGGTAAATTACATATTTACCAGCCCCTTCCCTCCGCTCTCAATCCTGAAACATCCCCTGCAGCAGCCAAGCGGAGAGGAGAGAAGGGAAGTCAGCAGCACTGTGGGGCCAACAAGAGAGGGGGAAGGCCCGGGCAGTAGGGGGAATCTGAACTGCACATAGTGATTAGGGTGTGCCCAGGCACACCTGGCACACCCCCTGCCCACACCTATGCACGACCCCAATGCAGGCGCTATAACGCTTATCCTCGCTCTTGTTCATTTCCCCATTGGCTGTATTGTCATGGCTGTTCAGAAAATAAGAATTCCGGCAAACATAGGGATTCAGCTGATAGGAGAGCCAGCTGGACAAAGCGCGTCGGCGGGCAGGTACCGTCCTCCAAATCCATTTAAATTTTCTGTTTGACTCATTGAAAACAAAAAAACTGACACTCGGCCAAAAGAGCAAAACGCAATTTCCTGACTGTTTTTAAGTGGAATAGATACTTCCTCTGTAGAGAGAATACAAACACAAAAACAGCCGTGACCCCGAGAAGCACTTGTGTGATCATTGCACAATCCTGTAAGACAAAGTGCAGAGCCAACAGCGCTTGTGACACGGCGCGAGCGGTGCCCCTCCCCCATCATACAGCTTCGGGAAAACCTCTGGATTTCTTGGGAATGTTTTACGTTTTTTTTTTTTGTTTTTTTTTTAAATATGTGTTTATTCATTTTCTAAATACAATGTCATACAAGGGGGAAAATACCTGGAGTTTGATCAAAATGGTCCCTATCATCCTTGCTAAAGAAATACTATTTTCCTGGCTGCCTCTGCCTCCGGTACTTTCTGACTCAATGACCAGCACACAAATCGGCAAAGTCAGTGCCAATGACATTGCACTATATGCCGGTTATGTGTTCTGATCCACCGAGTCTGATTCAGATTTGAAGAAGGCCCTGTTGATCAAAAATGCATTAACATTTTAACCACTTGCTTACTGGGCACCTAAACCCCCCTCCTGCCCAGACCAATTTTCAGCTTTCATCGCTGACGTACTTTGAATGACAATTGCGCGGTCATACAACACTGTACCCAATTAAAATTTTTATTATTTTTTTTCCCCACAAATAGAGCTTTCTTTTGGTGGTATTTGATTACCTCTGGGGTTTTTATTTTTTGTTATAAAAATGTAAAAAGACCAATTTTTTTAAAAATAAAATACAAAACCGTTTTATATTTTGTTAATCATTTTTCAGTTTTTCTCCTTCATTGATGTACGCTGATGAGGCTACACTGATGGGCACTGATAGGCTGCATTGATGGGCACTGATAAGGCGACACTGATGGGCACTGATAAAGTGTCACTGATGGGCACTAATAGGTGGCACTGATGGGGACTGATAGGTGGCATTGGTGGGCACTGAGAGGTGGCACTGATGGGCAGCACTGAAGGGCATTGATAGGTGGCACTGATAGCTTGCACTGATGGGCACTGATGGGTGGCGGTGATAGGCACTGATCAGCACTGGTAGGTGACACCGATAGGCGCCACTGCTAGGTGGCACTGATGAGGCACTGATTGGCACCAATGGTGGGCATTGATAGGTGGCACTGATTGCTGGCACTTACGTACTGTGGACACTGATTGGTGGACACTGATTGGTGGCACTGGCAGGTGGCATTGGCAGGCGGTACTGGTGGGCACATGAGGCTCTTCCTCTTCGGGACCGATGTCTCTGCAAACAGAAGCCAGTGATCAGCTTTTTTTTCTCCTCACGCTATCAGCGCGAGAAAAAAAAAACGATTAAAGATCCTTTGTTTATATCACATGATCATCATTGGCTGACAGCTGATCACGTGGTAAGGGGCCGCCAGGATCGCCACCTTACTCGTAACTGTGATCACCCGAGTCTCATTAACTCGGGTGATCACAGCGCCTTCAGGGGGGCGTGGCGAGGCTGCAAAGGGGAGGACGTCAATAGACGTACTCCCGGCAAAGCAGATCCGCGCTGTAGCCATCATTCGGCTATAGCGCGGATCTGAAGCAGTTGAATTACTATTATTATTATTTTTATTTTTTATTTTTTTATATTAAATCAAAATTAATATGTTTTTAAATATAATTTTTTTTTAAATACAGGATTAAAGTGGTATTAAACTCAAGGGGGTTGTGCTAGTAGAGCTATGGTTGAAGGGGGAGGGAATTTTTTTTGTGGGGGAGGTGGGGGGGGGGCGATTTGTGCTTGGAGGGGACATTTGGGGTGTAAAGGATTTGTGCTAGGAGGGGTCATTGTTTTTTATTTTTTTTGAGGGGGTAGAAATCAGATGTATAGTATGTATTGTGCAATCAAGTTATGACTTCATTGCAGCAGTGCTAATCATGAATCATCTCTAATGTACCAGCTTGTCTATGTGATGGAGAGCGCCACCACAGAACAACTGGAGCAAGTATATTTGCATTAAGCTGGCTGGACTTGTGTATACTTTACATTACAGAGAGAGAGGAGAGGAGCAAATACTGAGAGTTATCAGCGTGTGAAACATCAGCGTGATATTTAATACATCAATAAGTTTGTAATATTATATTTATAATTTCCTGACACCTATCACCAACACAAATAATGTATGAGGGATTTGAAATACTGTGCAAGGTACAGATACTGAGAATTACACCCGGCATACAGGACAAGAGAAGTTGTACTGTGCAGAGTCCATACATACAGTGCACTAAAAATAGCTAAATTATGTTAGAAGAAAATCATAGATTTTTACACAAAGAAACAATAAGTAATAATCTTCCTGATGAGCCCTGGAGTCTGACACTGATTTAATTTCGGTGTCTTTGCTGCGCTCGCCCCAATACCACAAATTGGGCAACACATGGTTGGAAAACCGCTAGTCAGAGATCAGAAGTGGCTGTTTTGTAACAGACAAAATTCACACGCTGAGTCTGGGGGTTACAGAGCCAGGAGGAAGCAGATGTTTGGTAAGTTCTTTATTTCTGTATTTTTCACCCCCTCCCCCCCCTTCCCCCATTTCAGATGCGGCCAAACGAAAAGTTAAAATCTGCGGAGTTGGCCAATTGCCCCAATGGGCCTCATTCAGTGCATCAACAAGGGGCCAACTGTAGAAACCAGATGTATAGTATGTATAGTGAAATCAGATGAGTAAAGGTGCAGCACTGCATCGCATACCAGCCCACCATGAAATGCTTACCTTAGAATGAAGCCCTCCAGCGGCGAGCTGTCACCGCTGACATGGCTTCCATCTTCACCTGGTCTTCCTTCCCGGTTTACGTGCCCTGGCCATCTGACTGGCTGAGCCGCGATGAAGTCACACCCACGCATGCGCGAGCAGGAGTCATGGCCACAGAGCTCTGAAGGGACCTTCAGAACGTCTGCATGCAGTGTGAATATCTCCTAAATAGTGCAAGTTTAGGACATATATCTACAGGTGAGTCTTATTACAGGCTTACCTGTAGGTACAAGTAGAAAAAATACTTTACTTCCACTTTAACAACCCTTAGAGGAACGGAACCCTTCATGCACCTTTTATAAACCCTCCATACTGTACAACATAGAGGAACCCTTTATGTACCTTAGAGGAACCTTTGATACGCATTGGAGGAGCTCCCCATACACCTTAGAGAAACCTTCTATACACTTTAGAGGAACCCTCCGTGCACCTTAGCGGAACCTTCTATACACCTTAAAGGAACCCTCCATTTACCTTAGAGGAACCTTCTATACACCTTAGAGGAACCCTCCATGCACCTTAGAGGAACCTTCTATACACCTTAGAGGAACCTTCTATACACCTTAGAGGAACCTTCTATACACCTTAGAGGAACCCTCCATGCACCTTAGAGGAACCTTCTATACACCTTAGAGGAACCTTCTATACACCTTAGAGGAACCCTCCATGCACCTTAGAGGAACCTTCTATACACCTTAGAGGAACCTTCTATACACCTTAGAGGAACCTTCTATACACCTTAGAGGAACCCTCCATGCACCTTAGAGGAACCTTCTATACACCTTAGAGGAACCTTCTATACACCTTAGAGGAACCCTCCATGCACCTTAGAGGAACCTTCTATACACCTTAGAGGAACCTTCTATACACCTTAGAGGAACCTTCTATACACCTTAGAGGAACCTTCTATACACCTTAGAGGAACCCTCCATGCACCTTAGAGGAACCTTCTATACACCTTAGAGGAACCTTCTATACACCTTAGAGGAACCCTCCATGCACCTTAGAGGAACCTTCTATACACCTTAGAGGAACCTTCTATACACCTTAGAGGAACCCTCAATTTACCTTACAGGAACCTTCTATACACCTTAGAGGAACCCTCCATGCACCTTACAGGAACCTTCTATACACCTTAGAGGAACCCTCCATTTACCTTACAGGAACCTTCCATACACCTTAGGCCCCATTCACACCTCAGCGTTTTGTAGCTTGAAGCTCGAAGCTCCAAAATGCCAGAGATGGTTCACATCGCCACTCCAAGTCGCCTGAAGCTCAAAAAAGTTCAGGAGCTTTTTTTGTAGCACGAATCAGGCAGATTGGTGTATTTTTTTAAGCATTTTAGCGCATTTTGTTATGCATTTTAAGTGTTTTTCTGCTTAAATGCAATCATTTAATAATAATTTATAAATAAATAATAAATAAAACACATAAATAATAACAATCTTAAATAATAAATAAAATTATAAAAATAAATTTAATTCAAAAATAAAATAACCTTAACCTTGACCCCTAACCCTAATATTAAATAACCACTAATCCTAATCCTAAACCTAATCCTAAACCCTAACTCTATTATTAACCCCTAATCCTAACACTTTACCCCAAACCCTAAACCCTAACCCAATCCTAGCCCCTAACCCTAACACTAATATTAACCACTAACCTTAACCCTAATCCCTAACCCTAATATTAACCCTTAATCCTAACCCATAACCTAAAAAAAAAAATAAGTGAATAATAATAAACAAAATAAATTAAATTAAAAAATTATAAAAATAAATTAAATTAAAAAATAAAATAACCCTAACCTTGACCCCTAATATTAACCACTAATCCTAATCCTAAACCCTAACACTATTATTAACCCCTAATCCTAATACCTTACCCTAAACCCTAACCCAATCCTAACCCTAACACTAATATTATCCACTAACCTTAACCCTAATCCCTAACCCTAATATTAACCCCTAACCCTAATCCTAACCCATAACCTAATAAAATAAATACATGAATAATAATAAACAAAATAAATAAATAATAATTAAAATTAAAATGTATAAAAATAAATGAATTAAAAAATAAAATAACTCTAACCCTGACCCCCTAACCCTACTATTAACTACTAATCCTAATCCTAAACCCTAACTTTAATGTTAACCCCTTATCCTAACCCCAACCCCTAAACCCTAACCCAATCCTAACCCCTAATACTAATATTAACCACTAACCTAAACCCTAATCCCTAAGCCTAATATTAACCCCTAACCCTAACCCTTAAAGGGGTTGTAAAGGCAGAAGGTTTTTTATCTTAATGCATTCTATGCATTAAGATAAAAAAATTCTGTGTGTGGCTGCCCCCCCAGCACCCACCTAATTACCTACCTGAACCCCTTCTCTCCATGATCACCTCAGCCATCCAGGACACTCCTCCTGATTGGCTGAGACAGAGCAGCCGCACCATTGGCTCCTGCAGCTGTCAATAAAAGTCAGTCAGCCAATCAGGCGAGAGAGGGGGTGGGGCCAGGTCGGGGCTCCGTGTCTGAATGGATATACAAAGCTCTGACTCAGCTTGGGTGCCCCCTGTAGCAAGCTGCTGGCTGTGGGGGCACTCAAAGGAGGGAGGAGCCAGCAGCAAAGAGGGACCTGAGAAGAGGAGGACCGGGGCTGCTCTGTACAAAACTAACTGCACAGAGGAGGTAAGTATAACAGGTTTGTTTTTTGTTTTTTGTTTTTTTTAAATGAGCCTTTACAATCACTGTAAACTAACAAAATAAATAAATGAATAATAATAAATAAAATAATTGAATTAAATAAATCATAACCATAACCTTTAACCCCTTAGAAAAAAAAGTAAAAAATAAAATAAATAATACAAAATAATACATGAAAGCGAATGAAACATGAAAAAGCTGAAAAACAAAGCAACAAAAAATTATAAAGATGATATTTTTCTTTATTGGCCAATAAAAAAAAAACGCCAAAGCTCAAAAACGCTCAAAGCGTCTAATGTAGAAAAAACTGACCGGCCACAGGATGCGTAAAGGTAAAATATCAAATGATCAGTGGAGACTACATACAGTATTCATGGCATGGGAGTCGTTGCGACAGAACTTGGCAAAGTGAAAAAATTTATATTATTACACAGAATGCAATGTCAGACTGTGTACACTTCCTGTTTTTCTCTTTTGAGCGCTGCAGCAGTGCATGCAACGAATAATTCAAAGAATTCAAGTTCTGTGTCTTAACCACTTGCCCACCACATACTGTATATACATACCTCCCAACTTTTTAAGATGGGAATGAGAGACACCTATCAGAGCTGGTCAATTCATCGTTAAAAAATTGTGATCTCGATTCAACCCCTAGAGATTCAAATCTCTATTGCAGAGTTTGCCAATTCTTTCATATAACAAATGGAGAGACTTATCTGCTCACTCAGCTGTCAAAAGAAAACATCCGGGCAGTCTGCCAAGTTTTTTAAAATGAAACATTGTAACTAACTCTTCCTTCTTAGATCAAAGGGAAACTTCCCTGTGTAAAGAGAAAAATTCAGGCAGTCTGCCAAGTTTTTAAAATGAAACATTGTAACTAACTCTTCCTTCTTAGATCAAAGGGAAACTTCCCGTGTGTAAAGAGAAAAATTCAGGCAGTCTGCCAAGTTTTTAAAATGAAACATTGTAACTAACTCTTCCTTCTTAGATCAAAGGGAAACTTCTGTGTGTAAAGAGAAAAATTCAGGCAGTCTGCCAAGTTTTTAAAATGAAACATTGTAACTAACTCTTCCTTCTTAGATCATAGGGAAACTTCCCGTGTGTAAAGAGAAAAATTTAGGCAGTCTGCCAAGTTTTTAAAATGAAACATTGTAACTAACTCTTCCTTCTTAGATCAAAGGGAAACTTCCGTGTATAAAGAGAAAAATTCAGGCAGTCTGCCAAGTTTTTAAACAAGTGTAAATGCAGGAAGTCTAACCAGCACAGTGGTGTAGTGGTTAGCACTTTCACCTGGCAGCAATAGGGTCACTGGTTCAAATCCTGACCACAACACCCTCTGCCTGGAGTTTGCATGTTCTCCCTGTGCCTGCGTGGGTTTCCTCCGGGTACTCCGGTTTCCTCCCACACTCCAAAGACATGCTGGTAGGTTAATTCGATCCTGTCAATAAAATTGGCCAAATATATGTATGTTGTATGTGTATGTGTTTGTAAGCGTGTCAGGACCCTACAGGGCAAGGACCGCGCTATACCACAGATGGACACCAGTGGAAAAAGCGCCCTGAGGTGATTCAGTTTGCATAGGTAGCGCTATACAAGTCATTCATTTATTCACTTAAAGTGGATGTAAACCCAAAAAAAATTTATTTTTTTGTCTGGCACAATATAGAGTATGGGATTTCAGATCAGCTCTGCCCAGTCTTGCCACAAAGAGTTAATCCAGCTCCATATCTTTTTTCAGTGAAATAAAAAGGACAAACTGTGAAAACTTTGTCCGTTCTTCCCCCCTTGCTGTGATTGACAGGGGATTTACATATCTCGTGCACTAGCCTAAGACATGCATTTTTTTTTAATTCCCACCCCCACTCTTTTCTTCAGCAGCTCTGCAAGGATTGGCTGTTCCACACCTCAGCATGATTTGGCATGCTGAAGTCATGTGGGGACTTTTCTGGGTTTTGACTGGATGTTAGTGATCATAGCAGAAGTTCCGTGTAAGAAATACACAGGAGAAAATGCATGTTGATAAGGGGAGTGTAGAGGTGGGCGGGGAGTCTACTGACATCACGACTCCACCCACCGAGCCCTGGAAAACAGACCCACCCACAAAATCTGCAGTTTTTCGGGTCTCATAGCAGACAGAGGGGAGACATTTGACAGATAAGTATACATGCAGGAGGCATGTATATCCTTCTAGATAACCAATATTGCAGACTTCAGTAGTTTAGAAAGGATGAGAGTGGGTTTACATCCACTTTAAAGTCTAAATCTTTTTCTGACACTTGTTTAAGTTAAAATCAATATTTTGTGCTAGAAAATTTCTTGGAACCCCCCAAACATTATATATATTTTAGCAGAGACCCTTGGGAATAAAATGGCAATTGTTGCAATAATTTATGTCACACTGTATTTGCACAGTGGTCTTTCAACGCAATTTTTGGGGGAAAAAATACACGTCAATGAATAAAAGTAAAAAAAAAGAGAAAGCGAAACGGTAAAGTTAGCCCAATTTTTTTTTTCTTGTTTTAATGTGAAAGATGATGTTACGCCGTGAGAATCGTGAGAGAATCGTGATCTATCTTCTAAGCAAAAAAATCGTGATTCTCATTTTAGCCAGAATCGTGCAGCTCTAACACCTATCAGCAAAAGTATGCAGGATAGGACACACCCCTTGCCACGCCCCCTTAAAGGAGAATTGTACAAAAAAAAAACAACATTGGTTAAATCCACAAGTGCTTTTTTTACCACTACTATTCCTTTATATTGGCTTTTGGAATTTACAAATGCAGCATTTTAGAAATCAGATGAAAGGTTTTGTGCTGGAAAACACTTTTTGATAGATAAAAAGTGCATTTTATATACAACTATATAGATCAGACCAAAATGAGGGACAAATGAGGAGGACAGAGGGACTTTGTTCCAAATCAGGGACAGTTGTGTGATATGGAATTGGTAAGCTGCAATATAATAAATGTTTGTTTTTTTGTTTAATACTGCTTTAAGGACGCGTGCAGCGTGCATTGTGTGCAATGGTCAGTTTGTATCCAGAACCCACAGGTTCAGGAAGCGGTTTGTCGCTATGATCCTGTATTGTGCAAAGCTATTTTTTTTTTTATCCCAATTATTAACAAAAACAGCCAGACAGGAAAATAGCTTTTCTCTTTGCATTTTTATTATAGAATGATTGTTTTTCCTCCCGTGGGGGCGCTAAAGTGTACCGGGGCATTGATCTAGAAATGGGCAGGCGTTGAGAACACTTTGTATGTACATATCGCCTAATCTATTATCACTGTTTTATCTGACGCAGTACTCAACTCCCCCCATGAGATCTTCCAGAAAATATATATATATTTTCCATTGGTCCTTTACAAGAAGAATCAGAAATATTCCCTTCACACTGAATATACAAAGTATCACCAACAAACTATAAAAATATAAATTTATTTTTCACTGTACAGGTAAAAATACGGGCAGAGGAGTGCGGGGCGGGGGGGGTTTAGACCGTGATCTGCGGGGTGTCCCGGTAGAACGCCCTCTGGTGGGTGGTGCAGGGATCTGGGAGGTGACGTTGGATGGAGTCCATTTGAGAGTCGGGCACCAAGTGCAAGCCGGCCATGTTGTAGTTCTTGGTAGAAGATTCCAGCAGCTGCCTCAAGCCAAACTGTTCAACCTGCGGAGACAGAAGATGATACTGGAATCAGATATAAAATCACAGCCAGAGCAATGGAGTTTCTGAATGCCGACCTTCAGCCTTCCGTTTAGTCTTGCACTTACAGGCTCCTCTCCCGGGCTAAAATGACTGATTTCACTGCACACTGTGAGATGTTTTTCTACCTTTAGAGTGATCCGATCATCACCACAGAAGATGTATTAAAGATGTGTAATCCCATCTAAACCTAAACTGTGTTGTCAAAAGTATTGGGACGCCTTTACACGCACATGAAATTTATTGGCATCCCAGTCTTATTCCGTAGGGTTCAATATTGAGTTGGCCCAACCTTTGCAGCTATAACAGCTTCAACTCTTCTGGGAAGGCCGTCCACAAGGTTTAGGAGTGTGTCTATGGGAATGTTTGACCATTCTTCCAGAAGCGCATTTGTGAGGTCAGGCACTGATGTTAGACGAGAAGGCCTGGCTCACAGTCTCCACTCTAATTCATCCCAAAGGTGTTCTGTTTAAAAAAAATGGAGGTTCTAAAAGGATCTGCTATGTACCAGCCAACATCCCAATCTTGAATAGAGATCCACTGAGTGCAACCCGGGACCGCATCAGCAGGTGGCTCAAAATTGGTGCTGTGTTTACATGGATCAGGACAACATAGATGAATAAATAAATGGGGGTGAGGTGGTTAATCCCCAAATTCGAGGAATGTCAGATGGTGGGTACATGTACATCAATACTTCATATTATAGACACGATTGGATTGCTTGAAAACCTCCAAAGACGAATCGCAATCTGATCCAATATACACCGCTAGTGTGTTGCCTCATCGAAAGGTGTTGTATTGGGTTGAGGTCAGGACTCTGTGTAGGCCTAGTTCCAAGTTTCCATGTCTTTATGGACCTTGCTTTGTGCACTGGTGCACAGTCATGTTGGAACAGGAAGAGGCCGTCCCCAAACTGTTCCCACAAAGTTGGGAGCATGAAATTGTCCAAAATGTCTTGGTATGCTGACGCCTTAAGAGTTCCCTTCACTGGAACTAAGGGGCCCAACCCCTGAAAAACAACCCCACACCATAATCCCCCGTCCACCAAATGATTTGGACCAGTGCACAAAGCAAGGTCCATAAAGACATGGATGAGCGAGTTTGGGGTGGAGAAACTTGACTGGCCTGCACAGAGTCCTGACCTCAACCTGATAGAACACCTTTGGGATGAATTAGAGCGGACACTGCGAGCCAGGCCTTGTCCAACATCAGTGTCTGACCTCACAAATGTGCTTCTGGAAGAATGGTCAAACATTCCCATAGACACACTCCTAAACCTTGTGGACAGCCTTCCCAGAAGAGTTGAAGCTGTTATAGCTGCAAAGGGTGGGCCAACTCAATATTGAACCCTACGGACTGAGACTGGGATACCAATTAAAGTGTTTGTCAACGCCAAAAAAAAAAAAAATGCAGATCCTGGTCCCTTAAAGCAGATTACACAGCACAGCGCTTGTGCTGTGTAATCTTCCCCCCGCTAAACTGTAAAAAAAATACCCTGAACTTGCCACCTCCTGTATGCCCTCTCTAAATAGACCACGATAACCAGGGTAGCTCCACCCTGATTACCGCGGTCAAAGTGCCTCCCTCTGTCATACACTGTCCCCTCTGCTCTCCTCTCTCCCCCCTCCCGCTGCTATTCTTGTAGAATACATTTTTTTTAAAATGTCACTGCCAGCCTCTCTATTAGAGTTTGCATAGCACACTGTGTCTGTGGTTTTAAAAAACAAGTGTTGTAAATACCTAATTTCAGCTGTCTTCAGGCCAGTCACGTGACTCGCGGCCGCTTTACAGCTATGAGACGCGGTTTCTGCGGAGGAGACGAGAGCGGCCACGTGATCTCTCGGCTGACGTCAGAGGGAGATCACGGCCCCTGCCTCAGAAGCAAATAGATCAGAGCTGTAAAGCAGCCGCTAGTGATGTGACCGGCCTGAAGACAGCTGAAATTAGGTATTTACAACACTTGTTTTTTTTTAAAACTACAGACACAGTGTGCTATACCAGCCTCTAATAGAGGGGCTGGCATAGTTTTATAAACAAACCCAAAATCTCTATATAGAAGTATGGAAAATACACCATGCTGTCATTTCCAAAGTCTATACTTTGGAAATTTGGAAATTGTGCAAAATTTGGACAAAATTGCAAACATTTTGGTAAAATTTCACTATTAGACAAAAAGCGCTGAAGTTGAGGGGAAGGTAAACTTAAGGTGGGTTCTGGTGAACAATGGGATTTAAATCACTCCCGAAGGTTAGAGAAGCTCCTTTCGGTTATATTGGACCTGTTTTTGTGCCCCCCCTCTCCCATCATTCCCAGTGCTTGTCTACCAAAATACTCAGTTGTTCACCTTATGAGCCTAGAGACACCCAGGCTGTGATGGCTGTGTTATTTTTAGCCAGCATTTTTTATTAAAGGGGTGTTTCAGCTAAAAAAAAAATTTTTTTAAAAGTCAGCAGCTAAAAGAAAAGTAGCTGCTGACTTTTAATAAGTACACTTACCCTCCTAGGGCGCCCGCGATGTCGGTTGTGGAGGCCGAGATGTCCCTCGGCGCTCCGGTCCCAGCGCCGCCATCCTCCGTAAGGGAAACGGGCAGCAAAGACTACGGCTTCACTGCCCATTTCCTACTGCGCATGCGCGAGTAGTCCCGCGGCGCTTTGTGAATGGGGAACGCGATGTGTTGTGGGACACACAGTTCCCATAACACACCGCGCCCCATTCACTAGAAGACGGCGCTAGGAGCAGAAGACAGAACAGCTCGGCGGAACAGGAAGAGGCAGATTAGGACGATCTGCCTAGCAACAGCCATTTCTGGTAATTTTTTTTTTTTTTCATTTTAAATTTTTATTAACATTTTTATCAAGTTTTTTTGTTCAGGGTGGCCCTCCACTTTAAGTCTTTAATTACCTGCACGATGATGAGCTTCATATGCAGCGGCGTGGCGTCTGGAAACTCCTCCCCAAAGCACAATGTCACTTTGCTGTCTGGGAGTCTCAGCTGATTGGAGTAACAATGTTGGAACTCTGCAGGGACAAAAAGAAGACACGTGAACTTCAGGAATTAAAAAATGCAGCTCAAAAACGCCTGTTTTTACAGGTGCTTGACATTTTATTTGTATCTCCTCCTCTAAATGCTCCTCCATGTTAGGCTGTGTGTCCATGCACACATAGGCATTTACAGGCATTTAGAAACAGGAGCATTTAGAGGCAGAAAAAAATCAATTACAGCCAGTGAGCCAATCAGGAGAGGGAGGGGACGGGGGCCAAGAAGCCGTGGCTCTGTGTGTGACAACAATACTTTAGTATCACTTTTAGAAGAGCTGACCAGTCCTATATGAGTATCGGCACCAAAATCCTGAAGCCACTAAAGAACTTTATGGACATATTGCAACTGATTCACGAAGGGCATCCTATCATGCCATGGGGCAAAAGCAAGACCTTGATCGTAGGTGTGCACAGGGGGTGTGCCAGGTGTGCCTGGGCACACCCTAATCACTATATGCAGTGCAAATTCCCCCTACTGCCCGCCCCTTTTTGTTTGCCCCACAGAGCTGCTTACTTCCCTCCTCTCCTCTCCCCTCGGCTGCTGCAGGGGATGTTTCAGGATGGAGAGTGGGGGGAAGGGGCTAGTAAATATGTAATTTACCAGACCCTTCCTTTTCTAAAAGAACACACTCGCTCACTGTATCCACTCATAACTGAATGAACCGGAAGCCGCTCAGCACAGAGCACTTCCCATTCATTCAGCTGAGGCTGCAGAGAAATGTTTTGTGGGGTTCCCAAGGCCAATTTTTGGGGAGAAAGTCATGTGTGTTTGAGCTTTGGGGTGCACCCCCTAATCCAATAGGCTGCGCACACCTATGACCTTGACCTTGATCTAAGAGCAGAATTAACCCAATGTATCCCAGAGATCACAGAGGTAGACTATCGGCAGAAAACAACAATTTCCTGCCTTCCCATCAAGGCTTGTGAAAAGGATCCAGCCAATAGGGTGACGGGAAAAGAGCTGTAGTAGAATGACTAGAGTAGGATTTTATCTAAGCCAAAGAAACATCTGAGTTCAACTTTATAACCAGTTTTTTTTTGTTACACATGTCGCCTATTAAACGTTAAAGTGAAAACTCCAAAGAAATGTATTTCCAAATTTAGATGAAGTAGGGAAGACGTTCGCTCCTCTGCCAGGTCTTAATTACTAAGATTTCCCATTACCGTATATACTCGAGTATAAGCCGAGTTTTTCAGCAAATTATTTTTGTGCTGAAAGTGCCCCCTTCGGCTTATACTGGAGTCAAGCACTTTTCTGCAGCAGAAAATGAAATTTTCCGACCCGACTTTGGGGCCCCCCTTTTTTTTCTTAGCTCTAAGTGGCCCCGAGATACGGGGCCCCAAAGTCGGTTGGGAAAATGTCATTCTCTGCTGCAGAGAAGTGCTTGACATTTTACGACCTGAATTTGGGGCCCCGTATCTCGGGACACTTGGTGCTAGGAACCCCAAATTTGGTATTAAAACCCAGTAATACTACAACATATCCAAATATGGGGTTCCTAGCAGTTATGCCTCGTTTCCACTGAGCGGATCGGTTCGGGTCGGTACAGTTTGGAAGGGTTAGAATGGTCCGGCCTATTCAGGTGAGCATTTCCACTGCAAGTCGGACCACCAGGGTCCATACGGGGTTTAGAAAAAATGCCTAGCGTGGTAGCGTGGCCTCACACTGATTGGCAGATGTTTTTCTGTCCGCCAATCAGCGGAATGTTTAGTAGCTCCGCCCTAACCGAACCGTTCTATTTTCTATGGCCCCACATCTGAAGCAGGATCCTAAATGGTGCGGTATGGTTCGGTTGTATGGGCCGCTTTCATAATGGAAACACTGAAAATAGCGTACCGTACCGATCCACTCAGTGGAAACGAGGCATAAGTGACCCCGAGATACGGGGCCCCAAAGACGGTCAACTGTGTCCACCTGTAGCAATGTCATTTCAGGACCCTTTGGGTCCAGAGACCCCAAATTGCAGCTAGGGGGCATCTAGGAACCCTTAACTACCAAGTTTGAAGTTTCGGGGGACCTATGGCTGCAAATGGGCACAGTGAGACTGCAAATGGGCATTGTTGACCCTCTTTTCCACTTACAGTAGCTGCGCATTTCTCACCCTAGGCTTATACTCGAGTCAATTACGTTTTCCCAGTTGTTTGTGGTAAAATTAGGTGCCTCGGCTTATATTCGGGTCGGCTTATACTCGAGTATATACGGTACTTCCTGTGCGCAAATTCTTATATCAGGTAACTGAGGGGGAGAATTACTAAGATCGGTGCACACAGAATCTGGATCTTTTTCCTTATGGACTTTTCGTTTTTAATGTTTAGCGCTGCACCTCTACCTTTTTTTACCATCCGAAATTTGCGATTACCTCTAATCTCTGGTCAATATAGAGGGAAGGTTACACCCCGCTATGTATGCAGAGCTCAACGTTCCCCGTAGCCGAGTAAACAGTAATAAAGACAAATGTGTTTCCTCATAGAGCTATAAATAACATCACAGCACCTGCCTGATAACAATGCAAATATATATATATATACACACAGTATTCCTATATTGCTCTATAACTCACTTCCGATCACTACGGTGTCTGATGAACTGCCAACAAAGTCATTAGTACAATAAAACTGTCAGTTTCAAAGGACTTCATATCCTTTAGGCTGCATTCACACCTGAGCGTAGCGGGAAACCCGCGTTCCTGTTTTCTTTTTGCGTTAGTGTGCGTCGGGCATAGCGCAGCCCGTTCACTTGAATTGGCTTCCCTGCATGCGACCAATGACCGAACGTAGTAAGAGAAAAACTCACCCAAGCTCTACCGCTATATAGTAGAGTTGGTGTGTAGAGTAGTCGGGGCTCTGGCTAATTAAGCTCACAAAAGATCCATAGAAAGTACAGGCCGGCAACGCGACATTTATTTAGAATATTTTTTTATATATATTTATATATTTATATATATTTATTTAAGCATTACAGCAATAACATCATCCTAAATAATGACGCGTTTCGGCCTTAGGCCTTCATCAAAAAGCATAAAGCTTTTATGCTTTTGATGAAGGCCTAAGGCCGAAACGCGTCAACATGTTTGGATGATGTTATTGCTGTAATGCTTAACCACTTAAGCCCCGGACCATTTGGCTGGCCAAAGACCAGAGCACTTTTTGCGATTCGGCACTGCGTTGCTTTAATTGACAATTGCACGTGGCTCCCAAACAAAATTGACGTCTTTTTTCCCCCACAAATAGAGATTTCTTTTGGTGGTATTTGATCACCTCTGCGGTTTTTATTTTTTGCGCTATAAACAAAAAAAATAGCGACCAATGGGGCACTATTAATCCCACTGACACCAACGATGGAGCACAATTCCTTCCAACGACACCAATGATGGGGCACAATTCCTTCCAATGACACCAATGATAGGGGAACAATTCCTTTCAATGACACCAATGATGGGGCACAATTCCTACCAATGACACCAATGATGGAGCACAATTCCTTCCAATGACATCAATGATGGAAAACCATTCCTTCCAATGACACCAATGATGGGGCACAATTCCTTCCAATGACCCAATGATAGGGTACAATTCCTACCAATGACACCAATGATGGGGCACAATTCCTTCCAATGACACCAATGATGGAGCACAATTCCTACCAATGACACCAATGATGGGGCACAATTCCTTCCAATGACATCAATGATGGAGCACAATTCCTTCCAATGACACCAATCATGGGGCACAATTCCTACCAATGATGGAGCACAATTTTTTCCAATTACATCAATGATGGGGCATAATTTCTTCCGAGGACACCAACATTGGGGCCCAATGACACCATTGATGGGGCACAATTTCTCCCAATGACACCAATGATAGGCTACAATTCCTCCTAATGACACCAAAGATGGGGCATTGTTTTTTTCCAGCTGACGTCGGGACCTTTTATACTCCCAATGGCCGAATTCTGACCCCCATAAAGTCTGAAAGACAGTAAACTGGGCCTTTGTTTATAAAATTTGGAGACCCCTGTTTTAGAGGGATCCCACTGGTATAGTAAATACATAGTTACATTTGGCCAAGTTGGGCAGAATAGCTGGAATTCTTCTCTAGTCTCAATTTAGTAACCCAAAAATCATTCAAAGGTCACATCACACCTGTGTTACTTTATATATGGGATATCACTGCCACAACATATAAGACAATAACATATATAGAACAGGCGTCCATTAAATTTGAAGTTGTATATTTCTTAAAGCTGAACTCCAGGAAAAAAATTTCTCCCATGCACTGCACGGGGACAGTTGGCAATTATGGTATAATGCAAGAGTATCATGGGGCCTCCATGCAATCTCGCATTACACCATAATTGCCAACTGTCCCGGATTTGCCAGGACAGTCACGCTTTTTACTAAGCTGTCCCAGGATGGACATGTCCTGAGTTGCATCCCAGAATCTGCCCAGGTGTGCCCAGGTGTGCCCAGGTGTGCCTGTGCATTAAGATGACCCTGGAACAACCGTTGAGAAAAAATAGTAATGCCGCGTACACACGGTCGGAATTCTTGTCGGAAAAAGCTCCGATGGTTTTCCCGTCGGAATTCCGACGGAATTTCGCTCAAACTGTCTTGCCTACACACGGTCACACCAAATTCCGACGGTCAATAACACCACGCCTTAAAAAACTTTCGACTGCACTATAAAAGGGAAGTTTAATGCTTCTGAGCATGCGTCGAATTGTTTCCGAGCATGCGTCGGAATTTTGCGTGTCGGAATTGCATACACACGATCAGAAAATCAAAAAATTAAGAACAGGTTATCAATCCAAAGTCCGTCGGAAATTCCGACAGAAAAAGACCGATGGGCATACACACGGTCGGAAAATCCAATGAAAAGCTCCCATCGGACTGTTTCCTAGACATGTGCACAACAAAAAAATTTGTTTATTTTCGTTTCGTTTTTTTCGTTTCCGAAAAAAAAAAAAATCGTTTTTTTTTTCGTTTCGTTTTTTTTCGTTTCCGTTGATTCGTAATGATTCGTACATTCGTAAGTCGTCGGTGTTCGGATTCGTAACGATTTGTACATTCGTTAGTCGTCGGTGTTCGTATTCGTAACGATTCGTACATTCGTAAGAGTTATTTTTTCGTTGATTCGTTTTTTCGTTAGTTTAATTTTCGGACGCATTCGTATTTATTCGTACATTCGTAACATTCGTAACATTAGTAGATTCGTAATCGGAGCATAATTCATAATTTTATGTAATGTGTATGCTATTATTACATTTTAATAATTTACGAATCGACAAAAAAAGTTACGTTTTGAAAAAAAAGTTACGAATCGAAAAAAAAGTTACGAATGTACAAATTTTTTTGTTCAATAGAGACGTAGAAAATTACAAATCGAAAAAAAAAAAAAAAGTTACGAATCGAAAAAAAAAGTTACGAATCGGAAAAAAGTTACGAATGTACGAATTTTTTTGTTCAATAGAGACACAGAAAATTACAAATTGAAAAAAAAAAAAAAAGTTACGAATCGAAAAAAAAAGTTACGAATCGAAAAAAAAGTTACGAATGTACGAATTTTTTTTTTTGTTCAATCCATTCGAAGCACGTTTAACAGCACCATTGTAAGGGACACGGAAAATTACCAATTCAACGAAAAAAAAAGTTACGAATGTACGAATTTTTTCCGTTCGTTTTTCGGATTTTCTTCATTAGTACATTCGTTGTTTCTAATTTGTTTTTTTTTTGGATTTTCGTTGTTTTTCGGATTCGTTCGATTCGAATGATTCGTTAATCGGATTCGTATGTTTCGAACGATTCGTTATTCGGATTCGTACGATTCGAACGATTCGTTCATTCGTACGAAAACGAAACGAACGAAAATAAAGAAAAAAAACTAAAAAAAACTAAACGAATTGCACATGTCTACTGTTTCCATTGGAAATTCTGACCGTGTGTACGCGGCATAAGACTGTATAGTATTCAGTGATATCTTATGGGTATGGGATGACCCACGGACATTTTATTGTGATAGAAGGAATGGTAAAGCACAGCCACTGTGCACTGCTAAGCAGAGAGCACAGCATGCATCTAGGGACAGAGTCATGTAAAATTACCTCCAGGCTTGAATTTTTAGCTGTAACCCTGCTAGGGAGACTTTCCCTCACTTCCTGTCCCTGTGACACCTACACAAAGAGCAGGAGGTGTGGTTGTCACCGGGACAGGAAAACACAGACAGCAATTAGAACATTATCAGACGTTCCAAAACTAAATAAAATGTTGCAGTGTTGGACTTTAGTGTATAAATAGGATCCATCGCTCACCTCTTATGTACTGAGTGGTGTCGAAGATTTTGATGAACTCGTCCCTCTCCAGCTTGGCCGGCCGGTCTTTGTACGGCATGCAGTTCCCGCTCCAGAACACCCGGCCCTGGCACAGCCTCTTGATGAAGATTCCGTTGCGGTTGCTGATTAGGAGGACCCCCCTCTCCAGGTGTCCGAACAGCTTCTTGGTGATCTGCCGCTGGCGCTCGCTCGTGATGTACTCAGCTGAGGGGAACTGGACGTTTTCGATACCTTCGGGCAGGTAATACTTTTCGCTGACGATGGGCTGGCGCAAGGAGAGGCGGCACCCTTCCGCGCGCGTCGTCGTCACTTGGCTGACCGGTTTCCCTCCGTAGTAGAACTGGATGACCATCTGTGAAAATCCTGTGGAGGCAGAAGAGATATTTTCAAGGGGAGCCTAACTTTGGGTGATTTTTTTTTTATTATTATATATCCACTTTAAGAATAGGAAACCATGTTTAACCACTTCAGCTCTGTAATGCGGCGTACACACGGTCGGAATTTCCGATGGAAACAGTCCGATGGGAGCTTTTCATCGGATTTTCCGACCGTGTGTATGCCCATCGATCTTTTTCTGTCGGAATTTCCGACAGACTTTGGATTGAGAACCTGTTCTTTATTTTTCCGACGGAAAACCTTTCTATCGGATTTTCCGATCGTGTGTATGCAATTCCGACACGCAAAATTCCGACGCATGCTCGGAAACAATTTGACGCATGCTCGGAAGCATTAAACTTCCCTTTTATAGTGCAGTCGAACGCGTTGTATGCCGCTGTGTTATTGACTGTCGGAATTTGGTGTGACCGTGTGTAGGCAAGACAGTTTGAGCGAAATTCCGTCGGAATTCCAACGGAAAAACCATCAGAGCTTTTTCCGACGAGAATTCCGACCGTGTGTACGCGGCATTAGGCTTTACTCCATTCATGACCAGGCCATTTTTTTGGAATTTAGCACTGTGCTTTTTTTTACTGGTAATTGCGCGGTCAAACAACGCTGCACCCAAACAAAATTTATATCATTTTTTTCTCACAAATAGAGATTTATTTTGGTGGTATTTGATCACTACTGTTTTTTTTTTTATCATATAAACAAAAAGACCCTTGAAAATTTAGACAAAAAAAAACTATACTTTTTACTTTTATTTTGTCCAAAATTTATTCTGTTACATGTCAGCGGGTGTAGTGGGGGAGGGGCGAGTAGTTTGTCACTTTGCCTGCACAGGCCACCCGTACGCAGTACATTGCGAGCGGGCGGTCTGCAAGTGGATATGGACCAAACTGAGGAAACAACGTTTATGGACTAAATTGAGGATACTACGGGGTCAGTTCATAAAAGGTTTCCACATGCGATATGAAGGTCACGTGATTCATTTTCTGGAAATATCGCATTAGATAATAAAAGAGTCAATTTATCAAAGTATAATATCGAATGTGAGTTAAATAATGCATATTTGTTAAAATAGTGAGATAAATATTGTGACAGACCTAGCCGGGACACAGGCTTTTTGAGAGGACTAAATGCGAGCCTCTTGCCATTATGGGCCCTGGATTTTAACCGCTTCCCGACCGCTGCACGCCGATGTACGTCGACAGAATGGCACGGCTAGGCAAAACCACTTACAGGTACGTGGCCCTTTAATTGCCTAGCCGTGGGGCGCACGCACGAGACCTGGTCGGGAGCTCCATGACCCCGGCCGCGGGACCAGCAGACCCGATCGCGGCTGGTGTCCCGCGATCGGGTCACAGAGCTGAAGAACAGGGAGAGGTCTGTGTAAACAAACCTCTCCCTGCGCTTCCTACACTGCCTGTCATTGATCGGCTGTTCCTTGTCATCGGGAAAGCCGATCAATGACGTCAGACGTCCCGCCCCCTAATGTTAAAAAAAAACACACACGTCAAAGCCCAAAGCCCATAACCCCCCCCCCCCTAGTGGTTAACTCTTTCACTGCCAGTCATTTATACAGGAATCAATGCATTTAAATAGCATTGATTGCTGTATAAATGACAATGGTCCCAAAAATGTGTCAAAAATGTCCGATGTGTCCGCCATAATGTCGCAGTCACAATAAAAATCGCTGATCGCCGCCATTACTAGTAAAAAAAAAAAAATATTAATAAAAATGCTATAAAACTATCCCCTATTTTGCGACGCTATAACTTTTGCGCCAAACCAATCAATAATCGCTAATTTAAAAAAACAAACGCAAGAAAGAAAAAAAAATATTTTTTTACCAAAAATATGTAAACGCTATAACTTTTGCGCAAACCAATCAATAATCGCTAATTGCGATTTTTTTTTACCAAAAATATGTAGAAGAATACGTATCGGCCTAAACTGAGGGGAAAAAAAAAAATTTTATATATTTTTTGGGGATATTTATTATAGCAAAAAGCAAAAAATATTGCATTTTTTTTCAAAATTGTCGCTCTATTTTTTTTTATAGCTCAAAAAATAAAAACCGCAGGGGCGATCAAATACCACCAAAAGAAAGCTCTATTTGTGGGAAAAAAAGAACGCCAATTTTGTTTGTGAGCCACGTCGCACGACCCCGCAATTGTCAGTTAAAGCGACGCAGTGCCGAATCGCAAAAAGGGGCCTGGTCCTTTGGCTGCAAATTGGTCCGGGGCTGAAGTGGTTAAGGGGCACAGGGTGAATGAGAACCCCACTATAATCTGCTGCTAGTCAGATTCAATGCAGGATATATGTAAAGACTATTCTTAGTTTGTTGATGAACTCAAGATGTTAATTGAGAGAGCTGATCACATTGTCCTCTGTACAATGTAGGAGACGGGCCGACTCCTAATGGAGCTCCTGCTGTCTTGTGGTTGTTATTATGATAATTTATAATCAACTGTGTGAAGCTCGGTGACAACAAGTCTGACCTGTAGTGAAATCCTGATGGGCACAGAGTCACATCGGCTGCTTAAAGGGATTAGTTAATTAGCTCATGTTAATTTGTATTGTTAGAGTAAAATGAGCAGGAGGGGGGGGTCTCATCTTTTACTGTATATAAATACTTGTCAGTTGGTTCTAAATAAACAGTCCATGTTGGCACTAAACAAGTCTTGTCTCGTTTAGTGCTTGGGAGTGGTTGGAATATCTGAGATCCATATTCAGACTGGGAGGAAGTGGTATATGACGAAAGCACTCAAGAGGAGTGTAGGGACGTTTCGTCACAAATATCACAAAAAAAATTGAGATAAATCCTTACAGTTAATTCAATATAAAACAGACATGCGTTTTATAACTTCTGGTGTTCAAATTTTTTTAGCTCCTTTAGATGACGTCTCCTGGCGGTATTTTAAAAATGTGTAAAATAACAATAAGAGGAACTCTATTTAATGTATCATTGTGAAAATGTTCTCCTCTGAGCTCAGGAATGTAAATCATTTGTAACATTTCATCAGGGAGATCGTTTTGTGAATGAAAGCACACTACATTGGTTTCATAGTTTCACAATCTTGCCACGTGCCTTCTGGTGCAGTGTCACCCCTTCGGTCACACCGAACGCGGCTTTGAATTTGTGCGACTTCTAAGCCGCATGTCAGTGCGATTTCAGGTGCGACTTGGAAGACATCTGTGCAACTTTATGCACAGATGTCTATGCAAGTCGCACCTCAACTTGCAAAAAGTAGTGCAAGAACTACTTTCAAAATCGACTGCTTGCATTGCGGACAATAGGGTGTGACTTGTCATGCGATTTAAAACTATCAAATCGCATTACAAGTCACAAGTCACATTGGTGTGATCGGGGGACGTAGCCTAAATTAAAAAAAAAATGTAAATTGAGGTAAATGCCACATGAGTTATTTTAATTCAAACATTCATGCTGTATTTACAGTGCCTTGAAAAAGTATTCATACCCCTTGAAATTTTGCACATTTTGTCATGTTACAGCCAAAAACGTAAATGTATTTTATTGGGATTTTATGTGATAGACCAACACAAAGTGGCACATAATTGTGAAGTGGAAGGAAAATGATAAATGGTTTTCAACATTTTTTTACAAATAAATATCTGATAAGTGTGGCGCGCATTTGTATTCAGCCCCCTTTAGTCTGATACCCCTAACTAAAATCTAGTGGAACCAATTGCCTTCAGAAGTCGCCTAATTAGTAAATAGAGTCCACCTGTGTGTCATTTAATCTCAGTATAAATACAGCTGTTCTCTGAAGACCTCAGAGGTTTGTTAGAGAACCTTAGTGAACAAACAGCATCATGAAGGCCAAGGAACACACCAGACAGGTCAGGGATAAAGTTTTGGAGAAGTTTAAAGCAGGGTTAGGTTATAAAAAAAATATCCCAAGCTTTGAACATCTCATGTAGGCTGCTAATTGATCAATAAAAACTAACCATTTCATTATTTTTAAAAACATCCTCACTTAACAGCATTTATTCAGCAGTCCCAAAATCTTTTATTAGCTTACCGAAATAAAACAAACTTACCTTTCCCTGTCAAATATTTTTTACAAAATGTTCCTATTATCTTATTTACCAGAAACAAGAAAATACTAGTAAAAATAGAAAATGTTAAACTTCCCCCTAAAAATAAAATTAAAGGGATGTTCCACCTTCAGATTATAATTTTTTTATATAACTGGCTTGTATGCACCTGTTCTGTTTCTGTTTCAGCAAAAAAAACAAAAATGTTATGTTAATGCATACAGCAGGAAAATTTCCCCCATCAGCTCGATTACTACGCAGGAAATTTCCGCAGTCGTGCTCCATTGATCAGTGACCACCAAGTGAGGGGGGCGGGCTTTTCGGTGACAGGTGCTTCCTCCCAGCTGGGGTTTCATCTGTACAATGGGGAATAACAGACCTCATTGTATTGAAATGAACAGCTAGGACAGGGCTCACTAAATTAGGTTTCGTATTTTCCCCAAGAACTCCGAAACGCGACGCTTCACGTGTTCTATACAAAGCATTTCAATGCGTCCAATTAGGGATGAGCGAATCTGTCTGAGTTCCATCGAAGTCTATGGGGGCGCATATCAATGCTTGCTGTTTGTAGGGCTAATAAGCATGTTGTTATTATTATTATTATTATGATATGGGATTTCTATAGCGCCAGCAGTTTGCACAGCACTTTACAATAAAAAGTGTCCATAAAAGCTTACAATCTAATAGGGTGAGACTGATGGAAGGGATGAGCTGATAGAAGAATTCAAATTTCAGTTCTAAGGTGGAGGTGGGATAGGCGTCCTTGAAGAGATGACTTTTTAGGGCTCTCTTAAAGGTGACCAGAGTAGGAGATAGCCGGACAGATTGGGGTAGAGAGTTCCAGAGGATGGGAGAGGCTCTGGAGAAGTCCTAGAGATGAGCATGGGAGGAGGAGACAAGAGAGCTAAAGAGAAGGAGGTCTTGGGAGGAGCGGAGAGGACGGGTTGGGTGATATTTTGATATTATTGTCAAACATAAGGCATCGGAGACCAGGCACTGCCATGGAGGACATGTACCAAAGCCAACATTAAAAATAATAATAAAATAGTAAATAATAAAATAGTAAATATTTAATAATAAATAATAATAATAATAAATAATAATAATAATAATAATAATAATAAATAATAAATAGTAAATAATAAAATAATAAATAATAAAATAGTAAAAAACAGTATCCCCCCCCCAAACAGAATTGTCAGTTTTCCTACCCACAATGACAATACGGTTGTCGTGAGCCCGCCCTTTTATGAAAGGAGGTGGGGTTATACATCCCTTCAAATTATTGGCTCAGCTGACTATTTTTCCAGAAAAGTAGTCAACCATTCAATGCATTTTGGGTCCAAATATCCCCTTTCATCAAGACTTGAATGGCAATGACTTCCCAGAGATAGCGAACAATGGTTGCGCTAGAAAATGGACAGTGGAAAGGGGTCTTTTTACCAAACTGAAACATGCGGTAAAAAGAGAGGTGGAGCTCAACTCCCAACGAAGACGCAGGAACTTCTTTGGCGCATTTGTTGCACATGGGGCGTCCCTATCAAATGAATGGCCTTCCCTATGTGTGTAGCGTGAAAATGCGTGACGCAAAGGTGTGAAGACAACCTGAAAAACATACATTTAGATTGCTAAGAAACAGATTGTCCTTGACAGCTTGCTATGTCTTACCGTGAGGGATTGGTTCATTGGGATACATGTTATAACCTTCCACTCCATGCATTCCTAAAGAAGACAAAAAAGATTTATAATTCAACTCTCTCAGAGATTCATTTTATTTTTTATTTTTACTTTTTTTTTTTTTTTAGTAAAACCTTTTATACTCCCTACATGCCTGAATTTTACACTCTCTGTTTTTCTCTATGCAATGCAGGCAGATCATGGCAGGTGGGGAGGACCGGCAAGGTGCTGTACATCAGTCCTGGGACAAGGACATCTAGAGCCCAGAGCAAACATGCCAAACTGCGCCAACCCCCCCGCCCCGCCACGATGTACGAGCATTATGCGTCAGCAAAGATCTCCCTTCCAAAAAAAATTGAGCACTAATCTGCATGATTATCCCATAAGCATAAATTCCCCCTCCTCCCATGAAAACCACACCCCCCTGCTGTGAAGCCCCCTCCCACCTCAAATCCCCTCTCTCCCCAAACCCCCCTAGCAAAACCCTCCCACCCTCCCCCCCAAAAAAACAACTTCCAGCCCAAATCTTTGCGCCCCCCGCCCTGCCAGCTCAAATCCCCTCTCTCCCCAAATCCCCCTAGCACAACCCCCCCCCCCCCCCCCCCTCAAAAAAAATCACTACTTCCAGACCAAATCTTTGCGCCTTTCCCCCCCCCAAATCACCACCCCTAACACCCCCTCCCCTGAATTTCCCCTCCTATACGAATTCTTAACCCTTGCTGCCCCCCAAAATCCCCCTCCCAACACAAATCTCTTCCCCCATCTCCTTGTGGCGCCCCCCCTACCTCATATGATATCACAGTGCCCAGGGTGGCTGCCCCGCCCCACCCTCCATCCCTGTGTATCACTACGGGAATGACAGTGCATTATAGGGGGTGCCGTTACCTGCGCTGGAAGAGTACATCCACCAGTCATGTGACCCCGGCTTCTGGCAGGTGTCCTTGGCCGGAGATGGGCTGCGTTTGATGTTCACCAAGAAGTCATCCGCAGATGTCTGAAACAGGAAGGTGCAATTCAGAGACGGGTCAGGACAATCCCTCCCTGATAAAGTTACTGCTTCTTGAATGTCAGGCTCATCCTGCTTCTTCACTAATCCAGGACAAGCCTGGCTCCAGGTAAGTCACTGACCTCAGCCAGGGAACAAGCAACATCTTCAAAAGTCAGCAATGGCTGCTACTGTACTTCCCGTATATGATGACAGGTTCACTTTAAAGTGGTTGTAAACCCTTACATATATCCAGTGAAGGGACTATTCTCAGGTGATACACACAGAGATGAAACAAATCACCTACACAAGTTGTACCTGTCTATCTGCAGTCTTCTCTACATCCATTCAAAGAGCTGAATTTATAAAGCTTGTCTGAGAGTTCAGAAAAAAGGGGGCAGAGAGCTGAAGTTACACTCTGCAGAGATCAGTAAGTAGAGGTCTGGGAGCTCATTGGAGGGAAAAGACACGACACCCTCCACACAACACAGGAACAGCTGAGGCTGTCAATCAGCTACAGGTCCCTCCCCTGTCACCTTTTTTCCCTTGGTGTCAGGAAAACTTGTCAGAAGAGAAATGAGGATTGAGACAAATACACACTATAAAGGGATATGCTTTGTTCGTATTTAATGTCTGAGGTTAACAACCACTTTAATATATGTTTGGTGACTGTTTTAAATGAATAACTAGCTGACTGAATGGAGGGATTTCCTCATTTCCTGGAGCTGAACTCAGTTTTATTTTCTTACCTCCATTTCTGAGGAGCTGCAGTCCATCTCTGTGAGATCATTCAGGTTGCTCCCCGCAATTTTACCTTCAGAAACAAAATGAAATTGAAGATGTAGACAATGAAGTATAGTACTACATATAGACATTCCAGTTATAGGTGAGCTGGGTCTGCTTGCCGTAGTTCCCGAGTCGGACCCCACCCCACCCTTAGGTTCTGGGGGTTCCTGTCCCCCATGGGGTGCTCCTGCATATCAATTAATTTTATTTTTTTTAAATATTAGATATATAGTCCAGTAGGGATGGTGGGAGCCCCTCATAATGGGCACAGCAGGTGTACAGACCCGGGAACTCGGCACAGGGATGGTGGGAACCCCTCATAATGGGCCCAGAAGGTGTACAGACCCGGGAACTCGGCACAGGGATGGTGGGAGCCCCTCATAATGGGCACAGCAGGTGTAAAGACCCAGGAACTCGGAACAGGGATGGTGGGAGCCCCTCATAATGGGCACAGCAGGGGTCAGGCCTAGGAACTCAGCACAGGGATGGTGGGAACCCTTTATAATGGGCACAGCAGGTGTACAGACCCAGGAACTCCGCACAGAGGGATGGTGAGAACCCCTCATAATGGGCCCAGCAGGTGTACAGGCCCAGGAACTCAGTACAGGGATGGTGGGAACCCCTCATAATGGGCACAGCAGGTGTACAGACCCAGGAACTCAGTACAGGGATGGTGGGAACCCCTCATAATGGGCACAGCAGGTGTACAGACCCAAGAAATTAGTACAGGGATGGTGGGTTCCCCTCATAATGGGCACAGTAGGTGTACAGACCCAGGAACTCAGCACAGGGATGGTGGGAACCCTCATAATGGGCACAGCGGGTGTACAGGGATAATAAACAAACAGATATCACGCTGGCAGATCCAAAAAGAAGCAGCTGGCAAAAAAAAAACAATCAATAGATTGTAAACCAATAAATGCACAAATCTTTGCCGCGCTAAAATATGATTCAGTATATCATCGTGGAAATAATGAAAGTTAACCAAAATGAACTTATGTGATCAGTCCCAAAAAAAGTCAGATATGGTGTCTGATGTGTGAAAATCAAAATAAAAAAGTGTCAAAGTCCCAATATCATCCAGGATGGTGAGAAGATCAGGTGTATCGCTCTCCTCCTCATTATCAATGGTCATTGCAGTCTCCCAAGCAACAACTATCGTAGCATATAAAAGAACAAAACCGGGGGGAACCCGCATATTGTAAAACTGTATTAAATATAAAAAGAGGGCCACTCACAAGATAAATGTCATAAACAAGCGCCTGAATAAAAAATACCAGTCCTGGGATCAAATCCGTCAGTATCCTCATTCAGGCGTGCGTGGTGACTCCACAAGCATCAGCTCCACCCTAAGCGTTTCGTCACAACTGACTATGCCCCCGATAACGTAAATTGTGACAAAATGCATAGGGTGGAGCTGGTCTGCACCATTTAGACCAATTATCATTTCTGAGAAACTGAATTTGAACTTGTTTGTGCTCCTTTCACCTTCACAGCTGATTAGTTTTGAGTCACAACAGGAAAAAAAAACTCCTTTCCCATATTGCAATGAGAGTTGGCCCGACTCTGCTGCTGCATTAGTTTGCCTATGTGTGAAGTATTACAGAAGGTGAATGAATGTGGTGGATTTAGGTTGGGTCTACGCATTGGCTGCTCTCCCATTGCAAGAAAAAAGTTACATTGTTAATAATAAGCCCCAACCACTCACATTTTTGCTCTTCCTCCGGGACGATCCGGTACACCTTGTACGGCTCTGAAATGTCCAGCTGGGATCTCTCTGTCACCTCCTCAAAGTCAGGGCTTTTGTTGAGTGCGCAGCGTAGGCGTGTCTTCCACGTCGCCGGCTCTGCCCTATCGCCCTCTTTAAATTTTCCTTTAAATACCGCCCAGGCCTATAAAGAGAAGTTATGTAAGGATCAGCTCTGGTAAGCACTATTTGCACCAACATTACCCACACATTAGTCGGTTATATAAAAACAAACTTTTCTGTAAAGAAAAAAAATAAGTACAGCTTATAGGGGTCTGCATGGCTGTAACAGTCAGGAACATGTAAAAGAAGTTTAAAAATATTGTGTGTGGCCACGCCCACTCATTACATCATAAGGGAGCAGACCAGAATCGGGAAAACAGTACGGCTCCCATGATGCAGTAAATGCTGCAAAACAGAGATTCACTGACAGCGTTTGTTTATAAGGATTGAATTTCCAGCTTTGTGGAAGACTATCTATACTTCCACAGATTAATCATTTGCCTAAAGTAGAACTATAGGAAAAACTTTTTTCATTTTCGATAGAGTAAGGGAGGTAAGTTAACCAGTGGTGGCTGGTGGGCTTTTTTTGGGGGGGGGGGGCAGAAAACAATCACCCCCCCCCCCCCCGAGTGGACAGCAGCGGCGGTACAGACCCCCCCCCACTGTCTGCCAGTTGATCCGGCACTTACCCCATCTAGGTGGCGGGTCTGGTGTCCTCGAGCATGACGGACCCCATCTAGGTGGTGGGTCCGGTGTCCTTGAGCATGGCGGACCCCATCTAGGTGGCGGGTCTGGTGTCCTCGAGCATGGCGGACCCCATCTAGGTGGCGGGTCCGGTGTCCTCGAGCATGGCGGACCCCATCTAGGTGGCGGGTCCGGTGTCCTCGAGCATGGCGGACCCCATCTAGGTGGCAGGTCCGGTGTCCTCGAGCATAGCGGACCCCATCTAGGTGGCGGGTCCGGTGTCCTCGAGCATGGCGGACCCCATATAGGTGGCGGGTCCGGTGTCCTCGAGCATGGCGGACCTCATCTAGGTGGCGGGTCCGCTGTCCTCGAGCATGGCGGACCCTATCTAGGTGGCGGGTCCGGTGTCCTCGAGCATAGCGGACCCCATCTAGGTGGCGGGTCCGGTGTCCTCGAGCATGGCGGACCCCATCTAGGTGGCGGGTCCGGTGTCCTCGAGCATGGCGGACCCCATCTAGGTGGCGGGTCCGGTGTCCTCGAGCATGGCGGACCCTATCTAGGTGGCGGGTCCGGTGTCCTCGAGCATGGCGGACCCCATCTAGGTGGCGGGTCCGGTGTCCTCGAGCATGGCGGACCCCATCTAGGTGGCGGGTCCGGTGTCCTCGAGCATGGCGGACCCCATCTAGGTGGCAGGTCCGGTGTCCTCGAGCATAGCGGACCCCATCTAGGTGGCGGGTCCGGTGTCCTCGAGCATGGCGGACCCCATATAGGTGGCGGGTCCGGTGTCCTCGAGCATGGCGGACCTCATCTAGGTGGCGGGTCCGCTGTCCTCGAGCATGGCGGACCCTATCTAGGTGGCGGGTCCGGTGTCCTCGAGCATGGCGGACCCCATCTAGCTGGCGGCTACGGTGTCCTCGAGCATGGCGGACCCCATCTAGCTGGCGGCTCCGGTGTCCTCGAGCATGGCGGACCCCATCTAGGTGGCGGGTCCGGTATCCTCGAGCATGGCGGACCCCATCTAGGTGGCGAGTCCGGTGTCTTTGAGCATGGCGGACCCCATCTATGTGGTGGGTTTGGGGGCAGCGGGCTGCGTGCATGTCGCCGTGCATCTCCTCTCTCCTGCTTCTAGGCCTCCAAAAGGATCACCTGACATTTGGCCAATTGGGAAATGGATGTAGATCAGGAGCCTGGATGCATAAATAAGGGGGGGGGGGGCGGCGCCCGTGCGCCCCTATTGGACGGGCCACCAATACTTATAACCCTGTAAGGTTTATTTTTGCCATCTGTGTCCCATTGGGGAGATTTTCACTTGACTTCCTGTCCCATAGCCAAACAGGAAGTGAGGGGGGAAATCCCTCCAAATTAAGGGACTTTCTTGGGGATCACCATTTGGTGTCTCTGTTGAAAAATTTCCACTGTATTACTTTTTTGGGGACAACCCAAAACATGGGATTTTCTTTTACTTTCACTTTCAAATATAATGGTAGACAAGACAAATAGAGAGGATGAATCTCCCTAACGGGGGCACAGACAGCATAAAAAAATGTCAGATGTTCTAATCCTTTTCCACTCCATATAAAAAAAAGTTTTGCCTTTAGTTATACTTTAATATTAGAGATAATTATTCTTACTATTTAAATGTTAATAACATTTTTAAATGAGTAATAATAAAATAAAAATATATATATTTTTAAAATAATAGTCATAAGTTATTTAAAAGTCAATATTCTTCTTCTTCTTCTTATTATTATTTTTAATAATAATAATCATCATCATAATTTAAATTGAATGTAATAATAAAAATAATAATCATGAGTTATTATTTAAAAGAGATTATTATTATGATGGTAATTATTATTATTATTATTATTACATTCAATTTAAATTATGATGATGATTATTATTATTAAAAATAATAATAATAATAAGAAGAAGAATATTGATGATAATGATGGCAATGTTGATGATGATTCATAATAATAATAATAATAATAATAATAATAATCATGAGTTATTATTTAAAAGAGATTATTATTATGATGGTAATTATTATTATTATTATGAATCATCATCAACATTGTCATCATTATCATCATATAGAAAAAGTTGTTTTTTTGAATACTAACCATCATAGTTTATTATTTAAAAAAGGAAATATTATTGTTATTATTAGTGGTAGTGGTAGCAGCAGTAATAGTAATAGTAGTAATATAACAATAGCAACATTAATATGAAAATATTATAATTTTCAATGATGATAACTGCCATTTATGATTAAAAATAATATTTCTATTAGTAGTAGTAACATTATCATTGTTAAAATTAATAATATTAATAATAGAATTTTTTTTTATAATAATCATTGTTATAATTTATTATTTAAAAAGGAGAATGTCATTATTTGCAATTATTTTTTTATTATTAGTAGTAGTAAAAGGAGAATGTCATTATTTGCAATCATTTTTTATTATTAGTAGTAGTAGTAGTGGTAGGAGTAGTAGTAATATTATTATTAAAATAATAATAATAATAATATGAACATAGTATCGTTTTTAATGATACTTATTCTAATTTATTATTTAAAATACATTATTATTATAAATAATAATAATAACATGAATATAGTATAATTTTTTAATGATACTCGTCATAATTTATTATTTAAAATAGTATTTTTATTATTATTATTATTATTATTATTTTGCAGCCCTGAACTGAAATCAGAGTGTTCGCAATGTCTGTCTGTGTTTAAACAAATGATTAATGTATTAATGCATGGAGAAGCTAATTTTCCACCAGTGACTACTCAGCGATGGCAGGGGCCTATTAGTGGAAGCTGTTTCTACATTGTTGCAATCCGTCCTACAACACGGTCCTCTTGGTGCATGTATGACATTCTCCATTTATTAAATGTTATTATCGGTTAGCGTGTTTCGTAACAGAAGTTTCCATGGCATCGTGTTATTTACAATGCGTGTTCAGCAATGTGCATCATGACTACCCGGACAGTGAGATTTGAATAGAAAGTTTTATTTGCTCTGCAAAAGGGAAGTAAGTGAGCTTCTTCCTCATTAACCCCTTCCAGACTGAGCGCTCGGCATGCAATCCTAAGCCGATATTCCTTCTCCTGTTCTCTGGATCTGTGATAGGCCATCTCCGCCCATCACATTTATGTCCCTTTTGTGACCCCAAAATTGATCAGTTTTGGTGAGAATGGATGACCTATTGACTTTTAATACTTTTCAAAGTCTTCATTGGCTAGATCTCTGCCCTTGAGATGCCAGCTCCGCCCCCACCCCACTGGGTCTATTTTAAGGGATTCATCCCCTCCAGTACAATTTTAGCACCAAAAAAACCTACTTGGATCAAAGTTTCTGCATTGAAAAAGAGCTACAAGACATGGCATCGAGATCCCTAGAACCCTAACCTGAGCCCAACCTGTCCAGAACCCCTACGCTTTAAAATATTGTCTAAATCCTTTTTTATCATGTCTCCTTCCTGAATATTGGTCAACAAGTTTGACCTTGTCTGGAGTCAATTAAGCTTGTTGCAAGTCAGCAAAAAAAAAAAAAAATGTTGATAAATTAAAATGTAGAGATTAGATCTCCAGAAAAGAACTCTAACCATTAGAGGCTCAGAGAGATCCAAGGAGTTGGGGATGAAGCAACCCAACAGAGCTCTACTTATAAATGCTGTCAATTCATTGATACTGGGCTTTCCAGGATACACATTTCACCCACAATATTGGCTTAGTTATAGGAGCCCATGTTGTGGCCGAAACGCGTTGGTATCATATCTTGTGGGGAAGGAGATATCTGGTTTACCTTGTCTGGTGTCATTTAAGCTTGTTGCAATTCAGCTACATTTTTTTTTAGATATAATGAATTGTAGAGGTGGGATCTCCAGAAATAGAACCCTAACCAATGGAGGCCCAGAGAGATCCAAGGAGTTAGGGATGAAGCAACCCATCAGGGCTCTACCTATAACCGCTGTCAATTAATTTATACCGGGCATTCCAGGATACACATTTCGCCCACAATATTGGCTTATTTAGAGGAACCCTTCTTGTTGCCGAAACACATCAGTGGCATGTCTTGTGGGGAAGGAGATGTCTGGTTGACCCTGCTTGGTGTTAACTAAGCTAGATATAATGAAATGTAGAGGTGGGATTTCCAGGAAGGAACACTAACCAATGGAGATTCAGAGATGCAAGGAGTTAGGGATGATGTAACACATCAGAGCTCCACCTATAACCGCTGTCAATTCATTGATATCAGGCTTTCCAGGATACACATTTCGCCCACAATTTGGGCTTGTTCCTAGGAGCCCATATTGTGGCCAAAACGTGTCTGTGTCATATCTTGTGGGGAAGGAGATGTTCGGTTGACCTTGACTCTAACCAATAGAGTCCTCGAGAGATCCAAGGATTTAGGGATGAAGCAACCCAACAGAGCTTCACCTATAACCGCTATCAATTCATTGATACCGGGCATTCCAGGATACACATTTCGCCCACAATATGGGCTTGTTCATAGGTCCATATTGACCCATATTGTGGCCAAAACGTGTCTGTGTCATATCGTGGGGAAATGGGGAAGGAGATGTCCAGTTGACCTTGACTCTAACCAATAGAGTCCTCGAGAGATCCAATGAGTTAGGGATTTCGCCCACAATATGGGCTTGTTCATAGGTCCATATTGACCCATATTGTGGCCAAAATGTGTCTGTGTCATATCGTGGGGAAATGGGGAAGGAGATGTCCAGTTGACCTTGACTCTAACCAATAGAGTCCTCGAGAGATCCTCGAGAGATCCTCGAGAGATCCAAGGAGTTAGGAATGAAGTAACCCAACAGAGCGCCTTCACCTATAACCGCTATCAATTCATTGATACCGGGCATTCCAGGATACACATTTCACCCACAATATGGGCTTATTCATAGGGGCATTGTGGCCGAAAGGCGTCGGTGTCATATCTTGTGGGGAAGGAGATGTTTGGTTGACCTTGACTCTAACCAATGGAGTCCCAGAGAGATCCAAAGAGTTAGGAATGAAGCAACCCAACAGAGCTCCACCTATAACCTCTGTCAATTCATTGATACCAGGCTTTTCAGTATACACATTTCACCCACAATATTGGCTTAGTCATAGGAGCCCATATTGTGGCCGAAACACGTTGGTATCATATCTTGTGGGGAAGGAGATATCTGGCTGACCTTGTCTGGTGTCATTTAAGCTTGTTGCGATTCAGCTAAAAAATTTTTAGATATAATGATCCTTTTAAAGGGGGTCTCCCTAAAATGTTGCTTTGGTGGTTGATAAATGTGACCTGTGTGTAAGATTACATTGACCACTCCAGCCCTGATGTGTAGATCTAGTTCCGGAATTTCCTCCAATTATCTCCCTACCTGACACCCTAGCCTGCAAGGGGGTGAGCGGAGTCCTGCCAAAGGGCCTGTCTTGTTGCCGATGCTATCCCACTTCACCAGGATGCAGATATTCATGGGCAGCAAAGGGGAGGAGATTACTGGATGCTTCACATCGGGGCTGAAATGGTCAATATAAACTTCTGCCACCACAGTCCACCTGAAACAAAATGGGCCGGTTTTACAATTGAAACCCTTTCAAGGGACTTTGTCGCGAGATCCTGTGTGAGAAGCTTCAGGTGGAAGCCTGAGAAGGTGAACCTGCTCCATTGTGAGCGAAGTCAGGAACCATAAAATGGCAGCTTCCACTGACGCATTTCACCCAGGCATCTTCTCATTTGACTGATTCCCTTTATTTTAATCATCAATTAGCATACTTCTGGTATTTCCAAGTTCAGTTTCCATCTACTGGAAAATTGATTCAAAACTCATTTCTGGTTTCTGAGAGGGGTGGTATTTACTTTGAAGATGGAGGCGTCCACTTCCTGATTGTAATCCTGCTTCCCGGCGTGTTTCCAGGGGATACGGAAGAGACTTTTCCCGTCATTTTCCCAGATAAGCCCAGGGTAGTGGCCGCTGTCGATCTGCTCGATGAGCCACTGCCGCAGCCTTCGCCCATTGTTACGGTCACACATCTGGTGGTAGAGAACACAGAAGGAGGTAAGAAAGTTTCACATGATATCTTCCTCATATCTCAATGTTTTAGAACTGGACTCTATTGTTTTGGATGGAGCAGGGAAGGTTTGGAGCAGGGGTAGGTAGTAGGAGTAGGTGGATATCTACCTGAACAACATGGAAGAATTCAAGATTAAAATCAAGATCACCAGGGTGGAACTTTTTTTTTTAAGGCGATAACCTAGCAAAACCCTAATTAAAAGTAAGGATTGAAGCGCACAAGGGTCCGTAGTTTGTAATGTGGAATGTGGGAGTCAGGAGTAAGTAATGCAGTATGCAGAGGTCAGTAGTATGTAATGCAGAATGCAGGGTCCGGAGTAATTAACACATAATTTTGGGGGTCAGTAGTATGTAGTTCACAGTGCATAGCTCAAGAGTAAGTACCACAGAGTTCAGGGCTCTGAACTTGTAAAGCAGAGTGCATAGGTCAGGATTAAGAAAAGCAGAGTGCATAGGTCAGGATTAAGAAAAGCAGAGTGCAGAGGTCAATAGTAAGTAAGGTAATTTTCAGAGGTCAGTAGTATGTAACATAGAATGCAGGGGTCAGTAGTAAGTAACACAGAGTGCAGAGGTCAGTATGTAATGCAGAATGTAGGGTCAGGAGTAAGTAAGGCATAGTTCAGTGGTCAGTGGTATGTAATTCACTGTGCATAGTTCAGGAGTAAGTAACACAGAGTTCAGGGCTCAGTACTGTGTATAGAAGAGTGCATAGGTCAGGGGGATTACGAAAAGCAGAGTGCAGAGGTCAATAGTAAGTAAGGAAAAGTTCAGAGGTCATAAGTATGTAACACAGGGGTCAGTAGTAAGTAACACAGAGTGCAGAGGTCAGTAGTATGCAATGCAGAATGCAGGGTTAGGAGTAAGTTACGCACAGTTCAGGGGGTCAGTAGTATGTAATTCATAGTGTATAGGTCAGGAGTAAGTAACATAGAGTGCATAGCTCAGGAGTAAGTAACACAGAGTTCAGGGCTCAGTACTGTGTAAAGAAGAGTGCATAGGTCAGGATTAAGAAAAGTAGAGTGCAGAATTCAATAGTAAGTAAAGTAAAGTTTAGAGGTCAGTAGTATATGTAATGCAGAATGCAGGGGTCAGTAGTAAGTAACACAGAGTACAGAGTTCAGTAGTATGTAATGCAGAATGTAGGGTCAGGAGTAAGTAATGCATAGTTCAGGGGTCAGTAGTAGGTAAATCACAGTGCATAGGTCAGGAGTAAGTAACACAGAGCATAGCTAAGGAGGATGCGGGCGCCAGCCGTTTTTAACGTAAGTTAGGGCAGCCTGACTCTGCGTCACTTACTCCTGACCCCTGCACAATGCATTACATACTACCGACTGCACTCTGTGCTACTTACTACTTACCCCCACACTCCAGGTAATCTTCTCTTGGCCTTTGCACTCTGCGCTACACACTACTGATCTGTTGACTCTGTGTTACTACTGATCCCTGCTTTCTGCATTACATACTAATGACCTCTGAACTTTGTCATACCTACTACTGACCATTGGACTCTGCATTACATACTACTGACCTCTGCATTCTGCTTTACTTACTCCTGACCTATGCACTCTGCATTACACATTACTGACCCATGAACTCTGTGCTACTTACTCCTATGCACTTTGTGTTACTTCTGCAGTTTCCTCTGCACTGCAAATTACATACTGCTAACCCGGAACTATGAGTTACTTACTCCTGACCCCACATTCTGCAGTATATACTACTGACCTCTGCACTCCTCATTACTTACCCCAACTCTTGCAGCCTGCATTACATGCTACTGGCCTTTGAACTCTGTGTTACTTATTACTGACCACTGCATTCTGCGCTACATACTACTGATCATTGAACTTTACCTTACTTACTGATGACCCCTAAATGCTGCATTACATACTACTGACATCTACATTGTGCTTTACTTAATGCTGACCTATGCACTCTGCATTACACACAACTGAGCCCTAAACTCTGTGTTATTACCTCCTTAGATATGCTCTGTGTTACTTACTCCTGACCTATGCACTGTGATTTACCTACTACTGACCCCTGAACTATGCATTACTTACTCCTGACCCTACATTCTGCATTACATACTACTGAACTCTGTACTCTGTGTTACTTACTACTGAGCCCTGCATTCTGCATTACATATACTACTGACCTCTAAACTTTACTTTACTTACTATTGAATTCTGCACTCTACTTTTCTTAATCCTGACCTATGCACTCTTCTTTACACAGTACTGAGCCCTGAACTCTGTGTTACTTACTCGTGAGCTATGCACTCTATGTTACTTACTCCTGACCTATACACTATGAATTACATACTACTGACCCCCTGAACTGTGCGTAACTTACTCCTTAGCCCCCATTCATGTTCATCACGTTCTGATCGCATGACAAGTCGCAACCCTATTGTCGTCAATGGCACTGTTCAAAACGGTGCGACTGCACTACTTTTGGCGCATTTCAGGTGCCACTTGGAAAGACATCTGTGCATGAAGCCGCACAGATGTCTTCCAAGTCGCGTATGAAGTCGCAGGATTTCAATGCCACATTCAGGCTGGGTTCACACATATGTAAATTGGATGTGAGTTTCCCTGCATTCAATTCGCATGACAGGCAAGTGTGACCGTCTCTCAATGGAGCCGATTCACAAATGTTCCTGTCGGCCGCGGTCTGCATTGAAAAAGGGTCCGGTGCATCTTTGGGTCCGGTTAAGGTGCGAATTCAGGCTAAAACTCAGACCTGAACCGATGTACAGGAACGCACCAGACCCCAGGCACAAACCCGTGGCCGCACATGTGTGAACCCGGCCTTAATGTGAAGAAGGACTAATGCAGTCCCTGTAAAGCAGAGCGGTAGTGTGAAAGGAAGAATCAGCACAAACAGCCGATCAGTTCATGTGCTGTCAATAATCTTGTTGACAGAAGGAAAGAGCAGAGTGACAGAGAGATTGAGCTCATCACTGCCCTGCTTCACCTTTCACTGTCCAGTTACAGGCCAGGGGAGGGGGGTCTAGGGCTCAAAGAATGTGGGTTGAATGATGCTGGGCATCAGACTGAGGACATCTAGAGGCAGAAAAAAATATTGCAGGGGAAATCTCTTGTTATTTTATCTTTTTGTTATTTTATCTTTTATGGGTTTATTCATTTTTACCTTGTTTTTGGCTGAAGTTCTGTTTTAAATTAATTTTTAATGAATAAAAAAATGCATTAATAAAAAAAAATTTAATTTATATTTTTGCTATATTTTTTTAAATACTACAACTTTTTTTAACAATATTAGGCCTTTAAAGTTCAGCATTCTATCAGTGCGGCGATCCTCGACACAAAAAACAGCGGCTTCTCTTTACCTGATACAGTACTTGTGACAAAGACACACCATTTCCTGAACGTCTAAATATAGAACCCCCTTCACAGCCTCTACCGCCGCAGAGCCAAAGTACCAGCGCTGCAAACTCTACATGTCTTTTGTGATCTTGAAGTTCTTTATTATACAAGCGGCCACAAAACTCTATAGACTAAAAAAAAAAAAAAAAGAAAAGCACCTTCTGCGGTAAATTTTAGAATACATTTGCAGAAAAGGAAAATATACAACTTCCGCTGTGACAGTGTATGTGTATATATATATATATATATATATATAATATACATCCTATATAAGAAGCACAGTACCACCTAGACTGCAACAACTCAGAGCAACAAATCAGCATCCCTGTAGGATAGACCTGGCTGGCCTAAACTCATGAAAGGTTAAATCCGATTGGCTGTTATTACCTTCTGATGCCTTTAAAGCAAAGTGTCCAGCCACCACTAAGGCCCCTTTCACACTGGGGCGGGAGCCGCGGCGACGGTAAAGCAGCGCTATATTTAGCGCTGCTTTACCGTCATTTTAGCCGCGGTATTCGGCCGCTCGCGGGGCGGTTTTACCCCCGCGAGCGAGCCGAAAAAGGGTTAAAATCCCCCGCAAAGCGCCGCTTTGTGGCGGTATTGCCGCGGTATTACCACGGTGTCCCATTGAAATCAATGGGTAGGAGCGGTATAGGAGCGGTGAATACACCGCTCCTATACCGCTCCAAAGATGCTGCTAGCAGGACTTTTTTTACCGTCCTGCTAGCGCACCGCTCCAGTGTGAAAGCCCGCCGGCTTTCACACTGGAGTGAATGGGGCCGGTTTTTTCAGGCAGTGTACAGGCGCTATTTTTAGCGCTGTACCGCCTGAAAAACGCCCCAATGTGAATGGGGCCTTAGTCACAATGAGGTTGATTTACCAAAACTGGAGAGTGCAAAATCTGGTGCAGCTCTGCATAAAAACCAATCAGCTTCCAGGTTATTTGTCGGAGCTTAATTGAACAAGCTGAAGTTAGAAGCTGATTGGCTACCATGCACAGGTGCACCAGATTTTATACGGTTTTAGTAAATCAACCCCAATTTAACATCAAGTTCTGCACATGCATCTGGTTGAATAATGTTTGCAGTAAAGCAGTATTGTGATGCAGCTACTGAGCAGCTATAGGTTAAAGAGTTGAATAGGGAAAGATAGTTCAATACATGGTGGGGTTGATTTACTAAAACTGGTGCACTCAGAATCTGGTGCAGCTGTGCATGGTAGCCAATCAGCTTCTAACTTCAGCTTGTTCAATTAAGCTTTGACAATAAAACCTGGAAGCTGATTGGTTTCTCTGTAGAGGTGCACCAGATTTTGCACGAAGGGGTCCTGCGCGGCTCCGAAACCTTGCACCTTCTTTTGTGATGTAAATTTTTTTCATTAAAACTTTTTGGACGAAAATTTGTCGATCCATGGTGTGCTGGCGAATATGTACATTCGTTTGATGCTTCCAGGACCCAACTGGTAATCGCTGCAGCACCCACTACTTTATGAGCCACAAATACCAGGAATGTGTGCAATAGGAATATCGATTTGACTGGTTTCTATGCAGAGCTGCATCAGATTTTGCACTCTCAAGTTTTAGTAAATAGCCTCCATTGACATCTTACTGCTGCTTACTTGACAATGGCTGCACAAGTATATTAAGTTAAATAAATTTCTGTATTAACAACACAGTGACCCAGGTTCACACCAGCCAAATAAACCTTGATTAACTTTTATCTGAGCAGTGATAACATTTGTATAAAGTCTCCACATTCATGATTGTGCTGCCACAAAGGTTCTACTGCAATAATAAGTGGTACTTTGCCATAGGTCATAGTCCCTCGTCATTCGTGTCAGTGGAAGAAATAGTGCCCCATCGTTGGTGTCAGTGGAAGAAATAGTGCCCCATCGTTGGTGTCAGTGGAAGAAATAGTGCCCTATTGTTGTCAATGGGAGAAGTACAGGTTGATTTACTAAAACCAGAGAGTGCAAAATCTGGTGCAGCTCTGCATAGAAACCAATCAGCTTCCAGGTTTTATTGTCAAAGCTTAATTGAACAAGCTGAAGTTAGAAGCGGATTGGCTACTATGCACAGCTGCACCTGATTTTGTACTCTTCATTTTTAGTAAATCAACCCTATAGGCTGTATGTAGGCAAGTGCAGGACGGGAGGTGCAGATCCAGAGCCGGTGCACTGGGGCCAGAATGACTCTGCTTATTGCGGAGTACCCCAATAAAGTGACTTCCTTCAATAATACCAGGGCAGAAATAATTGTATTCACCTACCCCTAAGACCATGTACAGCATTATATCATAGCATTGTACTCTGCTACAGACTTGTGTGTGATATACATTGCACAGGGGTGTAAGGTCATATCATTTAATGTGACACTATGGGCGTTATTTATGAAAGGCAAATCCACTTTGCACTGCAAGTGCACTTGGAAGTGCAGTCGCTCTAAATCTAAGGGGTAGATCTGAAATGAGTGGCAGCTCTGCTGATTTTAGCATCCAATCATGTGCAAAATAAAATGCTATTTTTATTTTCCTTGCATGCCCCCCTCGGATCTACAGCGACTTTACTTCCAAGTGCACTCGCAGTGCAAAGTGGATTTGCCTTTAGTAAATAACCCCCAATGTAATGATACAATATATAATACAGGCATACCCCACTTTTAAGTACACATTGGGGTTTATTTACTAAAGCTGGAAAATCAGGCTCACGTCTGCATAGAAACCAATGAGCTTCAAGGTTTTATTACCAAAGCTTAATTGAACACGCTGGGGTTAGAAGCGAGCCTGATTTTGCACTTTCAAGCTTTAGTAAATAAACACCACTGTGTACTTAAAAGTGGGGTATGTCTGTACAATGTCAGACAAGGCAGTAAGACAATGTTTTCTAATATAAAAAAATAAAAAATGGAATGTAATATGATAGATTGTGACATAATGCAATATGATATAATGTAGTAGAGTTTGTTATGTGATAGTAAAATATATTACAATGCGATGCAATGTAATTCAATTTGATAGGATGTGACATAATCCAGTAATATAATATAATATAATATGACAGTGTGACATGACAATGTTTTATAATATAATGCAACACAACACAAGGTGAAATAATATAATATAATGTAGAATATTGTAAAATAACGCAGGGAAGAGTAATATATGGTGACACAAAGTCATATATTGTACAGCTATGTAATATACAGGCATACCCCACTTTTAAGTACCCAATGGTGTTTATTTACTAAAGCTGGAAAGTGCAAAATCAGGCTCACGTCTGCATAGAAACCAATGAGCTTCTAACCCCAACGTGTTCAATTAAGCTTTGATAAAAAAAACCTGGAAGCTCATTGGTTTCTATGCAGAAGTGAGCCTGATTTTGCACTTTCCAGCTTTGATAAATAAACCCCATTGTGTACTTAAAAGTGGGGTATGTCTGTAATGTGATTTAATACAATACAATATAATGAAGCTCAATGTCATATATATAGGGATACTTTGTGATATAATGCAGTGCAGTGTGAATCTATTATGACACAGTGTATTATCCTATGATATAATGCAATGGAATTCAATGTTAGACAAGGCAATATCCTAAATATAATGTAAGGTTAACCCATGAGATATACTACAATGGGATATCTTTTCATGCAATCTAATAAAATATTCTGTAGACTGTAAACTTGTATTGCCAGAAATCTCTACAACTGTATCTTGTTATTGCCTTATGTGTGTACAGCTATGTGTCATTTATTTGGAAACAATGTATATAGTATTTGTATTAGCCTTGTTTGTATTGTTTACAGAGCTATAAGAGAAGATGGTGATATAACAATATTATTATTATTATTATGTATCAATATGATATACAACATCATACAATGCAATATAATGGTTCTGAATGCAGATGATATAATAGTATAGAATGTATGACATCTGATAATGTGGCTCTGTGTTCTGTCACTTTGCAGTGTAATATAAGGAGATCTACTTTATAGTAGAGTAAATCCATCCACCTGTGTGCTGTGCTGGGTGCAGACTGTCCCCTATAATAATATACAGTCCTAGAATGAACTATGATGTCACATGTCAGAGATACCTCTGTGCTGCCACTCCACCATATATTCCTATACATTACTATAATACTCTATTATTTAATATATACACCAAACAGCCTCTCTATTCTATTTTTCTCTATTCTCTTCTCTCCTCCCTTTCTTCCTGTTATCTCTCTCTCTAGCTCTCTATTATTTCTCCCCTTCTCTATATATATATTTAAATATCCCTCTCTTTCTCTCTCATTCTATTCTCTCTCTCCCCTCTCTGTTATCTCTCTCTCTGTTCTCCTCCTCTCTCTCTCTATATATATATATTTCTCTCTCTCTCTCGGTAGGATAGTTACCTCTCTGTATGTCAGTGCTCGGTCTCCGGTGCACACTGTCACCCTGCTGTCACTTTACAGTGTAATAAACTCCGTGTCCCGCCCCCTGCACGATTGACAGCTCCTCCGTCCAATCAGCTCCGGAGGAGGGGCCGGGCTAGGCTGTAGTAGATTCTAATAAGCGAAGGCTTTTCCGAGAAACGAAAAGTGTACGAGCCGGGGGAGAGGTTCCTGTCCACCCACCTGTCGGGACAGATAGCGCAGAAAACCCCACTGACACCATCAGACCAGCACTGACTGGCAACAGAAAGACCAGCACTGACACACTGACACCAACAAGCTCAACCCTGTGCCCCAGACCAGTCCTGTGCCCCAATCCTGTCCCCCAACCCTGTGCCCCAATCCAGTCCTGTGCCCCAACCCTGTCCCCCAGACCAGTCCTGTCCCCCAACCCTGCGTCCCAATCCAGTCCTGTGCCCCAACCCTGTCCCCCAGACCAGTCCTGTCCCCCAACCCTGCGTCCCAATCCAGTCCTGTGCCCCAACCCTGTCCCCCAGACCAGTCCTGTCCCCCAACCCTGCGTCCCAATCCAGTCCTGTGCCCAATCCCTGTCCCCCAGTCCTGTGCCCCAACCCTGTCTCCCAGTCCTGTGCCCCAACCCTGCCCCCCAGTCCTGTGCCCCAATCCTGTCCCCCAACCCAGTCCCCCAGACCAGTCCTGTGCCCCAACCCAGTCCCCCAGACCAGTTCTGTGCCCCAACCCTGTCCCCCAGACCAGTCCTGTGCCCCAACCCTGTCCCCCAACCCTGTGCCCCAACCCTGTCCCCCAGACCAGTCCTGTGCCCCAACCCAGTCCCCCAGACCAGTCCTGTGCCCCAATCCTGTGCCCCAACCCTGTGCCCAAATCCAGTCCTGTGCCCCAACCCTGTCCCCCAGACCAGTCCTGTGCCCCAACCCTGTCCCCCAGACCAGTCCTGTGCCCCAACCCTGTCCCCCAGACCAGTCCTGTGCCCCAACCCAGTCCCCCAGACCAGTCCTGTGCCCCAACCCAGTCCCCCAGACCAGTCCTGTGCCCCAATCCTGTGCCCCAATCCAGTCCTGTGCCCCAACCCTGTCCCCCAGACCAGTCCTGTGCCCCAACCCTGTCCCCCAGACCAGTCCTGTGCCCCAACCCTGTCCCCCAGACCAGTCCTGTGCCCCAACCCTGTCCCCCAGACCAGTCCTGTGCCCCAACCCTGTCCCCCAGACCAGTCCTGTGCCCCAATCCTGTGCCCCAACCCTGTGCCCCAACCCTGTCCCCCAGTCCTGTGCCCCAACCCTGTCCCCCAGTCCTGTGCCCCAATCCAGTCCTGTGCCCCAACCCTGTCCCCCAGACCAGTCCTGTGCCCCAACCCTGTCCCCCAGACCAGTCCTGTGCCCCAACCCTGTCCCCCAGACCAGTCCTGTGCCCCAACCCTGTCCCCCCAGACCAGTCCTGTGCCCCAACCCTGTCCCCCAGACCAGTCCTGTGCCCCAACCCTGTCCCCCAGACCAGTCCTGTGCCCCAACCCTGTCCCCCAGTCCAGTCCTGTGCCCCAACCCTGTCCCCCAATCCAGTCCTGTGCCCCAACCCTGTCCCCCAGACCAGTCCTGTGCCCCAACCCTGTCCCCCAACCCTGTGCCCCAATCCAGTCCTGTGCCCCAACCCTATCCCCCTGACCAGTCCTGTGCCCCAACCCTGTCCCCCAGACCAGTCCTGTGCCCCAATCCTGTCCCCCAACCCTGTGCCCCAATCCAGTCCTGTGCCCCAACCCTGTCCCCCAGACCAGTCCTGTGCCCCAACCCTGTCCCCCAGACCAGTCCTGTGCCCCAATCCTGTCCCCCAAACCTGTGCCCCAATCCAGTCCTGTGCCCCAATCCTGTCCCCCAGACCAGTCCTGTGCCCCAACCCTGTCCCCCAACCCTGTGCCCCCACCCCCCAGTCCTGTGCCCCAACCCTGTCCCCCAACCCTGTGCCCCAATCCAGTCCTGTGCCCCAACCCTGTCCCCCAACCCTGTGCCCCAATCCAGTCCTGTGCCCCAGTCCTGGCCCCCTGACCAGTCCTGTGCCCCAACCCTGTCCCCCAGACCAGTCCTGTGCCCCAATCCTGTCCCCCAACCCTGTGCCCCAATCCAGTCCTGTGCCCCAACCCTGTGCCCCAATCCAGTCCTGTGCCCCAATCCTGTCCCCCAAACCTGTGCCCCAATCCAGTCCTGTTCCCCAACCCTGTCCCCCAGACCAGTCCTGTGCCCCAACCCTGTCCCCCAACCCTGTGCCCCAATCCAGTCCTGTGCCCCAATCCTGTCCCCCAGTCCTGTGCCCCAACCCTGTGCCCCAATCCAGTCCTGTGCCCCAATCCTGTCCCCCAACCCTGTGCCCCAATCCAGTCCTGGCCCCCTGACCAGTCCTGTGCCCCAACCCTGTCCCCCAGACCAGTCCTGTGCCCCAATCCTGTCCCCCAACCCTGTGCCCCAATCCAGTCCTGTGCCCCAACCCTGTCCCCCAGACCAGTCCTGTGCCCCAATCCAGTCCTGTGCCCCAACCCTATCCCCCTGACCAGTCCTGTGCCCCAACCCTGTCCCCCAGACCAGTCCTGTGCCCCAATCCTGTCCCCCAACCCTGTGCCCCAATCCAGTCCTGTGCCCCAACCCTGTCCCCTAGACCAGTCCTGTGCCCCAACCCTGTGCCCCAATCCAGTCCTGTGCCCCAACCCTATCCCCCAGACCAGTCCTGTGCCCCAACCCTGTCCCCCCAACCCTGTGCCCCAATCCAGTCCTGTGCCCCAACCCTATCCCCCAGACCAGTCCTGTGCCCCAACCCTGTGTCCCAATCCAGTCCTGTGCCCCAACCCTGTCCCCCAGTCCTGTTCCCCAACCCTGTCTCCCAGTCCTGTGCCCCAACCCTGTCCCCCAGTCCAGTGCCCCAATCCTCTCCCCCAGTCATGTGCCCCAACCCTGTCCCCCAGACCAGTCCAGTGCCCCAACCCTGTCCCCGAGTTAGGGTTGTCACCCCATCCCTTTAAAACCAAACACATATTAATTACACAGGTTCTGTGGCTGATTAAGATGGTAATTAAATGCACTTGGTGCTTTATCTGCATTAAATTAGCCACAGAACCTGTGTAATTCATATGTGTTCGGGTTTAAAGGGATGAGATGGCAACCCTACCCCCAGTCCTGTACCCCAACCCTGTCCCCCAACCCTGTGCCCCAAACCTGTGCCCCAACCCTGTGCCCCAACCCTGTCCCCCAACCTTGTGTCCCAACCCGGTCCCCCAACCCTGTGCCCCAACCTTGTCCTCCAACCTTGTGCTCCAACCCTGTCCCCCAACCCTGTTCCCCAACCCGGTCCCCCAACCCTGTGCCCACACCCTGTGCCCCAACCCTTTCCCTCAACCCTGTGCCCCAACCATGTGCCCCCAACCCTGTCCCCCCAACCCTGTGCCCCAACCCTGTCTCCCAACCTTGTTTCCCAACCCTTTGCCCCAACCCTGTCCTCCAACCCTGTCCTCCAACCCTGTGCCCCAAACCCTGTCCCCCAACCCTGTGCCCCAAACCCTGTCTCCCAACCCTGAGCCCCAACCCTGAGCCCCAACCCTGTCCCTGCACATAACACCTTCCCTGCACTGTTTGACCCCAAAGAGCAACATAAAGCCAAGCACTGTGTCCTAATACATTGTACATAACATTATCCCAGCACTGCCTGACAACATAGAGCATCAGAAAGCCCATCACTGTGCCTGATACCAGAGAGTTACTATTATTGTGCCTGGCACCAGGGAGCAAAAGAAACCCCAGCACTGCCTAATACACTGTATATAAGGCAAAGCCAGCCACTCCATTAGGGGTGCAGGGGCACCGCCCCCCTATTCCATGCCTCCAGCCCCTAATCTACATGCAGGGGGCCGGACCCATGGATTTCAATGGGTTTTTCTTTTTTTTTAAGCACATGATTAGAGCCTGAGGCTCTAATTGGCTTAAAAAAAAAGGGGGGGTTGTTTTTTTTTTGTTTTTTTGTTTTTGTTACATGTTTATGAATATGTTGTTATTATTTGTGGTTAAATAATTGATATTCGCTAATATCTTCCTGCTTCTCCTCCTGGCCAATCCGGAAGCGGGTCCTGAGACCTGATTGACCAGGGAGTCTTAGGACTTCCTGTACAGACAGGAGGAGAAGCAACTGCCCCGGCTCTTCCCTCAGCAAGTTGGAGCGAGGTAAGGCACTGATCGCCGATGTCGGTCACCCGAGGGGGGGTGGCATTGTTTTAGTGCGAGTGAGGGGGGGGCAGGTTTGTGCCTAATACGCCAATGTCCGACACTGTGATCCAATGCACTGCCCATAGCACCAAACCTGCACTGCCTGACACCGGACAGCAAAAAGAGAGCCCAGCACTGTGCCCCAATACCAGCACTGTTCCTGATACTGGAAAGCTCAAAACCCTGCCCTAATACCCTGCACCTAAAACCAATTTTACATTGCCTGACACTGGAGAGTCCTGGACCCCACTCTCCAAAGATGTGTAGAGAACAATCTGACAGTTCTTGCTTCTTTCTTCTCCACAAAGGCATTACAATGTAGAGTAGTAGAGTCTCTTTCCTTCTGCTGCACTGAAAGGGTATTTAAGTGACTTTGATTGCGGCCTGGTTGTTGGTGCCAGACGGGCTGGTCTGAGTATTTCAAAAACTGCTGATCTACTGGGATTTTCCCACACAACCATCTCTCAGGTTTACAGAGAATGGTCCAAAAAAGAGAAAATATCCAGTAAGCGGCGGTTGTGTGGAGGAAAATGCCTTGTTGATGTCAGTGGTCAGAGGAGAATGGGCAGACTGGTTTGAGATGATAGAAAGGCAACAGTAACTCAAATAACCACCCGTTACACCCAAGGTATGCAGAATTCCAATTCTGAATGCACAACACATCGAACCTTGAAGCAGATGGGCTACAGCAGCAGAAGACCACATCGGGAGCCACTCCTGTCAGCTAAGAACAGGAAACTGAGGCCACAATTCACACAGGCTCACCAAAACTGGACAATAGAAGATTGGAAAAACGTTGCCTGGTCTGATGAGTCTCGATTTCAGCTGCGACATTCAGATGGTGGGGTCAGAATTTGGTGTAAACAACATGAAAGCATGGATCCATCCTGCCTTGTATCACCGGTTCAGGCTGGTGGTGGTGGTGTAATGGTGTGGGGGATATTTTCTTGGCACACTTTGGGCCCCTTAGTACCAATTGAGCATCGTTTAAACACCACGACCTACCTGAGTATTGTTGCTGACCATGTCCTTCCCTTTATGACTACAGTGTCCCCATCTTCTGATGACTCCTTCCAGCAGGATAATGCACCATGTCACAAAGATCAGATCATTTCACCACTGGACAATGAGGTCACTGTACTCCAATGGTCTCCACACTCACCAGATCTCATCCAATAGAGACACTCACCAGATCTCATCCAATAGAGACACTCACCAGATCTCATCCAATAGAGACACTCACCAGATCTCATCCAATAGAGACACTCACCAGATCTCATCCAATAGAGACACTCACCAGATCTCATCCAATAGAGACACTCACCAGATCTCATCCAATAGAGACACTCACCAGATCTCATCCAATAGAGACACTCACCAGATCTCATCCAACAGAACACTTTTTAGATGTGGTTGAATGGGAGATTTGCATCATGTATGTGCAGCCGACAAATCTGCAGAAACTGCGTGATTCTATCATGTCACTATGGAGCAAAATCTCTGAGGATTGTTTCCAACACCTTGTTTAATCTATGCCACCAAGAATGAAGGCAAAAGGGGGTCCAACCCAGGACTAGCAAGGCATACCTAATAAAGTGTCCGGTGAGTGTGTGTGGTTTTCATTTGGGAAAGTTCATTCATTTCAAAATCAAATGTTAAAAGCAAAACAAAATCTTTTGAATGGCATTCAAATATTCTCAGGATGTTCTGAGAATTTTCATACAAATTTTCTAAGAATTTTTGTTTAAAAATCTATCCATCTATGGCCAGTTCAGTACAGTAAGTGGATCCAAATATGCTTGGAACAAATATGGATCTATATAAAAGTTTAAAAAAAAGCATATATAAATACAAAATATCAAATATTAAAAATGTAAAAAACAAAATTGGGCAGACTTGATGGGCCACTTGCTCTTTTTCTGCCACCACTCTTCTATGTCTTCTCTTCTATGTTATTACAGAAAAACCCTTAAAAAAGTTATCACTTTGCATTGTCTATATACTGTATGGCTCCACCCTATCAGATACCAACAGCCAACAGGAGCATCCTCCATTGTAAAATGACAGCAGAGCTTTGACCAGTTGTGTTATCCTCCTAAATGCAGCTGAGCCCCCTGGACATCCACCAGTCCCTAGGCTCCTGCCTAGTTTGCCTTGTTGATGATCCGGCTCTGGGAAAAGGAGGGGACAAAACGAAAAGGAGATCCACCACTGATCTCTATAAAGAGGTTCCCTATTGGCAGGGTGTGTGGGTGTAGACTGCTTAAAGCTGAACTCCAGGAATGATCTTTATCGCATACTTACATTATTAGGCTTGGCACAATGTAATTATACATATCTCATTGGGGAAGCTGAAAATCACTGTAGTAATCGGCATTACTATTGTAATAGCTGCAATCTTCTGGGTCCTGCTTAGGTTCTATTCGAGCAGCTGCCCCACAGTACACTGACCACAGGGGGGCGATCTAAGTAAGCAGCTGCCCCACGGTACACTGACCACAGGGGGGCGATCTAAGTAAGCAGCTGCCCTACAGTACACTGACCACAGGAGGGGCAATCTAAGTAATCAGCTGCCCCACAGCACACTGACCACAGGGGGGCGGTCTAAGTAATCAGCTGCCCCACAGCACACTGACCACAGGGGGGCGATCTAAGTAATCAGCTGCCCCACAGTACACTGACCACAGGGGGGCGATCTAAGTAAGCAGCTGCCCCACAGCACACTGACAGCAGGGGGGCAATCTAAGTAATCAGCTGCCCCACAGTACACTGACCACAGGGGGGCGATCTAAGTAAGCAGCTGCCCCACAGCACACTGACAGCAGGGGGGCAAGCTAAGTAATCAGCTGCCCCACAGCACACTGACCACAGGGGGGCGATCTAAGTAAGCAGCTGCCCCACAGCACACTGACCACAGGGGGGCGATCTAAGTAAGCAGCTGCCCCACAACACACTGACAGCAGGGGGTTGCTTGCTCGCCACTGCCACCATTCAAAAAAGCACCTTGTATTTTTTTTTAATAATTCTCTGATTGGATGAGTAACAAAAGAGGGGCATTGATGTCGCACCTCAAACAGTCAAAAATTGCAGCGCTTTACAAGGAAATATCCTAGGTATCAGTTGCAGTGCACAGGAGGGTGCTCAGGATATGATGTCCTCACGACAGCAAATAATCAGCAAATTCCAGTAGAAGAAGCCGGCACTCCCAATCCTCAGTGAATGGTTTATTAGGTACACACAGGGCCGGGACAAGGGGTGGGTAGGAGGGGCGGTAGCCCTGGGCACTATGGTATCATGTGAGGTGGGGGGGGCACCACAAGGAGATTAGGGGGGAGGGAATTTATGTTAAAAAGGGGAATTTGAGGGGATTCAGGGGGTAAGAATTGTTTTAGGAGGGCAAATTTAGGGAGGGTGTGCTAGGAGTTGTGATTTGGGGGGATTTGTGTTGGGAGTGGGGATGGGACACATAATGCCCATACATCTTGGGGGGGGGGGGGGGGCAATTTGGCATGTTCGCCCTGGGCTCTAAATGACCTTGTTCCGCCACTGGGTACATATAAAAGGGTACAAGGAGCTAACGTTTCGGCACAACTGCCTTGATTACAGCTTTCGATCAAGGCGGTTGTGCCCGAAACGTTAGCCCCTTGTACCCTTTTATGTGTACCTAATAAACCATTCACTAAGGATTTGGAGTGTCGGCTTCTTCTATTGGGATGTCACAATCTCCACCTCATCCAATCAGAGAACACCTTGTATTTATTGTAAAAAGCCTGCGACCCCCTGTGGTCAGTGTGCAGTGGGCCAGCTGCTTGCTTAGAGCACCCCCCTGTGGTTAGTGTTCAGTAGGGCAGCTGCTTGTTTAGTGCCCCCCTGTGGCCAGTATGCAGTGGGGTAGCTGCTTGCTTAGAGCACCCCCTGTGGTTAGTGTGCAGTAGAGGAGCTGCTTGTTTAGCACCCCCTGTGGCCAGTATGCAGCGGGGTAGCTGCTTGCTTAGAGCACCCCCTGTGGTTAGTGTGCAGTAGAGGAGCTGCTTGTTTAGCACCCCCTGTGGCCAGTATGCAGCGGGGTAGCTGCTTGCTTAGAGCACCCCCTGTGGTTAGTGTACAGTAGAGGAGCTGCTTGTTTAGCACCCCCTGTGGCCAGTATGCAGTGGGGTAGCTGCTTGCTTAGAGCACCCCCTGTGTTTAGTGTACAGTAGGGGAGCTGCTTGTTTAGCGCCCCCTGTGGCCAGTATGCAGCGGGGTAGCTGCTTGCTTAGAGCACCCCCTGTGGTTAGTGTGCAGTAGGGGAGCTGCTTGTTTAGCACCCCCTGTGGCCAGTATGCAGCGGGGTAGCTGCTTGCTTAGAGCACTCCCTGTGGTTAGTGTTCAGTAGGGGAGCTGCTTGCTTAGCGCCCCCTGTGTTTAGTGTGAAGTAGGGCAGCTGCTTGCTTAGATCCCCCCCCTATTCCCCAATGGCCCCTCAGGTATCAGATAAGCATACTTGCACTGTGCCAAGCTGGACCAATGCTGGATGTAATTATGCACTAAGAATCATACCTGGAGTTCAGCTTTAATATCGATCTCTTTTACATTCTTGTGTATCCTATCAGTGTAAATTTGCATTCTTTTTATTTTCCTTCCCAATGGTTACAGTGTTACTTCCTCCTAGGTACCATTCATACACTATCATTACACGTGTGACCTATGGTATGTGTACACCTAGCAGCGGAATGTCCATTTGTTTTGCTTTCTTTAACCCCTTTATGACTGGGGTAGTTTGTGCCTCCATGGTGAAATTCCAATGAGGATGATTTAAAGGCATTATAAACCTTCTTATCTGCACCTTGTGTTTTTTGCCTGTATAAGATGTGCTTTGATCGTGTAGCTTTATGGTGTCATCTATTGCCCTTTAGACGAAGTCTACAGTAGAGTGAATCTTCCACATTCCTTTGTCAGAAGTTTCGTCTTTAAATAAGCATAGGCATGCAGCATGGCACTGTACCATTTAATGCATGACCTCTGTCTGTAGTGTAAGAACTGACATTTCCTGTAAAGAAACTACATATCCCACAATCCCTGGGTCTCTCAGTATGGTGCTCTGCAGGTGAGAGCCACGCAGTAAAAGCCCTTAACCATTAAAAAAACAGGCAGATCCTTTAACCTGTTGCCCTCTGTATAACACATAGGTGTGCGGCAGTAAACGGGTGGGATTTAACGCCCACATGCCACACATATGTGTCACTGGGCAGTTGATAGTTATGTGCTGAGAGTGCGCTCACTGTGTGTTACCAGCACAGAGACCAGGGGCGGACTGACCATTCGGTCACTCGGGCACTTCTCGAGGGCCCCGGGCCACTAGGGGGCCCCATCAGGGTTGCCAGCCTCAGTAAAATCAGGGACAGTATGTAAAAATCTGTGTTTTTTTTACATCTGTTTCTGAAATGTCCCTTACCGACATCCTTTTGGTCTAAAAATGCAGAGATTATAGCTGCCCCACCTCTCCAGTATCTTATCCCTATCTGTGTGTACATGTATGTGTATACTGTGTGATTGTGTACTGTGTGTGTGTATACTGTGTGGCCCCATAATCTCTGATTGCCTGGGGGCCCCATAATCTCCTATTGCCCGGGGGCCCCATGAGTTGTCAGTTCGCCCCTGACAGAGACCAAACTGATCACATGATCGCTGATCCTTCCCTCATATCCCTCCGCCCACTTTTTTTAAAAAACATCAGTCTTTTTTTATTTGTTTAGCAAAAAGTAAAAAAAACACAGTGGTGATTAACCACTTCAGCCCCGGAAAGATTTGCCCCCTTAATGACCGAGCCATTTTGTTGCGATACGGCACTGCGTCGATTTAACTGACAATTGCGCGGTCGTGTACACAAACAAAATTGATGTCCTTTTTTTCCCCACAAATAGAGCTTACTTTCTGCTATAATACATATCCAAAAGAAAAATATAAAAAAACGAATTTATTCATTAGTTTAGGTCGATATATATTCTTCTACATAGTTTTAGTAAAAAAAATCGCAATAGGCGTATATTGATTGGTTTGCGTTTACAAACAATGGGATAGATTTAGGGACTTTCTATAATTTTTTTATTGTTTTTACTGGTTATGGTAGCGATCTGCGATTTTTAGCGGGACTGCAACATTGCGGCGGACAAATCTGACCCCAAATTACACTTTTTGGGGACCAGTGACATTATTACATTGATCAGTGCTATAAAAATGCACTGATCAATGTAAAAATGACACTGGCAGGGAAAGGGTTAACACTAGGGGGCGATCAAGGGGTTAAGTGTGTTCCCTCAGCATGTTCTAACTGTAGGGGGGATGGGCTGCCAGGAACATGACAGAGATCACTGTTCCCGATCACTGGGAACAGTAGATGTCTGTCGTGTTACTAGGCAGAACGGGGAATCGCCTTGTTTACATAGGCAGTCCCCAGTTCTGCCTCTCCTCACAGCGTTCGGGGGTCGCCAGCGGACATCGGGTCCGGGGGCCCCGCGGGACACTCCCACGCTGCTGGCGGTGCGCGCACCCGCTATTCTCTTTGCACAGACCGATGTACAGGTACGTCGATTCGCGCAGGAGAGCCGACCTTCCGCAGTATATCTGCGTGAGCTGGTCGGCTATCGGTTAAATACCACCAAATATATACTTACTGATCTTCTGAGTGCCAGACCAGTCCCTAACCCTTCTGCCCCCCACAAGCTAGCTGTCTTGTGAATGGACTGTTCTTGACATCATCAAGCCCATAGACTGGCTCTGGACATGAGGACGGCAGGAACAGTCCAACGCTGGACATGGGGGAGCACTGTTTTCCGGAGGATCGAAGGATCGGGTGTGTATAGCCTTTCTGTGCTCCCCTGGACAAAACTAATAGTTGACCCATGCAGTGCGGGTACAGCTCCACATCATGGAAAATACCCCCCCAGAGTTCTGCTTTAAATACACCAATGCATCTCAGGGGATTAAGGCGGCTCTCTATATCAGGGCTTGATTATTTTTTAGTTTTTGAGTAACTCTTTTGCTGAAAAAAATAATTCTCCCCTGCCCTGGTGATCTATGTACATTGCAAGGATTTTATCAAACTTTGTAGCAGATTCCTACCTTTTATTATTCTGCAGAAAAAGCTGTTTGTCTGTGTCCATGTGCGAAATTAATCCAGTCAGAGTGATTTTATAATGATCAATCAGCTGCTGCACTTGCAGGATTCTAATAGGGAAAGTGGCAGTGTCGGCATCCCTTTAGATGTGACTTTCCCTTTGGGAGTATTTCACCAAATATGATATTTTCGTTGCAGGGGATGCCCAAAATCTGACCTGTATCTTATTAGTGCAGATTTCTGGGAAAATCAGTGAGCCAATCATACAAGCAGGAAATTACATCTCTGGGGGGCTTTCATCCATCGGTCTACAGAACGCCTCCAAGTAGCTATATTGCATTTTACAGAAAATTGCAGCACTGAAGTTTGAAAAGGAAAGGTCATTTTTAATAACATTGAATTACAATATGACTTGTGTAGCAATTGTATATGCTATATTACTTTTCATATTTTATTTGGTATTTGTTTTCCCCATGAAAGTGGAGTTACCCTTTAGGCTCGGTTCACATATGAGCCGCATGCGGCTCCCAGCAGGGGTTCAGTGCGTGCTGGTTCACCGTTTAAGGTCCGATTTCAGCCCGAATTTTGGGCGGAATTCGGACCTGAAACGGACACACAGCCTTTTTTTTTTTTTTTAAACGCACCGGACCTGCTGCGGAGATATGTGAACCGGCTCCATAGATAGCTGGTTAAACCTCCTGCTATTTTATGTGACTGGAAAAGCACTTGAAGCTGGGTTCACACCATTGCGAATTTGACATTGGAAAGTCCGGTTTGTCGGCGTTGTCTGTGTGCCCAGTTCATACCAAAGCATTGTGTTGCGCTGGGCTGGGTGTAACAAGATATCCACTGCCGCCTTCTGCCTGCAGGCTTAAGCCCCATACACACGGTCGGAAAATCCAACCACCAAATCCATCGGATTTGGTCCGACGGATTTAGTCCGACACTGGTGTTGCATACACACGGTCGGACAAAGTTGTCGGAAAATCCGATCATTCTGAACGTGGTGACGTTTGTTGCGTACGACGGGACTACGTAGAGGCTATTAGCCAATAGCTTTGGTCTTGTAATGTGATCTGAGCATGCGTGGCACTTTGTCCGTCGGAATTCGCTACACACGATCGGAATTGGTGTGATCGGACTTTGTTGTCGGAAAATCTATCCAGCAGGAGATAGAACTTTGTCCGTCGGACAATCCGATGGAAACTGTCCGATGGTGCCTACACACGGTCGGAATTTCCGACAACATTGTCCGATAGGACAGAATCCATCGGAAAATCCGACCGTGTGTATGGGGCTTTACTGTGACCAAGTGCAGGGTGTACCAAGATGGGCGCTGCAGTGTTCTGAGGGAATCTCACTTCTGTTCCCGAATCTGGCAGGTCGCCGATTCTGACAGAACACCTGGCATTTGTCTTGGGGGGGGAAAAAAAACACATAAACACTACTATTTAATATTATTTATTATTATATATTGCAGTGAGTCCAATCTGTGCCCATTAGTTATTAATTATGTAAATTGCCAATCTGCTGTCTTTCAGTGCCTGCCCATCAGTTCCCATCAGTGCCACCTATCATTGCCCATAAGTGCCGCCCATCAGTGCCACCTATCATTGCCCATAAGTGCTGCGCTGCCTATTAGTGCCCATCAGTCAG